>CM053785.1:615468509-616668509 GCA_028749045.1 Cupressus sempervirens | reverse complement strand
ATTTTACTACACATCTTTTATTTTTGTTGCTAAAATTATTATTATTTAATACTAAACTAAAATTTCTACATTTGCAATTAATGCCCAATTAATTATCAAGTAAAAAAAATATATCATCTAACTCCATACTACCTTAAACAATTAATCTAATTAATACATAAATTTATATATATCTTTTACACTCCTAAATATCTAAAATCAAAATATTCTAAAAAATAAATATCTTAAGATAATAAATGTATATTATCCCTTAAATCTATCTAATATACTAAAAATCAAGATGTGATCAAATACACTATATTCATAATAATACAATCCCCTAAATTTTCAAATATAAATTAAATAATCTAAAAAAACCCCAATATACAACCCCTTAATATATAAAAAAAATTTTAAAAAAGAAAACACTATTTAATATCCCCTACCCCACTGTGCCTAGTTCCTAATCCCTATGCACCCTTCTCCTCTTCAATTCTTACCACTTCCTATAGACCATGCGAACTTTCTTGGGAGGCAAAGTCATGTGCCCATCACTTTTCCATGTGAGTGGCAAGGTCTCTACCACGATTGTTTATGTTGTTGCACTAAATCCTTAATTGGGTAAACATTAAACGCACTTTTTTTTTTTATAAAGTTCAACTCCAAAACTCCTTCCAACGTATGTCTCCCTCTCAACTTGGCGTGGGTAGTTGAAATCATCACATTTCACTTTTTTCCATGCCCAAAACTAGGCGCTAAGGATGGGATTTCAGTCATGTCAATCATGGCAATATTTATAATTCTTTAAACTCTCAAGTAACTCATTCCCTTACCTAGCTGCCTAGAGGGACTACATACTCCCTTTAATTACTTGGAATTTTTTTGTTTTTTTTTATGGAATGAAATCTAGTACGCTTAGGTAATAGGGAATAGCTAGGATAAAATATACTTTCCCATTTATTGTGTTGGGTTAGTTTAGAAATTTATAAAACATATCTTTCTTTTCTTGATTATTAGTTCCTGCCTACGGCAGGTAACTATTGTTTTCCTTTAGTGCAGTTTACTATTAAGTGCACCAATCATGCACCAATCAGGTTCTCAATATGTTTAAACATTTGATATATTTACAAAGTTTCCTAATTTCATTACATTTAATAAATCAGAAAACTAATATTTATTTGCATTTTCATTGGCTTTCAAACAAAAAGGCAATGAAAAAAATATTTTCAGTATTGGAAAAATGAGTAAAATTGGACGTTGTGTTTTACAGATCATTAACATCGGTTATTTAATGACCAATAAATTTCATGTACGTTGCATTAACGTCTGGCAGCGTCGAGTTCCATTAATGTCTGACAACATGTTTAGGTCGGTTGGCTTTCTCTTTTTTTCAGAGACTTGTTTGCTTTTTATTTACTCTGCTTTTTGTGACCTGTTTCAAGTGATTGCTATTGTTGCTATCCAGTGCTTGCGTTGGACTGTTTGTGGATTGACTCCGTTGGCTGTTTGCAAAAAATTTGTAATATTCAGAACAGGTATTAACGCATTATAATTTTTTATTTTTAAATGTAAGTAGTCGAATTCATATGCTATGGAAGGGTTTTTGTTTGCAATCTCGTTGTTTGCTTGCTCTGTTGTGCACAGTTGTTTAGATTTCTGGGTTGTTTAGATTTTACTATTTTCACTCAACCTCTTGCAGTTGAACTGTTTCGTTTCTACTGAAAAAATTTATAATTACCTTTCTGCGGCTAAATTAATGTTTTGTTTCTAGTGAGACGTTTTCTAGTTAATTTCATTTAAATTAATAATTAGTCTAGGCTGGAGGCTTGTAAATAATCCTCTGGAGGATCCAGACTTGTTGTAAATACCGCTAATTTTAACTTCTTTATACTTCTGAAACATTTACTCTTCTTCTTCTGCGGATAATTTAATTTTTTTGTTGAATTGTTTTGATTCTGCGGTAATATTTTATAAATAGCCTTCTGCAGCTGAACAATTTTTCTTCAACTGCCCTTTCTTATACTGCTTGTGCCTATCCTTTTATTTATTGCTCAGCTTTCTCTGTTACGGGTGCGGACCACCTAAAGCAAAGATAGTCGCTTCACACCCCTTGCCCGCCTAGCCCTTTATTATTGTAGGCCCCCTAAAAGAATTGGCGGCACCCGATTATTCATAGGCCCATAAAATGGCTAGGGCAATCTTGGTCAAATCACCAGAAATAAAAGCCAGCCGGTGCGGTAAACAAGTTCACCCGCCCGCCGTAGCCCTTCTTCTTTTCCTGGTTCGGGAAGCTGCCCGTGTCTCCTATCTTCGTTGCTGAGGCCAGTCTATGGTAGTCTCTCTGGTCCGGAAGCTAATTCAGGAGGAATTGAGTTTGGATCTTTCCGGCACAACGGGGCGACCGTCCTCTATCTCTCTTAGGATTTCGCGTTTCGCTAGATGGGATCGGCCAAGTATAAACGCCCCCCCCGCAGGCTAAAGAAACTTGAATCCAAACTCACGCCTATAGCCCATAAAATTATAGGGTAGGGGTTCTATGAAACGACGAACGGAGGAAGAACGATTCGGAGAAGTTGTCTCCGGCTATAACCATAAGGTAATCGCATGCAGATGATTTGCCCCCTGTGCATGCATGTGGGCCTTTGCACGGAATAATCTGTTTAGGGCGCGGGCGGCGCCCTTGTAGCTGGGTAATAAAGTGCCTGCCTCTGCATGCAGGCTTCGGCTGGGACTAGGGAAGCAACTTTATTCTTTATATCTCGCATCCCTAGGCATTGGCCCATATAATTTTAGGCGATCACGAACAGCATGAACTGGGTCTGGGTCGTCTAATGCTTATGGCTCTCGAACAGTAACTGGAAGGGATGCTCTGGGGTATAGAAATGGAAGGGATGCCACGGGCTTAGATGCTCCTGCCTTTCTCGCCTATAACTTTCAAGCCTCAAACTGATAGCAAATGATAAACTGTACACTATCCACATTTTTACAAGTTTTGGTCAAACATGAAACATCACCATCCACTTTGCTACTACTAATGATTCTAATCTTAGACGTAAACCCAGAAGAGGAACTAATGGATTAAAAAAGAACAAATAATTTCAAGACCGTAAAAATATTAGGCTTTACTTGGGCATTACAGTGTTAACAGAGCACAGTTAGAGCTTGCAGCCTGTTGGGTTAATGTAATGCATCCCACAGCTCATTATTATTACCTCCGGAGATATAGATCGAATCTGAATTTAGACCAACAAGCAGAGTTTGGGCAAATTGAAAATCCTATAGGAACAATAGGAGACAGAGGAGTACATATTACCACTGGTTTTGAAGATGGATTAGGAGTGTTGACAAGGGCACAAAGAAAAATGTTAAATATGATGACACAGCCCCACCAACAGATGGCCCAAATAATCACTCTTCTCAACAAAATGGCAATGTGGGTAATGCTTGGTAAAATATTAACAATCAAAATAATGGAAATCATGGACATGGATCAACCAATAATGGAAATGAGGCCTAGATCTTATGATATTTCAATTAGCTCTAGACCATTAATGCTCACGTATACTCAAGCAACAATAAGAACAGAGCATAACTTTGGTTTCTACTGCGGTGAAAAATTGTCGATACACTAATATTTTCCCTTTTTTTGGATCCTAATTTTATGGAATTCCCTGTACCTCCAATATAGAATCACATCACCTATGTTCAAGATAGCTAGCTAGCAAAACCTTCTATCTATTGATAAGACAGTTGTAACCATATATTTATTTTAGTAAGCAAAATTTACTAACTGGGACTCCTATTTGCTGTTCAGTAATGCCTACCATTGTGAAATTTATCTAACTTAATATTTTCAAGTGTTTGGTATTTTACTAACCACAGTAAATGAGCCTGGGATATTTTCTTCTTCTTTTTCAAATTATTAAGTGTTATCACAATAAAATTTCCAGAATTGAGAGGTGTAGTCACACGAACATTTCCATCCAACAAATTCATAACATTAAATGGTGTACAATGCATAGCTCGTTTAGAAAAATTTCTAACCAACAAATTTATAACAGTAAATGATGTACAAGTGCACAGTTGTTTTCTGACATCCAGCCAGCAAATTCATAATAGCAAGGCATAATGTCAAACGGTTGGCATTCATTCCATATATGGTGTAATATATCCAACATAAAGCCTACAACTTAAGTAAGGCTATTATCTCATACTCTTCAAATAATCTTTTTTTTTTTTTTTTTCTAACTTCATGAAGTTCCTCACCGCATCTGAAACAATTTGCATTTTTAGATGGATTCTATTTTTTTATGCACTTGATAAGAACATGTTATAAGTTGTTGGAAGAAAAATCAGATTATTCTTTAAAGAATGAAAGCCGTAGCCTTTATGAGGCAGTTGATTTAGAAAGACCTCCAGATTCCAACTTCACTTTATGTTATTATTATACTCAAACCAAGAGCGAAAGAGACAGCTTTCTCCTTGTTGACCATCAAAGCACTCCCATATAGTTTGATACTAAGTCTAGAGACTTTGTTCATGCATCTAAACTGGCTCCAAATTTTTCATGAATATCAGTTTGACAAGAGATGTTACTTTAATCAAACTATTGTCAATTGTTACTTGAAACAATATGATCATACACAACTTCAAATCTGCTACATCAGCCTTTCTGCTCTAGAATTTGCACATGTAACAAGAGCAATATTAGTTGCATTGGGAAGGAGCTTTCTCAGGTATAGGTATATGATGAAGCCATTGGTCACAAGGCAGAGAGATTAATATTGGCCTGATCAAATTGATCCCGAAAGAGGGAGACAAGTCCTTGATCAATAAGAATTGGATGCCAAATACATTGCTAAGGGCCTATTTGGCTGTTGGAATTGAATTGGAATAAGAATCAACAAATTTCCAAAATTTCAAATCCTTGGTTTGGGTGCGCCAAATCAAAATTGGGAATAGGAATTTGTATTCCTATCTTGACCCTAAAATGACCATTTGTTATTCCACCTGAATAGCTGTTATTGGAATTGCAATTCCTATTCCCATTTTGACTTTCACAAATTTGATCGAATTTTCAAAACTGCTTAATCGCATAGTTAGGAGGTGTTGTTTTTGTTCTTTGATTAAGTGATTTAAATGTGAAGGTTCTATTTTTTGCAATGAGTTTTATTAAGCTGCCAAGTTTTAGCATTAAATTTTGTGATTGCTGAATCTTATTACCATAGCCTGCAAACTAACAGATTGCTAGAGAGAAAATGTTGTGGCTCTTAAATTTTTCCAATTTATCTTTTAAGGCTTTTGATATTGACATTCGTATTCATGTTGGGTTTGTATTTAAGTGTTCCTGTTGTTACTCTTCTTGCAAAGCTTTTCAAGGTCCCCTGTAATCCACAACAATAATCATTTTTGTGAATGCTACTTCATTTTGATAGAGTTTGCATGCTGTGAAAAGTGGAAGGAAAAGGCAACAGAATTTGTTGTTTATTGTAGTTCTTTGCATTTTTACTCTGAATTCATCAATATTTTACTCTAATTTCCATTCAAATGATTTGCCATAGTTCTAATCTTTGTTGAAATTGCATGCCAAGCTTTATTTGTCTGAATTTAGTGTCATTGGCCCTCACTGCAAGAGACTTTTACGCTTTATACAAATTAAGTTAAAACTCTTACGAAACTTATAAAAATAAAATAAAATATTTTACACACAACACAGTACAAAATCTAAAAATTTTAATGGATACCAAAATTTCCCCCGTTTTATGCACATTGCCATCAGAGAAATGAGATCCGCCATTTTAAACAATGGTTAAAATTTTGTTAAAAAAATGTTAAAAATATCTTCTACTGCCTCCTTGGGTTAAAATGCGAAAGGTTCGGAGTGGGACCCGTCTTTCTTGCTTTTAATCTATGTTTATACTGTAAGAAATTTTTAGGGTACAATTTTATCTTCAATTTAAGAAACATTTTTATTTTGAATTTACGGAACAATTTTATATTGAAATTTAGGGCCCGGTAAAATTGGAAATGTCTAACCAGTGGGAGTTTTATGGACAATTTAATAAGATGATGGATATAACTTAGGCAATAAATATTGAAAATGTTGAAAATGGTCTATGTTTTATTAGGTTTTTAAAAAAATTGTAAATTTTTTTTCAAGGAAAGATTTACACTTCGTATTATAGTTGATTTGGAAAGAAGGTTTACATTTTGTATTATAGGAGATCATATTTTGTTTATTATTAATAAATATTTTAAGTTTCCTTTAGTTCTTCTATAAAATAATTTAGATTCAATTTGTTTATATGTTTCTAAAAATATCAAAGTTTTGATTTATGTGTTGATTTTTAAAAATGATGTCATTTTTTATTATCTCTTCTTACGATTATATTCTTATATGTTAATACTTTTACATTGCTTTTTCTTTTGCTTCTCTTTTCTCAAAAAATATCTTATTTAAATTAATATAAAAGTTATAATTAGAAATGATTATTTTACTAATTTATAATTATATGCTTAGTATTTTTCTTAGAATGTGAACTGGAAATGGTGAAATTGTTTTAGCCAAATCACTGAAGTAGCTTCTTGGTATTACTTGACATGAAATTTTGGATTTTTATTTACTCAAAACATGCTTGCATTTTCCAAAATGTACAAATGAAATTATTTTATACAATGAATTTCAAAGCTTAGAAGAACATATCACAACTATTACTTGTTGTGCATGTAGAAACTGAAAACAAAGGAGACATTTATAGGTATCGATGCATTGTATTTTTCATAAAAAAATACATTGACTTTGCAATTTAGCATTGAACTATTTTCAATTTTACTTATGATTCATAGTACGTTTATCGACTTTATGACTAATAATTATTTTATTTATACTTGTGCAGCTTAAGAAACACTATTTTAAAGAAAATACTAAGATCAATATTGTGCAATAGGTACGCAAAACTATATCGTATTTAGAAACTGAAAACAAAGGAGACATTTATAGGTATCGATGCATTGTATTTTTCATAAAAAAAATACATTGACTTTGAAATTTAGCATTGAACTATTTTCAATTTTACTTATGATTCATAGTACGTTTATCAACTTTATGACTAATAATTATTTTATTTATACTTGTGCAGCTTAAGAAACACTATTTTAAAGAAAATACTAAGATCAATATTGTGCAATAGGTACGCAAAACTATATCGTATTTCCTTGTAATACTGTAACAAATTAAATTTTATATAAGAGATCTAGATTGCTTATTTTAACAACAATTTTTCTAAACAGGGAAAATATTCATCAATTTATTTTATCTTACAGAATGAAAGATTGCTTCATCAATTTGTTTTATCAATTTGTGAACAATTTTTGTTAAAATGTGAAATGAAAATGGTGAAATTATTTTAGCAATGAAAATATATTTAACTATATATTTATGTATAAAATATTCATATTTATCTAAGAAATTTCATGGTGTCTGGTAGTTTTGAAGGGAATCATCTCCTAGGCATTTTGCTGGTCATTAGAAAGTTCTTTAAGCTCATCAATTGTTAAAAATGCGATAGTTTTTTGACAGAAAGAGAAAATGTTTTTAAAAGAAAAGTGATTCCCCATAATTGGCATATATTTCCTCAAGCCACCCATAAGAGCCATATTCTGACTTGTATTGGGGCAATAGCCAATATAGGCAATACTATAGCATACTACATTTTATATAGGAGGTCTGAATTGCTTATTTTAACAACAATTTTTGTAAACAAAATCAAAATATCCATCGATTTGTTTCATCTATGGACAAAATGACAAATTACAAACATCTTACAAACTATAACCAAAAAAGCCAACCAAAACAAAACATTTCAAAAATTGTTGATGTAGAAAACTATGAAACTCAAACAGAACTTCCGCAATTTAACATTGACACTGTACTAGAGAAAGAAGGGTTGTATAGATTAAATTCATTTACATACATAGTTGGAGATTGTTTATTCGACTCCTTTCAATATTTGCTCCAAAACAAGTATACATCAATTCAACTACGCAAAGGAACCATTCAATATTTCATGAGTTGTCTCCAAAGAGGTGAAAGAGATGCTATTGACTCATACAACCTTGAATTGAACTCTCAAACATTATATGACCTCCACAAAATTACAAATGTTGCATCATACTTACATAGAATGCAATTGTCTACAAACCCAACCACAGGCAATAGTGAAATTGGACTATGGGGAGATGTATTTTGCATTCACTGGTTATCAAAGTGGTTGAACATACAAGTGTGTGTTTGGTCACTAACACGAGGCAAGAAGTACTTGCACTTTAATAATGCATCGCATGCAGAATCATATTCATTGCTTTTTCATGACAATAATCCCTTGTGTGGATAGTTTGAGCCTCTTGTGTGCTCAAAATTCAATTTTACTAATGACCAAGTACAACAACAATTCAACAATGCATCAACACATAAACAACACAAAAACCTTTGCCAGCTACAATTACCATTGATTGAAAAGAAAAATACTAATCAAAGAATATCAGTTCATACTATCAAAAATTTAATTAGAGACAACAATCAAACTGATATGAACAAATTGTTCACTCCTTTCCAAAATCCAACAAAAGCTGCCAAAAGATGTAGAAAAAGGAAAAATCCACCTCAACGAAGGAAGAAAACATTATCACCAATACAAATATTTGAAGCAAAAATCCAAGACACACCAAAATACGCATGCACTATTTGCCAAATGTTGTGTTTCAAAAAAGACATTAGAGCATTTCAGAATCAACAAAAACTAGCCTATCACAAACTAGTCAAATCACCTATCAATTCATTGACAAATTACATTTGTTGAAAATGCAATACTGCATTAAAACATTCAACCCTTCCTAAGTATGCTACACCGCACAATATTAGAATTAACAATGCAATTCAACATGTTGAAATGTTAACACAATTGGAAGAGCGTCTTGTTTCATTGTGAATTTCTTTTGCACAAATATGGGAGCTAGGATATAGAAGATCTCAATTAGGCCTAACTGGTTCAATCATTAATGTCCTTGTTGATACAAACATTGTTCAAAAAGCTTTACCTGTATCAACTACTAATACAACAACAATTGTTGTTTCCCTAAAAAGACGTCTAGAATATAAAAATGCTTTCCAGAAAGGCATGGTACGCCCAACAGTTATCATGCAAGCTCTTCAACAATTGACCCAAACAACATTATACAAAATGCACAATGTAAAACTAAATGATAACTGGAAACAAGCTATCGAAATAAATACTAGCATTACCAACCAAAATGAACTATCCACGATTGACATTGAGTCAGACAGTGATAATGACCAAGGACCATGTCAAACTCTAGTGCATGGGTTCATGGAATCTGCTAGCATACACAAAATGCAAGACAAGTTGATTGAAGTTGCACCTGCCCAAGACCAATTCCCTATTGGAATATTCCAAGACAAACATGCAGAAGAAATGAATTTCCCAACTTTGTTTTTCAGTAACGCACGTGATAATGACATCACTAAAAATTTCAGCTACCAAAAAATAGTGCTATGGGAATTGACACATTCACAAAGGCGATTTGCATACCATACAACCAACCTTTTCTTCAAAACAATTAAGATATTGATACATCAAGTAATGTCGACAATGTGGATAAGAATTCGAAAGGGCCAACTAAAAGAAAGAAAGCTATTGGCAAAAGAAGTCAAGCATAAACCAAATTTAGAGAAAATACTAAAGTCAGATATAGGTTATGTTGACTTCAAAAAAATACGAATATCTCCTGACTACACACAACAGCTAAAGAAAAATGTTTTTGCAATGATACGACAATTAGGACCACCTACTTTCTTTCTCACATTTACCAGTGCTGAACAGAACTGGTCAGCATTGCAAACAACATTGAAAGAACTACATAGCTGCCACTATTCAACAAGTAGACAAAACTTTACTGCAGAAAATGAAATGAATGTACATGAATTAATCAAAAGAGACCCAATAACTTGTACCCGATACTATAGACATGGAATAAATGCACTCAAAACATTAATCTTGACAGACCAGTCCTTCTTTGGAACTATATTAGACTATTTCTCAGTAACCGAATTTCAAAATCGTGGAAATGAACATGACCATTTCCTTATATGGGTTCATAGTGCTCCCATGTATGGAAGACATAATAATACAAGCATAACAGAATTTGTAGACAAATATATTACATGTGATACAAAAGATTTAGAACCAAATATAGCAATATTACATGTGCATCACCATACAAAACAATGCAAAAAATCCAAAAAGGCACATTGTAGATATAATTTTCCATTTCCACCAATGAAGAACACAACAATACTTGAACCATTAGAAGATGCAAATGACAAATTGCATTTAATTGCTACACAAATTCATACCAAGATTGAAAAAGCAACTTACCCCAATACATTTAAATTCACAGATTTCTTACAAGAAATAGATGTCAGTGAAAATGACTACATAATGGCCTTGAGGTCTACAGTCAATAGGCCTACCCTTTATCTCCAAAGAACACCTTCACAGATATGGAACAATAGCTTCTCCAAAAAAATACCAGGGCTTAGGAGAGCAAATACAGATGCACAATATGTCCTCAATGCATATGCTGCAGCAATGTATTGTAGCTCCTATATGGCAAAAGTCGACAGGTCGATGACAAATGCATTCAAAAGAATCCGTAAAGACCACCAACAACAAAATATAGATGCCCTAAAAATGATATCAAACTTAGGAAATGCTTTACTAAACCTCCATCAAATGTCATCTCAACAAGCAGCACATGTCGCACTTTCATTACCCCTAAATCGCAGTTCTAGAAAATGCATATTCATTGATACAAGAGCTCAAAATGATCGAACATTTATATTAAAATCAGTGAAAGAGTTAAACCAAGAAGACGATGAATCAGAAAATGTAATGTGCAAATCAATGATGGATTACTATTTACAACGTCCTCATATTATTTCAAACATTTGCTTTGCAGAATTTGTCTCTCAATATAAAAAAAAATGGCACTAAGCTTGATCATAAAACCAAACCAAAAGTAATTCATTTCATAAACTTCAACAAACATATTGACATAGAGAGCCACTGTAGAGAGCAACTAATATTATATAGGCCATTCATAATAAGTGAAGATACCCTCAAAGAAAACTCTAACACTTGGGAAAATGCATACTTGCAAAATCAATCAATTATCGAAATAAACCGTGCAAAATTTTGTTACACCACAACTTCTGCATGGGGTGACATTGACAAAGCTATCTCTGAAGTCAATGACATTGATGACAATATCGAAAACACAAGATTCATAGGAAAACGTCTCACAGAAGAAGAAAAATATGACATGCAACAAGATATTCAAACTGCACTCAATAAAAACGTTAGTAATCTGTCCTCAAGACCATTTGAAATTGCAAGACATCCACAAATCATGGACAACAACGAATACTACCGGTTAAGACGATCCCTAAATAGAGAGCAACAAACAATCATTAAAGACATTATCATGAAAAAGTTAAAGGATCCTAACACTCCAATACATTTGTTCCTAACAGGAGGAGCAGGAACTGGAAAAACATTTACTGCAACAACTATTTACCAAGCACTCATTCGACTGTACAACAATGCAATTGATAGTGATCCTGATAAACCAAAAGGCCTAATGACTGCATATACAGGAAAAGCAGCATACAACATTGGTGGATCAACATTGCATTCGGCCTTTCACATACCTTTCAATAAATCAGAATTTGTCCCACTTAGCACAGAGACATTAGATGCAATGTCAAAGACCTACAGTCAATTACACGTGCTTCTTATAGATGAGATCTCTTTGGTAGGGTCTACATTTTTACGGTATCTTGATAAACGATTACGTGATATTATGCAATTGCCTACTAAATACTTTGGCAACATTGACACAATTTTTTGTGGTGATCTCTACCAAGCTCTCCCAGTGCTAGACTCAGATGTATTTAACAATAGCCCATCTCGAACAGAATGAATGCCCTACAATTTTTGGAAAGACAAGGTAAAGTGCTATTCTCTAACCACAGCAATACGACAAAATGATAGTCAATTCATTGGTACTTTGAACAGGATACGTTTAGGAAAACATACAAATGATGACATACAATACCTCAATCATGCTTGCTTACGCCCAGCACCACTTGACCCAACATTTCCATACCTCTTTTTCAAAAGACAAGATGTTGACACACATAACAAGAATATGCTATCAATAATTCCTGGTGACAACATCATATTAGATGCAATTGACGTTTTAGACCAAAACTATACTGCAACACGCATCTACAACCATGCAACAACCTTGCCAAGTCAAATAATCTTAAAACCAAATATCCTCGTTGAAATTATTGGAGGGAACTATAACACAGAAGATGGTCTTGTTAATGGATCAGATGGAATCCTGAAAGTATACACAAGACAACAAGACATTGACATAATTTGGATTCAATTTAATGATTCCAAAATAGGTCAGTGCCAAAGAAATAAATTAGCTCAATACTATACTACAGAGATTCAAACAGATTGGGTCCCAATACATCGAATAGCAAGACCAATTCCAAAAATGTTCACTGGTGGACAAGTAAAAATCAGAAAACAGTTCCCAATACAGCTTGCATGTGCTCGAACAATACACCGATCTCAAGGGCTAACATTAGCAGGCCTTGCTTTTGACCCAACCGGCATTACACAACATGGCTTAACATATACAGCACTTTCAAGAACAAAAGAAATCCAATCACTATATTTACTTAAACCTTTACAATCAAAACATTTAAAAGTCAAACAAACTATTCATTCTGAGATGTCTCATCTCCAAACAAATGCACAATGGAAACTTGAAAATCAACTAACATGCTTGATGCAAGATTCACATATAGTTCTATGTACACTAAATACCCGTAGCTTAAGAGCACACATAGACGACATTATTAATGACTATGACATCATGGCTTCTGATATTTTGTGTCTCCAAGAGGTCCACTTGCCTCCATCCCATACAAATATCCTCCACAAATACAATAGCCATACATTATATCATATACATGGCATAACAACTTTTGTAACAAACAATCTACAAGTGTTGAATACAAAAGAGCATAAAACACAAAATAGTGAAGCCATAACATTGACACTATGCCATCATGCCATCAAATACAATGTGACTAATGTTTACATACGCCCCAATATTCCCATAGATGACATCTTGGCCATAATGACTGACATCTTTACCTATCCAATCCAACAAACAACTCTTTTCATTATAGGAGATTTTAATTTAGACATGTCTAACGACAACAAAACAACAAGAAGACTAATACAACATATGAAACAACACAACACACAATTTGCTCTCAACAAAACACATACTCCAAATAGACCATTAATTGATCATATATGGACTAACTCAATTGGAAATATATGTTCTGCCTATACAACAGAAGCATATTGGACAGATCACCCCTCAACTTTCATAAAGATCCATTCTGTGGGACAATAAAATGAAAACCTAGCACTTCTAATCTTTCAACATGGGTCAATCTTGTCATTGTAAATACATTCAATGAGAGAAATGAATAAAAAAGGTAATAGCATCAATTGCTTCAATATATTTTATTATCTACAAGATAACCAGTCTTAACATTGTGTTATTTCCTTTATAATAGATCAATCATAATGGAAACAACAACCCCAACAACTGAAGCAGATACAAACAAGCAAAAAAAATCAAAAAGGTATTAACATGAATTGTCATTTGCATCTTTCAAAGTCTTCCAAGTCATACAACTAAACATCATCTTTCTTGTTTTCTAATAGGCCAAAATTAACTCCCGAAAGACTAGTAACAATTGAAGATCTAAATGCAAGAAAAATTGGCACCACTTTTCATGGCACTGTACTTGTCACCTACAAGGTTGTTCTTGACAAAGGCATAGGAATGCGTGAAGTCTTACGAGCTGATTTGACAGATTGTAAGGGCGAAATGACAATAACATTAACTGTTGGTAGCCATCTACTACGCAAGTTTGAGGATAAGATAATACCAGGCATTGCAATAGCAATAAAAGAATTTGAACTTGTACCAAAAACAGATTTTGACCGCGGAGATTCTGATTACATCTTACTTTTAAATGATTCTAGTCAAATTGAAACTATTCCACCATTTGAAAATGAATATAACTTCATCCCAGGCACAACCATAAAACAACTTATATCTAGTGCAAAAGAATATGCTTATGGAACAGTGGGTGCCCTTGTTGTAGCAGCAAACACAAAAGGAACACAACACATTCTTGATATCAAAGATGGTCATACAGATATGGATAAAGCACCGGTAAGCTTCTTCAATCTGTTTCCATTTTCTTTTATATTTATTTTTATAGTTTTGATTTATTTTCCAAAATAATGATTACTACTTTTCCAACACAGCTTTACATCCATCCAAGTTTCTCTGGACTCTTCTATCAAATGGAACAACAATTACAAAAAGGTGAAATTCCAATCTTCCTTTTTAGAAACATTGCAAAAAAACAGGACCAGAAGCATGCTCTTCGTACAACTCCATCAACATATATTTGCAGTCTCAATGAAAAAAGAACATTGGAAAGGCTCCATACACTTTTACACAACACATTTGAGGTAGCCATTTCAAATACCTTGTACTAATCACTTCTTACAATAAGATTCAACATTTTGCTAATATTCTTTCTACAGGTTGTGGGGCTCTTGACACCTGCAAATGCATTTTCAAATCCATTCCACGCATTTTGTCCCAACTGCGACTACAGATTTGATAGCTACACCGCACTGAATGACAACAAAGCATATTGTGCCAAATGTAAAGAGGAAGTTAACTACATATATTCCCTTCATGTTAAAGCAATCATCACCAACAACAACAATCAAACAATTCACTGCTTTGCAGAAAAAAATATTGCTCAACAAATTTGGCCTCACTTACAAAACATGACATATGAAGCATATGTTGTTGACAAACCAACAACTATATTTATGTTCCGAGACTTCCAGCTGAAAGGAAAATTTAGTCTCAATCAAAGCAGTCAGATAACTCATGTTTTTGCACTTCAAGATTAGGCCACACAATGTCTCCATTAAGGTATACACATTCAGAATGCTTTTCGTTTCTTCCGATTTCATATTAAATCATTCTTTCTATGTAGTACTAACTTAACTCATACAATCACATGACTACATAGGGCTCCAACTACATCAGAATGCTTTTGTTATACTGCAACTACTACAAAATTTTGGTTTTTGCACTTGAACATTGGGCCACACAGCATCTCCATTAAGGTATACTAGTTTACAATGCTTTTCATTTCTTTTGATTTCATATTAAATCATTTTTCCTGTCTAGTACTAACTTGACTGATACAATCACATGACTGTGCAGGGCTCCAATTGCATCGAATGCTTTTGTTATACTGTAACTATTACAAAATTTTGGTTTCAAATATCGATCATAGTTGTCAATCAAATCTACTATAAAACATATATGCTATCTATGCTATTCTGAAAAGTCACTAGTAACATTCAAGCAAGAGCATTTCAGCAGATATTAGATGTTTCCCATACATACTCCTTATATGTAAAAATTATCTCATACATAATGTAGATATTAATTTCATGTTTTTTATAACTTTTATAATGATTTTAGCCACAACAATGTTAATTATTTTAGCTTAATCTTTCACTGTCATGTAATTAATAGGTTATTTCGCCCCATTTTCATAGAAGCTATATTGATTTTTTTGAGATGTCATTGATAGTTGAAGCAATAATTGCTAGATTGAAATTTAATAACAAAAAAGTTATTTAATCAAGCTCAATGTTGTGTTCTAACTGCTCAAAACATGTATTCTGATTTTTGATATTTGTTTTCCATCAAATGTTGTTGATTCCATACTAGAGATTTGCTCATCATTGTGATTCAAATATGACTGATTCGTAGATTAATTTTAACAATTAAGCATCTATGGAATTCAAGCATTCCTCTGTTATTGTAATTTGGTATGCTTTTAGTGTCCGCTTAACCTAGTGTAGTCATATTCATTACTAATAAATCAACTTCTTCCATTCTATAAGTTTTTAACAACAATAGTCCTCATGAGTATTCTCTGAATCTATATCATCATATTAAACAAACCCAATGTGTCTTCCACATTTCTTCCCTTCCACAGTCCATTTTTTTAGTCCTCTACAGGATCAATCAAGGACATCATACCTTAGTGCCATTGGTGGAGCTTTCCAAGTTACCAACTGCAAATGTGAGTACAATTTGAAACATATACTTCAATGCTATTTTCTTTTAAAATCTTTGTTTACCACATTTCTTTGAAACATCAAAAACAGTTATATTTTTTTAGATATTAGATATTAATGTCTAGATGTTTTCAACAGGTCATAGAGAAGCAAAAAATACCCCATTTGTTGGAGGATCTTGAATTTGGAGGATCCTACAAGGTGACTATAATTTTTGACTTTTTTACTTATTTTCTAATATGGATACTGCATTATTAGTGTTTTTGTTACAGTATTGCAGTCATATATTTTGGCTCTACATTATTAATATTTTCAAAGCTATGCTTTACCAGTAATTAATATTAGATCAAAAGCATAAAGCGTATGCTTAAAGAAGAAATATTGAATACTAAAACCTCTTATGGCTGTGGTTAACAATTTACCAATTTATTTTTCATTGCAATGAAAAAATTAGAACTTACATATCATGTATCATACAACACTTATGTTAGTATTTAAATTTTTCAATAATTTGCAGGGCTATATGCTACATTTGATAGCAATGCACTTGTCCCATTTGTTAATGGAATGCGTCTTACACCAAGCTCACTATTTGAGGTACTTTCTTCCCTTTCATTTGTAACAAATTTCAATGAACACATTAGCATATTCATAAGAATAAATCAAAATGTTTCATTTATCTAAAACTGGCAATTGAAAAGAAACCACGAACTAAAATTACCATATTATAATAACTAGCATATGTTACAGCATTAAGCTTACTCTTCAATCCAAATTATAGTAATTTAATTCATAGCAATTCAAACTTCAGTTACATATGTTCTTATATAAAAATATGTACTGATCAACAACATCTTGGCAACATAACAGCAACACCACTGCTATTCATAAACAACAACACTTTTTCCAGCCACCAGCACCTTGGCAACATAACAGCAACACCCCTGTTGTTCACAAATAGCAACACTTTTTCCAGCCAGCACAGGCATCAACATCTTTGCTATTTGTTGTAAAACAAATGTTATTGAATTGTACTTCTTATCAAGAATATCGGCTGTAAAACGAATGTTTATGTAAATCATGAATAAGTTCAGCATACATATTCTTATACATATGAAAGTTTATTCATAAATGGTATTCATAACCGGGCTCAATCTAAATATTGCATTCTGCTTAATTTAATGCATTATGTTTATTACAACTTGTATTTCTCATGCATGTTACTTATATTGAATTTCTAGCAAAGAATAGACCCTCTTCAATTTTGTCTTCATACAATACTGCTTTAGTCAACCATATAACATGAAGGCAGGAACTTTGGCGCTTGCGCCACTTGTTATATGTACATATCCTTTGCATAGGGTATATCATGAACAAGGACTAAGTCTGACATTTATTTATTAAGGAAGATTTTGAAATTGATTTATTTCCAACTTGCCAATCTAAGATACTAATATTTTATTCAAAGTCTATTATTTTATTTGACTGTAATAGAATGAGTTTTTTTTGGTTTTGCCTATACATTTTCTAGAATCTAATATTCATCTAGAGGCTCTTGGGTTATATTTTTGTGTAGCTTATTATCTTATTTCTTACAATCTTCTCTATGGTATCTCATAAATTTTCGACCCACTTAATCTAGGCTTAGTATTATGAAATGCAAGCTCATTCTATGTAGTGAAATCTATATTTTGAAGTATGACAATTGCCTTAAACTATCATTGTAAACTACAAGATACTCATCAAACACAATATAATACTCTACTTGTAACTTCATGAACTCTCATAATTTCCAATTTTATTGTGAAGTATTCACCATGTCTACAGATTCATTATCAATAGGATACAATTTCTTCACTTGTTATGATTCAAAAGTAAGCACAATGCGTCTAATTTATTCTAATGAAACTTGAGGAAATAAGGATGACAAGATGATAATATTCTATTCATGCTTCCAATGTATATCATGATTTAAGGTTTCCTTTTTTTTCAATACATTCTAAGCATGGTAATGAAATGACAACTTCAGACAATGAAATTCTTCCTTCATGCTTATCTCAAGACTTACATTCAATCCCAATATCCAGCAAGCAATAGGGTGGTGAAAACATCATGTCAAGATACATAATGGAAGGACCTTACAAGTAAGGTGTTTTACAATTCCTCTCCAATTGTCATATGCATGAGACCACTAATAACACTCCTACAATACAATGGATCCACATAACATGATAGAATTGTCCTCCATTGTAATACAAAAACAATGGTATTCTCTTCTTCTATGCAAGAGTAAGACATCGCAATTTCCAAATGTCTAAGGCCTCAAGCAAGAAACCTACAAATAAAAGACAAATGTAGAACCATGGAGGCTCACCTCCCAACCTAGGCCTCAAGGAGGCCACCCTCATGCTAGGGGAAACAAGGTCCAGTTGGGATACATTCCAACAACATCACAATAACAAGGACCAACATGAATACCATAGTTTAACAACACATTTACAATCCCCAACCAAAGCTTGCACAATGATTCACGGATGGAATCATAAACATTGGGTGAAGGTGGGTTCTTCAAGGAGGAGAATGCCATATCCTTGTGAAACAACAAAACTTGCAATTGTAATATTTCAATAATACTTCCAAGAAACATGCCACAACAGGGCTAACAATAAAACATGCCTCAACAAGGCTATCAACACTTACTCCTCTTCACATATCCTCCCTTATACCTCCCATAGAAAAATATAAAGGCATATGGCTTCAATGGAGCCCATACTCCATGAAAACTACCCCCTCTCCAAGAGGAGGATTTCTCAACTTCAATGTTGAGCTTAACTAACCCCTTCACCCCAAGACTTCTCTTCCCTCCCAAGGGTGAGTGAAGCCTTCACACCCATCACAACATTCAATCCACAACCAAAATTCAAGAAAACAAAACCAAATGCAAATAGATTCAACATGCTCACTCACATACACAAACATTTACAACATGCACCATATACAAACACTTAGATCCTACAAGAAACACTCTTACAATTTCCATCATCAACTTCCATGAAATGAAAGAAGTCGTGGCATGAAGAACTAACCTCCTTCCAAATTTTGGTTATGAAATGGTGATGAAGATCTTTCCTTCCTTGGCTTCTAAGCCCCCTCTTCCAAACCCTATCTGTCTCTACAATTAGAGAGTGGGTGAACAACCCCTAAGTTTGGCACAAGCTCACTAAAAAGACCTCCACTTCCATCCCCACCTGCCCCTCTTACACCCTTGTACCTTTCTACCAATAGGAACTTAACCAAGTGGTGGAATAAGGAAAGAAATCATGTGACACTTTGATTTTCGAATTGGTTTGAAAATGACTAGTTTAGAGGGTCTCCTAAGTCTCCTAGGCCAACTTATGGTTATATTTAGACCCCCAAACTATACTAATACCATGTGGGTGACTTATTTTCACCAAAATAACACTTGGAAATCACTTTTAGGCTCTCTAAAGTTCCTATCAAATTTTAACTTGAATTCCATCATTAAGGTGACTCACCCTAACACTCTCCAAGGTGGGTTAACTTAATTTCACAATGGGGATTAAATTTAGTTTAAGTGACTTCATGCCCAAAATCCTACATGACATGTCATTTTCACATAAACAAAACAAGTTTCAAATGATACACACACATTAAATACTTTACACATCATGATGACATGCCACTAATTAATCATGATCTTCAGACTTATAACACCCATGCACAATCACATCACGAAATAAACACATTACAATGAGGTTTTGAATCTTCCAAAGATTCACCTTGGTTTTTATCGTGTTCACATAGGTTTGAACCTTGTTTCCTCGAATAATTTCCATGGTTCAATTTTCCTACACACTCAACTTAAACATTAGTAGCCCAAATGAAATAATATAGTAATACATACAGATAAGTGCAAAATAATCCAATATCATGTAATTCACATTAAGATATACAATTAACTTTTATCTAATCATTTCCATAAAATATTCAAAACATTGAAATATCAAATATGTGTATCAACAGTTATCTTTCTTAACATAACCAATTATCATTCTAAATATTATATCAACTCTTTCCAACATAACAATGAAACTCTAAGGTCCTTTTTACTAAATCATGAAAACATATAAAATGGATCTTAGCATAAATGTCCTAAGTGAAAATCACTAATATGCATACTTGTTAACTAGTATCCTTCCAATCAAGTTAAACATAGCGACATTCCTTGCAATATCCCTTTATCACATTATGAGGGTTTTGCATGTGAGTTTCTAGGGTTAATTCCTTTGACTGTTAGAATGTTTCCATAATTATGTCATAATAATTTAAAACCAATTTTCAAAAGTAACCATATGTCTTGTTGTCATTATAACCTACCTTCATTATTTTTTCTCACTAGAGTGGATGTTAATTTATCTTTCCTAATTGCCTTGCAAATCATACCTTAAATCTCATGACAAGGTTCTCAGCTTGAACATATATAGTCTCGTTTCCATGTAGTCTTATCTTATCGACCTAATGTTATTGAACAAGTATTATACTTATATTAACCAATATCTTCTTTAGTCTTCTAATAGGATCTCATAAATCATTATTAGAACAAAAATGTCAATCATAACCTAATTAACTCTTGATCATATTTATTTCATCAAGATCTATGTAGGGTACTAGTGTGGCCTTACAGGTCCAGAGGCCTAATTAATAGGCTTAAAATTAGGGCCTAGTGGAAAACAAGGTTATGGGTGCAACTAGAAGTCAACATTTTGGATTTTGATAGTATTCACTTGTACCTTAAAGAATTTTGAGGTCTTGCATGGGGTCATTAAGAGGATTTGAGATTTATAACCCAAAACAATGAAACTAGACCTAATAGGAATGAGGTAATTAGGCCTCCTAGTGAATTTTGAGACCAATTGGATTGGTAAGAAGTGTTCAAAATAACCTTTGATGGACCAAGACAGCTAAAAATAGTGTAAGAAAATGTGTGGGAAGATCCTAAGCAGAGTTTTGGGATCCTAGGAGGGAAAACTAGTGAAGAAGGTAAGTATTTGAGGAACTAGTTGGACTAGTTAAACCTTGTGTCCTTGGAATATCCTAAAGATCAACTATACCTTGGAAGAGAAGTTGATAGTGAGGATCTTGGGGATCCTAATTAGGGGGGCAAGGTCCAATTAGGACTAACCATTGTATGGTTAGGGCAAAGAAAGGAGCATTTGCAGTGAGGAAGACCTAGAATACCACAGCCTCTTTATTAAAGCCTTAGTGTAATCTAGCTCAAAGAATCCCACTATTGAGTCAATTGTGGTAAACACTATTCCATCAAGCATCCAATTAATAGTTGGAACCATCCTTTCGAGTGCTATTTTGACAACTTCATCTACCAAGTAGAAAATTCTAGTTGTTACAATAGGAGATCAAATCGAGCCTCAACTGAGCACAGAGGAATTAAGCAAAGGAAAAGAGATAAGAGGTAGAAATCTCTAATGAGGAAATTGATCTAGAGGAAGATATTGTAATACCAAATTGGGATCTTTCCAATCTAACCCTTGATCAAATGGATACCCTCGGTGAGCTATGGAAGAAAAGGGCTAGATAACAAAAGCTCAGAGAAGATAGGAGAAGAAAAATCAAGTTCTTGAAGACATCAAGGGCATATTTATTGATGCATTGAATATAGAGGTTGATGAAAAACAACCAAATCTAGATCAACTCGTTACAAGTATAAAGAGGAAGTGAATGGACAAGACAAACTTCTATAGAGGGTAGAAAGGAAATTTGAAAATAAAGTTTTGGAGAAGGTGGCTCATAAAATAGCCATTGATCAAGTTGAATTATCTACCATTCTTGTTACTTTTGAAGATTTTGTAAATAATGTTGTTACTTTATTTGTGAAGTTAAGTGATACATAAAATTTTACTAAGGAAATAAAGGATAAATTATCTAAGATAGATGTTCATATGAAGGCAAGTGCACATTAGTTGTCACTTGATCCTAGCAGTAATTCTGGACATTTTGTGAAAATCAGATATCTGACATAGCTATAGGAATATTATTGAGGGAAGAAGCCAAGATAAGGGCCACACTAGTAGAAATATAGGGCATGATACTTCCTAACATGGATGCAATGCAAAAACATACTGCACATGCAAAAACATTGATCCATGGCAACAATTTTTCTATAGTTGATCACATGATGGAATTATCAACAAAGGTGCAGATAACTTTTTAATAGTTCAAAAGTTTTGTAAGAGAATTGGGACAAGACAATGTCCATACTTTTGAAGGTACATAGTGATTTCCTTTTACATTTTGGCATTACCTTGTAGTTATGCATTTTTGGCATTTGTGTCAAAAAAGGGGGAATGTATATGTATATCATAAATAAAATAAAGGGGAATGTGTATATACAAGGAGGAAATGTATGTCCAGTAAGATATATATATATATATATATATATATATATATATATATATATATATATATATATATATATATATATATATATATATATATATATATATATATATATATATATATATATATATATATATATATATATATATAATATTCCTAGATGATTTCAATAATGTTCCTGAAAGTTTCAGAGATGCTCCCAAATGGTTTATACTCTGATACCATTGTAATGTTTTGTTCTTGGTAGTATTGGGTTGTCTATGCTACATGGCCTTAGTTGCCCATGTTGCATGACCTTAGTTGCCCATGCTACACAACCTCAGTTGCCTGTGTTGTGTAGTCTCAGTTGCTCATGTTGTGTGGCCTTAGTTGCCTGTGTTGCGCAACCACAACCCATGTTGTGCAGCCTCAGTTGCTCGTGCTACATGGCCATAGCCCATGTTGTGCGACCTCTGCCCCATACTGCGTGACCTCAATTGCCTGTGTTGTGTGGCCTTAGTTGTCCATGCTATGCAGCCTCAGTTGCCTATTCTATGTGGCCTCAGTAGCCAGTGCTACACAACCATAATCGGTTTTGTGCAGCCTCAGGTGCTCGTGCTACACAACCTTAGTCGCCCATACTATGTGGCCACAACCTAAGCTACACAACCTCAGTTGCCTATGCTGTATGGCCTCAATTGTCTGTGTTGTGCAGCCATAGTTGCCCATATTGTGTGGTAGTCAAGGGGAAGTCATACAATAGATGTAGGACAAGTCATACATGGAATGAAGGCAGAGTCATTTGTATGACAAGAAGGAAGAAATCGACCAATGGTGTATAGATAGAGGGAAGAATGCCCAATCATGCAACCATAAACTTATAGATCTAAAAAATTTAGATAAAGCCAAACAAGAATGGAGATTGAACATGAATAATCCTTCAATTAATGTTTGCCAAAAGATGGTGCTCCAATTTTTCAGATCTGAGCAATGTATCATATACAACAGAATAGGGTGAGGGTTGAATCCCACCAAAACCGAACAAGCCAAGTAGGGAAGATCTTTCACTTCCAAAATGGCAAACAATAGAGAATCCCAACTAGAATTCACAATGTAAAAGAAATAATCCAAATCGCATACCTACGACTACCTACAAGCTGTGCTTAAATACCCGTCGGGAAAACATTTCCAAGGGTGTACAAAGATAGCTGACGACAACACTTACTAATGGACACTAATATAAAAATGGGTCTGAGATATACTAAATCAATCAGAACCACACATACAAATATTATCTTGGGCCATCTATTAATTAAGTAAAGTAACTATATAAAGGTCCTTATATTATTTGAATTTTAGGACCAATTAATTAATTAATCTAATTTTAAAAATTACATTGAAATTTTGAGACATGAAAAATCCTCGCTGCCCAAAGATTTCTTTCCCTCAAGCAATCCATCATCTAACAAAACACCAACAACTCCAGGGTCCCAAATCAAGCGTGTAGGAAAGATGAGTGAAATAACATCAATCCTCCATAGCACCACATTGCTATCAAACTTTCACTATGCCACTTTGATATAAATATTATCGTATCTCGAGTCACCAAGATCCCAAACCAAAGACGCAGGCAAAATGAGTGAATTTTCATCAAACCCCATTTGCACCCCACTATCATCAAGAATCTGCTATGCCACTTTGATATAAACATTGTCATAGCCTTCACCAGGATCCTAAAAACACAAATTGATGAAATCTTTCATGTCATTATGTTCAAAAATCTCTTTGAGTATGGTCATGCACACAAACAGACATGGCTGTAGTGATGATAATTGACACAACAAAGATTACATACATGACGACAATGATGGTGTCAGACATGGCAATGGACAGGGTGGTAGTGATGACAACAAACACAATGACAATAAAAAATATGATGATGGTGACAATAATGAACACAACGATGATGACAAATATGAACTTGACAAAGGACATAGACTCAGTGTTGGTGATGGACACGATGATGATAGATACACACTTGACAAGGTATACAAACTTAGCATTGGTGATGGACACAATAGTAACAAACACAAACTTGATGATAGACATGAACTCGATGTCAGTGACAAACACGATAGTGATAGACATGACAACGGTGACTGACATGAACTTGATGATGGACTTCACATCGGTGACAGACATAAACTTGAAGACAGACATGAACTTGACATTGGTAATGGACATTATGGTGATGGACGTGATGGTGATAGACACAGACTTGGCATCGGTGATGGACACGATAGTGATAAACATGAACTCAATGATGAACATGAACTCGACATCGGTAATAGACACGATGGTGACAAATACAACGATGATGATGAACACAAACTTGATGACGAACATGGAGTTGACGTCGGTGACAATGATGCAGGAGCATCCTGAGTTTCTTTGCAATCCTAAACTTTTGTTCTTTCTGCCTGTTGGTGTCGAGTGATCCTTTGGGTGTTGAGTCCCTGTTGGTGTCAAGTAATCCTTTGGGTGTCGAGTGATCCTTTGGGTATCGAGTTCCTGTTGGTGCCAAGTGATCCTTTTGGTGCCGAGTAATTTCCTTTTGGTGTTGAGTTCCTGTTAGTACCTAGTGATCCTTCGGGTGTCGAGTGATCCTTTGGGTGCCAAGTTCCTATTGGTGCCAAGTGATTTTCTTTAGGTGTTGAGTTTGTAGTTACTACCAAATGAATCCTTTGGATGTCAAACTCATGTGGGTGTCAAGTGCTAGTTTTTATTTGTAGAACTTGTCTGTGTCTGGTTCCAGTTTGGGCCAACTCTGCTTGCATTTAATTTTTGTTAGGTAGTTAATATTTGTAAAGAGCCGACTTGTGGCCTTTTCTATGTTCTAAAATATTTTGTAAGCCATTTTGGCAAGTATAAATAAGGTGTTTAGGCTTAGAGTTAGGGTAGATTATTGGGATTTGAGAAAGGGAAGGTAGAAGTGTCTAGAAATGTGAATTTAAAGCTAGATCATGGATCTAGAAGTTATATTTTGTATCTGGCCATAACCCAAAAGGCCTTACAGCTGGGTACGTATGTTGATTATTAGATGAATAAATAAAAGTGTTTTTCTCTTCTTCCTCCTTTGGTGGTTGTTCCTTGTGTTTTCTTTCATTGTGTTAACTCCTATAGGTGGTTTGGATAGCTGGGTGAGCCATTGGCCCTAGTTATTCATCCTTTGCCCGCCTCAATTGGTATCAGAGCACGTTGTTCCTGAGTGTGCAAGCAGATCATCGAAGTGTGAGGTAGCTTGTACCAGGACCTTAGTTGTGAAAAAATTATCAGAGCTTGAGGTTCATCATTGTGGAGATTAAGTCATGTAGAACCCTAATTTGGATTTAGTTGTAGGGTTGCATATTTGCAAATTTGACCTATAACTTGCAGAGGGTTATGATCTTGCAGGAACCTAATTTGTAAAGATGCTTCATGGTAGAAGAAATGTCGATGATGCTATGTTGGATTAGTTGAGAGAAATTGCAACCAAATTAGATGTTGTGGAGATATCCCAGAGGAGAGGAGCACATCTTGATGATGTAAGTGATGATGAAGTAGCAGCACCAAACCATAACCCAAAACCTGAAGAAGATCAAGATGAGGAAAGATTGTTGTGAGTGTTGTCTAGGGAAAATTCAAAGCTTGTTGTATAAGTTGTTCCTTATGATGGAAAATTGGATACCAATATTGGGTTGGATTGGATCTTTGATATGGAGAAGTTCTTTGAGTATGAAAACACTCCTGATAATAGAAAAGTGAAGATTGTAGTCACTAGGTTGAAAGGTTATGCATCACTATGGTGAGAGCACTAGAAAACTGATAGACAAAGGAGAGGAAAGGAGAAGATTAGAACTTGGCCAAAGCTGGTGAACAAGGTAAAGAACAAATTCCTCCCTACTAATTACCAAGTTAGCTTGTTGAGAAAGATGCAAAATTTGAAACAAATAGACATGATTGTGAAAGAATATATCGAGGAATTCTATAGATTAGACATCAAATCTAGATATGTGGATGATGATGTTGAGAAAATTGCAAGGTACATTAATGGATTGAGATCTGGAATACAAGATAAAATAAGTTTTGTGAAGTTGGAAAGTGTAGAAGAAGCATATCAATATGCCTTGAAAGCTGAGGAGATCTTGACAAAGAAGCATGAAAAAAGACAAAGAGGTAGAGGTGGTGGATTCCAAAGATGCAGAGGTAGATCTTATGGAGAAAGTGACAGATCTGATAGTTCTATGTAGGATAGAGACAAATTTGAATGGAAGAATGATGAAAAAGGAAAGACTGAATGGAAAAGTGGTGATTCTTATCGAGGAGGCACCAATTCTTATTGAGGGAGAGGTAATTCTTATTCTAGAGGTGGATTTCATGGTAATTGTTTTGGATGTGGTAAAGAGGGACATAGATCTTTTGAGTGTAGATCCTCTAAAAGTAGGCAAGATAATAGAAATGTTGTGATTCAAGAAGATGATGAGGGTTCACCAAGTGGACCTAAGGCTGGAGAAAATTTGATGGTGAGAAGAACCTTATGTAATGAGGGAAGTGATGAGGAACCTATTTTAAGGAGAAGTCTTTTCAAGACAAGATGTAAGATGACTGGAAAATGCTACAAACTGATCATTGACAGTGGAAGTTCTAAAAATTTGGCATCAGAAGAACTAGTTACCAAATTGCAATTGCAAAGGTTGAAACATCCCAAACCTTATCATGTTTCATGGATCAAAGATGAGCATAAGATATTGGTAAGTGAAAAATGCTTTGTGAAGTTCAAAATTGGACATTACTTTGATGAAATTTTGTGTAATATTATGCCCATGGATTGCTGTCATATTTTGTTGGGTAGAACTTGGCAATATGATAGATATGCTATACATGATGGAAGATTGAATCAATATACTCTTTGGGTAAATGCGAACAAACAAACATTTTTGCCTTTGATTGAAAATCCAGATGAGGTTAATTGTACTGCTATAAAAATTTGCATGGTTAATGGGAAACAATTTGAAAAGGAAATGAAAATGAATCAAGTCTATTTTGCCATAGTTCCTAGAGGACCGAGTGTTGGTAGTAATGACTAAGCAACAAAAGCTAGTAATGATCGAGTGACAATAGATAGTGACAACCGAGTACCAGTAGAAATTATAGAATTGTTGAATGAGTATAAAGAAATTATTGCTGATGATATTCCTAATGGTTTGCCTCTAGTAAGAAGCATAAGTCATTGTATGGATCTGATTCCTAGAGCTAGTTTGCCAAACAGAGCACCATATAGATTGACACCTACAGAGAATGAAGAACTTAACAGACAAGTGCATGAGTTGTTGTAGAAAGGTTTGATCAAAGAAAGCTTGAGTCCATGCCCTGTACCTGCTATATTAACACCTAAAAAGAATGGAGAATGGAGAATGTGTACTGATTCCAAAGCCATTAACAAGATAATAGTGAAATATAGGTTTCTTATGCCAAGGATGTGTTGGCATTATATTGTATTTGTCATTAGTGACAACACTTAATCGACTCTAAATAATTACCGAGTTCATCACTCAATCTATAGTGTATACTGAGCATTCAATGGTTACCTTGTAGGTTCATTACTTAAGTAGTTCATACCGAGCATTCATGAAGCTACCAAGTGGGTGTGTAGCCCAACAGTATTTATCGAGCATATAGTGTTCATCGAGCTTCATAGTGTTTACCGAGTGATGGAAGTCCAGTGTTTACCGAATAATGAAATTGTAGTGTTTACTGAGTGAAAGCAAGGTAAATGAAGGATTCAATTTTTACCGAGTGATACTATATCTACTAAGTCTCCAATGGTTACCGAGTTCCAAGATACATTGTGTGATTAGTATGGACCGAGCCTTCACTTTTACCGAGTGCATGATGATGCTGAGTAATGCAGTGGATGTCGAGTATCAGAAGGTTACCAAGTCAGCTTGAAGAACTCGAGTTTTCTACTGTTTGGCTGACTCAGTAATATTTTGTTCAGTTGTGTTTTGGCTGACCTTGCAATTGTAATTATTGGAATGGTATATATGTAATATATTATATCATTTACAATGTATGTATGATGTATCAAGATAGACATGTTATGCTTTGAGAAGAAGGAAAGCGAATCAATAGAAAAGCAAAGTATTCAGCAGGATCTACAAGGAGCAGTAAAGATTCATCAGTCACAAGAGGTGATCTGTACTTCAAGGATCTAATTAGAAATCAAGTTGTAAGTAGATCCACTATTTCATCCTAATAGGTGAATCAGTTTTGTAAATCCTTTAACATGGTAGACTTAATAGTCTTTGTATAAATCTCCTAACATAGTGCATACTTCATTGTATGTTTGTAAATCCTCTAACAAGGTGGACCTAACAGTCCTTTGTGCTCCTAACAAGGCAGATCACCAGAAGTGGTCAATGTAAGCCTTAACAGGCCAACTTCATACTGCAGTAATGAAGTTTTGTGGATATCATCCCCACCCCAATTTTACTTTCTATTTGGAAGGTTTTTGGGTTACCAAATCATTGTGTACATGTCTTATGAATGTTTGATCTCTCATACATGCAGTAGATTAGATGAATGAATGGTGAATAGTATATATGATTAAAGTGCTTAATTGTTTAAAGTTTTTGAAGTTATCAATTCACCCCTCCCCTCTTAGTAACCTATCATATCTTGAATATTTCCAACAATTGGTATCAGAGCTTTTGTGGTTCTCAGGATAAAGTTTGATAGCTTGAGCAAAGATCAAGGACAATGGAGATATTTAGACTTGATAAAGCTATTGAAAATGAAAAACTAGATCTAGAAATGGCCATGGCTCAACTCAAAGAAGCAAAGGAGCATCTTTCTCAATCCTTGAAGAGAAGGAAGGAACTTGCAAGACAAATGAATGACCATTAGTATGTTGAAGAAAAGATTGAAGACCCTTCCATCAAGTAGTTTAGATGAAGCTAATGAGGCAATCAAGGAACTCCTAGCAAAGAATGGTTCTCTACAGGAAGAAGTAAGAAAGCTTAAAACAGAACAAGAAATCTAATCAATCAGGCTATGTGAAGTTTTGGAACAGAGAAACAAGGCAACTGAAGACTTAGAGACAAGAAATAATCAATCCAATTAGCATCAACATCTTGTGGATCAACTATCTAATGCAAATGAAGAAAATATGAATCTGAGATCTGAAAATGGAAGCCTGAGGAATGATTTAATCACTGAAAGACAAATCAATGAAAGCTTTCAAAGTTACTTAAGATCTAAAAGATAAATCAATGAAAGTTTGGAAAATGACCTAAATGCTGAAAACAAAATCAATGAGAGAATGATGAAATCTCAAGCAAACATGACTCAATTAAATCAACAAAGTGAGCAAAATCTTCATAGACAAAAAGGTAAATCTAGTCTTGGTTATAAGGAAGAAGGTGAAACCTCCAAACAAGGTGCCCAAAGGAATCAAAGACCTACTTGCAATCACTGTGGTAAGTTAGGTCACACATCAAACAAGTGTTGGAGCAATGGAAAAGCTAAATTTAATGGTAAATGCTATAATTGCAGTCAGCATGGTCATAAAGCTAATGAATGCAAGGAGAAACCAAAATTTGAAGGAAATTGTCACAAATGCAAGAAGCATGGTCACAAGGCATTCCAATGCAAATCCAAATCATTCGATTTAGTTGAACAACTTGTTAAAGCAATATTTGGATGAGACTGCAATACCTAGTGCAGATGTCATTATTGTGAAGAATATGGACATATTGGTATAAACTGTGCAAGACATCACCTAAGAAAGAAGGACACTACTGTACGGTACTATACATGTACAAAACTTGGTCATATAGCTAAAAACTACATAAACATAGGAAGAGTTGAAGATGAAAAGAAAGCTAAAGCTGAAAACATTCGAAAGTAGATGAGGCAATAGTGGATTCCTAAATCTACCAAGCAGAACAGTTCAAATGATGGCAATGTCACTCAAAAAGTGGGTGACTCCACCATTTCCAATTAGATTCATAAAGGAGGATATGGAACTGCATCTTCAAGTGATATCTCAAGCAGTTCCAAAATGAAAGAAAGTAAAAAATCCAATCAGTATCTTAGATACAAATGGTCACAAGAAATTAGGTCATACCAAGCAAGGTTAGTCACAGACTCAACTGAGCTAGGTCGGGAGCAATAAAAGTTTTATTCGATCACTGAGTTGTAAGCTTCTACCGAGCAAGTGAATGATAGTCTGTCAAGCACTATGTCATCTCAACTACCTTCATACCAAGAATTTATGGCAAAAAATTTTGTCAAAAGGGTAGAATTTGATTTCATTCTTCACCGCGATTATAGAGCTAAGAAATTTCAAGCAAATTCCAAGCAATTTCAAGCAATTTTCAAGCGAAGAATTTATTCAAAATTTTCTTACACCTACTGAGTAGCGATGGCATCTGGGAGTAGAAGTAGCACCAAGGTAAAAAGAGGTTCAAAAATGGTAGTTAAAGGTGTGGAGTGGAAGGTGTCGAATTTCGAGCTAGTTCCAGCAATTACAAAATCACTCGACCCCAATGGAGCTCAATCGTAAACTCCACCAAAGGTACTTCTCATAAATGACATTCGTACACATTTCAAATGTTCTGTTCAAGAGATTGGAAACCTAGAGATGGATAATGCACTAGGAGAAATGAGTGTTGATGGCTCTTTGAAACCCGAGCATAGGCATCTAGAGACCAAAGGGTTAACCCATATCTCGCATATGCCAAGAAGTTTCCAAATTAAGTGGATCAGGTACATACTTAGTCGTGTTCACAATGAGCAACTATGGTTAGAGCAGCCAGTGTTAATCACCAAGAAGATGATTCATAAGATTACCGGTCTCCCCATGCTAAGTAAAGCGAAAACTACCAAAACCCTAGGTCGGGAGGAGTTACAAAAGAAAACCCTAGCTGAATGGGATGGTAGAGGTTTGAAGGTCAACACTGTATCTGATGTTGAATTAAGGTTTGGCATTCACGTCATTGCCCACAAAATTTATAGTTCTAGTCGTTTAAACAGTGTGCCATGTGAGGCTGTTGATTTGACAATCAAAATTGTGAAGAAAAATCTTGAATTTGACCTATCAAAATTGTTGTTGAAACAATTGAACAAGAACATGGACAACATAAGGACTTCAAAGAATAATCCCTGCAAATTTGGTTCCCTGTTAATTTGTTTATTTTTCTATATTCAAAAATTCTTTCCATCAAAGGGCTTAGTTGTATGGAGAAAATAAATTCCAATTTAATATCAGATTAATGAGTTTATTGCTGACATGGGTGAAAACTTTGAAAAAGTTATGGATAATTATTTTGAAGATTTCAAGGAAAGAATGAACAATAGGTTCTGAATTCCACCCAAACTGGTTGAAGATTACAAAGATGATGTATGCTTCATGGTTGACTATGATAAGGTATACATTCAGGCAGTCAAACCTCGAGTTGCATGGGTGAAACCTCTTCCTTATGAGGTTAATATTGATGAAGCCAGGGACATTATTGAAGCATTGGTAAATGAACCTGTAGATCCTAAGCTTCCTGCCTTTTGCACTTATGATGATGCAAAGACTAGAATTGAACTTGAAATAAAGCTACCCTAGGCTATAAGCAAAGGCAAGAGAAAGATAGCAAAGTTGCAAACTGCAACCGGCCCTTTTATGCTTACTGAAAGAAAAGGTGAGGATGAAGAAGAAGAAGAAGAAGAAGGCAAAGAACTTGAATTTGAAAAAGAAGAGGAACTACCAAAGAAGAGAGGGAAGGTGATTATCACCAAACCTAAGAAGAAGCCTACTGTAGTATTCTCTAGAAGAACCAGACAAGGCAAGCATGAAACTGTACTTGTCAAGCCTCCACTCACATTTGAGGAAAGGATAAAACAATTTGAAGAGGGAGCTAGCATCACAAATTTCAAAGCATTGAGATTTGAAACAAGGACTAATGCAGAGAAAATGCAGATTGAGGAACTAGTACTCAATAAGATGGGAAAATGGAAATACTCCCCAGACTAGCTTGCCCCTCAAATCTCCAAAGAGTTATTGGAGAGATTGCAACCAAGATTGGAGTCAACCATCCAAATGGTCAAGGACATATATGAGCAATCCCTGAAGAATCTTCTACTGAGTCTTACTAAAGTAGAAATAAAGGCAGCAATAAAGAACAATGAAGGTAAAATGATGATTAGATTTCACACATGTTTGATTTTAATTAAGGACATTAAACATGTTGTAAGAGATGCAACAAACATGTGGAAGAACATCTATCATCTGCAAAAGCCCAGTGATGATCCTGTTGAAATCAAGGAGGATGATAACAGTGACAACGATGATTTTGATAACACTCCATCCATCACAGTTACTCCAGGAGAGCTGCATGCACTAATGGAAGAAAAAGAGGAAGAATACAAGGAGGAAGAAGCACTTGAGGAAGAAAAAGATGAAGAAGATCCAATAAAAATTGCAGTAGAAGTTATTGCATCCCTTCCTCACTCTCTACCAAAGACTGTTACATCTACTTTGGAGGTAGCTTCTGCAAGTGAGATTGCGAGCACAATAGTCGCATCAATTGCTCAATCCTGACCAGCCACCTCCCAGCTCTGGGTATCTGAAACAGATGTGCCAAGCACTTCATCTACCGAGCTGTCTGTCACCTCTTCAGCCATCGAGTTAGCCTCCTTAGCTCCTTCATCAACAATGAGTGTACCAGTAAGTTCTACAATTTTGTTTTCATCAATTCCAGTAAGTTCTATAGTTTTGTTCTCATCAGCATTATCTATATCCACTTCAACTCCAATCAGTTTAGATATTGCTATGGGTACTCTACCAAGTGTGATACCATTTTTGGGAAGTGTTTCAGTTTTTGATCTGGTTAGCACTTCTATTGGCATTCAATCCTCGAGTCCTATCCCAATTTTCACTGCTAGCCCTTCTATCTCCACTATTGTGTCTATTCCTAAGGTCAAACTAGTAATCACAGAAGTCAAACAAAAGCATCTATTAAAACTTTTGATCACTGGAAAGGAAATTGGAGAAGACATTGACTTAGACACAAAAATAGTGATTCCAAAGATTGACTATGACAATGCTACCATTGAAGAGATGAGGTTAGCCAGTTAACTCATAGAGATGAAAGCTACACAGAAACAGTTAAGATCATAAAGGGATAAGGAATACAGAATAATTGAGAATGCCAAGGATATAATTACAGATGCTATAGGTGTTGAAGTAGATTCTACTCAACACATTTTGATTCAGTTAGAAGGGGCAATACAGAAATTTAATGAAGATTCTTCCGGACAAGAGAAACTAATTGAAAAAGCTGAAAGGAAATTTGATAATAAGATGCTATAGCATATTGCTCAAAAGATAGCAATCAAGCAAGTTGAATTGTCAACATTTTGGGTAATTTTGAATTTTTTTTTAATAATGCAGCATCACTTTTTGCCAAATTGTGTGATGTTTCTGATTTTACTAAAGAAATAAAGGATAAGTTAAATAAGATTGACATTGATATGCAATCAAGTGCATCCAAGTTAAAGGTGGACTGCTCCTCCACAACCTCCCATTACACCAAAATCAAATATTTGGCAGATGTACAAGCAGAACTATTAAGAGAGGAAGCAAGGATCCGATCTACACTCATAGACATCCAGAACATGATCCTTCCTATCATTGACACAATGCAGAAACATATTGCTCATTGCAAAATATTGGTCCAAGATCAGAACTTCTCAGTGGCTGATCACATGATCCAATTATCAACAGAAGTTCAAATTGCTCTCTCCACCTGTCAAATTTTGCAACAGACTTGGGATAATACTTTTGCCACCATCCTTAAGGTACATCAAGAATTTATATCTCACTTTGGTGTAATCATATAAACTATATATATGTAGTCCTTTGGCATTATTGTCAAAAAGGGGGAGAGATTCAGAATAATAAATGAGGAGAGTTATCACTATAAGTGAAAGGGAGAGTTCACACTCATTAGAGTTAGCATGTGTACATAAGTATCTTTGTATATACATTATAAGTCATCAAGAAGGTACATAGAAATGTATATGCAACAGTTCTACAAAGATCAATTTTGAAAAACCAAATTCATTGAGTCAGGTTATGTACATATGTTTTGGCTTATAAGTGTTTTGTCACTAATGCCAAAGGGGGAGATTGTTGGCATTATATTGTATTTGTCATTAGTAACAACACTTACTTGACTCTGAATAATTACCGAGTTCATCACTTAGTCTACAGTGTATACTGAGCATTCAGTGGTTACCTTGTAGGTTCATCACTTAAGCAGTTCATATCGAGCATTCATGAAGCTACCGAGTGGGTGTGTAGCCCAGCAGTATCTACCGAGCATACAGTGTTCACCAAGCTTCATAGTGTTTACCAAGTGATGGAAGTCCAGTGTTTACTGAGTAATGAAAGTGTAGTGTTTACCGAGTGAAAGTAAGGTAAACGAAGGATTCAATTTTTACCGAGTGATACTATATCTACTGAGTCTCCAATGGTTATTAAGTTCCAAGCTATGTTGTGTGATTAGTATGGACTGAGCCTTCACTTCTACTGAGTGCATGACGATGCCAAGTAATGTTGTGGACGTCGAGTATCAGAAGGTTACCAAGTCAGCTTGAAGAACCTGAGTTTTCTACTATTTGGCCAACTCAGTAATATTTTGTTCACTTGTGTTTCGCCCGACCTTGCAATTGTAATTATTGGAATGGTATATATGTAATATATTATATCATTTACAATGTATGTATGATGTATCAAGATAGACATGTAATTCTTTAAGAAGAGGAAAGCGAATCAGCAGAAAAGCAGAGTATTCAACAAGGTCTACAAGGAGCAGTAAAGATTCATCAGTCACAAGAGGTGATATGTACTTCAAGGATCTAATTAGCAATCAAGTTGTAAGTAGATCCACTATTTCATCCTAACAGGTGAATCAATTTTGTAAATCCTTTAACAGGGTAGACTTAACGATCTTCGTATAAATCTCCTAACATAGTGCATACTTCATTGTATGTTTGTAAATCCTCTAACAAGGTGGACCTAGCAGTCCTTTGTGCTCCTAATAGGGAAGATCACTAGAAGTGGTCAATGTAAGCCTTTAATAGGCCAACTTCATATTGCAGTAATGAAGTTTTGTGGGTATCATCCCCACCCCAGTTTTACTTTCTATTTGGAAGGTTTCTGGGTTACCAAATCACTGTGTACATGTGTTATGAATGTTTGATCTCTCATACATGTAGTAGATTAGATGAATGAATGGTGAATAGTATATATGATTAGAGTGCTGAATTGTTTAAAGTTTTTGAAGTTACTGATTCACCCCTCCCCTCTCAGTAACCTATCATATCTTGAATATTTCCAACAAGATGGATGACATAATGGATTGTTTGAGTGGAGCAAAGTATTTTACCAAGATTTATTTGAAGACTGACTATCATCAGATCATAATCAGAGAAGGTGATGAATGGAAGACTACTTTCAAGACAAAAGATGGTTTGTATGAATGGTTGGTTATGCCTTTTGGTTTGACTAATGCACCTAGTACTTTCATGAGGTTGATGAATGAAGTTTTAAAAAGATTTTTGGGTAAGTTTGTGATTGTTTGTTTGGATAATATTTTGATGTTCAGTAAGACTAAGGAAGAACATTTTGAGCATATTAGACAAGTATTGCAGAGGTTGAAAGAGGAAAAGTTGACGATTAATCTAAAAAAGTGTTATTTTATGCGAGAGGAGATAATGTATTTGGGATTTGCGATTTCAGCTAATGGATTGAAGATGGATCCTGAGAAGGTTAAAGCAATTTTGGAATGGCCTACACCTGAGAATGTGGGTGAGGTAAGATCATTTCATGGTTTGGCTAGTTTTTAAAGAAAGTTTATAAAGAATTTTAGTGTTGTTTGTAATGCTATGACTGAGACAATGAGGGGAGATAAAAAGGAATTCAAGTGGACACACAAAGCTTATAAGAGTTTTGAGACTTTGAAACAAAAGGTTGTTGAATTACCTATATTAGCTTTACCTGATTTTAACAAAGTATTTCAAGTTGAATGTGATGTAAGTGGTAATGCAATAGGAGCTATATTAAGTCAAGAAGGTAAGCCTATTGCTTTCTTTAGTAAAAAGTTGAATGATGCTAAAAGGAAGTATTCTGTGTATGATCAAGAATTTTATGCCATTGTTCAAGCATTGAAGAAGTGGAGTCATTATTTGATTCCTAAGGAGTTTGTGTTGTATACTGATCATAAAGTTTTACAATACTGGGAAAGTCAACATAAATTGAATCAGAGACATATGAAGTGGGTTGAGTATTTGCAAAGTTTTCCATTTGTCATTAAGCATAAGAGTGGAGTTACTAACAGAGTGGTTGATGCATTGAGTAGGAGATGTTCCTTGCTAATAGAAATGAAGGTTGAAGTTATTGGTTTTGATGAAATGAAAGAGTTGTATGATGTTGATCCTAATTTTTTTGAGGCATGGAGGGAGTGCAAAGCACCAAATCTAATAGATCACATAAGTAAGTATGATGAGTATTCCATTCAAGAAGGTATACTATTCAAAGGTATTCAATTGTGTATTCCTAGAAGTTCTATGAGGTTGAATCTGATTAAGGAAAAACATAGTGGTGGATTGGCTGGACATTTTGGAATTGATAAGACATTGAGTTTGCTAAAAGAGAAGTATTATTGGCCACAAATGTATAAAGATGTTCAGAAATTTGTAAAGAGTTGTGTAGTTTGTTAAGTTGCAAAGGGAGTGAGTCAAAATATTGGTTTATATACACCTATTTCTATTCCTGAGAAACCTTGGATTGACATTAGTATGGATTTTGTTCTTGGATCGCCTAAAACAGTGAAAGGGTATGATTCCATATTTGTTGTAGTGGACAGATTTTCTAAAATGGCTCATTTCATACCATGTAAGAAGACATCAGATGCTGAGCATGTTGTTGAACTTTTCTTTAAAGAGATTATGAGATTGCATGGATTACCAAGAAGTGTTATTTTTGATAGAGACAGTAAATTTGTTGGCTACTTTTGGAAGACTTTGTGGAAGAAGATGGGTATTGAATTGAAATTTAGTTCTACATTCCATTCACAGACAAATGGACAGACATAGGTTGTGAATAGAAGCTTGGGCAATTTGCTGAGATGTTTAGTTGGGAACAAGCCAAGTAATTGGGAGTTAGTATTGGCACAAGCTGAATTTTCATATAATAATTCTGTGAATAGAAGTACAGGGAAGAAACCTTTTAAGATTGTTACAAGAATGCATCCTAAAGGTATATCAGATTTGAGAGATGTTGCTGGAGAAGAAAATAGAAGCACTACAGGAGAAGAATTTGCTAATTTTATGGAGTCTTTGCATAAGGAAGTGAAGTTGAGGTTGGAACAAAGTAATCAAAAGTATAAAGAGAATGCTGATAAATTTAGAAGACATCACATTTTTGAAGTTGGTGATGAGGTGATGGTTCATTTGAAGAAAGGAAGATTCCCAGTTGGAGCATACAGTAAGCTGAAATGAAGAAATTTGGACCTTGTAAGATCTTGAAGAAGTTTGACAATGGTAATGCTTATAAAGTTGAGTTACTTGATGACATGGATATATCTCCTATATTTAATATTATTGATCTGTATAAGTATCATGAGTTAGATGATGAAGTTGTTGTACTTGATGACTATCCTAAGAACCAAATTGAAGAAGTTGAACAGATTTTGGATCAAAGAATTGGTAAGAGTACAAGAGGGAAATATTACTATGAGTATTTGGGAAAATGGAAGAATAGACCAATTGAAGATGCTACATGGATTTCACAATCTAAGTTGGATTCAACTCAGGTTGTGACACTTGCATGATTCAGGAGAATCATTTTCTCCAACCCCGGTTGTTTGATGTAGGAGCATCCTAGGTTTCTTTGCAATCTTGCACTTTTGTTCTTTCTTCCTGTTGGTGCCGAGTGATCCTTTGGGTGCTGAGTCCCTATTGGTGCCGAGTGATCCTTTGGGTGTTGAGTTCCTGTTGGTGCCGAGTTCCTATCGATGCCAAGTAATTTCCTTTAGGTGTCGAGTGATCCTTTGGGTGTTGAGTTCCTATTGGTGTCGAGTGATCCTTTGGGTGCCAAGTTCCTATTGTGGCAAGTGTTTTTCTTTAGGTGTCAAGTTCGTAGTTGCTGCTAAATGAATCCTTTGGATGTCAAGCTCATGTGGGTGTTGAGTGCCAATTTTTATTTGCAGAAGTTGTCTATGTCTGGTTCTAGTTTGGGCCAACTCTACTTGCATTTAATTTCTATTAGGTAGTTAATATTTGTAAAGAGACGACTTGTGGCCTTTTCTATGTTGTAGAGTCTTCTATAGGTCATTTTGGCAAGTATAAATAGGGTGTTTAGGCCTAGAATTAGGGCATATTATTGAGAGTTAAGAAAGAGAAGGCAAAAGTGTCTGGAAATGTGAATTTAAAGCTGGATCGTGGATCTAGAAGTTATATTTTGTATCTAGCCGTAACCTAGAAGGCCTTACAATTGGGCATGTATGTTGATTATTAGATGAATCAATAAAAGTGTTTTGCTCTTCTTCCTCCTTTGGTGGTTGTTCCTTGTGTTTGCTTCCATTGTGTTAACTCTTGTAGGTGGTTTGGATAGCTGGGTGAGCCATTGGCCCTAGTTATTCATCCTTTGCCTGTGTCAAACAGACATGATAGTGACAGACACGAACTTGACAACATATACAAACTCGATGTTGATGACATACATGATGGTGATAAATACAACGACGATGACGAACACAAACTCAATAATAGACACAAACTTAGCATTGGTGATGGACATGATGATGATAGACACAGTGACAGACAAGACCATGATGATGGACATAGCTTTGGTGACAGCCACAGAGCCTCGATAATAAATATAGCTTCTATGATGGACACAACTTCGGCAATTGATGAAACTTCCTCAATGGATAGTGCCTTGGTGATAGGTACAACCTTCGGCACAACTTGATCCGTCCATGTCTTCAAAGATCTATGCAAGCAACCTCTTTATTTTTTTATTCTCCCCATGTTGGTGTAGTAGGAAGATTTAGCAAATCCTCTTGGAGCAGCCCTATAATCATGCCTTCATTCTCCTCACGTATAGTATCACCCTTATCATTGTCAGTCATTCTCTCCCACTTGTGCAAATGAGATATTAGTTTTGCTTCACAATGCTTGAAAACATTACTAACCAATCTATATGTTGCTATAGAGGGAATACATTCTAGATTATGAACAACCCTAACATAGATGTAATGGGTTGAGATATTTCATCCATCTCTTCAATGCATGAAATCATAAGACTCTCCATAGCAACTGAAATCTTAGTATCATGGTCTTCCTTGATGGTGACCAAGAAGTGATGAAACATATCATGGACCAAATTTTGCAATTCAAGATCTAAGAGAAGGTTACTTACTTTGACATTTGCACAGTTCTCTAATATTATAGATCTCCTACCAAAGGGACTCTCAAAGCTATCAACTATCAATTGCAATATCTTTATCATGGTTTTATCATCATATGATGCTTTAGGAGCCAGAATTCTCAAGACCTCACTGAGACATGTTGCAACTACTAATCTTTTATCCTTGCCATGGTGTCTCAAAACCCTGGGTTGACTTAAGGCCTCCTTAATCGATGAGAGGATTATCTATATAAATCTTGAAGGTAATTGGTCCACCTGACACAAACATACTTCCAATATATCTAATGAAAGATCAACACCCTCACTGAGCTATTCGTCAATCCTTTATAGTGCCTTCAACCACCACTCTCCATCGCTATTCGGGGCCGTAGTGTGATCCGAGTACCAAAATCTTTCAATCATCCCAGCAGGCTGGCAAGATCACCAACTTTGATACCACTGTAATGTTCCCGAACAATTTTGATAATGTTCTTGAAAGTTTTGGAGATGTTCTCAAATGGTTTCTTCTCTTATACCACTGTAATGTTCCGTTCCTAGCAGTATTGGGTTGTTTGTGCTACATGGCCTTAGCTACCCATGCTACATGACCTTAGTTGCCCATGCTGCACAACCTTAGTTACCTGTATTGTATGGCCTCAGTTGCCCGTGTTGTGTGGCCTTAGTTGCCCGTGCTACGTGAACATAGCTTGTGTTGCATGACCTCGATTGCCCATGGTGTGCAACCATAGCCCATGTTGTGTGACCTCTTCCCATTTTGCGCAACCTCAGTTGCCCATGTTGCATGGCCTCAGTTGTCCATGCTACACTGCCTCATTTGCCCATGTTGCGCAGCCATAGCTCGTGTTGCAAGACCTCAGTTACCCATGCTGTGTGACCTTAGTTACCCATGTTGCCCGACCTCTGCCCATGTTGTGCAGCCTCAGTTGCCCATGCTGTGTGGCCTCAGTTACCTATGTTGCATGACCATAGTTGCTTGTATTATGTAGTAGTCAAGGGGAGGTCATATGATAGTCCAAAGGAGGTTGTACAGTAGAGGTAGGACAAGCTGTACGCAAAATGAAGGCAAAGTCATTTGTATAATAAGAGGGAGGAAACTGACCGATGGTGTACAGATAGAGGAAAGAATGCCCAATCATGCAACCATAAACTTATAGATATGAATTCGTTAGATAAAGCCAAATAAGAATGGAGATTGAACATGAATTATCCTTCAATTAATATCTGCCAAAAGATGGTGCTCCGATTTCTTAAATTCAAGCAAGGTATTATATACAACAGAATAGAGTGAGGGTTGAATCCCACCGAAACCAGACAAGCCAAGTAAGGAAGATCTTTCACTTCTGAAATGGCAAATAGAGAATCTCAACTGGAATTCACAGTACAAAAGAAATAATCCAAATCACACACTTACGACTACCTATAAGCCATGCTTAAATACCCGTCAAGAAAAATGTTTCCGAGGGTGTACAAAGATAACCGATGGTAACACTTACCAACAGACACTAATATAAAAATACATCTGAGATAAACTAAATCAATTGAAACCACACATACAAATATTATCTTGGGCCACATATTAATTAATTAAAGTAACTAATTAAAGGTCCTTATATTATTTAAATTTTGGGACTAGTTAATTAATTAATTAAAATAACTAATTAAAGGTCCTTATATTATTTAAATTTTGGGACTTTTTAATTAATTAATTAAAATTTAAAAATTACATTAAAATTTTGGGACATGACAATACACACACACACACACACACACACACATACATACATAAAGTAGAAAATATGTTTACAAAAATAATTTTGAAAAATAAAATAAAATTAGAGGTTTCCAAGCTACAACAACAAACAATAGTCAAAACTGAGTTATAGACCTAGACATGTTGATAGGGGGAGTTTTGATTTGTATTTTGAGTATTCAGATTTTTTTGGTATGATAAGTGTTTTTGTCACTAATGCCAAAGGGGGAGATTATTGACCTTCTGATCAAATCATTTGTCAATTAGTAACTTAACACTTAGTCAGTTGTTCATAGTTGCTACCGAGCATCACAGGCATTGTACAGTGTAGAACGAGTGTAGTAGAGTCTACCGAACTCTAGTAGGAGATATCAGTTGCTACCGAGTTCGGTAGACTCTGCTATGCTTGGTCTACACTATACAATGCCTGTGATGATCAATAGCAACTATGAATGACTGATTAAGTGTTAAGTCACTAATTGATAAATGATTTGACCATAAGGTCAATAGGATCCTAACAAAGCTCACTTCAAAAGAGTGAAAAAGTGGTGACATGTTGCTGGTGGTTTTTCCCAAATTGGATTTCCATGTACAATCCTAGTGTCAAACTTGTGTTGAATGTTTTATGATGTTTTACATTTAACAAGTTTGTTATAATAGGACAATAATTCACTAGTAATTTTGTTTGTTAATATATAGTAGAGACTGAACTACAACAAGATAATCAAAACGATGAATGCTGAATGTTTTATTGTTCAAATGATACTTATGGACCTTGAGTAACTGATTTACCCACCCCCCTCTCAGTTATTTTAAACATTTCTGACAAAAGGAAGTAGAACAAAAACATAATGGAGGAAAAACACGTAAGAGGTATGAAGAAGAGTCTTTTTGGGCCAACAGCATGGAGATTTTAATGAATCAGTATTATTATGTCACAAGCATCCAAGAAGATGACACAAAGACACACACAAAACCAATTACATATATACAACACAACATGCAATGACATATAAAATAAGAGACATATAAATAGAGGAATGCACAAAAAATGTTTGAATACTTTATCACCTTACACCAATAGAGAATTACTAAACATTTAAAGTAATCTAAACAAAATCTATAGCAAGAAACACATTGTAAGGGAAACACAATAAGAAACACATAAAGACTACCATGTTAGAGAAGTCATTGAATCATGTCTACTACCTACCTATCCTGGTCTATATCATTAGAGAAAGATAGGAAACTTGCTAGAGGAACAACATCCAACACAATAGGAACAACAACTAGATCCAAACAAGGACTTTGTTGGGACTCATTGCATTACTTACTAGGAGTAATTATTGGCTTTTTTGAAAGCATCTTAGGAAATCATGATCAACATCAATAGTCTCATATTTATCATCACTAACATATGTATCATTATTAGCTTTAATAACCTCATCATCATGAGTATCTTCTTGATCAAGGTTAATCATAGTAAAGTATAATATATAAACAAAATCATCATGTTTATCCATTTGCATGCTATTATTATGTTTTCCTTCCTCCAAAGACTCAAGCAATGTTTGGTCAAAGGAAGGTAGAAGTTACAAAGATGACACAATTTGAGAAGTGTGAGCATGTGCCTTAGCTCTTGCTTGACAATTCTTATGATATTTATGAGCATGTTAATTGTGAATGATTTTATGTGATAAAGTAGAAGGAACAAGATCAATAGACATAGGTTCTAAAGGAGAAATAATTATAGGTTGAAAGATATTATAGGTAAAGGAGGAATATGTGGAGTAGGTAAAATAGATTTATATGGATCAATCGTAGGTTGCCAAATGTAATGCCTCATTCGGGAACCCAAGAGAAATAAACATAACATGTTATAATGTTTACTAAACTATTTTTTGTCTAAAGTTTGTACAACAGAAGATAACAATGCGGAAGCAATACACACATACACATCAATTACACATATGCAAATACAATTTTGATTACATTCCTCAAGGGTTCCTTCACATTGCGTTACATTTAAGAAGTTTTATTAATAGTTTAAGTACAATATCCCTTTGTAAAAGATACATAATCTTATAAGCAAGTGCATAAGTACAACTAATATGATAAAGAACATCTAGATAACAACATCCACTACACATGTTGTAGGTATGTAACAATAAGTACAATTACATCAAATACAATACATCAACCCATAGGATCTCAAAGTACAGGATACACAATATGTATAGATACGGCATATGAATAGAGGTCTCCAAGATAAGAACAAGAATGATAAAGAGTACAATTGCATCAAGAAGCATCCAACATTTACCCTAGACTGGTCTCTTATTAGACCCCAAAACCCTTAAGTGTTGAGTTATCCTAGACAAAGTCACTCTGGACCTCAAACTCTCAACATGGCACATGCAGAACCAAAATACCTTCTCATGAAGATGAGGAAAACTAGTCATACCTCTCACTAGGTATCATCTCATTCCCATCTTTAGCCTATACAAGCACTCAAGACATGTGTGAGGCAATATCTCTAACTTATCTTTTTAATGTGTGTCTAAATATTATAAATTACCATGTTATCATTTAATACACAATTTACAATGACTTACCCTAGTAGCCACTTTGGGCCCCGACCCCCATTGCAAGCCACTCCCATAGAAATGCACCTAGAGAACCTTCCCAAAGCTCACAAACCATAATTGTGTCCCATACCACAAAAAAAATATAGTGATCAAATTTGGTTTCACAATAGGCAAACCGGAAATAATATAAGTTTGTTCTCAAAACCCAAGTCATAATAAATGATCATCAAACAAGTCTCATAAACATATGTTTCAATTTTTAATCAAGTATAACATGACATCCAGTCAAATAATCATAAAAGAAATCTCAAAAGCTTTTGGTACACATCCTAGTTTAGCCAACTATACAAGTCATATAAAATCATCACAAAAATAAACATCACAAGATCATAAATAAAAAATTGTTTGACAGATCAAGATTTTAATATTATTATTAATATAATAAAAAATATTACTACAACTTACAAAATTCTATTTTTTAATATAAAATATTTTATTAGAAGAATCAATAACCTCTTTGACTATGAGCCAACAACTGGCTCCACCAAAACCCACCCTCATGCTCAACTAGATTTGATTTAAGGTGAGTTTATTTAGAACCAATCAACTTCACCATTACACCAAAAACTTTTTAAAATTATCAAAATTCTCCAGTTAAAAAAAATCACAATTCTACAATTAACAATAATCTAACTTTTAAAATATCAAAATATTTTCATTCTTATAAATATGTTTTTTTCATTAATACAATAATACAATAGGTCCACATAGGTAACATGTTAAATCTGTTTTAATAAAAAGCACAATGCACAACATCTAAATTTTAAGATTTTAACAAGATTCATAAATCTTGTGTTTAAGCATTTATGGACGACGTTGAAGTACAGGGCAACTTTCAGAGATCACTTAATAATAGACGCAATGGATTACGCTTCGCTCCTAAGGAATCATGGCATTTCAGGGAGCGCCCAAAATACATTCCTCTAAAAGACCGGCCTCTTCTCTTTGTGGGGGCAGATATCATCGCTTCTTCGATCAGCACCGTCACAACCAGGTTCAGCTTTAATATTTTTTCATTTGTTCCCGTTACAACGATATATGAACAACATATAAAGCTTCTAGCAGGCAAAATGTACTCTGGTTTTTAGAATTTTGAATGCAATGGTTAAGCGCGGGGCAATTTGTACCGCAATTGCAAATGGTAAATTTTGTATAGTGGATTAAAATGCGCAAAGCCATATTAGACCCCAATATAATGTTCGATCGTACCAAACAGTTCAGAGGAATTAGTCTTCACAGGCGGAATATCCTTCGATTCTTATATTTAAATCTGGCTTTGTTACATTGCACTTGCAAGGTTAGATACTTTTGCACTTTCAAGGGGTCTTTGTTTGTAGTTAACGGTTCTCCAATGAAGCGCAGTACTTCGGAGTCTTTGACAGTAAAATAACCTTCAAATTGAGCAAAGAAAGCTACCTTTTTTTCCTACTACCTGTAAATTGAATTGAACAAACATTGCTTTTGTCCTTACTAGGAAATCTGGATTGGGGATAAATTCTGATCTAATCTATCTTGAAACCTTAATTAATCCTGGTGACAAATCCTAATTAAAGTGTGTTCTTCATGTTTTAGAATATTTTCTATTCTGGCTGTGCATATTAAAATTTGTTTGGGACGACCCAATTTCTTCTCTTTAGACTATGGTGATCGTAATGAAAATTTTCATTAAGAAAGTTCTACATGCTTCGAAATAATTGAGTTTGATGCTTTCTCTCTCTTCTATTTTCATAAGTTTTTTTAAGCTAAACAAATTCAGCAATTATTTTGAACCTTCTCATCTCGTTCTTTTACGAAAATGTATATTAGAGTCAAATACCATGGAGTACACATTCTGTACAATCTAAAAGGCAAAGCAATTTAGAAATCCCTTTTGCTTAATTTATTAAGTAAGTTAAATTCAAAATCCCCCTATTTCCAGAAGCGGGGATTTGTAATCTAAATTGGCATGCTAGCTAGGCCATGCCATCAAAAGTCACCTTCACTTTTATTTTAACTTAATAAATATTCCATAGAGTTGTTCGACATTTGGTATTTTCAGCATGATTTTGATTTTGAGTTGATGAAACTGACTTTAATAGTATTATGCTCCATTAGCCTGGTAATTAGACAAAAGCACTGGGAGTTGATTAAACAGTTCATGCCCTATAGGGTCATTTCCTTTTGCCTTGTCTTTATTTGCGTTGGTTTATTTGTTTGTGTAGGAATGCATTGTAGAAGTAGGTAGTTTTGACCTTATTTCTGTGGCTTAGTTTGAATATGTCTTCTAAGTTTAAGTTGTGGTTCTAGCGGTCCCTCTTCCAGCCTTTAAGTTTAGTGTCTAGACTGTATGAGTTAGTTATACCATGCCGATTGTCACATTGGTTTCCCTTTTAGTTTTCTTGTTCGGTAAGACTTTACAGTGAAGATAGTCTTTTATTTTAAAACACAACTTTGTTGATTACATTCTACTGTTGCGTTTTCTTTTAGTGCAGACAAGCATCTGCTTGTACAAATTTAACTTCGAAAGATACCCTGTTCCTGCAAGAATAGATTCAAGACTTTGAACAACATCAAAACAGCACAAGCTAGTGAGGAAGAGTCATGTTTCACTTTTGTCATAAGAAGATGCAGCAATGTTTTAAATCATGATTAGACAGATGAATCGAACAAATGAGATATCTAGAAGATTTAAAACAGTAGAAAATAAATATATGGTTCAATTAGGCTGCAGTCCTAAGGAGGGGGCCTTCCTAAAATATCTCAGCAGCTGCTGCTGAAACTGTGATCCCTCAAATTTTGTAGTGGTATAGGTAATTTTAAAACTTTAAGGTTTAAGTTTAAAACTATAGCCAAGTCTAAATAACTTGACATAGATATTTTAAGAATCTGGCAGTTCCATGATAAACATTCAACGATTAATCTCAGCTTATAAATATATTTATTTAAAAAAAACAATTACATTATACATCATATCTTTTACAGTGACGTGATTATGGAGAAGTTTATCATAAAGGATGAGAGAAATCAGGGATGAAATGAATTATTTATAAAGTATTGTATTTGATTAAGGAACAATCAGGTTTTGAAGGGACATGAAACCCATTTTGCAAAATGCTGCTTACAAGGAAAAGCATCATAAAACCAGCAGCCCTGAGACAACAAATAGCTAGCAAAAAACCAGTAACAGGACAACAGATACAATACTTAGATAAGATTGTTGAGATCCTCCACTGTCTCTACATCCAACTGAGTCATAGTGAGAGCTATCTTTTTCAGTGCCTGAATATCTTGATTGTTAGCTTTCTTCTTCAACTTGGCTCTAGTCCTTCTAGAAGAACTGGTGTTCTCATCCTGCATCTTCTCAAACATTTCAACAACAACCATTGCACCGTCCTACTTAAGGCCTTCAGGTTTGCCTACCATAGTATTGGGATTATCCATGAAATTCTTAACTACTCTATGGCTGTGAGTGATAAGGGAAATGAGATTGTCATTAATTTTTTGAAACTTGTCTTCCAAGTGTTAGGTCTCCATCATAATCTTTTTTTGATTTTATCTTCCAGATTCAGAACCCTGTTGTCAAATTTCTTCTTGAGATCATTTATAGTGTTAACACTTAGCAGTCTTTTGCATAGAGCCAACAATAGATTTCCTTTCTTCAAAACTCCACTGCTTAGCATTGTAGTTATCCTGTTCGGTATTGACCACACAAAGCTTAAGATTGATATCTTTAATTTTATTATGTTGGTAAAGAGATGTGTCATTCGGAATTCACCTTTAAAGTGACCTTGTTTGCCACAAGAGCAGCGACAACTGTGCCAACAGTTGCAGAGACTGCAATCAGATCACAGATTACAATCTTTCTCTACATTTGAGTGGGGCAACTCCCTCATATGATTGCGATATTTGCATTTTTGTGTACTTTTCACCTGAAAGTACAAAAAGGATACAAGACAAAACTAAAGGTACTGGATAAAAAACCCTACAGTAGACATATGAATAGCATTTGAGATTTCTAACTGATAATGATTACAAATGGGTTTTAGCACAAAACATGTTTCGATATGCAAAAATGAAACAAGAATCCAGGATAACAAATCTTAAGATATATGAGAAAACAAGTTATCACATTCAAACTGAGGTACTAGGGTATGACCATGTTTCAAGATTACATATATTATTTGGGTCAAGAACAAATGGATTTCATAAATACAGAGTAATACATCTAGACATAGGAACTAAATGCATTCTCTGTTGTCCTTCTATAAATATACAAGTACAAAAGCTTTGGGTACAAGGTTTCAAGCCAAAAGTTCTCATATGATCTCTCTAAATGTTCTCTATAATTTCTCCTAAGCAAAAAGACATTACAAATGACCATGTATTTATAGGCATCTCTTTGACAACGGATTTCTTTTGTGGGTTAATAACCAACTCTTTTTCACACAAATTGAATGAAGTTATTAACCTTAAATTTTTTTTGCAGAAGGAGTCAACTGATTAAGTATACCAAAAGTGACAAAAGTCACTATTTACAAACAAAGCAAGGGAAAAATGATTTTCCCATCTACTTCCAACTAAGGAAAAATATGCAATGAAAACATCTGAATCATGTTGCAATGTTTCCCTTTGCATTTCTTGAAGAAACATCTAGACCTTCAACTCTGTTAGATTAAAATTTTTATCTTGGAAACTATGTATGATTTGAAAATTTCTATCAGAGATTCATAATCGAGAATACCTACATCATCCATTTTTAGCTTTAAGGTGACTTGATTATCCTGCACCTGCTTCTATTCCTAATATCAGGATGGTATGTCACAAGCATCGAAAGTCACTAAAATGACACTTAGCCTCTTTTTCATCTCCCCAAGTTATGTCCATCACTCTTCCTGCAAGATTCATTTATCATGAAAAGTTACACACCAAGCCTTTTGAGGTCACAACATAATTTTTTCCATTTGAAAGCACAGGAAAACTTGAAGATTCCCCATAAAGATGAAAAGGATCAAGGACTGCAAGATGCCCATACGTGGGTATTCAATCATTATCATTAGGGACACCCATTCAATATCAGAGTTCCATTCAAGGATTTTTTCTATGACTGCGTATGCTAGGCATTCTTCTTGGAGGATATTCCTTCACCTAATTCAAATACTTTTGTGAATTGGTGTTTTCCATCCTTGGAAGTTGTAGGTCATGATGTCAATGATTCATTCGTGTGTTTAGAACATTGGACTGAAGTATCATGCTTGGAACAGGCTTGATATCTTTTGTAATATGGAAAGTAGTGTTCCCTTGACTAATACCCCTTCAAAGCATTCCACTTTGTTATTGTACTATGTAAATTGATTCTTTCAACATCTCCAATGGTTGTTGTTCAAATTTTATTTTTCACTTAGTGTGAAATATAACTCTTCCATCAGCATCTTCATTTATAAATATCCATGATAACAACATATGCTTTGAGTATGCAACAAAGAATTTTCTCACATCCTTATGTGAGATATCAGCTTTTGGATCTTGATTTTGTTCTTTTGAGACCTTACTTATATTGCATGATAATGCAATATCTATCTTTTCTCCTACCATTTGCACTCTTTCGAAAGTTTTTGAAGGTCTTCCAATGAATTCCTTTCATACATTTGCTGCAATCATTACATTTCATGTGATGACTTCCAATTGAGGACTTATGACAAACAACACACGTGCTTTGTTTATGATTGTACATTTTGCATTGATGTTAGCTAGAGCAATTATTGCTATAGCATTTGACAAGATTTCTTTATCCTTTGTGCTTATATGGAATATACTCTATTTTAAAGCTTTCTCATTGGTGCGAGTAGGAGTTGGTTGGAAAAAGTTGTGGAATTTGGTTTCACATTTGTCAGTTGAATTTGTTTAAAAGTTTCTAAGATTTTCAACAAATCCATTTTGTGCACGCCATGCAATTCGTTGGGAAATTTTGTGAAACATTTCATGTGCCAAGTTTGTGCTTTCACATTTTGCATGAGTAATTATTGTTGAGTAACATGGATCGTTTTTTGCAAATGTACTAACATGGCCATTGTAATTGGTGTGTTCCAAATGCAGATTTGGATCTCATATAAATATGAGAGGGGGAGACATGTCTCGTGAAGAGACATGTCTCTAAGGTTTAATCATCATTTAATTAATATATTAAAAATAATAATTTGTATAATATAGATATATATGTGTATATATGTGTGTGTGTGTGTGTGTGTGTGTATGAATATATCTATATGTATAATATAATATATATACTATAATAAGATATATTTATATAACATGAATAAGTATATATAGAAAATGATGATTTACCAATAACAACAATGTATCTCTAATCGAATTAATCCGACTAGAAGCTACAACTCTAACACTCCCTCTTAGGTAGGGAGGATTTATAGAACACATTATGCTCTCAAGCATATGGAGAGATATCATCTCAATAAGATATTTTTGGAGTGGCATATCAACATATATCCATCAACTTAGATGTTATCTTTCAGTATAATCTGAAGTATGATTCAACAAGAAATGTCAATCATATGATGTTTGTCATACTTATATTCTTTTGGGATGTGCACTAGCACCAAATCCATGATGCCTATCAAAAGAATATGTAATACCCTAGTAGGATATGAGTTAACTGATTTTCGGCACTCCGGGACAACAACTTAAGGAAGTCAATCAGATAACTAGAAACCACAATGTCGTGAACTCTATCATGACATGTATCACGATATCCAGCATTTCGAGACAAAAACTTAATGAAGTCTGATAATGATATGTTCGTTATCATGACTTCCAACACTTTGGGGCAACAACTTAATGAAGTTTGATCATGATACGTTCATTATTATGACTTCCAACACTCCGAGACAACAACTGAATGAAGTTTGTCATGATAACAAGTTTACCATTTATAAGATTGTCACCTTACAATGGTTACCTTCTGTTTATATATGTCAATAAGAGAATGCCAACTTTCATTGCATATCATATGTGAAATAGTAACTACCATGAACCAAGTTAGAGGGTGGTACAAGGGCTTTCACCTCAATTCTCTCTCACAGAGAAGAATATATTATAATGAACTTCACTTAGAATTTCTCCCTCATGGAGAAGATATCATTCACAAAGGATTGCACCTCAAAAATTCTCCCATTAAACAATGATTCTGGGAAGTTAGGTCCTGTAGTTACTCCCTTTTAGACTCTCTTCACCCAAGGATGCCTGTCGGACTCCCTTTGAATCTGATATTAATCATTCAACCTTTAGGTGATTATTTATTACTTCCTCATGATGTACACATGAGTAGGCCCATCACAGTCATGTAGTCATACACATGTATGTTAGACTTCGTCTAAGTACCAATCTTTTGAGCTCCATGTATAAGGTTGTCTCTGATGAAGTATTGAACTCCCCTTCGATATAAAAGGATACTCATAATCTCAATCATCAAAGATATTTGCTTCAAGAGCCTTACTTTATCCAACCTGAATATTAGATGACTAATGAATTCTAGATCACAATTTCTTTGGAGCTACTGTCAAAAGATTGAGTCTGCATAATATTTGGTAGCATGTGTGAAGTACCAACCTTCTTTTCTTGCAAGAACATCCTTAGACATAAAGGAAAAGATCAAGGCGAATAACTCCTATAGTATGTACAATTAAGAGAAAGAATAGAGTGAGAAGATAAATGTAATACTCAAAGCTAATGAATACTTATCTGTGCATCCTGATACAAGTTTCTTTAATGAAGGTCCATATCAATCAAGTCATAAAATGCCTCCATATAAGCATTTGTTAAATAATGGGAATGGAACATTGGTTATTATTCCTCCCCACAATGTAAAATTCCCATTCTTATATCGTTGAATAGTTTTGCATCACATCAAGTATGGAAAAACTTCTTTCTGTATGTCAATTCCTCCTCTTCTGAAGAAACTAATCACAATCTGTATAAATTCTTTGTCTTTGACAAGTGTCTCAACTTAGTTCTCAAAGACAACATAGGTAGGTCCCTCTCTCTTCAGTTTGAAGACAACCATCCTTATATCAAGTTTGTGTACTTTCGGAGCAAGCTTGATGTGCTGGAGAATGAGTCCTTGGCATTACAGATTTCTTCAAGAAATTAAATTAATTGCATGTGGTAATAATCTTTTCTCTTGCTTCTTCTACAACATAATTCAAAGCTGTCATTCTGTTGTTGGCACCACTTAGCAAGAGTTTTAGTGAACTATCTATCAGGCTCATGCTTGTCTTATTTGTGTTTGAGCCGTAGGGTCTACCATTTGGTTAATGGACTTTCTCATGTTTGAGAGTTGTTGTTTTGAGCTGTGTCTTTATGGTGTTCCAGCTGTTTCATAATGAGTTCGAGTTGTAGCAACAGATTGTAATCTGTCATGCTCTGAAGATATAGTGAACAGAAATGTTAATATCTTTCTATTCCGATCTTAGACAAAAGTCCATATTAAACTCCCTACACACTATAACCTCCATATTTTATAAGCTCATTCCTCAAGATGGTCATATAATTTCATCCACATATATGAAGTGAGATCTTCCTTGTTTGATGAGTATCAAATTTTATTATATAAACTACTCTTTTCCATGATATATATTCTATTCCTCATTTCTGTGTAGAGACCATATTGTTTTTACCCATCCTATGGATAATGCCAAATGATGATAGTATGACACCGTTTAATTATTAATAATAGCCGCAGCATTATTTTGTTGACTGAGAAACTATATATATATATATATATATATATATGCGTCCACTGATTAATAATTTTGGAGATTTGGTTTCCACAAACAAGGTATTAATTATTCATTTTTGACATTGTTAATAAATATTATTCTGGGAGTTTAGATCCTCTTTGGTGGCAGTGGGAGGTGATGGACACACGAATCTTTTCGAGAGCTATCTAATATGTAATTCTCTATGCGGGAGGGCCATGATTATCTAGTCACGATAATTCCTTCCATTTAGGTTCTCTTCCTTAACTCGTATATACTCAATGATTTTCCGTAGTCCTTGCCTTGGTCATGTAATTGATGTCTCAATTTTGATTTGCCTATGAATTGCCCCATCAATTTCTCCTCCTCTTTATAATTTGATGATTGTATTCTATGCTGACTAGTCTCCCTCTACAAACACCGAATATGAGTATCACTACCCTAACTCATGGCTGCCAAATACCAAGATAATCATGTCTTTTCAATTACACCATCATCGCTTCCTTATCCATATGAAAAATGCTTCCTTATGCAGATTACAAGAATACCAAGGATGACTGTGCTGCTCATGCTGCAACTTGTTCAGATAGAAGCTTAACACGCTACATATGAATACACGATCCACATTCTTGCAAAACCACACAAGTTAACATGACAGTGTTGGAGTCCCTCTGCAATAGTTTTGACAACATCGAATATTTCAATTAAACATTCATGAAAGCTCCAAGAGGATGAATATAACTATGCAAATATCATTCATGGAAATGATTAACAGACTCCTCAAATATTTTTGATAATGAGGTGATGCCAATAATGTTTGTATCTGGACCTACCGAAAAATTTAAAAAATTCACTATAGAGAAGAACTGCTAAGGCTTTGGTATTCATGATAACACATATTTGATTAAATAAAAACATTTGCCCATAATTTCTTCAAGGCTACAATATTTCTTTGATCAGTACCCATTAATATCTCAGTGTATTTCACAGATTTCATACAAGAACTATGTGAGGACATCTTTGCAAACAGGAAGCTTAATACGCACAAATGATCTGTCAGTAGTTGAAGAAAGCAAATTCTGCATCCTAGGGGTCTAGAAATTTTTGTCAAGAGTAATTTTTGAAGATGCCCTTGCAAAATGTCTTGGATTGTGAGGAAGTGGAATCCAAAGATACAGTTTAACCGCCATGAAGCTCCTCTCTACCTAGAAGAAGTCGATGATGAATTCCTAGTCAACAATGGGTGTTAGCATCGAAATACCTCTGATCTAGATGTATATAATTGATTCCTTAACAGTCTCATCTATGGCAGTATGTTACCCATTGAATCCAAAACAAAAGAAATATCAATTTAAATTTCCTTCAAACTGCAATAATCTTTCACACTATTGTCGATGGACTTTTATTCCAATGCATTGTGTCATGTTCTTTCTCATGGGATCATGATCTTCAAAGACAATCTCCTGTCCAAGCACTCAATCGTGATTGTGCTTTATGCCAACTGATCATGAAAGCTTCAAGAACCTTTTTTTCATTATGAACCGTCATGGGCAGGATTGAAACCCGCTTCAACATTTTTTGCATCCCCCATTATTAATGTTGTAACAACTTTGGTATTGGCTGCAGTTGTCATGTGGAGATAGATTCACGCTTTCGGCATTGAAGTATAGTCAGACTTTAAGCGATGTGGATTAAAACATAAAACTGTTATTTATCTTTCATTGTTTCTTCAAATAATTATATAAATATTAGCATGTTTCCCTGCTTTTGTATGCAGGGATCCCGTGCCTTCCTAAAGTATCCATGAGTGTCATCTGTGATGTATGAGATGATGGGTGTATAACTTTTGAGCTTGGCTGGAACTTCATTTCCTACATCTACTCTGTAATATTATTTTATGTATATCTTCATAATCTGATCTATTTTCTTTTCTTCCTTGTATTAATTCTTACATTTGCAGTTTGGCTCAGATACCATGTTGAGTAACATGGATCGTTTTCTGCAGATGTGTGAACATGGCCATTGTAATTGGTGTGTTCCAAATGCAGATTTGGATCTCATATAGATATGAGAGGAGGAGACATGTCTCATGAGGAGATGTGTCTCTAAGGTTTAATCACCAGTTAATTAATATATTAAAAATAATAATAATAATAATAATAATAATATATATATATATATATATATATATATGTAATATACTATAATATATATAATAATATATTTTCAAATTTTATATAACATGAATAAGTATATATAGAAAATGATGATTTACCAATAACAAGAATGTATCTCAGATCGAATTAATCCAACCGAAGCTACAATTTTAACAATTACCAGCTATAATATCTGACAAAGAATCCTTCAGCTTCATGCATTGATGGATGTTCATAAGATGTGCCTAAGCTTCCTTGATATGTGCAAGCGATGTGCTTTGAGGCATGCCTATAACTCATTAATTGCATGTGTTCGATAGTTTCTAAAGTTCTTGCAGCAAATCACACAGTCATAGCATTCCATAAGAGAATATTTTGTTGAGACCTGCTGTCTAGTTGTTAGCATGATTAGAATGCGGGCTTCCATATTTTAAATGCGTATCAATCAGAGCATACCATCAACACATTTTACAAAATCTGCCCTTTATTATGTTTTGGTGAATGACTATACCAGTCTCAAATCTCTCATTTTAACGTGAACACCATAGATATTGGAAAGGGCTTAGGAGCCTGTCTTCCGCACTTGCAAAATGCCTTTGTTTGAAAGTTTATAAAGCTGATTGACAAATCTGTTTGGTTTACATCCTGGCGACAATTGTGCCCTGCAAAATGATGCGTCTTCATAAAATTCTATCAAATAGTTTGCTTGTCTTGACCAATGCAGTTACAGCATCTGACTGAATTTGTCATCAATCTCATGCTGTTTGAACATCACTGTGTGTGTACGATCCATTTTGTGCAGATGCTGGAATCATTGCATATAATTTCTTGGAATGACATATCTTAGAGGCATTGTAATGTCCCCTGATTGGGTTTAGTTTTAGTTATTACCAAATTAGCACAGATTTAATACTTACATCCCAAGCTAAGAGATATAATCATATAAGACATTTGAAGTTAAAATAACTATTAATTTATTTAATTAAATTATCTTTATATTCATTACCACTCATATCTAACCTTATTTCTATTTCATCTCCATGAAGGAAAGAGTAGACATTATCCAAGGTTCCTAGAGACCAACTACAGTGGGCTCACTCTAAGTGTACAGGTCCAAGCTTGTATCCTATCTTGGGACTTGCTCTCAAGGTTTGTGGGATGCTGACCCCTACCCTATCTTGGGACAGGTAGCCATTGCTTGGATTTACACAAGCTGTATATATAAGAATAATTTCAGAATTATATATCAGTTATATTACATACACACACACACATATATATAGATATACTCAAGACGTATTACTATGTTAATCTGAGAAGGGAGGACAGAAGTTTCCAAGGAGGGGCTTGTGTAAATCCAAGCAATGGCTACCTGTCCCAAGATATATGTATGTATGACCCTCTAAGGATTCCTGACCATTACTAGGTTTCAGATATATCTTTCTGTAAATCAATAATAAATTCGTAGATGTGTTACAGTATTCTTTGCTGTCACACACAATGCTTACTAGCATTTGGAAATATTTTCTTTCTTTCCTTATCTCTTCCTTATGAGGAGTAACGAATATATTTTATCAGTTTCCAAATCGATAGTCTGAAATTTGAATATATCAGATCATCTTCCTTTTATATTCCTTTCTTACTGCTAATATGTTTCCTATTCCATATTCCCTTTCTATTCCGATGATGTCCAATGAAGTGAGATTAAGTGCCTCTTTATATTCTTCAAATGGATGATAAGATATATTCAAAAGACATGTCTAATACCTTTTCATTTATGTCTTTCTTCCTTAATTGCATCATTCTTTGACAATTGGTGATTGCTGACTTAGCTAATATTAACGCTGCACATATATTACTTGCTGCCTTTGGTGACCGCCGCTTTTCATAACCATCTCTAATCAGTTTATTAATGATTGTCATTGCACCTTTCCAGAACACATATAATCTCCTATTCTTATGTTCATTTCCTGTTCAATGTTACATTGTTATGCTATAGAAACAATGGTACACAGATATACTTACAGCAGTAGACACCACATCAAGAATAACTTGCTTTCTTTATTCATAGGTGAATGGAAAGTACATAATACTGGCTGCAATGTAGCAAAGGATGCTAAGCTTTTTCTTTTCTTTTGTAATCCATACCAAATTCTTGTTACCTATTGTATCATATGTCTGTGTTACTTATTTCCCTGTCAATGGCGACTTTTCTATTTTCCAAATCATATTCTTAAGTTATTAGAGCCGCGGGTTGCGACCTTCCTTTCTGCCGACACTTCATGTGGTCTTTAGTTAGTATTATTAAAGTCAACTATTTGACTAATTGTTTATGGATGCACTATACTAAAGGAAGTTGATCTATTTGTTCTTGTAACTGCCTATGCAGGGTCATGTCTCATGTGACCTTACTCTCTACCATCATTCATGGTCGACGAGAGTTTAATTCATCTTGAAGCCAATTTGTTATATCGACTCACTATTTTAGAATGCTTGACCCATTATTGTAGTTGATTCAATATGTATTTGTTCATTAGATTATTATTGTCATTATAGATTAATATTATTGGTTATTATTGTCAAATTTGATTGATATTCTTTTTGTTCATTAAATAGGGAGTTTAAAAATAATTAATTAAGAATATATATTTAAATCAATTATATATGCATTTTATATATTTATATTGATTGCATATCGGGTCATTACAGGCATCCTCTCAAACAGTTTTGGTGCATTGGCTTTGATTCCTTAATTGTGTGAGCCGTTTAGTCAAACTGTGCATTAGCTTGTTTGTCACTCCACATTTTATATACTGGTAGACTTTTTCAACAAATGAATCCTCTACAAATCTCAAAATTATTTTGCTCCTACCCACTACAAAATCTCTCTATCATTATGCTTTGAGGGCTGTCCATGATCTGTTCCAAGACTTCTGTTTGGGCAGCCAGCAAGGATGTTGGCAAAGGGGATGAATTGACTATGCCTCTGCCATTGAATTTTTTCAGGAATTTCTGAAGGTGGTTACACAATGAGGAGGGTGATAAATCTTTGAAAAATGTGCAAAATATAACGAAGGCTTAACCAGAAAAGGTTAATTAACCTTTTTTTTGTGTGCGCTTTAGAGGGGTTAATGATTTTACAAATTTTTCACAAAAATGAAAGGGTGATTTGTAACATCCACTTTTCCTTGGTCTAAATTAACAATTAACATACTCAAAGGAATACAACTATTACTTCAATTTCATAGGAAGACAATTATATTAGTCATTTTCATGTGATTGAGATTTACCGTTAAAATTAGTTAGACAAAATTTTCTTAACTAGAACTTAAAACACCATCAAGGAATTTACTATAGAAATTTAAATCCACATACTAGGGAATTTGAACCGATAAATCATTGTAAGAAGGCTTTGTGCAATCACCCAGATTAATCCACAAATACCATTATAACAAAATCATATAACGACTACCATCCAATGCCGCTATATCAAAATCAAATGAGGATTACTATTAAAAACCACTATATAAAATTAGGGCATCACAAACCACTGTATCAATTAGGGCATCGATTACCATTGGATCATTTAGGGCTTCTGATACCATTGTATCACTCAGGGCTTCTGATACCACTGATTCAATTAGGGCTTCCGATACCACTGTATCATTTAGGGTTCTAGTTACCACTGAAACAATTAGGGCTTTAGATTCCTTTCCTTCCGATTACTTAACTGTGGCAATAACTCAAGATTAGAAAATATGCTCATATTCGATACTCATATAAGTGAAAAACAATCCATAAATCTATCTCTCTCAATTAGGTGTAAAGTAACTGTAATAATGATAAATCTCAATTAATCTTACTTTAATCTTGCATATACATCATAAAAGTGATAATACCTGTTTTCCGACAACAAATGAATGTATAGCTTATCCTTGTCTATTGTACGTCCGACAACTTGAGGATAGGTGAAACATTGTTAGGGGCTTTACCAGCCAACCTCGGACCTTAACTTATTCCCCACACAATCTCTAACAAGAGGCCCTTTCTACCCGGAATTGGACTTGGAACATCTGTCACCTACTGAGCAATCCTGGTATCTACATCACTTGTCTTGACAGTAGGAGATTACAATAACATGACCTTGCATGAGCTATTAAATGATATTATTCTAGACTAAATGTATCATATCTGATTTTCATTTTCTAAGTCATTATAGACTCCATCTCACCTCTTCACTCTTTTCCATGGCTATATAGCCGGCGAATCCTAGGTGTTCGGAGCTTAGAGCATTCGGCTTTGTCTATTGATCCTCAACAAATTCATGAATAACATATATATTTTAACTTATCACAATCGGTGATTACATGATTATGTTCTTTAAAGATTTCAGAATTGATTGTTGATTCTAATATCCATTGGCACAATACATTTATGGTTCCATACTATGGTCATTTGCCATGAATGAAGCTAATTTAAAAGAAGTTCAATCTAAGATATCAAACAAGGTATCATTGTGACAAATGCTAAATTTGCTGTTTTGAAATTCAATGTTATTATACCTTTTATACAAGAAAAATCAAATTGGAAATATTGTTTTCAGGTATTTCACAAAACTTGGACAAATTGATGATATTGTCATGTTGAACCCTTGGCTACTTCGTTGCACCTTACTTGCAAGGATCAAGTCTCAACTCCTACCAAAATATCACTCTCGATTCTTGGTTGCATATCAGGTGTAATCACATTTTACATTTGAGACCAACATCTCCAGCAAGAACATTATATAGCCGACTTGCAACAAGGAGGATACTGTCAAAAATTTGTAGAGATTTTGAATGAAGTTGTAAGGATTTGACTAGTGAATGAAATTGGAAAAGTAAGAGCAAAAGGAATAAGGACGAATTTAATGGAGGAATCCGATTTGATAAAGGAAGCTGACTGAGAAGGTAATCGGTGCTTTTGAAAAGGATCCTTGCCTCGTTCTCACAGCTTCAACAATGATAACAATGTACGACAGACTTGAAGCAGAGTATTGATTGAACTGGAGCTTCCATTAACAAGGAAAGATATCGATTTAAAAAGAAACGGGAATGAAAATATATACCCTCTCCGACTCCACTCGTGGCTCCCATCGGTTTTCAAGATTATAAGCCATTCGATTTCCACATGTTTTAATTCGATTAAAACAAGAAAGAGGGAAAAGAAAATTTAAATGGTTGGAAGATAAAGTTGGAAAGATTATAAGACAATTCAAATTTGCCAAATATTAAATTGATTTTCATGCCTAGTGTTAATCGGTTAAAAGCAAGAATATTAAAATGGAAAGAATAGAGTTGGAAGATTATAATTCAAATATTATAATTCAAATGTTGTTATGATTTTGAATATTATTACAATCTTATATTTACATATGTACATGTAAACATCACTTTATTAAAATTATTAAAATATGATGGTGCCAAATCATTTTTATATTTATATGCACGTATATAAATATATCTATAATAAGGTGAAAGATCATATTAAATCCTTAGAGGTATGTTATATATTTTAACTCAATTATTTTATGTTTCTCGAATTATTTATTTAAATAGCTCATGCGGGTTCCACAGCTATTTCAAGTCGCTAGGTCTTCAACCCATCTGCCTAGTGATGGTGATGCTCCTTGCCTAATTCTTTTTTGACAATGCTTCCACCCCTTTGATGTGTTTCTTACAAGGAAATTCTCCGTAATTAAATTATCATAATAAATTATTTAATCATAAATAATCATAACGGCTAACCATCTTCTCAATTCTATGAATTCGTTATAAATGATCAACTAGCTTGTTATATTAAATTATAACGACTAACCATCTTACAGGATTATAACCAATTTAACTGTCAACTAACTTCATGTAACTTTAACGGCTGTATTTTAAATTAGGTGAAAAATTGGGATGTAACATGATTAACCTATGAAAAACTTGAAAAAATAAAGCATTTTTGAAAATTCATATTGCAAACTTTTGGAAGGGATACATATTAAATTACTTAATTTAAAATATTAGAATTGTTTTATTAAATAATTCAATATTTTCGCTTTCAAAAACTTAGTATTCTACTTTAAAAAGCTCCCATAACTCTTTACTTAGAGTGAGTTAAACCTTGAAATTTGAATTGCAGGTTGAGAATGTTCAAGTGAGCAAAAATTCGAGTATCATTTTCATGACAAACCTTGGGACTGCGATGGCACATTCTTCTATTTATAAATGAAAATATCCTTCGGATTTCAGAAGACGCTTCTCTGAAGCACACAAGCTTAAATTTTGGGCATGACAAAATTAGGGCAATACATTAAAAACTCCTTTTGCTTTTTGAAATTGTTGATAATAGCAAGATGAGCTATGGAAATAACATCATCAGGGATTTCCCTGTCAAGATTAAGATAAGGAGAGTTCACATTGAGATCCCTTGGAAAAGGGATGACCTCAACTCTTAACCATATTCATGCTGGGCACAAACTTATCTGGAATCCCAGAAAAGGACGATTCAGAACCGAACTTGGTCATAGAAATAGGAGAGTTTCTAGCCTTCTTCCTTTTCTTCTGTAGAGCCGAATCTGACACATCCTCCTCAGAATCCTAGTCCTAATCAAAGTAGTGGCTCCAGAGCCATCCTCAGAATCTGACTCATAGGAAGAGTTAGAGACCACTAAGGAAGGAGAGGGTTGAGATTCAATATCAACAACAACAAACCTCATGAAGGACTGAGCTTTTCTTATTTTTCCTATGATCCTTACTACAAGAATTGATGGAAGCAAGCAGGTAAAAAGGAAAGGAAATCTTCAATTTGTTCCTAAAGTTGTTCAACAGAAAGAATGGTGCCTAAAGTCCCTAGTATAGACCATCTAGGGTTATGTCTGTCATAATAACTAGAAGCATTGCACCCCAAACAGATTTAATCTTATCAGTGTCATAGCTGCTCTCGGTAGTTTTACCCAGCTTCTTTTTCTCTTTATCATCTTTAGCAAGCTTCTCCACCACCACATCCAAGAGTCTTATGTCCTTGTAGAACTTAGCCCCTTCCATGGACAATCTAGTGACCTCCACAATACGTTTTTCATTGATTTCAAAGTTCTTTCCAAAGAGAGAAATGTTCTCATCCTTCCAGCCCTTGGCAAATTTCATAGTAACATTGGGGTTGAACCCATGAAGTTTCTCAATGAATGGGGCTAGGTCACCTTGCCTCAAAATTCTCCATATGGTGGCATCATTCTTGATCTCCTCACAATCGAAAGGTTTGATTATTCACCTATCTCCACTCATCCTAACAAGATCCACCAAAAAACCAGTTTGCAGAATTGAGGCATGCAGTATGATCTTGGAGAGAATCCAAAAAATGTGAGTGATGCTATGGCAACTATGCATAGAAGCTAGCTAAAACTACCAATAGCAGCTATAGCACTGGTAAGATTAGGTGGCTGGAGGAGATTGAGTTCCAATGGATGGATGGGCTGTTTGGATTAAAGAGACGAAATAACAATTACATGCAAAATATAACCAATATCAGAAATAAAAATACACACAGAAGAGAACACAAGACACAAAGATTTAAAGTGGTTCACCCAATCCCTAGGCTACGCCCACCAACAACAAGTCCAATACTATTATTGTCCAGCGATTTCAACCTGATTACAATCCACAATTCCTTACAGCTCAATACTGCCGTAAGACCAATCTGGGGGAAGATCATGCCGAATGAAGTAGGGAAAAATTAACCTCTTGAGTCTGATTAGGTTCCATAAAACATGGGCGAGATTGAGAAATAGAAGGGAGGATGGGTGAGATCAAGAAATAGAAGGAGGCGTTCAGTGAAGGTTAGTCTCGGGCCCCCCTGTAGGAAGGAAAGGCTGGCTGTTTAGAGAAAGGAAGCAGCATTCGTTCAACCAACTAGTCTAAATCTATTTGATGTGCAATGCTCTTGGTCATTATTGAATATATAACCCTGGATGGCTGGTATACATGGGCTTTTGGGCACTATTTCCACATTATTGTTATAATAGAAAGAAATGATAAATTTATCTAGGAAAAAGGTCACAAGAGGCTATAGGGAAGGGGATGAATTTTAAGTTGCCATGGAGGACTATTACCCAAAATACTTAATTTTAGCTTAAAAACAAAAGCTCCATGCGTACTATTAATTTTCTATAAGTCTGGCCCATTTATGATGAATCTTATCATGTAGTTTGATTGATTGATTGTCAGGTTCCCTTTTCCAATAAGCTGGTAAAGAAATATTGAAAAATCCTTAGTGTCATATGCAGTCAAACAACAAAAAATAAAAAAAGATATCTGCTGATATATATGACATAATGCTGAGTAATTAAGCTAAAAATGGCTGCCTCATTTGGTATAAGGTTTTTGTTTTACTGAAATGAAAAATTAGTAGCAGAAATAAAGTATGGAGATGGTCACTCTAGAGGCCACTGCCAAAGGGATAAAGAAAAAAACTATTTAAAGTTTAAACAAGTGGAAGGTGACAGATTTAGCATTTAGTCATTTTGTCATTTCTTTTTTCAAGCCCTCATTTTGAACACTTATTCATTCAGTCCAAATGATGAAAACCTGAAGGATTATGTAAGTTTCAATCATGAGAAACATTGAACATGTCAAGTGATCGGGGACTGAATCCCTCAGATTTCAATAGGTGATTCTAGCTTCAAAGTTGCAAATCTGCAGGAATTTCTGCAAGCAGTTTAGCGATTAGAAATTATGATAATTCCAGTTGCAGTTCAGCAGTATCACAAAATTTGCAGCTTGCAGGTGTGCAACTAAAGTAGTAAACTGGCCAGTTCATTCCACTACTCTGAGGTAGCATCGTCTGGTAAGAGATTTTCAGTTCATTAATAAACTTCTGGTATATATTCACCTCTGCTCATGTTTTGATAAATCTAAGAACCAGATGTTGTGGTTGTACTGTGCAGCAAACTGCAGTCATTTGTGTTCCTAAACTGGTTAACCCTATATGTCATCCTTTGTGGACTGTATTTCCCTTAATATCTATATTTTATTTTTGTCAAATCTGAGTTCATATTGGCTGTGACAGTTTGTATAATTTCTAGTTGGGTTGTGAATTAGTGGCAATTGGCTGCTTAATATTGATTTGTTTCTGGATTCGATTGTGTAAAGATTTTTACCATCAACTTTCAAATCACACTACGTGATCCATCATCGGGATGAAGAGAGCAAGAGATGCAAAACAAAGCCCTGATGATCGATCACGTAGTGTGATTCGAAATGTTGATGGTAAAAATCTTTACACAATCGAATCCAGAAACAAATCAATATTATGCAATGGATTGTGGAAATTTGATCTGTTTTATTGGCTGCTTGCTAAATGCTTATCAGTGTGGTATATCATATCATATATATAGTTTTTATTGTCTTGTTTCCTTACCTAATATGGGCACTACCTTCAAGGAGGTCGGCCAAGATAATTTAATTTATTTTTAACTTTCTTTGCACTGGTTGATCAAGGAAGTATTTTGCTTAATTTAGATCACCTTCACCAAGGCGGGTGCCCAAACTAAGGAAGGTTGGGCACACCAAACAAGAATTAAAATATTGCTAAAGATGAGTGCCACATTGAAGGATGGGTTGGCCCTTATAATATAATATGGATGGCGATGATGATATTTTGACAACCCACATGATATTTGATTAATTATCAATGATGGTTGATTGATGATTGTTGACACTTGAGATTATTATTTTTAACATTAAAACCTAATGTATATCATGACATTCGAGTTTGACTAATATTTTACCATTAATAAGGCAGTGTATTTTGAACTAAATTACTGCTTCATATATGTGTTTTTCCGATATTCATGCATTTCTGTATGGATGGACCAAAAATTTAAAAAGAACCCAAGCCTCCCAAACAATGGTGTCCAAACCTGCAAACTGAATCCTTGACTTGAACCCAAACCTGAACTGCAACTGGCAACTCTTCAAATTAAAAGCTGATTTTTCTTTTCACAAGTTACGGAGCTTTATGATCAAACTTAAAGCTTATACCTCTGCTCCAGAATTGCCTTATAAAAATTGTTCCAAATATGCTGATATGAAGTGCTTTAGGCATGCAATAATGTGTTCTCTGGAATTGTCTTCATTGCTGCTTTCATCAATGACATAATTGCTTTGACATCAATGTCAGTAAACCACCAAATTAGAGTGATGTAGCAACATTTTTTCAAGTTTATTTTGGCAAGGCTTGTTTTATTTAGTGGGTATTGCACTCACTTCAAGCATGACCTAACACCAAAAACAGACGGTGAAATGATTATAATTAATAAATGGGTGGGATGATATTTAAGAATTATGGAATGGGCCACATTTCTTTACTCACAGGAATGCTGCTGCAATACAATGCACATGTCTATTGATATGTCTCCTTTCAAGTTCTTGCATACAAATGATACTCCAACATATCACGATTTGGTCATTTCAGAATCCAGATAGTGGTGTGCTAGGAGTCATACATTTGATTCAAACAAGTCAAGACTTATTGAAGATTCTCAAGGAACACTTGCATTACACACAAAATTAACACAAACTATAAGCCAATTAGCATAAAATTCAATTTTTTTTTTGATGTAGGGAACATGGTCTTCCTAAGAGCACAACCGTACAAGTAATCATCTTTCTAATTGAGAGGAAAAATAAATCTCAAATTGTATTTTAATAGACCATACAAGATTGTAAAAAGAGCTGGAGCTATGGTATATGACCTAGAACTATTAGAAGTCTGTAAAATCCACAATGTCTTCCATGTATCTTAAGTGGGTTATTGGTTAGCACTTTGTACATTTTATTGTTTCACCATGTTGGAAAAATGTTCAATGCGCCCCTTAGGATTCGTGACAAGGGCTTAATCGCCTCTTGTGCATTAGAAGTTGAGTGGTTGTATTAGGCACTAACAGATTGGTCTTTTGGTGCAACGGCGACCCCACTTTAACAAGTTGTATCAAAGCTTGGTCACAAGTTTGAATCCTCAGACCCTCGAGTAATGCTGAGGGGGAGATTGTTAGAAAAATGTTCAGTGCTCCTCTCAAGATTTGTGACAAGGGCTTAACCGCATCCTATACACTTGAAGTTGAGTGGTTGTATCAGATACTAATAGATCAGTCTTTTATTGCAACAACAACCCCACTCTAACACATCATGGAATGAAAGTTAAGAAACATAAACATTACAAAATACTTGTTGAGGTGGAAGAATCTTCTTGAAGATGCTACTTAGGAAAGTCCAAAAAAAATTGAGCAACCAATATTTGAGCAAGCAATTTGGAGAAGGGAATTTTGTTAAGTGGAAAAATCCTTGTGGAGTTTTCGTACATACGAAGTTGACATTGTAGTCTCTTACTCATTATATCAAAGATGAAATTTAGGATTAGTTTGAAGAATAGAACAAAGAAAAGTATAAGAAAAATATAGAGAGCTTTTAATATGAGCATGATAATATTTTGAAGACAATAAATAAAAATGAAGAGGTAAAGAAGGCACAAAAGAGGCAAAGAAGGATGGGAGCTGAGCATAATGAAGATAACAATGTATAATTTAAAGAAAAGTACAAGGAAGAAATTGACAGTCGATAAACTCGATACCTAGTAGCAAAAAACTCAATTAACCAATGTTCAAATTCTCTCCAGTTCAAAATCTCCAATCTAGTGTTGTTAATATCCTCCATCTATTATTCCAATTAAACATTCCATTGGTGGGTTTAACATCCACAACCCTTAGGAACTTAATATTGTTTTTCAAGAGCTTCCTTGAAGGATCAAGCTTGTGATATCCTCCTCTCTTCTCCTCCAAGCACGAGATAGCATTAAAATCTCTTGCTAAAATTGAGGGAAAAGAGGAGCAAGACAACACAAAAATCTTATATGCAAGTAGCAATTTTCCCGTGAGATCATTTGAAGCATAAATATCAATTAAAAAGGTTCTCACTAGATTCACAACTTGTAGCCTTTAGAGAGGGAGAAGCTTGCATGGGTCCTACAAGAAAGCCATATCACTTGAAGTGCCTTGAGCCTCAATAGAACAGCAATGACCGTGAGCCCAAATTTTTAATGTCTTGTTGAGCATACCATTAATTGGTAGCTTGGCTTTTTGTGCTAGAGTAAAGTATTAATTTAATTGTATTAATAAAATTAACTATACTCCCTTAAGATTTCACTTTCCTGCACTTGGATTAGTCATTTTATAATTAAATGCCTCTTTTCCTATTAGTTTTTCTGATCTCCTTCTATAAGGAATGATCTCTTGTACTTTTTCATTTATTCTTTTGGCTGATGATAAACTTTTCTTATTGCCAGAGCAAAAAACCCTATTCTTTTATTTTGAGTACTTCCATGTGACGTGTTTTTTGCATGCATTTTTCTTGGGCTTAGAAGATTTGTTTTTCATCAAATCTTACATAGTATTAGAGCTCCATATCTCCATGCCCCTTTTTTGTTTGTGAGAGGTTTGGGTTGTTTTTCAGATCCGTGTTTTTTCTTTCAGAGGGTTTTAGTTTTCAAAAGTGTTTTGTATTGGATTTGGAAGGACCTATTTTTTGAAGCACTTTGAGCCCAAAAGAACATCACCATTGAGTTTAGAGCGCTTGAAAACCCCCATTTCTATATAAAATATGTCCAGTTTGGATGTTGAAATCTGAGGAAATTTTTTTTAGCCCAAAGGTTGTATGGCCTTGGGCTTGAAAACCGAGGCGACATTTTTTTGTTGATATTTTAGCAAAATAAAAAAGCAATCTTTTTGCAAAAGCGCATGATTTATTTGGGGTCTTTGATTTATTCAATAAAAATCGAAAGCAAGCATTGTTTGTTGATGGGACAATTTTAGAACAGTGGGTCCTCGTCCTTACACCTATGCATGCAGGTCCCCACAACAAGGTACCGGTCACTCAGCCCTATTGGACCACTCACATTCACACACCTATCGCCATTGGGCCCTATACCCAAGCGCTATACAAGGAAGGCACATTTTTTTTTACAAAAATGGGCTCCCTTCAGAAAGTCGTGCATCGTCTTTCGACCACTCCTTGCATGTGATTTTGTGCTTAGCAGATTATTTTTTGGAAAAGGCACATTTTTTGTCCAAAGCCAGCATTGACTTTGGATCCCCATGCAACTTTTTCGGCGCTTTGATGTCCATGCGTGGTGGCATGATTATTTGGTGCTGATTTCGCACCGGTTTTTGTGGTGGTGCCTTGGTCTTGGTGAGTGGAGTCCAACTTTGGACTCCTTGTGCAAATTTTTGGAGGCCGCGCTCTGCCCTCCCACGTGACCATTTTCTTTCCCATTGGTGGCAATTCTTCTTGGACACTGTGTGAATTAGGGAGCACAGATTTTTATTGGTCTTGTGGAAACGCACAGTCTTTTCATGTGGACCCTGTGCATGAGCCATTGTGTGGCCCTCGTCTATTTTTCTTCTAAAGTGGGCCTCTTTTTCCGGCCCTTTCACCGTGGACCGCACACATTTTTGTAAAAGCCAATGGTGTTATTTGCTTGGGATCCGACCACGTGGCATTATTTGGGTCACTTTTCGCGAGCCTCGTGCCTCCTATGCCCAAAGATTTGTGAGGTGATTTTTATTTTTGCCTTTGTTGGATGTTTTTCCTTAAGGATAGTGGCTTCCAATTGAGATTTGTTTTCCCATATGTATAATTTAGCCACTAATTTTTTTGCCAGCACCAGCTTACTTTTTTTGGCATACTGGTTTTTCCGGTAAGAGGATTTTTTTTCTATCATGTGGGGGATTTTTTTGGCATTTTTTTGCCACAATGGTCAAATAACCATCAAATTTATGCCCACCATTCGCTGACGTCAACGCCACATCATCGCTTGTATCAACAACCCCTGTTGCCCCTTCTAGCTCAGTTTGGACCTACTAATCAGACCATGTTGCCAGGACCCAAGTTTGCATTCAGCATTGTAGTTCCTTTGCTTTATTATTTCATTTTTTTTTAGCTGCATTGTTGCTCATCTTAAGGGGGGGTGTTAGAGTAAAGTATTAATTTAATTGTATTAATTAAATTAACTTTACTCCCTTCTTAAGATTTCACTTTCATGCACTTGCATTAGTCATTCAATAATTAAATTAATTATTAAATGGTTCTTTTACTAATAGGGTTTCCTATTATGTTTTTTGATCTCCTTCTATAAGGATTGATCTACTGTACTTTTTCATTCATTCTTTTGGCTGATAATAAACTTTCATATTGTTAGAGCAAAAAACCCTAGTCTTTTCTTTTGAGTACTTCCATGTGACAGGTTTCTTGGGCTTAGAAGATTTGTTTTTCATCAAATCTTATATCTTGAATAAAGACCACACTTGGAAAATGAGTAATAATCAACTCTCGAATATCCTTTTGTCTAGGACATTATTCAACCCCCTTACATTCTGTGAGAGGACAATCATTTTTGAGATGGAGAGAAGTGGGAGTCATTGGTCTTCACAAATTTGGACTCCACTAATGTTTCACCCTTTTAGCTTAACTTTTTCTTATTTTTCCTACCCAAATTTAGAACCTTCCTAGGAGCACTAAGAGCTTCATGATGAATTCCCATCACTGGTGGGTACCTTGCTTTTATTACCCTCTTGCAAATCTTTTTCCACATTAGACATATAGCAGATGAGACCTAAACCATCTTTCATTTCATTGCCTCTACTTTATCCCAACTCCCCTAAGATCCCCACATATATATTCTTATCCATTTGCCATCCTAAACCTTTCTCTTGTGTGCCAACTTAAATTTTATTTCCCTTCTCACTATCTAAACCCATTATATCCAAAAGTTCTTGACCACTAGGCATTTTAAAAATTGCCCCTTCAAATTGATCAAGATTCTCTAGGGCATCAAACTTGCCAAACACCTCATTAGATTGCCTATCATTTAGGGTCCTCTTTTGATCTCACCCCTTGTTATGTTTTTTGACTGAAATGAAACCCTCCTTGTCTTCCATCACAAGAGCCTTCCTTTTATCCTGTTTAGGAAGTAAACTTAACGACCTATCTTTAGAATTCTTTGCAAGAGTAGCTTTAGGAAACACTAGTTGCAAATGCCCGTATTCATGACAAATCGGACAATGGAATGACAAAGTCTCATAATCAAGTTGTTGAATCCAAGAGTTTGAACCCAACTGAATTTCCACCGAATCAGGTAAAGGCTTATTCTAAACAATTTTAACACAAACACAAGCATAAGTGATTACCTTTTTTCTGTAGTTTGCTGTGAAGAGAACACGGGCTTACCAAGTTGTGTTGCAACTAAATTGAACATATCATCTCTCCAAAATTTCAGGGGACACCGTGAGAGTCATACTCAGATTGGAATCCATGATGGGTGCTCTTTTGTTGGGTTGAAATCAACATGCCATGGCTTGATGGAAAGACCAACTTGATTATAAAAGTAGGGCCCCCTTCTAACACAATATTCCTATTAGACATGCACAATAAAACCACCCAGATTCCATGTGCTATGAGCCTATGACTCCAAGAAGGGCAACGATACCTAGATGTCCATGAGCTTGCAAACCAAAGCATGATTAGATAAATAATCAATATCTTCCTCAACAGGATCAAGAGAAATCACTAGGACCACGGTGTTATCACTACTAGCCAAGCACCCATTTACCTTTGTAGCCATAAAAGCCCCAAATTGAGAAGAATTCTCTCCCATGCTTGTACCAAGCACACTAAATATAGGCTTCTCATGCATGGCAATGAACCATTCTTGATCACTGCATCCTTAAACAACATGCCTACTCCTCTAAAACGACCTCTTCTCACAACCATGCAAGGTCCCCTTGAATGCAAGATGATAACCATAGGATCAAGAGAAAAAGGACACCATCCGCAAAGGCACCCACAACAAGCACCTGGCTTCTAAAACTTCCTTTTTGCAGATGGAAAACACCCAACCCCGAATACCATGCAAATAACCCCCCACACCATAAAAATGTTGCCTCTGAATTAGTAGGAAGAACAACCAAAACGTTGCCAACAGTCACCCCTGATGACCATAGAAGCAACCCCTCATGAAGCCCATTGAAAAAATCTCTACAAAACACTATTAATGTGGCTAGGGTTTCCCTCAACCTACATGTGTCAACACCATTGAGAGTGTCATCACAGTATCCTGATATACCACCAAAGACTATTAATATTAAGTGGACAGAGAAACTATTCTACTATGATTAGTGCCTTGGTTCATGTGAAATACTTAATGAATACTGGAGATTATTTCATGGTGTTGAGTAGAGTCTTATGATTAAGTACAATTGGATTCTTCTTGGTAATCCTCCTAAAAGATCACTTGATAAAGAAGAATGAGTTGATGAGGTGAAAGAAGTTGCCTCACAGGATGTTATGATACATGAAGACTGCATCATTTGGAAAACATTTCCTTTTGTTGATTTTTGGTATGAAATCAAGCTATGCAATATTTTGGTACTAGCCAAGGCATATTTTTCATGATGGGATTTATTTTGTATTATATCAACCTTGCATGATGTTTAAATTTACAAATTTGAGTTCATTAAGAAGTGGGAAACATCAGTTATTGTGAGTTGCAGATTTGTGTTGAGATTTTAACTGTATTTGAAGGAGTCTTCATGATTAACGGCCCGAGGAAGTAAAATCATGATTGTGTTTCCTTAATATCGAGTTTTCATGCAAGAGAACTATTGGTGTGAGTTTGTTTTCACTACAACATGCATAATCGAATACATAGTATTCTAAGATGAAATGCTAAACCTCCAATCCTCTTGAATAAGGATGCTTATATGCTAAACAATGTATATGGATTGTGTGATTAAATGAGATAACCTCAAGGCTCCTTATTGTGGACTTTCACTTAGTTATAATGATGTGATATGCTAGTTATCAAAAAGGGACTTATACTTTTTATTCTCAGATACCGATTCATGCCAGTAGGGCTTGGCTTCTGCATCCGATGTGGACGGATGCAGGAAGCCTCCGGATGCGTTGCGGGTGCTGCTCGGAAGCCACCCGCAGGCATCCGGATGCGGGTGGAAGCTGAGATGCGGGTGGAAGCTGATACTTAGCTTCCAACCGCATCCGAATGTCTGCAGGTGGCTTCCAGGCAGCACTCGCAGGGAATCCGGGAGCATCTGGACGCATCCGCAGGAGTTAGGCGGGAAAACAATAAAATATAGTATATTTTAACTTAAACTTTCATAACATGTGACTAAAAGCATTTTTTAAAGTGTTTTTTCACAATAAAACCCTAAAACGACCCTAGAAGACAACATAGAAGCATTCACAAGAGTCATTTTAGAATTTTGTTTGCACCTACAGCCACTCCATTGTGAAGCTAAGTTCAGCATTTTCGAAGAGGATCAATCGAAGAGGGAGAGATAGCTTTCTCAAAGAAGTTTAAACCATTCAAGGTAAGTGATCAATTCTTTTCTTGAGTATTTAGATGAATTTTTTTGAGTTTTTGATGATTTTTTTCAAGTTCTTGAAGATTTTTTTAAAGTTTTTTTTCAAATTCTTTTTTTTGAAAGATATGTAGAAGCAACTTTGGGTATCTATTTTAGTAGTTTTTCTCACTTCTTTCCACTTGTATGCATGATCATTGATGTTCATAGTTGTTAGGAACTAATTAAAATTTATTTATTTTCTTATAAAAGAGGCCCATTGGACACCGCATTTAAAATGGGGGCAAGAGACCGCGCTGAAGAAGCTATTGCACGTTGCCTCTATGCGAATGGGCTTTCTTTCAACTTGGTGAGATCACCATATTGGAAGGAAATGGTGGTAGCAATCAAAGAATCACCAGCTGACTACACAAGCCCGGGCTATGTTAGTGTGGCACGTGGTGCATCTAGCATAAGTGGAACCATGCTTGGTTCAAATGATCTTTCAGCAGTTGGAGATGACAATGAGAATGTGGATTTTCTTGCGAATCCCTATGATTCAAAGTCAGATTCTGATTGATCGAATCTTCAGACTTCAATCATTTACCATGTTTTTAAATTTTATTTTGTTGGAATCTTGAACATGACCTATTTGAACTTATTGTTTAAGAGTCAAGACTAAACGCTAATGTTGGACAAGCACATATTGATATTGATATATGAATATCATATGAATTTTGAAATATCTTGAATTTTGTTTAAGGGTTCCAGTTAACTGTTAAGTATCATAGATTCATAGTCATATTATGATTTATCAAATGATTTGTTTTTGTGTATTTCTTGCATTTCTTTGCATATGTTTATATATATATATATATATATATACACGTTTCCTCTCGCATCCGCATCCTTAAAAAAAAAAATCCCCGCATCCCATATGCTTCGGAATCCACATTCGAATCGGTAACTTAGTTTTTATTCAATGGATATGAACTTGACTTTAACTTCAATCACTTCCAACCAAATTGCGAGGGAAAGGGTTTAGAAAACTAATCTACTCCTACAATGCAAGAAGCTGTGGATGTCTTTGTAACTCTACTAGACTTACTTTAGCCATCGACATCAACTAAGCTAGTGCAATCTCCTAAGGTAAATGTAAGATGTTCAAACTAGCACGATTCCATTAAAACCATTAATGTAGATCAATGTGCAACCAATACTTGAAGCTAAGTTCATACATATGCCATTCATTTATGCAAAGACGTACTTACTATCAATAAGAAACTAGTGGATTGTTCTAAGAGAGCTCAGAAAAATGCATGAGGACTCCCAAAGAGTAGGGCTCAAAACAAGACATTGTGGCTGTTCAAATTGAAATCACGTGAAATTTAAGTTCAAGATCAAGAAAAGGATTCAACCACATGAAGATCAAGTTGGAATTCAAGATTGAGATTAGAGTGACAAGTCTAATCGCTTGAAGGCATTTTCAAATACAATCAAGTTGAGATCAGGTGCAAGTTCAAGAATGCCAATCCAAATCATGTGATGAATAAAATTTTCAAAGAATGGATATAACTTGATGGATGGAGCAAGCTGAAAACATGGGCCATCATAGTCATTCTCCAAAGGCCAAATATTTTCTCTTCACCGGGATGATTGATCAAATAACAATATAAGATGAGGTGGCAATTGGTTGTCTTCTCCTATCGTAAAATTCCGATTAGGCTTGAGATTGCTATGTGATTGTGACATGTTTTGCTTGGCATGTTGACGTTGTAGCAGTTTCCAAAGACATTTTGATCCTTTTTCCCTTTTATTTCTTTAAGCAAAAACTTATCTTCTGCTTACACTTTTGTGTTTGTTTCTTGTTAAAGTTGTTCTATTACATAGATGAAATACACACTAAGTAGTGAAACACTCATGAGTTTTTATGCTTCGCCATTAACTTGCCATGACATAATAAATGACCTAGTATGCAAAAAAGTGAATTCTAATTCGTTTTTTTGTGTTTCTTTGAGGCCTGAGATGCAATTGGAGCTTGTTCAAGGTTCTCTACATGAAGAAGAGGAACAAGTTAAATTGAGAATTGCCTCAATGACCTTGTCTTTGTGAAATATAATCTTTGGTTGTGTAACATACCATTTTTACTAAGCTGAAAGTAGAGAACATATTCTAAGATTATAATCAAATATCATAACAAAATGACAAAGTAATTGAAAAACCATTACATCATACAGAAATGAAACTATGAACTGAATTTATTAGACAAGATATAAAATCAGAATTTAAGCAACGACTATATCCATTTCATATGAAAGACAACTAATTTAACTTCCATAAGAAACTAATCAATTTAACTATATTTACAATTATACATTTCAAAGTAACATAAATGTATGTACAAGTAAAAGATTTAGAATTCATACATGTACTGAAATAACTGTTGATGTGTTGTGCAAGCCTCGACATCTGGTGAAGAGGGGAAACATTGACCTAGGCTTAACCTCCCAACCACGGACCTTAACATATCCTCACTCAATCTCTTACGAGAAAGGCCCTCCCTGCCTCGAGTTAGGCTTGGGGCACCATAGTTGTGCCATCCGAGCATTCCGGTGTTACAGTGTCAGCTAAGCAACAGACAAGGCTGAGGAATTCCTCCATCAACCTTCCCTCTGTCAGCTAGCACTTCCGACCTCTAGTGATCAATTGTGGCAAGCATGCCTCAAATCTACCTTGGCCAAGGATTCAGATGTGCAAATGAATAGCCCGATTACCACTGCTCGACTTGACAACTGAATAAACTTTGGACATTCATGAGCTGACTTGGACTAAACAATTTTCCTTTTTTTTTAATGTTCATGCACTTTAGACATTGATTAATAGTTTATTCTTCTCTGTAGGAATACCTCTCCTCTTCACCCATTTACACTTGACTCAGCTGGTCTTGGGTGCATCCTAGGAGATCGTTGGTAATTATGAGACTTATCAGTCAGATTTTGTGTATACCATTCTGATTCCTATCAAAATTGACATATAGCAAATACTAGTGTATAAAAAAGATAAATACTTAATGCCAATTGATGGAACAATCCTTATACAAACATACAATATCATGTATTGGACAATCATTGAGCATTCAATCTTAAGGGAACTATATCGGATCAGTCTCTATGGGTATGCACTTGATATGCATAGATAAGAAACTAGTCGTAAATAAAGGATGAGCAGGGCTGGCGCTTATCAAAAATTTGTATTACTTTTGACCCTTGGTTACGGCCTAGATATGTAACCAAGCTCGTGATCATGATATTCCTTCATTCGACAGTGATTTTAAAAAAAAGTTTGCATTGAAAAAGGCATAACATGAAATAAAAGACTTGTGTAAATGGTTTCATGACCTGAGAAAACAATTCAATCTGTTGATATGGTCCTAAGGCAACAACTCCATGTGATAATACTTTCACCAACGTGGCCCAACACCACAAATTTAGTATGGTAATATGTTCCAGAACAGGACGAAAAGTAGAGGAAGATACTTTGGTTTAGAGTAATCACATGACAAGAATAAAGTGAATGAATGAATGATCCTTCAACTACAGGGAGAGAAGATAAAGCCTCTCATGCTTCCGGGTACAAGAAAGAGCTCAATATCGGTTACAAGAACTTCATAATTTCAAATTTAAAAGATTGATGCCCATAACATGGCAAACACTTATCGATATGGAGTCATAAAAACATAAAGATTATACTTTCTCCTGGTTTAAAACATATATATATATATATATATATATATATATATATATATATATATATATATATATATATATGTTATGTCATCATGCTATTGAATTCTACCTATAGTTGTGTGTACACACACACATATATGCGTGTGTAATATTAAGAGCACATATAATTCTAATATTGCTCGTGCACCCACACATATACATATATATACATGTAGGTGCAACTTATAGATGTTAGCAAATAACATGTTGTCATTATATATATATATACATATAAATTCATAGTTGTTGACCATACCACAGTCTCACAAGTAAATAGAAAGGTAATAGTTTTTCTCATGATATTAAATGTTTAATGTTTCCTCTTGTTTTATGAATTAACCAAGTAGTTCATGGACTGTCCAAGGTGTACTCTGTTGCCTAGCTATTAAATCCTTCACCAAGGTAATTAGAACCCATATCTGATGGTCTGATGATGGAGTAAATTGGTGCCCCATTCCTTGAATTCTGTTTAGCAATGCTTCCCCCTTTGTCCTACAAAAAATGCATATTTCCACAATAATAACATGTTCCTCCATTTAAATTGAAATATCAAGAAAACACAATAACTGATAACTGTCACAATGGCTAACCACAACTAACATTTATTTTAAAATATAAGCATTCATTTTTAGTCGAAATAACAATAATCAACTAACAAGTCATTTACACATGAATCAATTCATTTAATCATAACTTCCACTTCACAAGATCATGATATTCAAGAGTTTTTAACTAACCATTACAATGGCTATAATTATATTTTAAAAGATCAAAAATTTGGGATGTAATAGGTTGCGCATGAGGAGGGTAGAGGAAGCACTAGCTGGTCTAATAGGTTTGGATGATTTATATCTTTATAGTGATTGGGCATTACATGAGCAATGCCCATTGTTTACAGAGGATGATCTCTATGATTTAGAGAGAGGCTATGGAGAAGAGGGGTGGATTTGGATTCACACTAGATGATGTGAGGAGGGTGAGGAAGTTGAAGATGATGAGGAGTCATTGTAAATGCCAACAACATCTACATCTAGGATGGAGGTTGAGCCATGACCAGTCATGCTGAGCGAGGAGGTGTAGCCACAGTAGATTCTTAGGCCTAGACCCTCTATCTTTTCCCCTAGTTTTTACTATAATTTGGAAGAGAGATGTAAATTACTTCAATTTTGTAATTACTTATAGGTTTACAAAAATAATTTTCTAGTTTTAATATTGCTTTAGACTATCAAGTTATCAACCATAAAACATTCCATACGGGGTTGTCATTTTGTACCCAATTTGCATTTTAATCAATCAAATATATCTAGACTCAACTTTCTTTTATGTACTCATTGGATGCATCTCCTCACTGAATTGTGCGATATAATGCATTTCTAATTGTATTTAAGCAAATTTTTAAGTGCTAAGTTTTCGCCATTTGTTTTCAACCCCTGGAAAGTTTTTTCTTTCCATAGTTTTCTCAGCTATGGTTTAGTGATCATTTATAATCTTTAGTTTTCATAGTCAAGTATCAAGCATTGATATAGATTCTTTTGAACAAGGTCGTATATTTTTTCTCATCATCCTTTAATGGGGGACAATTTTATCTATTTTTGAAGTGATTATTTTGTACATGGATACCTAACATGGTAACAAATTTTCCAAGATCCATATATCCACCTTTCCTACTTATAGGGTATAGGGAGAGAGTTAGAAGGGTGTCGTTGCATTATTTTATTTTTGCAATAGTTTATCTACTTTATTGCTTTGTAGGCATTTGGACAGGATAAGTAGGGGGGTATCGATTGGTATTGTATGATTCATAGAAGCAATGATCTACAAAAAATTGTGACTATACCCTATTAATTTTGAATTCTAGAGCTAGTTGATTGTTTCCCTAAACGATTCACATTTCATGAGAAAATGCATTAAAATCATGTCAAAATCCCCAAAACATGGCAAAAAAAGCCATTGCAAAAACTTGCAAAATTGCCAAATCATTGAAAAATAGGGTTAAAACTAGGACAAAATGAAAGTTAGTGCAGAATTGGTGTGGAAACAATTTGTTATTTTGTCCCTTAGTCTTTTTGACCTTTGGAAAACCCTAAACAAAGGAGTGGAAGGAGCAATGGTGGTCATCAATTGAATTTGAAAGGGCTTCAATCATCCTAAATTGCTGTGGGCATATAAGATAGCATTGAAGCAACTAATGAATTTGTTCTAAATCACATCTTTGATATGACTCAAGCTCTCTACATGATGCAATGATATCTAGGCGAGTTGGAGGACATGGCATTAGCACAACATTGCCAAGCTATCCCACTAATTTGATAAGGTCACGCCATCCATGGTGGCTATAGAGGCATAGAGGATCCTAGCATTTATGCAAGGAAAGTGTGAAGGACGGTTCTCTTGGTGTTTCACATCTCAAGGATGGTTGAGTGTAGAGACGCTTGCCATGTTGGGATCATGTCTCATACCTACCACAGGTGGACGACACAACAAACTACATTCAATTGCATGGAGGGCCCGTTTATAGGGAGATATTCTACAGGTTATGATGAGGTGAGGTGAAGGAGGTTAGGGACATGACACTTAATTTGATGAAAAGTGTCCATATAGAGTTGGTAGGTCATATGAGACACTATTAGGAGCACCCAACAAACTCATCTCATCACTGCTGAACATGGGTGGTGATTAGTGGAGGTCACTATGGAGGGTCAACAAAAACAGCTAGTTGAGTGTAATGCACATTTGATTGAGATGAGTAGACAACTAGCAAAGAGGAGTAGAAGTATTAGGCCAAGGTAGCCAAACTGAACCAGACAAAGGCATGGCTCATGAGTGTGATCCTCATGGTGAAGGGGTCAAGGGAACAAGAGTTAATGTCCAAACAAGATTTGATGGTCCGTATAAAGGAGGTGTAGTGTCTTCACTAACAACTCTCTGCTACTTCCATCTTTACATCAACATCTTTTGCTTGTTGAGGTATGTCTTCTCACCCTCATTAGTAGTTTTCTTGTAGCCAACCCCTCTTTGGTCTTGTTATTTCGAATATGATTTTTTTTTTTTTTTTTGGGGGGTGTGTGGGCGGTTTAGTGCAATTGTAGTAATAAATATTATTTATTCAAGAGCAGCTGTGTTCAAATTCAATTGCCTACTTGGCAAGTAAACTAAGTTTTGTAATTGTTTTCGTACTCCCTAATAAGGGGATTGTCAATTAGACATCTTAACCAACCGAGAACTTCTATACATGCGCTCATTTTGTATGTGTCGGGGACTGACTATCATCTTGTCATGTACACATTGCATATTAGTTTAGTGAAATAAATGCTCTATTTTTTTGGAAATTCTATTCATACTTGATGTTCTATGTTGTGTATTTGATGTCCTAGATTTTGTAAATAACATTCTTGTTTATTTTGTACAAGTAACACAACTATACCCGAGTAAACACTTACCTTGTGATGCAAGTAAGGATGAACTAGGACAAGGCAAAGTCCAAATTAGTCTAGGCAAGTCTCCCAAGGCAATAGCCAATCTCCAATATGAGTTAGGCCTCAAGATAAATAGGCAATGGACTCTCTCTCCAATCTACCCAACTCCTTAAACCCCTTGTTCCTACTCCCACATTCACAACTCCAACTTGACTCCTTACCTTCCTATCAATCCTCACAAGTAAGACCAAGATCTTTTAAACACCAACATCACCAAGACATCCCATCAGCATATCAGAGGCTTTAAGCTATTCAAGTAACGTATATCAAACCATCTTTGAAGTTCCAAGTTTCATTTTAAACACCTAGAAGAAGAAAACACAAAACAAATTAAACTTCTAGCTCTCCTCATTAACCTGTACGTAGTCATCCATAACTTTTGTTCCAGATATCTATTTTGAAATCGCTTTGCTCAGAATCTATAAAATTAGGTTTTTTCAAACATATCCAAAAATTAAGGAAATCCAACTGTGGAATTGAGATATAGACCCCTCTTACTAAAACCAATTTTCACCAAAATTATCATAACTTTAACAAAGCTTAACAAAAATCTACCAAATCAATAGCATTAGGAAGTTAATTCATCCCTCGTTTCCATAAATAAAAGTTTTATCTCTCGAAACATTCATTACATAACCGTACACATTGCTGCAACATGACTGTATTCTGAAAATCTGAAAATTGCCATCCATAAAATCTTCATAAATCATTCAATTCTTCACCAAAATGATCCAAACCAGTACCAAATAAAAGATTATTGATTAATCTAACGTATCAAACTAATAATAGACCATTTCTAGGCTGTACATGGTCATACAAGATCTGGAAATAGAAGAAATGACTATTTAGGAACTACAAAACAAGAAATTTGACTCACCAAACTTAAACAAAATGTATTCCTTCTTTTCATTATGATTTGTGTTGAGTGGATATTTTGCAATTGACAGTTTGGGTAAAACTCAGTCACAAAATAGGTAGACTAGCCATAACGTATAAGATAGAGCCTTTCCTACCTTAAAGGGAAGGTTCCCCTTCTCACCGTTCTTTGGATCAACTCAAGGTAAGCAAGAAGTTGAGAGATTTTGAAAGGGTATTACCAATATTCTTTCCTCTTAACTTTCAGAAAAGAATCCACTTACCCGCGGGGCAAGTAATGGGCAAGATGAAACCTCTAACTACACTTCTATCTAAAATTGTAAATGGTGATACCAATAAACCAAACACTAACTCAAAGGCTAGCTGAAAGTGTATCAGTTTGGCTCTAAGTTCGGTCTTTATCTATACTATAAGAATTAAGGAGATACAAAGACTTCCAGAAGTAAATAATTCTTACTATTTTTGTGAATTAAGGAGATACAAGCTATAGTCAAAGCTTCTAGTCTATGTATCACCATAACCTCTCCTAGTCAAAGCTTTGTCTCCAATTGCTTCTTAACTATTTATACTTGCACTAATCACAATTAATCACTCAATCAAAGTTCAGCTCCAATTGTCTCTTTGTATTCACTTTTCTTTCAAAATAGTACTACACAATTAAAGTTATGCTTGCACAATTTCTCTAGAGCACTTTTGCATACAATAAAAGATCATTTTTATAATGAGAGGGCACTCCTTTATATAGGCAAAGGATTTGAGAAAAAAGTGGAGGAAAAAGTGGGAGAAACTCAACCAACTTTGACTCGGTCACACTAGGTGAGAGAAATTATTGGATTACATGTCATAAGGACATGCAATCGAATTACATGTAATTACATATTTTCATGCAATTCATTCTCTCCAACTACAATCATGAAAACTAAAGAAGGAAGAAGATGGAGGAGAGTTGAAACAATCCTAGGGATTGTTCTGAAGGGCTTTGTACTTGGCAATGCTTGTAGGATCGGGGATTCTTGTATTTTGCACTACTGCATCCTCTTGATGAGTTGCTATTTGTCATTTGAAAACTTGATGTGATCAAGCATTTTTTTGTTTGTGTTGTCGTTAATTCTCGTTTGTAGATTGACACATTCCAGAGTCTTTAACACTTTGAAAGCCTTCTCAATGGTGACCGAATGTAAACTTAGAACAACCTTTCAGTAGCATCTTTAATTCTCTTTTTGTTTTTTGAAACAAAGTGCTTGGAACATTCCCACACGAACTCAAGTTCTCGAACAACCATTGGGAAAATGGAAACCAAATGAATTATTGCTTCGTGAGATTCGAAGCACACCTCCTTTATTGGATGTCTTCATTCTTTGAAGAAGTTCTAACATTTCTTGAAAAGTGCATTATAACATGAAGATGAAAACATCCATGAAAACTTTGGAATTTGAGTTACAATGACAAATCCATGAGGGATGAGTGTTCTAAGTATGAATTAGATACGTATGAAATACATATGATGGCTGGAAATGATCTGAAAGGCATATATATTTGAGCAGAAAGGGTCAAAATCAGACTCTCAAGGGTGAATTGCATGTGGGAAAAGATGGGCTTTTGTGGGTATAGCCAAGAATGCAAGTTGGGATGCACATGGATGTTGGCAAATGGTGACTTTGGTGTTTAAAGAGTGACCTACCAATGTCGGATTCTTCGGATGCAATTACATGTAAACGACTTCGGTGTTTAAAGAGTGACCTACCAAAGTCGGATTCTCCGGATTCAATTACATGTAAAATGATTTACATGTAATCATGACTTGATGTAAACATGTAATTAGGTTCAGAGGATGGAATTACATGTAAGTGGCTATAGAGTTAGTTCATGTAAATGTGGATGAAGGATGGAATTACATGTAAATGCTCTTTGAATGTAATTGTATATATTAGGAAATGGTTGCAATATGTTTTGACATGTGTTGGTGAAAAGATGTGATGCACTAGCATGAAAAGGTGGAAAATGAAAAGGTGTGATATGCTCTTGCATTCTTGGGAAAGAATCCTTAACCTTTCCGAAAAAAGGAAATCAAAACAACAAGAAAACAACATGCACAAACTAAAGACAAAACAAAAACATACGTTTGATCTTCGACTCAAACATGACAAGAACAAAAATGCTTTCTTATGCAAATTCGAATTTAGAACTTGGAAAATTTCTCAACACTCAAAAATGGAATTTCTCCTCTTATTTAAAGAAAAATTGCACTTTTTATGCCACATCTTGGGACAAATGTACAAAGATGAATGGAAAGATGCAATGAAATGGCAAGGAGTTGAAAACTTCAATTTGGTGATCAAAGACCCAAATGTGGAGGATTGATAGGTTTGATGAAAAGCTCTCCAAATTCAAATCCACAACCAACTGTATTGACTCCTTCAACTTTGCAAGTGATGGACATTAATGAGCAATGAAATAAGCGTTTTTGCATGGATATGCCAAAAACGTGCTCTAAAACCCGCAATACACAAGTTGTTTTTGCTAAATATCAAGAAGAGGGACTTTTTTTGCCAAAAACGTGTTCTCAATATACCTTGACATGAAATGTCTTTATCATTGGATGATAAAAACATGATTCCCAAAGGCAACAATATGCATCCAAACTCAAAAACGACCCTTCATTGATGGAAAACGTGAGCTTGAAAAGGGAAAATCTGGGCGTTTTTGATCAAAACGTGGCCTTTCAAGGCAATAAAATGTGACGGTTTTGCAAGGAATAGAAACGCCCTAAGCATGGGAAGGCATGGAAATGCCAAAACATCCCTTTTGGAATGGATTTCATGCCATGAAACAAGCAAATCTGGACGTTCTTGGCAAAAATGTGCCCTTGGTTTGCATGAACATGGACCTTTTTTCCCTTATTTGCAAAAAGGTGGTCTCAGGAAGCAATAATATGTGATGGAGTGCAAAATCACAATGTATAAGGGAGTTTGCATGTTTTAAAATGCAAATGAATTGATTCTTATGCAAATCACACTCTTGTAATGCATTTGCATGCTTTAAAATACATGAATAAGGAGTCTAGATGCAAATCACATTCTAGGAGGGGTATTACATGTTTTAAATATTGTCAAAAACAAGCATGTAGTGCAAAATCACATTCTTGGAGGGTCATTGCATGTTTTAAATAGGGCCTTTAGATGCAAGTCGCATTCTAGGAGATCCATTGCATGTTTTTTTAAAATACATGCATTTACATGTTTAAGTAATTCAAAATGCCTTTCTAGTGCAAAATCGTGGTCTCTAGAGGCATTTACATGTAAACATGTAAAAGGTTGAAAAACATGTATATGCACAACTTAAATGATCAATTAAGCACATGTCTAAGTAATTTTTGAGGAAATATCACTTAATTGGGTCAAAAATAACATTTACACTATATAGTTTAATTACTATGTGCAAATATCATTTCACAAAGTAATATTTAACTTAGATATTTTAAATAAAACATAAATCATTCAAAAAAAAAAATCAAATTATATAGTTAATAAAGTCACTTAGTGAAAAATTTAAAACACAACTCAACATGGAAATATAACATAAAGTGCACTATAGTCATTGAAGTGACAAATTTAAGTGATAAAGTAACTTAAAAACATAATATAAAGTGAATTTATGTTATATTTTTCAAAAAGTGAATGTCAACATTAAAATATAATATGATTTTTAAATTCATGCAATTGCATCTGGAAAGTCCACTTTTTGGGCACTTATTTGTCATATCTTTTGATTGTCAAGATAGTCCTAAGATAAGCTGAATCGAAGGGAAAACCGAAAGCAATGATTTGAGCAAAACCAAAAGACCAAAAGCAAACAAACACACATTAAAAACGTGAAAAAGGATGTTGAAAGCTTCAAAAATCAAACATAAGCTCAGCAAAGAAAAAAAACTAAAAGGACTTGATGAAAGCCTTCAGTAAAAAGAATCATAATATCAATTGGGGTCAATTAGTTGATCAATGTCGGACAATTAAATAATGAATCAACACAGAGAAAAACTAAACAAAGTTGAAAAAGTTTCATACTGTTATCTACAATTTGTGGTGACAAAATGCAGGACAACAATTTGGAATGACCATACATTGATACTTATAACATTTTTTTTTGATATTTTTTCAACTACCCACGACCTTTCAACTTCCTATTCCAACCTTGGTGCAATTTGGCAATATTATAATTTTGTTCTCAATATTAACCAGACAATCTGCTCCCTTCTCATTTGGTTCTTACTTTTTTGCAGGAACCTGCAAACTATAAGTCCATTGAGATTAGTTCATTTTTAATCATCTATGTCTTAAACTTTTAAAGCTTCTACTCAATCAACCCTTTTGAGAACTCATGAGTCATAGGTGAGATATTATGCTTCTTTCTCCAAATGGCCAACAAGTTTGATTGTAACCACTTGCATATATCATCATTTCATCTAAGATTAAAGACATAATAGTTTGCATACAAGCCCTCACATTGTTTGGAGGATGTTTCTTGATTTCTGCCTAAGAAGCATTGAAACATTTGAAGAATCAAATCATTATATATAAGATCAATCATAATAGAAAATGATCTCTCTTGATATGATTTCTAGAATCTTATAGCCCTCTTAACAAAGATTGAGCCTTTGACATAGTGTAACCCGTAAAAGCCCTTCACAATAAGTTGTAGAATCTTCCTCAGTACATCATCATTATAGGGTGTTACAGGAGTGTAAATTCACAGAGACATGAAGCAATTGCAAGTCTAACATCTTTATGTGGATGTTTCATAAACTTTTGCTGGACCAAAGTGAGCATTGAGGGAATCAAAGTCCAATTTAGAAACCTCCAATCTGATTGGTCTACTTTGGATGAATATGTGTTTAATTCCTTTAACTTAGAGAGAATGTGATTGAGAAATTTCATTGACTCGAATTGTAGTCCAATTACACAGAGCCAATATTCTACTTTTTCTTTCTGCAAGTTCCTTTGCTGATCACCATTAAATGTATCATTGAGTTCTTTCGAAAAAAAATACTTTTCTGATTTTCATTTGGCTTCATTCTATCTGATGCACACTCCCATAGGCTGTAAGATGATACCACTGCCAACAGCCCCTCAAATCTGTCCCAATTTTTATGCCTTAGTTTGTAATCAGACCTTGTTTGCATTATTTGCTAATTGTTGCATAGATATTGTTTGTTTGAGAAGACACACAAACATAAAAAGGCATACATAGAAGGAAAACAATGCTTTTTCCAATTTAAATTTCTGCTGCAAATTTAACAAGATAGTAGACTGGGTTCGCACCTTCTTAGTAGCACATGAAATTTGAAGAATATATCCTTTTGCAAAGGGCTCCAACTGTTTAGAATGTTCAATTTGCATATAGATCGTGTTCCCAAATTTTCAAGAATTTGTACGAGTCTTCCACTTAGATAAATTCTATGACATTCCTATGTTCGACTGATAATGAAATTGCAATATTTCTGATTTTCTGCAATCAACACGCTTAGCTTGAATGGACTGCTTTCTTGAAGGGTGCAGTTCTGAGATGTTTTCTTAATCTGTAAAGTCAGTCGTGTTAAGTTTGATTAACCAGACAATCTGAAAGCAACCTGCCAAATGTACAATATTCTCCTATGTGAATGATCCGCAGATATGATTAGCAAATAAGGATTCCCCTTTTCAAAATATACTTTTCCCCTTTTCAAAATATACTTTTCTCCTCCTCACAACATGTATCTCAGTGCTAACAAATGAAGTTAAGTTTCTGAGGAGATAAAACAGCTACAACATTCCCACTTGCAACTATGCCCCGAATGCTGTGCTCAATTCTCAAGACTTAAATTCATGACTCGGATGACAGATAGTGCCCATGCCGAGTAAGATAAATTCTTGCCAAACATCATTGAGTTTTCATTCAATTTATTGATTCTTATTTCCTTCATATAAATAAGAACACCACGACTTTATAATTTCGCTATTTAAGGACTGATTGACTTAATAAAATAATATTTTATATATATAATAAACTTCCACTTAGTTAATCATCACTTGTTCACATACTGCCGTCCGGACTGTTAGATAATATGTCCGGGTCTCGGAAAAGTCTCAGCAAATACTTTGCAGCATCATAGAGCGGCCATGATATTATTTTCTTCCTCAGTTGATGTTTTTGTCCCAAACACAACAAATATTAATCGCAAAACATTTGATAGTTTATGCCTTCAATAATTTAATCCCCTTACTCTCTAATACAAGTCCAACGGAAACACTATCCATTTACATAATAAAATTCGTGCCCACAGACTACTTTACCATATAGCAATCAAGAAAGGAAGCCGATGCAAATAAAAATAATAAATATTCTTGCAAATATTTTAATGCAAACTATTGCCACACCCGGGTTCAATACCACTGAATATTAAAAGCTCATCTTATGTCTGTCTTCAGAATTAAAATAATTTAAAATATTGGCTTTTCTCGGAGTTGTGAGTAAAATATTCCAATGTAGCTATACCCAAAAATCCTTCCTAGCAACCAAGTTGCACTTCTATGTCACTCATAAAAACTTCTTAGGCTGAAAGGAGATGCCCTATTTATCCATTAGATTATACTGGAAATCCTATAATTAGACTGAAATAAAGATTGAAAATTAAATATGAGGATAAGTTATTACAACCCTATATTCCAAACAGATATGAACCATGTCCATTATTGCAAGTTTTTCTTCAGATGAAGACTTCACAAATTTATCCATAGAAAACTTCGTTACAACCATCCAATCCACCTAGGAGTCTTGAGGTTTCCCTCCTCAGGTTTCATAATAGAAAGCTAGAAGCTCCCAAATTTTCTACCAGAAAACATAAACCAAGCATGCTAAGAATGAGCTCTGTTAGATTGTGGTCACTGATCAGGAAAGTACGTACATACTTCATAAATTTTTTGGGCCCTATTTTATCGGAATTTTGGGCCGACATGTAATTATTAATTATAACACTAGAGCGGTAAAAATACTTGTATAAAAGAACTTAGGGTTAGGGATTGTTATATAGTTGTGATGCGAAATTGGTTCTTGCGACGGTATTGAGCTGTAAGGGATTACGGATTGTAATCAAGTTGTAATCACTGGATCATAAAAATATTGGACTTGGTGGTTGGTGGAAGTAGCCCAGGGATTGGATGAACCACGTTAAATCTTGGTGCCTTGTGTTCTTTTCTGTGTGATCTATTATTTTCTGTTAGTGGTTATATTTGCATGTAATTGTTATTTTTGTCCATGGTTTAATCCTAACAGCTTCTTCATGTTCTTTACTAGCACATCCCCTTGACTCTTCATTTTCCTTCTACCTATCTCTTGTTTATTTTTTCCCTCTGTCTCTTTATTATCCTCTCTTTAACTTGAAATTAGGAAAAGTATATTAAAATGACTATTAATTTTTTCACTAAAATCACCATCAAAATTATTTTAACATGTTATTAAATGATTAAACTCAGTTGTTAAATCTGACAACTTAACTATTTAATTGACTTCTAATGTCCCAAAAAGGGGACATTACACACACATGTGCTTGTATAAAATAAAATATAAATTAAAATATGTCAAATTTATAATATATATATTTATTTTTTAATATTCTTAACCTAATCTTATTATTAACATTTGTCTCCACCTAAAAATAGTAGTTGCAAGCTGGGTATTGCCCAATTACATAGGTATTTATTTTTAGCATCAACGTTTGGAATCATAATGATGGATTATGGAGTGTGATCTAAAATGTTGATGCTAAAAGTACCTACACAATCGAATCTAGAAAAACCTACTTAATTACGATAGATTGTAGAAATCTGATATCTTTGATGGTCTATTATAGTTCATCTTTGTTCTACTGGTTACGGTTGTTACTTTGGGAGCCAGAAATCTTTGGATGGTAATTTTACTTGGTTATCCTCAGTTTTCTCTTTCCTTTCTTGAGACCATAAATGCTTATTTTTCCTGCTTTGGCCTCTCTCGTGCCTTAAATTTTCTAGCCTGATTAGAATGTAGATTGTTAGGTAGCAGGCTTATTTGATCATCAGATTATATATGCTTTAGTTTCTTTATTTACAAGGCTTCTGACCTTTTCAATAAAGCAGCTCAACTGAGTTGTGCCTTGCTTGTTCTACTTCTTGAAAGTCCCAATTAGCTGACACAAAAGTATCAGAAGAAAAGGTTGTTGACTGCATAAAGTTTGCATGGAAGTGAATATGCGTCAATCAGTGGAACTGCAAGATGTAAGCAAATCATACATTCATTGAGAAAGGTGAAGGACCATAATACTATGAAACCGTTTGTTGCATCTTTTAGTGGTCAAGGACCTGTTGGACTCCTCATTCTTCTCTGGTTGGTTTGTTTGAAGTAGCAAGCTTCGTTCTTCTCACCTGATTATCAGATGCTACAAATTGATCTCTGAACATATATTTCAAATTGTAATAATTTCATGTCTGTCTATTATATAATGCAAGCACAGAAATTTTAACATTAAATAGGTGATGATTTTCGGCACAACCCGTGTCTTCAATGTAGATTTTCAAGCTCTCTGCGACTGACTGGCAATCGTTGGAGTGTGATGGAGTTTCTGTAACTTCTTGAGTAGAGGTTATTGACTGGAAACCCCGTCGTTGGCTGAAACTCAATCAGCATGGGTGTCATTTCCAGTCTTACCTTAGTTATTGAAGCAGTGAGATAATGAAGAGAGGATATTAGATATGCTTTATCACTTGTCAAAGAGAGCAAGCTGCCGAAATTATGCACAGAGACCTCATTACTAGAGTAGGTTTAGAAGTTAGGTTAAGCAAACAAGCTGTGCATTCCAATTTTTAATTACTATCAATTCTCTTCTATTATTGTTTTGTTTTTGCAATGTTGATAAAAGATCTTAATCAGTAAAAACAGGGTTTAAAAATGGACAGTAATGATCTTTTGATGCTGAAATTCTAGTAGCCTGTTTCCTTGTTTTTGTCTATGATGTTTTCTTTGTTTATGAAATAATTGTTGATATGTTGTTTTGTTTGGAAAATGTACAGGTCAATGTTGTACAAGTTTTCTGTAAAAGAAATCAAGATCATCACCCCTACAAAGTGATTGATGTAACACCACCTCCAAGAAACTTAGGGATCCGCTGCTTTCCTTTGGTAATATTTTGAGTATGTCTAATGTGGTGTCTTCTACTTTATTGCATGACATCTGCTGAATTAAGAAGTGATTTGTGCAGAATATGCAATGCGGTGAATGTGTGACTATAGAAGACAAACCTTACATTGTGTCTGCTGTAACCTATCGTTATCAGCTTCGCAAGGGGAAATATGAACCCAGTGAGAAGAGATTAGATGTACAGTCAAGTGGCCGATATTTGCTAAACAATTATCTCGAGATGTTATTGGAAGAGTCCTGATTAATTGATCAATTAATTTATTCGATTGCTTACTTGCATATAATATATAACTTAAAACCTAAAAGTAAATGGTGTCTCTTTGTAATTCTTATAGTTCATATAAGTAACTACAATTAGTGAAATAATTTTGATTTGACATTATTTGTAGACTGATTGATGAACGTTCTCTCAATATAGGAAAGCCAAAGGTTTTTTTTTTAAGATTACAATTTGGTTGAAAATTAAAGATATTTATAGGATAATAAGGAACTCTCCTTTCTGGATAAAGGTAATCCTTATATTCTAATTGTGTTGGAGTCCAATTAAATTAGACAAATGCACACACAAATTGGTGGGGGACTTCAACTAGATGTCCCTTTTAGTAAATTGGGCGAGATGGGAAATTTCTAATCTTGTCTATGTAATCATACAACTCAGTAGAACTAATAGAACTAGAGTGTCAACTATAACTATAAATAGACAAGTATGAAACCATATGACAAAACCTAATATGTTGTATGTGGAAAAGATAGATGATATCATATGTCTTTCGAGCTTAGAGTAATTTCTTTCTAAGTTTCAATGGCTCATATGATACTTTGTCAATCCTTATGAGGATGATATACCTCAATAATCCTTAATGAAAATAGAGGGTCGTTGATTGTTTTCACCATTTGCCTACTTGAATCTCATGACAACATGTCCAAATTGTCTAAGTTTTTAATAATCACATAAGTGATCCAATTATTTTCATTTTGCTAATCAAGAGTCTAAAATTAGCTTGAACCATCCTTATGCAAGTTCTCTTAGTCATTCTTATAGTAATCAATGGACATCTTCATTTGACATTATTAAACGTACACCTTATTTGTTTATCAATCAACCCACTTGTTTTTTGTGTAACTATGCTTGAATTTGTTCTTTTTAAAAAATTACCTTGTTAAGTTGATAGCTTGCTCAATGATTGTGCTGATCCTTGAATCATTACATGCTCTTATGGCTAAATTTTATCGCCACTTATATGATTATACTAATTTCTTACTTGATCCATTTTGAAGATCAATTTCTTGTTAAGGCACCCATATTTAATGAAGTTGGAAGGTACACAAATTGAATATCACGCATTTCACATTTCTATTGATAACTCTCTCTTTAAAGAGTCTAGGGTTTCTCTTGGCCATCTCATCAAAGTTCAGGTTCATTGTATCAAGGTTTCATGCTTACCACTAGAGGTTGGATTTGGACATACAAAGATCAAAACAAATTTGAAAACAAGAAATGTTTGGAATAAATTCTATGATCTAGATGAAATCTTTGGTCGTTTCTTGTTTCTTAAAAATCTCTAATATAAATCAATCCTTAATTTATCTTTTATCCAAGAGCACCTTTTAGATCCTTAAATGATTCACTTAATTTGAAGCATGAAATAAACTTTACTCATGGTTTTGAAGCATAAGGGCCTTGGAGGAGGAGGTCCAAGTGGGTTTTTTGTGCATGATAGATCATGTTTGGCTTGCTTTTCTTAATTCAAACTTTTCCCCACACTTTATTGTCTCTTAGCTTCATTTTCCACGGAGTAACCAAGTTTTCAAGCATCTTTTCTTGAGAGATTGCAAATTGTGCAAGATTTCTTGCAATAACCAACCCTCATTTGACTTTTTTCCCCCATTGGTTCTTTTTAAGTTGACCAAGCAGCTATCATTAATTTGGAAGTTTTGAATTAAATAAAATTTTCAATCGTAGTAGTGGTGAAAGATCTAGACCATCATCGATAAGTTTACACTAGAAAGTGATAAGCTCCATTCTTAAACTTTGATTATATCTTTGAGGGACCATTTGTAATGTCGATGCTTATATATCCTATATGAAAATCAAAGGCTCTATACTTCATATACCAAAGATAGAGAATTCACCCTCTCCTCTTGTATGAGAAATCTATTCTTGCTTATCAAAAAACTTATAAAATATGATCTTGCTTATTAATCAAAATTTTTCATTAAGCATTTTCTTTTAATTTAATCTAATTACAATAAAATAATAGCAAACACAATGAAATCAAGTGTTGGTTCAATGCCAACATTAGTGCATGAACATACTAAACCCCTTATGAACAATATCCTTCCAACACATGTCAACCTGGTAATTAACTCAAGCATGCATCATTCATACATATTGTTGTTTTCTATGGTTTATGATGCACATGCATAAGTGATTAGATCATACAGCTCATAGGTTCACATGGGGTAAGCTTAGGCATACATTGCCTATACACATGATGACTTTCACCAATTATAGTACAAGTAGTGACTAGCTTGAACATAAGATACACATATATGTGAATGATTCAAATATACAAAATGTCATCATTGGTGCAAACATAGAGTGTCTATCTCAATACCCTACCCCCCCTACCCCCTTCAAGTTATTAGCTCTTATGCATATAAAAGGTAACACATGGGTTAGCTTGGGCATACATTGTATATACACACGACAACTATGAGCTCGAGCATACATTGCCTACACACATGATGACTATCTTACCCACATCACAAATATGTATAGTGACTAGCTAAACATATGACATAATTAAATTCTCCATGCAAACCATCTTTAGATTCTTGCACAATATCATCAATGCTTGACATAATCTTCAACTTTCAAAAAAGTGTATGAGATAGCTTTGACAAAATCCTCGAGGCATCGAAGCAATGTATTGGTAGCTCCACCTTGCTTAAAGATTGTATTTATCATCTTATATATGTATTGATTGATATTTATATTGCCCTCCTTGGGAAACCTTTACCCTCTCCTTCCAAAACAACCAACTTAAGCAACCTATGGATGATCAACAAAATTGAGAGATAGTTGTCCCACATCAAAACTCTTTCATCAATACATGTACTCGCTTCTTCTCTAGTTACCATGTTACACACAATTTTGAGTTGGTTGGTTATATATTGATACAGGCTTCAATTTGTTCTCGTCACTTCTTCCTCGAGTCTCTTATTCATGCCTCCATTTAATGTTGATGGTATAAAAGTATATATACCTTAAAATTGCGCACTTGACTTTAGTGCAGCTTGAAGACTTGAGGAGGGGTTTGAAGGATCTATTGGTCCTATCAAGTGACCAACATACTTCTCCAATTTGTTATTTGGGTTTGCAGTTTTTCCTTTGTACTTCTATTCTACATAAACTTGAAAATGATTGTGACAATCTCTTGTATAAGATTCTTTTCACCCTATAACCTTGTGGGGGCCCCAAGGTCCATTTCCTACTTTTGATAATCCTTTTCTTGTATTTTGTCTTCATATTATCATCTATAGTGATAACAATCTAGGTCTTCTGATGGCACTGATATTTGTTATCTCCTATGGTAAATATAGTGCCTTTTTTCTAGGCTTGGGAGTTCTAGATTTTATCTCCAAATTGCAATGATTTTCAGAACTCAACTTGTAGAAAGATCCTCTTTATTTTATACATAATTTGAGACAACTAGATGGGTGTCCAATTTTCCATGGGATTCCCCATGTCTATTATGCTTTCTTCTCGTTCTCCTTACTAGGGAGTGAAATCAATTTTTGTTTGGAGCAAATCCTCATAACATTTGGTCCATCTGATGTTCTTGTTCATATTCTCCCCCTAATCCTATTATGCTTCTACCATCTTTTCAAGATTTTATTCTTTTCCATTTTTAGGAGGCTCTACTGGTGCTTGTTCCTTTTGTTGGGGCTTATGAGTTTGTTTCTTGGGAGTGTCTATATCTTCATCTTCACATAGGCCCATTTCAACAAGCGTAAAGTGTATAGTCTCATCACCCTATTTTATGCATCTAAATCAATGGATCCATCATTTACTTCCTCAACCCTAACTCCTATTTCTTCCTCTTGTAAATTGACTTGTAGTAAGTCTACTATAAAGCCTCTTTTTCTATTATCTTTTCTCCTAGTTTATCTCCTCTAGCCCCTTCTTTAATATCTTCTTCAATGTTCATTCTATTTGTAGTTGGTTGTTGACTTGTATCCGCTTGAGTGGATGTCATCGATTTTGGTGTTGCAAGATCCTCTTTACTAAGAGCAATAGGTATAACACTATATTGTGATTGAGCAAAAGGTCGTCACTCTTGTTCTTTTCCTTCTAAGGAGTGGTTGATTGTCCTCCTCATCCTCTTCTAGTTCTTCTATCCTTTCCCTCCTTAGACCCTTTCCTAGTATTTTATATACAAAATGGTCCTTGGGCTTCTCTATTGTTCTCTACTTGGCCTTTGTAAACCTTCATTGTTGCATTGAGGATGAGTTGGGATAACAAGTGTAATAGAAGCTATCCCTACCTTCTCCTTTGTGAAGGCAATGACATTTTCTTGTCTTTTTTTGCTTTCTAGTTCTATTGGGAGCTTGTTCTATCACCACATGTGCATGCCATGTTTGGTGAGTGGGTAGAGGAGGCCTAACATATGTCCTTTTTCTCTTTGAGCTATGGGCTTCCATCCTTCCTAGGGACAAGGTCCATTTGATAAGGTTGGCTTAGCGAAATTTTTGGACCAACTTTATCACATATCTATCCCTATGTTGTATGTCTTCATTCTTTGCAACATTCAAATATGTATTATGGATTCCCTTATAAAAAATATTTTGTTGTTGGAGGATATATGCGCTTTATTGTCTTTTTTAATCCCTAGACCCTTTTTGGGATATGCTTAAAATGCAATCCAATAACATGGCATAATTTCCCAATGGGATCAAACTTATCTCTTTCTAGCTTCAATGGTTCTAGTGAGAACTCCAGAAGATCAAGGTCTACACATTTGGCAACCTTCATGTTTAGACAATTATGGGTGTAGATGCTCAAAAATGGTTCGCGTCTCCAGTTTAATCACATTTTCATACTAACTCGTCCCATTTTACCATTTCACTAATTTTGATCTTTTGGCCAACTTGATTATCATTCGACCATGATTTGACAATATTCTTGAGCATTCGTATCCTCTTCCACATCAATTGCAGATCAATATGAGTTAGTTCCTATTTTATCCAAAATTCATGGAATCAACTCTAAATCATCCCAACATCACATCTAATCAACCCAAAACCATTCCAACATCATTGGAATCCTTTATAATCAACCCAAAATCATCCCAAATCAACTCGAAATCATCCCAAATCAACTCAGAATCATCCCAAATCAACCCAGAATCACCCCAAATCAACTCAAAATCATCCTGAATCGGCCCTAATCAACCCAAAACGTGTCAAATATCTCAAAATATTATCATCTGTCCAACCTTAGGCATTGTCATGTCTCTCAGTGCCTTGGAAACCTATCAAACCTATCAAATATGACCTCAGCACTATCATGTCCCTCAACACTAGGTCAAATTGTCATTCTCATCATCCGATCATTGACATTTTCGAGTCCCTCAGTGTCATATTGTGACATTATCCAATCAATTTAATAACATTGACAATGTTCGTTGATGTGATTATGATCAATCTTATCAATCAATTTCAATCTTGTGGCATTTACAAGGTCCGTTAAATGTCACATATTCTTAATCCATGTCATGTGTCCTTGGGATGTTATCAATCCTAATTACTCAATCAATTTGATCATGGCTTTGATCTACCCACCATCGTCCTAGTCAATATGTATAATCATCACACTTCATCAAAGAACAATCCTACATTTATTTAATCAAATTGTCCAATCACTTATTAATTCGTCCTATAGGATTAGATAACCCATAATCTAATCCTATGTCATTTCAATTATTTTTATCCCACATTACTAATTATTCTCACTAACCAAGCGTTCTCAATTAATTTATATTTATTAATTAATTGATTCACCTTCGCAAACTATGGGAATTCTCAATTTCATAAGTCCTATTTTCCACTTCTAATTTCCATTTTTACTAATTTCTATTTGTGTGGAATAATGAAGTTTTAATTCAAATATTTTACATAATCTTGACACATGGCTATCTTACCTCATAGATTCTCCCTTTACACTTGGCTAAAATATGTCATATTTGATATATTTTATTCGTTACGCATGTCTATAATAAGTTTCCATCATCATAGATTCTTGTCTACAAGTGGCTTTGGTGTGTCATGTGCACGTCATAGATTTCCATCCCCTTTTAGCCATGTTGAGTTTCATACGTCATAGAATCCTACATTTGGTATCTTGTGTTATATGTACTATAGATATTCTAAGGAATATCATGCCAAGTTGCACATTCGAGTTGACAAGTGTCCATCCTCTCATTCATGTCTCATCTCTTGCATGTTAGCTATTAAGTGAGCCACATTGCTCTCGTTTTTGATCCTTAGACCATATCCTTAAGAGTCATATCTCTTAGAGCATCTCTTAGAACCCATTAGGCTTGAACCACACTTCTAGTACTTTTAATAGCATCATCTCATCATAGACTTTTTCTGTCAAATTTGTGCACTATAGCCAATTGGAGCTACATCAAATGGAGAAGAAACAAAGGACATGAGAACTACAATTAAAGAGGGATTTTTCATTTGTTTGATTTCCTTTATGCTTTGATTGGTTTTCATGGTAGATTAGAAGGGTTTAGTGTATTTTGATTGAGTTTTTGTGGTTGCTCATAGTATGCTAGGTTCTAACCTGTTTTCTAGTCCTATAATGGGCTCTTGCATTTATTGCATATTTTGTCTACGAAGCTACAACAAAATGAGTTGGTTGCATAGATATCGTGGAAAACTATTAGGGGGTAGTGTGCACTCATGAATGTAAAATTTTGGACCTCAATGGAATAATTTTCAAATCTCTTGATCTTTGTTTTAACTTCAAAGGATATCTTTTTATGCAAAATACTCATCAATAGACTTGATATCTTGAAAGATAAATGTGTTCCTAACAACCCTATGGTCTCTTATGATCCTCTTATAGTCACTTGAAAAAGGTAGTGATTGTAAACCCTAATGTTGTGTCAAGAAGTGACACCTTGGTCTTTAGTCCTAAAAAAGTGGCATAGGAAGCCAAAGGATAAACCATGTATGAAGTTTTACCATCTTAAAATGGAAGCACTCATCATTTAAGACTCTAGGTTCTTTTGTTTAGTGAATTTATGGTCCATGGCTTTATTTGTGCTTGAATGGCTCTATTACTGGCTCCTGCTTGGATTATACTTATTTTTTGGTTCATTTTACACAATCCATGAAACTCTACAGACCTGGAATTCAAGGCCTTCTTGAGTATAGGTTGACCTACGTTGACTTATGCTTGGGAGACAAAAATATTTTTGGGTCCTATGTCCTCTTGACTTCCCCAATATATTTTCTCCAATGTCATGATCAACTCACTTTGTTTTAGCCTTGAAAACTAGTATAACCTCATGCTCACAAGACATCAAGGATCTCATGCATACACATAAGACATTCATCTTTAAGCATTCAAGGAATTTGATGATTCATTAAGAAGCGTTTCCTCTTTAAGATCTAACATCCATTTTTGGTCATCAAGGGATGAGATCTACATTGTGTACATTGCATTTAGTCGTTTCTTTTTCTTCATTCAATAACAACTACATCCATGGCTCCATGAGTTGGCATTGATAAGATCTGTTGCATTTATGCAGATTTCCTACGTCACATTGAAGATTCAACATCAACAACATCAAGCATTGTAAAATCCTTCCTAACAAGGGTTACGTCAAGTGGGGTTAACTATTTATAGTTTATCTTGCTTCCTTACATGCTTTACATTTCATTTCATTTAGAGGTTAATTCCTCACCTAGGGTTTGATTAAGGCAAGCTTCCCCACAAACAATGTAATTTTTCTCTTATTTGCAACCAACACACAAAGTCCCTTATGAAGAATATCCTTCCAACATAAGTCAACATAGTAATTAACTCAAGTATACACCATTCATACACATTGTTGTTTCCTGTTGGGGAGTCGTTATGCATGAGGTTAACGACAAGAATCCATTGCGCAATTCCTCTCTTGAAAAGCTAATCTTTTGGGATCAACTCCAAGGTTCAATATTTGTCTTGCGACGTACCAAAATCCACTCAGTTGAAGATAAATGTGATTGTTCACGAGGAGGCCTTTGCTGGTTCTATTATGATCTCAAAATGAAGTAAATTTGTTCATTGTCTCAAAATAATACACAAAAGAACAATGTTTTTGTATTTTCTGGTTTTTCAATGAATGCAATCTAACAATGCAACTAAAATGAGTTCCTATTCTAGCAAGGGGTTAGCAAAGAAAATGGGTTAGCAAAGAAAATAACGAAATGGAAAGCAAATAACATGAAATTGAAATCCTAATGGACATAAGCTACAAAAAACAACACACTGCGAGTTAAACTTTCAAAGAAATTGGTAGGAAACCAATGAAAATAGAAGCAACACTTCCTAGAATCCATTGATGCAATCGTCGGCGAGAAACTTTAACAATCGTATGATATTTCACCTTTCATCAAATTGCAAGGCCACAGAAAGTGCACTCATGCGAGACAAAAAGTTATGCAGACACAATTTGATGATCTCTTCTCAAGCTAGATACGTCAGCGAAATTTGTAAATCTATAGCAAAGACCAGAACTAAAAGATCACACAACTAGAAACAACGAAATAAACCTTTGGCTCAATCACAATCTCATGAACAAAATTCACAAAACAATAACACATTTAGGCAAGAATCACTACACTCCAAATGCGAGCACCAAAAGCATAATTTTATTGCATAATAATGGTGACCTTTGTTACATTTTATAATGGGGTATTTATAAGAAATCGTCTCCTCAATTTGTGTTAAGAGTGAGAGATATCTTCATGCACTAAAATGCTTTTAAAACATTAAAACAAACTAAATATATACAATCTAACAACTAATCTGGTGCTTAGAGGGACTTCATCCATATTTTATTCATTAATTGGATGCATGAGCCTTTTAAATGTCAAAAACAAAGAAATTGTGAGAGAGAAAGTAGGAGGAAGCCTTCAGTTGAAGTAGGAGTGTCTTGAGGTGCCAAAAATAGAAGTTAGTCCTTTACTAGGCGTGTGTCGAACTAAAACTATCGTTAGAATGCGTTCCCAATGCATGGAAAGTGCTATTTTTGGAACAAGCAGTTAACTGTTGGCACAACTCTGAATTGCGGACTTGCGTACCTACGCACCTATGGAGCTATGAAGCTGCGGACTTCGACAGGGTCAAAATCTCAAAATTTTGCTGAGTGTCAACATTGAAATTCTGGCATCTGGGTTTTGTTCTTCTTCATCCCAAAGCTATGTTTGGATGTTTTCCCTTGAATTTATCTATCATCTCAGTAATCTTAGCTGCATCCGAAAGATCTAAAGCCTCATATTTATCTTTTACCTTCTATTTGTTATTGTCTACCTCAATTCGGGTGTTAGCAAAATCCCCGAGTTTGTTATCCAACTCTAATAGTGCTTCTTCTATTCTGAAGGCTTGTTGGATATCCTCATCATCAACAACCTCCACAAAAATCTTCCTAAAATTCTCCACTACTATCTCTATAGGTAACAACTTTTCTTGTTCCTCATCTTCAAAAATATTCAAGCATGCATCGCTGTATAGCTTCTCTTCTTCCAAAATTCGCTCTCAGGCTTGGTCCTTGAGCCGATGAATGTCCTCATGTAATGTCTCCATTACTTTATTGCTATCCACTATTTTCTCTATCCAATCATCAATCGTGTCTAATTCTTCTCCGGTATATACATCAATCAAAACCCGATATCTTTGGCCCTTTATGGCTTGTAGAGTCTACAAATCCTTACTCCAGGCACGTACCTCATCCATGATACTGAAGCCCTACTTCAAAATTGCTATGATCTTATTCATGTTCTCCTATGTAGCATGTAGTAACTTCAAATTCCCTGTGATAATTGTAACGCCTTTCTCCTAAAAAATTTCTCACCACTCCTGAAAAGCCTTCAAAAATGGGTCAAGAAGAACCTCCCCCTTCTCTAAGTACAATGTTCAGAGTTTTCTCAGGGTGTTCAGGATCTAGAGGACCAACAACTTCGGCTAGATATCCTTTTAAGATCTCAACTTGCCTTCAAAGTGCTTGGAGTTGAATCTCATCTTGCTCCATGTGCTTAAGAACCTCTTTGACTCCCATTGTCATCATTTGTTGGGCTGAATCCCATGTAGGCCTTCCCAACATAACATCCTTTAATTCATAATCCTCAAGGCTAATGCCTTCTACATCTGTGCTTTCAAGAGGGAGAGCCACTTGTGCAAATAAATCCTAGTTCCTTATGCTAGTGACAAATGCCAATGGCGTTGCCTCGTGTGATGGAGACTCAAGTTTATTCAAGATCTCTACAATCTTACAAATGTCTTCCTTTGAAGCACAGAATTGAGGCTTGGCACTCCTCATTATTTCCTTTAGGATCCATCTAGGGATGTGTCCTGTTGAGGACTTGGCTCTTGATGACAAAGGAGTGTGTTCCACTATCTCCTTCCCCTTATCACTCCTGGTTGGAGTCATCTCTCATTGTGAGGGCTCGCCTTGTGTAGCCTCAGTCTCAGTAGACCTTGTAGCCTGAACCTCGATATCTTGGGAAAGTGGTTGAGAATATTCTACCATTTGTCCCTCTAACACTTCACTGATAACCATTTGTTCCGGTCTCTCCTTTGATGATAACTCCTTCTGAACTTGCTCTTCCTTTGAACTTTGAGGTGGAGTCATTGAGCCTTGTTCTACCAATGTAACTCATAGTGGAGATGGAGGAGTAAGATCAGGACCTTGTATATCTGGCAACATTTGCGTCCAGTCTTGTTGTTGAGGTTCACCTATAGGGGTGTCCTTGATCTTATCCCCAATCAATTCTATACTTACGGGCATGAAATCAAAATTTTACATTGAGAAAATATCATCGCTCTCTTCACTCTACTCATCCACCCACTACTGTACTTCATCTTGCGAAGAAGAGAGTTCTAAGGGTTCTGCTTGAGTGGATGGTGGGGTACCCATGACACCCTTTCTCCTTTGCAACTCTATGGCTCTAGCTAGCCGAGTTCTTCCTTGTAGGGGCACTTGTTCCTCTTCCTCTTCCTCTTCTGTTTCTTCCTCCTCTTCGTCTCCTTCTGGAATACTTTCAGGAATAGATGGATTGGGCACTAATCTTGTACTGATCCTTTGCCTTTTCTTCATCCGAATCTTAATCCTCTTCTTATGTTTCTTTGGGATAGAAGGAGAAGCTAGCTCTTCTTGTGTAGGAGGAATGGAGGCCTATGGAATCTCACCCTCTTCCGGTTGGCTAGACACAATGGGAGGCAATTGAGGTTCATCTTGGACTTGAGTAACTCCAGTATCTTGAGACCCTTATGCACTTTGTTCTTGTTGCTGTGGAGGCGCCTGTTTTGTTTGAATCCTCTGAGGGGAGGTCCTCTTTCTTTTGTTCTTTCCCCTCCTCTCAGGAGGGTGATAATATCCAACCGGGTGATCAAGCTGGTATACCATTTCTAGCTTGATAGGCGACTGAGTTGCGAAGGTAGGAATTGTTACTGTCTTCCCTCTACCTCTTTCTAGACAAGCATGCACATGGAAGATTACAATATCAGTAATTGGATCAAGTGGAAAAGGTTTCTTGATCCAATCCCTCATTATTTTGATAACATGCCTTGCTCAATGATTAATATCATCGGTCTCCTCCCTGTCAACCTCAGCATTCATAATGGGTCTTTCACCAATTTTGTCTATGTTGAACAGGGGGTCCAGTAATTCCTTAGAATCCTGTTGCTTTATATTCTCTGGGATGTTCAACTGGAGAGCCTTTTCTACTAGATACAAAGTCATCCTACAATAGTCCCTAATGTGGACATCGTAGTCATTTTTGGCATTCATCTAGTGATCTTCAACAACATCCTCATGATGGAAGTCCTTTCCTGCCACTCTCCACTCTCCTGACATTATCAAAATTGGGATGAGGATGGTTATATTCTTCAAGGGGATAGTTCTCCCACTCCCACTCAAAGGACAAAATGTCTTGCTTATGCTTTACTTGATATGGTCCAATGACCAATGGCCATGCCCAGCAAGGTCTTCGTTGCCTCTTTATCTTCTCATAGGCAGACTCAATTTGCCAGGATATCTCCAACAACACTAGTTTGTCACCTAGGTATCTCGGGAGCTTCTTAGGATTGATAGAGGCACTAGCTACTCGCATATATGTGAATGTCTTGAAATGGATGAAGTAGGCTCCAAGAGCTATAACTTGTGCTTTGGCTTCATCAGATAACCTCTTCCCATAGTCTCCCGCAATGAATCAAATGATCACAAAAATGAATGCATCATTCACAATTCTGTATTCCTTGCTCTGTGCTGAGAGTTCCTTCTTCATCAGCTAATGGTAGACTATGTATGGCCAGGCATTGGGATCTTGCATACTACCTCTCATGTATAAACCAGGATAATTTGTCGCCTTTGTTGCAAGTAGGTATACCATGTAAGAAGTCATATAAAACTTCTTCTTGTCCTTCACTGCCCTCAGTTTCTCACACAAGTTTTCACTTAGTGTGGTGGCCTAGTCCAGTGGTATCTTCACTTGTTTGATGGTCTCAATGAAGTTGACCATGAACGTGCTGAGGTGACCCACTACGGGTAAGCCCATGACTCTGCTCAAGAGAATGATGGAATAACTGATATCCTCCTTCATTTATCCTTGGGTCATATCCACTTTGCTTGTTATCTTTCCTCGAGGAGGCTTCTCAATGAGGTAAGAGGATTGAACGATGTCAATCGCTTCTTGTTGGTGCTCCTTGTACCATCTCTCAACTGCTTCATACGAGAGTCTAATGAACTGGTCTGCTCTCGGGAGATGGAAGACCCTTTCAATGTTGTCAGGTCGTAGGTCCAACACCATCTCTTTGGTGACACTCTTGACTATTCTTTCATCAAGAACAAAATGATGTGACAGGGCCATGATTAGTTCAGTCGATTGTATTGACACGGGATGTGACACTGCATTTACCAATCCGGAATGAATCAACGAGGATACTAGTGCAGATCTCTTTGTTGTTTTGTTACAAATTTTGAGGAAATCTCCTAGATCTGTGTGCCCTAAATCAGTATCTCATATTTCTATGTGGTCATCCTGAAATCTTGACTTCGAGGGAACGCCCTGGAATTTGAAAACCACAGGTTTAGGTGCTACTCTAGATGTGGACACCATTTGATCACCTGCACATCAAAGAAACGTTAGTCAAGTGAACGAAAAAACTTAGAAATAAAACGTAAAAGCTAAAAAGAAAAACCCAATTTGGGCATTTAAAAAAATTTATTATTATTAATTTATTAATTTATTTTATTTTTATTTTTTTGAAAATTTTATAATTTTTTATACTTTTCCAATTTTTTGATTTTCTAATTTTTTGATTTTTTTTGATTTTTTGATTTTCTATTTTTTTGATTTTCTAATTTTTTGATTATTTGATTTTTAAAAATTCTCTCTCGACTCTCGAACCATGAGTTCCAGAGTTTTGAAAAATGTAGGGGCCCCCCATTCCTGACTAGGAATGGGGCGTGTGTTGTGAGACCACATAGGCACATGCACAAGTGATTAAATCATACAACTCATAGGTACACATGGGGCAAGCTCTAGCATACATTACCTATAGATACAATGACTTACACACATTATAGTACAAGTAGTGACTAGCTTGAACATATGGTACAAATATATGTGAATGATTCACATTTACAAAATGTACTCATTGTTGCAAACATAGATTGTCTGTCTCAACACCTCTGCCCCCCTATCCTCTTCAAGTTCTTTTACACATATAATAGGTAAACATAGAGGAAAACTTTATCATACATTTTGAATACACATGACAATTATGAGCTCAAACATACATTGCCTATACACATGATGACTAACTCACATATATCAAAAATATGCATAATGACTAGCTAAACATATGACACAATTACCTTCTCCATGCAAGCCATCTTTTTTTTTGACTGGTAATCGTGGAAGCCATCTTCAAATTCTTGCACAATGCCAGCAATGGTTGACATAATCATCAACTTCGAAAAAGCGTATGAGAGAGCTTTGGCAAAATGCTCAGTGCATTGAAGCAATGTATTGGTAGCTCCTTTCGTAATGATTATATTTTTCATCTTATCTATGTATTGATTACCAATTTTATTATACTCTGTGGAAAACCTTTATCCTCTTCTTCCAAAATATCCACCTTAAGCAACTTATTGACTATCATCAAAATTGAAAGATGATTGTCCCACATAAAAAATGTCTCATTAGTACATGTACTTTCTTATTCTCTAGTTACCATGTTATACAAAATTTTGAGTTGGTTGGTTATAGATTGATATAGGCTTCAATCTCTTCTTATGACCTCTTCCTTCAGTGTCTCCTATTCTTGCCTCCATTTTCATATTGATTGCATATAAGCATATATAGCTTGAAATTGCTCAATTGACTTTAGTGCAACTAGAAGACTTGATGAGGGGTTTAAAGGATCTATTGGTTTATTGCCCCCATTTTGGTCTCCACCCTCCTTTTTTTTGGGTAGCATGCTAAGTCCAATGTCTAAAATTCTCAAGTTCTGGTCATGATATGTAGAGTCTAAGTCTAGGTCGAGACTTGGGTCAAGTCGTTTCTCATCGAGTTTTACCTTCTTCCCTTTCTTTTCTGATCACGTTGTATGGGTTTAGTTGAAAGTCAATGCGGACAAGTTGCATCGGGTATTTCATGAGTCTATGTGGGGAGGGTAAGTTATTAGAGATACCCTGACTGAGGAACAAAGTCTAAGTCAAAAGTATATCACTTCATAGGTTCAGGATTCTAGATTTTCCTAGTCCGAGCTATCACTCTGATAGAAAAAGTAGCAGAGAAACTTTGTCCTCAAAGGTGAGCATAGTTACATTCACTATGGAAAAGTAAGTTAGTGAGCGAGAATATTCTTGTAGAGTTTCCCCAGGTGCACTGTGCAGTTTAGAAAAATAAAATGGATGCGATTCCGCAACCAAGGAATAAACCAGACGCTGCAGAAAGCTAAGTCAGAGGAAGGAAAAGATGCCTTAAAGAGAATCTCTAAAGTGGCTTCTCAAAAAAGTACCTCTCCTTCTATGACACCATAAGAAATTAAAAAGTGATGAAACCTAGAGCTTGCGAAAAAGTGGAAAATAACTTGTCCAAGGCTAACACTTCATTAAAAGGGGATTAAAGCACAAGTCCAAATTTTTCCGTAACCAAGGGGAATCATGACTTATAACCTAAATCTAAGGTTTAGAAAATTAAAGAAGTCACTACTCCAATGTTGAAAAAGGAAAGTAAAGAAGAAATCCGATTTTATGAGATATGAAGTGGAAGTGATGGGATGTGCTAATGCTATTTTTTCTAGCTGTTAACCACTAGGAATTAAATGCAAATTTGATCATTAACATAAAAGGGTCACTTCTATTAAATGCAATACTCATTGTTCATTGTGGTGCGAAGGTCCAAACTCTCAAATAACATAGAACATCTATAAAAGCAGATCTTCCTAGGGTATTCTTCATCATAATTTTTAGACGGATATCTTTGATTTTCATAGCTAAATAGAATCGTGTTTCTCAATATAAGGAGCTAACAATGGAAATGAATTTTGTAGGCTACGATAATCTAAATGGAGTTGATAGCGAGTAGAAAGAGATGAGTGATACCAAACTCAATTTTTATTACCTTAGAGACCTACTACATAGGAGGTTGAGGTCCGAGCCGATCCACCCAATCATGTGAAAGTTGAAAGAAAGTGGCCTTGTGGAAGTCGTAGGGTTCATAGTGGCAATCCAAGCTCCTAAGATATTCTTAAAGTGCATCACTTGTTATGACCCATCAACACATTAAATCAAGATGCCCAATGATGAGGTGCTACTAACTATTGATAGGAATACCATGTATAGCTATTTCCAACTGCCTGCCTGCAAAGTGTTTAATGAGATGGACTTTTAGAATTCCACAAACAACTAAAACAAGCAAAAAAAAATAAGGAGAACTATTGGCAACATGATTTTAGACTCCCAATAATAGTAAGAGAAAGTTTTCAAAATTCTCAATGAAACTGAATTCAAAAGAGAGATAATGGACATCTTAGTGCTACTGCATCGACTGAGGGGTAATGAAGATGCCCTAAATTTTGTTGAGTAATATTACTACCTAGTGCAAGTGTTGTGTGTTGAAAGAGAGCACATAGATTGGGGTCAAATTGTAAGCAACCAATTGGCCACATGGTTGCAAATTGCCAAGGTCCATAGGTAGTTCTTCATCTCAACTTTTTTGATTTATGTAGTAGACACGATTTAGCTATGGCTCAAACTCCCATAGGTAGAAGAGTTTGACGAGGACATCTAGGTCTACAACTTCCATCCCTACTCCAATTGTAAAATAGCTACATGGAATTAAGGTAAGTGAATACTGCCTTCACCATGAGGCTATTTTGGGGACTCCAAGGGTGTGGAGATACAAGGCTATCCCTTGAAGCCATCTCTTCCATCACCCAGTTCGAAAACTAGTTCAATGAGTTCCCCTCTTTCACCTACATTAGGATTACTAGGTTCGATGAGTTCCTCTGGAAGCTAATTGAGTACCTTGACGAAAGGATCATCTTGATTGAGCTCTACCACCAAATAGTGGAGGTACAAACTATCTATGTAGATGCACAAAAAGAAAGAATCTCATTCCCAATTACAGTAGGCATCTATTCCTATACATCTTGTTCCAACACAAAAAAATATGTTGAAGGCCTTTGGTGAGAAGCACAAGCTAGAGTCTTATGAAGTGTTAAGACTCAAGTTTTATCTCATGAACTATATTAGGAACAACTTACAGTTGCGCTCAAGTTTCAAACATGTCCCTATGTTGTCAGATTAGTGGACATATTGTGAAGATGAATTATGATTAGAGAGAGGTTCTACTCAAGATTGACTGTTGAACAAATAAAGTGGTATGTTTTAAACATCAATGTTGATGGAATTGAGGATGATGGGAAACATATGCAACAATCCATGTTCTTGAAGGAGATCAAGGGCACTCCAATTAATTCTACCTCCCTTTTGAGGATGATGGGAAACATATGCAACAATCCATGTTCTTGAAGGAGATCAAGGGCACTCCAATCGATTCTACCTCCCTTTTGGGCCTACAATGCAAACCTTGGATGAGCTAATGCTTGACATAATCAAGAGAACATATAAGTGGGTGGAATGGACCAAGGTGAGATGGAAAAGAAAAAATACTTCACTTTTAGAATCCAATCCCACATAGGCCTCCCCTACTATTTCCACTACAATCTCATGACCACCATGCCGCTTGCACTGGATCCTGCACAAACTATTGGTGGAAGAGACTAGCCCTTGGAGAAACACATCCCTATGGAGGTGGTCGTATTGGAAATGTTAGAACAATAGAGGAAGTAGAGAAAGAAAATGAAGGGGATAAGGGGAAAGAGCAAGATCTAGAGGAAGGTCCAAACATACAAGTGATTAATCTAGGCATCTCTAATGCAAACCCACCATGTGATAGAGTCGATGAGAGTTAACAACAATAAGAAATGTCATAGAGCCATGGGGATCAAGGTAATTCTCTTGTTAGTGGTTCCACAAAAACTTGTCCTTTTTCTTCCAAATAGAAGAAAAACTCCCCTAGTGGAAAGGAAGTTCTTCAATGCTAATTCTCTCTAGTCCTCACTAAATGTCTTGTCTTTTGAATCATGGTTGGATAATATGCTAGAAAAGAAAAAGACAAGGAGAAAAAGAGAGTGCCCTCTCCAAGGATCTAATTGCTTAGGTGACCAATCCTCCTCCCCCAACTTAGTAGGACAAGAAGGCTTGCACCTTAGTAGCTTTAGGAAGAGATGATACTACAGGGCATGTTGTTATGGAGATAGACCAAGCCCAAGGGGAATGAGACCTAGCATCCCTTACTCCCAAAGAATTCAGTATCCATATGCACAATATGGGACCTCCTCAACATGAAAAAGTGGAAATTCATCAATTAGCATGTGGAAGAGTTTCTTGAAGAATCAAAGATATCCAATTCCCTCCTAAAGTCATCCTATAAAGAACTCTCTAAGTACATTGGGTAGTTACTAGTGATACTTTCTCTTTTACTAGGAGAATCCTCCACTTCTAGACCCTTTGATCTATCAGCAGAAGAAAACAATACATTTCTCACTAGGTTATAGGAAGAGTGATATTTTAGCCACATTGGGCCAGGATGGATTGAGGACATGACAGTTAGGGGTCTACCCATAATTGAGAAGCTCGATGATATGTGCAAGGAGGTCATGAAGTTTAATGAGGTCATGTTTACCAACCTTGAATCTTTGAAGCATATGTGGATAAATATAAAGAGAACATGTCACTGCTATAGAAAGCCACGGGTTTAAAGGTTAAAAGCACTATTAGTTTGGGGATTTTGAAGACTAGAAAAGAACCATTGCTACATTGGATGCAATCCCTTGATTTAAAAGAGAGAGCATGGTCAATGATGAGAAGATGTTGAAGAAAGTGCATGAGTCTGTGAATAAAGTGGAAGAGACTAATTTTTTGTATCTCAGGGAACCACACACAAAGTCTCATACAAGAAAAAGAGACAAGGTCATCGACATCAAGCACATGAAGACTTCATATCAGGACTTCACAGATGAGTCAATACACCCCACCAATTTCCAAATCTTTGAACTTCATAAGTTGATCACTTTAGATGGGATGCTGACAAAGGTCTCAAAGAAGATGCAAACCTGAGCCAACACAATTGAGAGACTTACTAGAGATCATGATTACTAGATGATTCAGTCAGATAATGTACAGATTCCCAATATAGATTACCTTTCAATTATCTTGGAGGCTGGGAGGACATATAAAGAAAGCCAAGAAAGTGCCAAGAAAATTGATAATGGAAGTGGAAATACTTCAGTCCGCTATCTTTAATCATTTCTATGTTTCAAAAAGATAAGTTTCACCTTCTCTCTTTCATTCCTTCCCCTCTTTTCTTCTTCTACAAGATTGTAATTTTTAATGACTAAAAGTTAGAGAACCTATATATATCATTTTGAAATCTCATAAAAAGGATAAATTTGTGTGTGTGTGTGTGTATCCTCCACTGTTGCTAGGACAACTAAATGAGTCTCAATAATTTTTATCACAATTTGCTATCCATTAGTTTAGTTGTTATTTATTCTATTTATGATGGATGGATGCTAATTGAATATCAAATTTGGAGTACAGTAGAAGATTTCTTTGAATCCAAAACTAATAAGTAATTTGGGTGTTACTTCTGTTCAGTTATCTTTCCTTTCATCACCTAGTTGCATATCTAGAAATCAATCAATCATATTAGGTGAATCATGTGTGCAGAAGCTTAGTAATTGTATGTAAAAGATCAAAAGGGGAATTAACTGGTGGAATAATCAAATGGGAAGAATACTTTTCAGAGGCGGGTGGGGGGGTGAATCAAAAGTATTACACTTTTAACTTTAAAACATTTTAATTGAAAATAAACTTCATGCATGTAAACATATCAAACAACCATAAAGTAAACACATGTATCACAACACATAACACCAAATTTGGTAACCTAGAAACCCTCCAAAATGAGAAGGTAAAACTGGGGTGGGGATGATACCCACAAAATCACTACAACAATAATGTTTGACCACTTCTAATGGTTTTCCCTATTAAAGGCTTTACACTGTATCAATAGTGACCTATTTTAAGGATTTACAAACACTTTACATGAAGTGTCATTCTGTTAAAGGATTTTATCACGTTTTCAAAGAATCTACAACCTAGCTGTTAAGATAACCTATCAACATAGGATTTTTCTTCTAATAAAATTTATAGAGAGTATTAGACTAATAAACCTGATACCTTACAATCCTTTATTGCTAAATTCAGGCACTTGATCTTCTCTCTAATCTTGATCCTCTAAGATCTGATATCTATTCATAACCCTTGCTATGTTATGATCAAATGAATATACAATGCTGATCTGTTCCTCTAAGTCTTTCACACTTCCCTCTAAATTTGGGTATAGTTTACTCTTACACTGCTCTCATCCATGCATACAATGGGTTTTCGTCCTCCTTTTAAGAATTTCAAAGATTTAGGGTTAGTTATGGATCTATGATCCATATTGAATCTTTATTTCCCGCTCATTCCTTGCACTTTTCTTATTGGTTGCATGCCTTCTCTCCAATTTTCTTATTGGCTGCATGTTGATTGCATAAGAAATATAAAAGACTCATTCTTATCTTTATTATCCTTGGAGATCCTTCTATGTCGGCTCAAAAAATAGTTTACATTTGAGTTTGTGAAGGTACAAACTCATGTGCTAATTCTGTGTTACTCGACACATATTGGATTACTGGTGCTCGACACATATACGATTTTGGTTTGCTTGAAACCTATTGCATTTTGGCTTGCTCAACATCAACTGTGACTCGACACCTACATATCACTTGGCTCATATGGTTCACTCGGCACCTGAAGATCACTCGACACTTGTTGTAGTTCTGTTTGGCTCAGTACATACCATGGCTCGACATATATAGTGTACTCAGCTTCTATATTAAAATTGGTTAAGTGTGTTGACACTCAATTGTCAAAACCAATCTGAGAACAACAATCTCCCCCTTTTACATGAGTGTCAAAAACACTTAACTAAGCGTTATACTTGGTCTTATGAGTACATTATCCAATCTATTCGGCATATGTACAAAATTTCAAAAACTTGTTCAAAATTTTGTAAAGAACAATATACCTCAAAATTCTTATGACTCCCCTTGAGCTGATGTGCCACTGGTATTCCTGTAACCAAAATGCTTGTGCTGAATTTGTCTCATGCTAATGTATCTGATACTCTTTGCCTTTGCCCTATTTTTGTTTCCTGTGCTTGCTTGCTGACCTGTTCTATTTGTTTGATTTTCACTTGTTTTGTACTTGCAATTTTTTTATTCATATCTCCCCCTTTTATATGTCTCCTTTTTTTTCCTTCATATCTCCCCCTTTATTCTTGAAGAGAATGAAATAATGTAATTACTTAGTATTCTTTCCCTTAGTTATTAATCTCCCCTTATATTTCATATCTCCCCCTTTTTGATGCTTATGTCAAAGGGTATTAAGGGTTAAGATCATATTTTTCCAAAAATGTATTATTCACCCCCATAATCATCTTAAGAGCTGCATCCCAATTTTCCAAAGCAATTTCCTATGACTTGTGCTGAATGGCAGTCTCTGCAACAAGATGTGCAAGTCCATCTAAAATAGAAAGATTAGAATATTTCTTTAGCACATTCTTAGCATAGGCTTGTTCTTTATGGAGTACTTCCAAGTGTGGGTAATGGAATATTGTATCTGCATAAATTTGGCCTTGATATTGGCCTCTTTAGTTGTTAGTGTAGCTAATTCTTTTTGTATGTGAAGCGTTTGGAGAAAATGCTTCTCACTCTGAGCTGGGTCTTTTGGTAGTTGCATGCTAAAAATCTTTAGATTTTGCTCCAGGCTCAGTATTCTTTTGCTTGTCTCTTGTGTGAAATAGGAAAAATGACACAACTTTTTGTACAATGAGATTACATTCTCAAGTACAGTTTTTACCTTTATGTAACAATTGTTCCATTATTGGCTTGGTCTCATCAGGTGTCTGCAAGCTAAAGGCATCCAAAAAGATGTCCTTGATCTCATGTAATGCTTGCTTTTATTTATACTCCTTCCTAAGTATCTCTTGCCTTTTTCTCCTATTCAAGGTTTCTTGCATCTCAGTAATTTGCTCAATGCTTACTGTTTTTGAGTCATAACTAGGTATGAATATCTCCTCATCTAACTTAGGGTCTCCATAATGAAGTACCCTTGTCACCTTGGTTGAACTCAAGCTTGGTATAGATATTTGCAATGACATTGCATCAGTGCTCGACTTATGAAGGACTTGTGTAGGAGTGCTAGTAGTTGGTAGATTAACCAATGTCTGTATGGTGGCCTGCTCCTCTTCTTTTGATGTGTCCTTATCTTCATTTGATCTCCCTTGATGAATTACAACTATTTTGGGTGTACCTTGTGTTTGTACTGTAGGATCAGATGTAGCAATCTGTCCTGTTTTCTTTGTTGTTTCTTTCTCTGCTTCTACACTCAGCTTCTGCTACATGGTAGCACCTATTCTAGATGTGTCAACTATTGGAAATGGTTGTGGAAGCATTAGGAGTTGAACAATAGTAGCTATAGAGATGGTAGAAGGTGGCTCTTATGGATTCACCTTATCTCTAATTGGTTCTGCTACTGCCTTTTTCAACTCATCCACACTCACCAATACTGGATTGTGCATAATTGTGCTTGCAGAGTTGATTGGTAAAGGATCTTCTTGAGATCCTTTGTAGTTAGTGGATTGATTTTTTGAGCAGAAGTGTTAGGAACTTCCTTCATAGTTATAGTGTCTACAGATGTGGTGATGACATGAGGAGGGCTAGGGGGTGGCAATTGTGTGTCTTGCACACTATGGTCTTCTTGCTGCTGCTATTGATAAGATGTTGCCATTTTATCTCCTTTTTGTGTCTCCTCCTCTTCTCCTTTTTCTTTTTCCTCTCCATCTTTCTTCTCTTCTACTGTCTTCTCTTCTCCTTTTACTGTTTCTTTTTCCTCATTTTGTTTCTCTTTCTTCTCCTTCTCACTGGCCTCAACCTTATTTTCTTTTGCATTCTCCTCTTCTTTTTTGTCATTTTTCAAGTTGTATATTGACTTCCACAATCTTGTGGACTTATTGACAACTTCTTCAATTTATTTTTGTAAAATGCTAAAGGCTCTATATTTTGGTGCAAACTTTCCCCATGTTTCTTGTTAGCCTTAGCAATTTGACCTCTAGTCAATTTTGGCATTATTTGTGCCAAAGTGGATTCTCTTATCTCCTTTTCCATTTTCAAACAATAATGCCACTTATTTTCCATAATATCATATAGTTCCTTGGGCATAGTATTGTCTAATTCAAGAGGTGTGTTCTTGAATTCTACCATCATGGCATATACTGATTCTTCTATCTTATTCTAATCTTCTCTACTTAATTTATTGAAATTAATACTTTTCAAATCACAGAAGTCTACATTTTTAACATTTTCAAAATTTTTATCTACATGTGACTTGGGAGGATGACTTACCACTCTAAATTGGGTGTTGTCATTTGATTCTATTCTTTCCTCATCCTCAGATTCTGGTTGTGCAACATATTTTATTCTTGGTTTCTTTTGCACTTGACCATTCTGATCAATAACCTTCTTCATTTCTTTCATTTTCTCCTTGGCCTTCTAAGTTGAGGCCCTTGTTGTGGCTCTTGTCACTAGTATAGTTGGCTTTTCTTGAGTTGTCTTTGTAGCCTTCTTGGCTTTGGGCTGAGCTGCAGGCTAAGTTTTAGCTTTTCTTTTCTTAGGTTCTTGAGTTGATGCTTCCTTGGCTTCTTCTACCTTAGCACCTTCTTCTTGTTCTTCATCCTCTTCTAAGCCTTGTGTCAATTACAATGGGCCTTGCCCCTATTCATCTTCTTCTTCATCATCTTCTTCCTCATCTACATCCTTTGCACCTACCGCCCCTTCAGTTCCTTCTCCAAATTTCTTCTTTATCTTCTTCAGTAGTTTATCTTTCTTCTTTAAGGTGGAAGCAATTTTCAGCTCCATATCTACCTTGGAACGCACAACATCATATGTTCCAAAGTGAGGTGCCTCCTTATCAGTTTCTTTTGCAAGCAATGCTGTGATTGCTGCTGATGCTTCATCAACATCTAGCTCATAACCTAATGGTCTTATCCATCTCACCCTTGGAATTTCTACTTGGATGTAGGTATAATCAATATCAACTAAGAAACAAATATCATTGATGTGTTGTTCCACTAGGGAAATTGGTATCCTCAGTCTTTGTTTCATGGATTTCTTAAAATCCTCGAAATAACTAGTCACAAGAGAGTCAAAGTTGTCTTCCATTTTCTCAATATACTCATTAATTTGAGTAATGGCCGACTTATCTGATTTCTAGTTGACTTTTCCAAAAGAAGGAAACTCTTCCAAAACATAGAAAAATATGCAAATTAGAATTGAACCAAACTTACATTGAGCACATTTAGATCTTTTGATTGCTCCCAGATTCTCCATGATTTGCTGCAACAAAAATTCTCCTAGATCATATGTAGGATCTTTCTTGACAAGTTTATATGCCACATCCACAACAATACATGGTACATTTTTCAATCTACTAGATTGATAAAACTTGTGAGAAATCACTCTTACTAAAAAATCCAAAAGGGGATCTATGATTGTGTCAATGGTCAATGCCCCTTTTATTCCATTTAGCCCTAATGTTCTTTTCAATAGCTTCCTTTGAATCACTACGCAGGGCCTTGTGCCAATCTAGGGTTGGAAAACCTATAACTCTATGCACTATCCTCTTCATTATTTTGATTGGTCTAGCCACAAACAACCATTGTGTATTCTGCTTAGAAAAATTCTTATCCATTCAGTTTTAAAACCTGTGGGGTAAACTAGGGCATGGGTTAAACCCTTCTTCTCAACTATTTGAAATTCTTCCTTAAGCACTCAATTTTCACATAGTTTATCATATGCTTGAAAAATTTAAAGGTCTCCTATTGCACCTATCTTGAAATTGTAACACTTTCTCACATCTTGCACCATTACAATTTTGGGTGGAATAATGGAGAGTGTGCCGGTAGGGTCATTCTTATAAGCAACTTTTGGAATCAGCCTGAACTCTAGTTGTTTGAACTCATTACTAACCAATTGAACCTCATGATCTTCCTTTTCCTTAGTGTTTTTGGAATTGGACGCCATTTTGTAAGTCTAGGGTTTCAAAAGGTTCTAAACTTTAAAACTACACAACTTGGCACTTGAAGAATACCTTAGATTGATGGAAATGATGCTGAATCTGTGTTGAAATCCATGCAAAAGGCTTCAATGCTTGCTCTTCAATCACTTTTGCACTCTTCTCATTCTTGCTCTATGTTTGAATGATAAGAAATGATTTTAATTTGACCTTATACTCTTTCTGAACCTAGCATTAAATGCTTAGTGCATATACAACTGTGCACTTTGCTCTTGAAGATTTCAACATAATTGGGTTTCCATTAGTTTTCCTTCACTCGGCTCCAACTAAATTTCCATCACTTGGCTTCCATTGAAATTTCCCAACTTGGCATCAACTATCAACTTGGTCGCAACTGGCTACTTGGCATGCACTAACATTTACTCGGCATCTAAGGATAGCTTGGCAACACTTGCAAATATTTTAAGTTTTAACTTGGCATCTTTTCTCATGCTATTTTCTTCTTTGTAGTACTTGTTTGTCTTGGGACTAATGTTTGATATAGCTTTATATATCAGTCCCATACACCTATTCATACTTAGTTGGATGAGGTGTGATCACTTGATCTATTAGGTGAAGTGATCCCTTCATTTGGTGAGGTACATTCATCTTTCTTCTTCCAAGTCTTGTTCATTTTCCCTCTGATGTGTTCAACATCTACCTTCTCTTTTCCTTTGTTGATTTCTAACTTGGGTGCCTTTGACTTTGTTGGGAAATTCCTGCTAATATGACTAGTCTTCATGCAACTGAAACATGTGGTTTGACTTAACCATCTGCTGTAGTTCCCTCTGAAATGTGTCCTTATGCAGTTTTTAGGAATGTGTCAGTATTCCTAATAGTAATGACAACTATACTTGGTGTTATAGTCCCAGTTGTAGTGATGACCATGGTTACCTTCTCTTGTTGCCTAATTTGATGTCCACATAGGCTTTGACCTACACTCAAAAGCTCTATGTCCATACTTCTTGCAATTGTAGCAGTGACCTTCAAATTTTGGTATCTTGATAATCTTAGTCCTGCATTCATGTGCTTGATGTCCTTGCTTCTTGCACTTGTGATAGTATCTTGCATTCTTAGGCTTATCATGCTGATAGGAATTCTTGCTCTTGCATACGTTGGAATTATGTCCCTTTTTACCACAGAAATGATGAGTGGGTTTAGTGTTCTTACCTTCATTGCTCCTTTCTTCTGTAGTTTTGGATGATTCTCCTTGTTCAGTGCTGGTGTAACCAAGTCCTGAAGTATCATTAAAGACCCTTGATGATTTTAGTAGCTGCTCAAAGTAATTGATAGCCTCATTGGGTTTTTTGAAACTTCTTGCAACTTCCTTCTCTCTTTTTAGGTCATTTTGCAGTTGTTCATTCTGTATCTTCAGGGTAGAGATCTCAATGTCTTTCATATTTAGCTCATGATGTGCATTCATCAATAGACTTAAGGTGTCTAGCTGCATGTTTGAGATTCTTTCAAACTCAATTGTCTTCTCCTCCAATCTATTGGTAAGATTTCTCTTATCATCTTCTAGCATAACCTTGTCTTTAATGGCTCTTTTGTTCTATTCAATTACCCCACAAAGCATTATGGCTTGTGATTCTTGTTCAAGCTTGAGTATTCTGATTTCTTCTACTTGAGCTCTATTCTTCTCCATTAATTTTGCTATTGTTGCATCAAACTCTTTAGAATCTCCATTGGTAAACACTTTTGTGGTATCAATCTCCTTGTAGTGTGTGTCATTTTCAACTATGGCTATATCCTTCTTTCTTTTTAAGGATTTTCTTAATTCTTCTTTGGCTTCCTCCAAGTTGTGTAGGGTGAGGTGCACATCAATCACTTGATTCTCTATAATCTTCCCAAGTTTGAAGACTTCCATCTTTATATCTTTTCTCTAAGAGGTTAGGCTTCTCCTTGTGAGAACTAGGCTCTGATACCAATTGTTGGAATAATCAAATGGGAAGAATACTTCTGGGGGTGGGGGGGGGGGGGGGGGTGAATCAGAAGTATCACACTTTTAACTTTAAAACTTTTTAAACTGAAAATAAACTTCATGCATGTAAAAATATCAAACAAGCATAAAGTAAACACATGCATCACAACACATAACACCAAATTTGGTAACCCATAAATCCTCCAAAATGAGAAGGTAAAATTGGGGTGGGGATGATACCCACAAAATCACTACAACAATAATTTTTGACCACTTCTGATGGTCTACCCTATTAAAGGCTTTACACTGTATCAATAGCAACTTGTTTAAAGGATTTACAAACACTTTACATGAAGTGTCACCCTGTTAAAGGATTTTATCACCTTTTCAAAGAATCTACAAGCTAGCTGTTAAGCTAACCTATCAACATAGGATTTTTCTTCTAATACAATTGCTAGAGAGTATTAGACTTATAAACCTAATACCTTACAATCCTTGATTACTGAATTTAGGCACTTGATCTACTCTCTAATCTTGATCCTTTGAAATCTGATATCTATTCATAACCCTTGCTCTATTTTAATCAACTGAATATGCAATATTGATCTATTCCTCTAAGTCTTTCAAACTTCCCTCTAAATTTCGTTATAGTTTACCCTTATATTGTTATCATCCACACATATAATGGGTTTTCATCCTCCTTTTAAGGATTTCAAATACTTAGGGTTAGGTATGGATCTACGATCCATATTGAATCTTTATTTCTCACTCATTCCTTGCACTTTTCTTATTGGTTGCATGCCTTCTCCATTTTTCTTAGTGGCTGCATGCTGATTGCATAAGAAATATAAAATATTTATTCTTATCCTTATTATCCTTCGAGATCCTTCTATGTTGGCTCAAAAAATAGTTTACATTTGAGTTTGTGAAGGCACAAATTCATATGCTGATTCTGTGTTACTCGACACATATTGGATTATTGGTGCTCGACACATATATGATTTTGGTTTGCTCGACATCTATTGCATTCTAGCTTTCTTGGCATCAACTATGACTTGGCACCTTCATATCACTCAAGTCATATGGTTCACTCGACACCTAAAGTCACTCAACACTTGATCTTCACTTGGCACCTGAAGATTGCTCGACACTTGAAGATCACTCAACACCTGTTGTAGTTCTGTCTGGCTTGACACATACTATGGCTCAACATATATAGTGTACTTGGCTTCTATATGAAAACTGGTTAAGTGTGTTGACACTCAGTTGTCAAAACCAGTCTGAGACCAACATTAACTCATTCACATTTTTGGGTGGGACATAATTTAGTTTTAGACCAATTTTATGCCTGAGCCTTATATAAATATGGAAGGTTTGGTTATTACCACTTCTATCCCTAGGTCAAGAGAAAGCCCCTATTAGGTAGGAATAAAAAAAAAATTCATTGCAAATCATACTCAAAAGGGAGGTGTACCTTACAATTCAGAGGGATGTTGCAATAGAGCAGCCAATTCTTTTTGACTATTGGGAGCAACTATTTTCTATAAATTGGTCATTAAAGTGAAACACAAGGAAGTATCTGACAAAGATAATCTATTAACCAACATATTTTTGGTGAATTCACTAGGAATCAAACAATCATGTATTGAATAATCATTGAGATTATGAGGAGAAATGACACTCCCTTAAGAAAGTATAGTACTGGTCCAAAAATCAAATTTGGGTTTTCAAGATAAACAAGAATATATCATTAGTCAATTAAATAACTTAGCATGAAGAACAAGGAGTCTAGAGGATTGTGGGAAAGTGAGTCTAGTCTTGGAAGAAGAAGAAACCTTAGATTAGAGCATGAAAAGAATTAACTAGAGGCAAAGGTTGAGACAAGCTCAACGTCATGTACTAAAAATTTGATTTGTTAAAAATAATTAGAACAAGAATACCTATTCAATATGGAGTCAAAATGGTTTATCAGGAGTGTTAAGGGGCAAAGTAAGACAAGTTCTATTTTTGAAGAGTTAAAGATATATAATTTTCCCTTACTAGAATCCACTTGCCAAGGTGGAAAGGGATGATGGAGTAAAATCTATTCTTGAAGATCTAAGTTGAGTCAACTTCTCAGCTATAAACCCCATCTATCAAAGTAGAATGCAACCAACTTCACCCTCGAAGCAGAAATCACAACATCTTCACTTTACATGCCCTAACAATGCATATAATCACTGCTCCCACAAGGGTTAACATCCAACCAATTCATATTATTGTGCCCAGAGTGATGGCTATACCAATACCATGGGGAGCCATAATTGGTCCCTAAATTTAGTCAGACACATTGACACCCACTAGGGATCTAGAAAGAATTTTCCAAAGTTTGCAGGTGATGGGAAAGTCTCAATAGAAGAACACATTGAATAATTCTTTGCTGCATGTAGTGTTTTAGCTCCTCAAAATGAGGATGTGGTAGTTCATCTATTTGTGGAAACATTGGTGGATGAGGTTACATATTGGTTTCAACATTTACCTACAAGGTGCATAACAAATTGGGCTAACATTACAAGAATTTCAAAGCCAAATTCAAGATTGATGAAGATGGACACACATTGCTATCTTAACTCACTTACATGAAGAAGGAGCCTACCATCACCATGTGAGATTTTGTTAAAAAGTTCAACAAGACTATTAATTGAATCTTGGGTAATAGGAGGTATACCCCTTATATTTGAAGGCCTTCTTCCTTGGCACCATGCCCCCATATGTAAGATTTAATTTGAGGCAAGCTCTTGTGGATGACTTGGTTGTTACCTAAAGAAGAGAAATTACATTGGAAGATGACCTTATTTCTATTGAGAAGTGGAAAAGGGAGATGTAGACCAGAACAAGCAATAGTAATATGGGGTCCTCATAAGCTATGCTCGAGGAAGGTTTCAAATGATATTATTGCATTGAAGAGGTAGATCTCCAAAACCAACTCCTCCTTCCAACAACCCTACCTGGATATCCTGAGGAGGAATACCAAAGGAAAGATGTTATAGTGTCCTCCTACACAATAAAGACTTTCCATAGAAGCACCAACCAAAAAGGGGAACATGTTTGTGTTCCATCTCACTACTAGTCATGATGGAGAAACTTGTCCGAAAATGGAAATATTCATTCGAATGAGTATGTCAAACAAAATGGTAGGAGATAATCCTAGATGGGAAGAAGATTCAACTCTTAATAGTGACTCTAGAAATTATTACTTGGAGTACAAATTAGAATAAAAAAGAAGTGGAAATTACTTCATAACATTGGAAGAGACACTACTGACGATGTTGACTTATAAGACAAAAGAACAAAAATCTAGATTCCCTAGTACATCCTCGAAATAACAAACTCCCGAGTACCCCTACGTAGAAAACTAGTCTCGACACCTCATCATCTCATGTCATGCAAATGGTTAAGAATATGAATTCATTTGACATTATCCAATTTTGTAAGGATACACATATACAAATTTATCCACTAGATTAGTTGAGGTTGAATCTTTTAGAGCTCCAGAAGTTGGTTGAGTAATATAGAGATGTAAATAATGTTATCAATACCTGCACAAAATATCCACTTGAAGAAGATACATCTCTAGCAGAATTCTTCCAAGAAGAGGATCCATGCATCCTAGGTACCTCCCCAAGGTAGAAACCCAAGTCTTTCTATGTGTCTCTAAGCAATTGTATAAGCTAAGAAATTGTATAATTGAATTGGGGGCATTGGATAATGTGATGCCCACATCAATAGGCCATGCCCTTAGGCTCCCATTGACCAAGACCTTTGGTCACTACTACTCTATGGATGGAAAACAAGTTCCCTTGGTAGGAAAAGTTAAAGATGCACAAGTGGCTTTGGAAGCTCACCCAACTAAGAGATTAAAGCTAAGCATCCTAGTGTGCGACATCCCTGTGTGTTATGACATATTTTTGAGTCAAATTTTATGCAGGGATATTGGAGGAAAGATTAATTTGGATTTGTCATGCAAAATCATCCTAATCAATAACAAGAAGATTAAGCTTGAACTAGAGGAAAAGGAAAAATTCATTTTTCTAATATTAGATGATCCCAAGGCTTAAAATTTATACCAAGAACTCTAGCTTAGGAGTTACATGCTATTTAGAAATTCACTTCTAGTAGAAGAAGAAGAAACTATAGGCAATTACTACATTTGGATTATAGAATTTGATAATAATTGTGCATTCATTGGCTTTGGAGTTGGTTTGGTGCTTGTCTACCTAGAAGGAGAGATGACGCACCTCGCATAGATTTGAATTCAAGAACACAAACAATAGCACTAAATATGAAGCACTACTATTAGGTATAGATGTTGCTAAGGAAAGAAGGATAAAGATTCTCAAATCTAGGGGAGACACCAAACTAATAGTCAAATAGGTTCAAAACCTATAGACACTATACACAGTGAAGAATCACATATTAAAAATATATAGGAACTAAGTTTGGGATGAGATTGAAGATTTTGAAGCTTTCTCCATTGAGGTTATCCCTAGAGACCATAATACAAGGGCTGACTCCTTGGCTATGTATGCTTCATTTCTTGTTCACATACAGATTCTAAAAGCCAACTACATAAGGTGGATGTATTGTTTCAACCCAATGTCATTAACAATGTTGATACATGACAAGTTTTTGAGGATAATCAAAAATTGCATATGTTCATAGAGTGTGCCAAGATGTTTGTAGGATAATATTTTGAAGGTAGTCAAAATGTGTGCAACGATTTCTCCCCAGACAACAAGAAAGACTTAGCATAAGGGATTGTATAGCTCAAAGGTGAAGAAATCCTGCCTCACTTAATTTCACTTGGAAATATATGTAATAGGCAAGATGCATATATCTAGAAGAAGCAAGGAAAATATGAGAAGACCACACGAGAGTATGATGATCTAAATATTAGAGATGAAAATGACCCAAAATTTGTCAATATTTAGAAATATTGAACTGAGGAAGAGAGGAGAGGAATGAGACAATTTCTTGTGGCATACCGGGATTCACTCACTTGGGGATATGAAGATTTTAAAAATTTCATGGGAGGGAGCTTTAAACATCACATCCCTCTCAAGCTAGGAGTAACCATTTTTTGCTAGAAGAAGAGGAATTACAATCCCATGGTTGTTGATTCCATCTTCAGAGAAGTGGATAAGATGCTTAAAGCCAAAATCATCTACCTAATCTACCACTCTACCTAGATCACAAATATTGTGCCTACATGAAAGAAGAACAAATAAATAAGGGCCCACTTGGTAATGAGAATACAAGTGGAATAAGCATATGTAAATTCTTAAAATTTTGAATTCTTCATTTGGATGCACCAAATTAGAATTGGAATGCAAAATAATAGTGGAATATGTATTCCAATTTTGGCCCAAAAATTAGGTTTTGCAATTCCACCCAAATAGGTGGAATTGGAATATGTATTCCTATTCCAGTTTTATTTATTTTAGAAAACATAAATTTTTGGGTCCTTGAATTCCCCATCAAATTCTGACTGAACTATTAGGAATACATATCCCTATTTTCTATTATAGAATAAGTATTCCAGAATAGCTATTCTTATTCCCCTATTCCTATTCGTGCAACCAAAAAAGTCCTAAGAATATGTGTTGAATTCCAGAGTTTAAACCAAGCTTCACTCAAGAATAATTATGTTGTGCCTAATATGGACCACTTGCTACAAACAATGGCTAGATCAGAGATGATGTCAATGCTAGATGGCTTTTCTAACTATAATTAGATTGAGGTTGAAGAAGGTGATCAACACGAGACCACTTTCACCACCTGCTAGGGTAATTTTTCATACAATAGGATGCTGCTTGACTTGATTAATGCAAGTGTCACATTCTAGAGGGATATGGACCCATTATTTAGGGATTTGAAAGATAAAATCATAGTCATATGCCTTAATGACCTGACTATGTTCTCTGAGAAAAGGAAATACCACTTGAGGGATTTGTAGAAGGTGCTAAGGAGATGTTGGGAACACAATATTTCATTGAACCTGAAGAAATCAATTTTTTGTATCACTGAAGGAAAGTTTCTTGGATGCATAGTTTCACAATAAGGGAACCAAATTGACCCTGAAAAAGCCAAGGATATATAACAACTAAGGCTCCCATCAAGAAAGGCATGGGTCAAATATTTCTTCTTTTTTGCATAGATTCACCCTTGACTTCTTTGAGATAACCAAGTGCATAGTATACATGATGAAGGGGATGCAAAGTTTTCATTAAAGTCCCTTTGGTAAGGAAGCTGATATTAAAAGCCCTATTACATGAGCTCCTGTTCTAATCCATCCTTATTATACTAGGGATTTGATTTTTAATTGTTATGCCTCAAGCACTTGTCAACTATACTCATACTAGAGAACAAAGAAAGGATACAAGCCCCCATTTCTTTCATGAGAATCCCTCTTAAATATCACAAACTTAACTGTTCACAAGTTGAGAAACATACATATGCCATGGTTAAGGCCCTAAAGAATTTTAGATTCTAATATTGCACTTGTACACTATGACATATGTACTTGAAGCAATGGTGAAGAGTATCATCACCCAACATGGTATAGGGTGTAATACTTAGGGGGCATAGGTAGAGAAAGTGTAGGAGTATGACATCGACATTAAACCTACCAAGCTAGTTCAATAAATTAAATTATATAGAGTAGTAATCGAGAACTGGGTAGAAGAGGAAATTGAGGACTTATGAAAGGTCTAGATGGTAAGCCTCCAAGACCCCTGATTTTCTAATATTGTGTATATCCTAACATATGAATAATATCTAGAGGATCTTACTCCTAAATAGAAAAGATAATTTAACTTGAAGGCATCAAAATATGTAATCTAGGATGACAAGCTTTACAAAAAGACCATCGATGGAACCTTTCTTAGGTGCATGGACAAGAAACAACAAAATAGGTTTCTTTGGACCTTTCATGATGAAGTATGTAGTGGATACTTCTCATCCTTTGTTACCACCTTCAAGATCTTAAGGAAATGTTATTGTCCAAGGATGTTTAAGGATGCCTACAATTGAGTTTCTTAGTGCAAGAAATGCAATATGTTTTTTGGAAAATTGCAACTAGAAGCTATACCTTTGAGATCAATGGTGATAGAAATCATATTGCAGAAGTGGAGAATTGGATTTTGTAGGCCTAATCAACCCACCTTCCATCTTAGGACATAGCCACATCATAACTACCACTGACGACACTAAGTGGGTCAAAGTTAAGCATACCAAGAAGACAACATCTGTAGTAGTATGCAAGTTCTTAGAGGAATACATACTAGTTCATTTTAGAGTTCTTAAGAAGCTAGTAATGGACAACACTTCCTATTTATCTTTGGTAGAAATCATCCAATCCTACTACAGCTGTAGGATCTAGATGGGACACTCCTTTGACTATTTCTTGCAAGGAAATGGAAAGATCGAGTCAAGCAGCAAGAACTTAATAAACATCATGAAGAAGTTGGTCTCATTTAGTTAGAAGAACTAGCACAAGAAACTACATGAAGCACTCCAGGAAAACATAACCACCCCAAAATGAGCTATCAGGGGCTCCCCTTTTGAGTTGGTGTATGATACAAAGGCTAGTATATTGCTTCCTCCTGAATTGTCAACATGTAAACTCTAGAGTGTGATAGAGGATGACACTTTTCAATATGGTCTAGAGAAGAGATCAATCGTTTTGACACAATTAGAAGAAGAAAGGGAAGAAATGGTGTATCATATTACTTAGCATCAAATGCGAATGAAGAATCTTTTTGATAAAAGGACAATGCCTAAAAAATTTATGGAAGGCAATTTGGTCTTGCTGTAGGATAGAAGAAATAACTAAAGGGGATGCAACCAAAGTTCAAAAGCTTGTATAAAGGCCCATTCAAGATCCATTGAGCCAACAAGAACAACTCCTTCAAGTTGGTGTACATGGACAATGAAGTCTTTCCATTTTATTATAATGGAAAAGACTTCAAAGTGTATCAAATTTGTTAAGTAGGTGACCACTACCTTGTACCATAGTTAGTTGTTAGGTTCTTTTATGTGTTTTCCTTCTTGCTATGTTACTTTTGTTGTTTTTTTGTTTTCTTTGTGTCATCAAATTTTGTTGTATCTTTCCATCCTTTAAGTTGGGAAACTAGATATGTCTATATCCTTTTATTAGGTGCTTACACACTTGAGACCCTAGTGAGAACCAGATGTTGCCCACATTTTGGTCACCCCCATTTTTCTTGTGGTATCATGTGAAGTGTGATGTCAAAAATTATAAATTTCTAGTCATGATATGTAGAGGCTAAGTCTAGGTTAGGACTCAAGTCAAGATGTTTCTCATCGGGTTTTTAGATTTTCCCTTCTTCCCTCACTTTTAAAATCATGTTGTGTGTGTTTGGTTGAAAGTTAGTGCCCACAAGTCTCATTAGGTAGCACATGAGTCTAGGTGGGTGGAATAAGTTGTTAGAGATAACCTTGATGAGGAACAAAGTGTAAGTCAAAAGTATATCACTTCATTAGTTTGGGATTTTAGACTTTCCTAGTACGAGCTACTAATCTGAATGAAAAATTAGTGGAGTAGCTTCACCCTTGAGGGTGAGCATACTTAAATTCACCATGGTAAAGTAATTTAGTGCATGAGAATATTCTTGTGAAGATTCCCTAGAAACACCCTGCTACTCATAAAAACATACAAAAGGGATGCAATTCTACAAGAAAGAAATAAAGCAGATACTACACAAAGCTAAGTGTGGGGAAGGAAAATATGCCTTCATAAATTGTCTAAAGAGGCTTCTCAAAAAAGTACCTCCCTTTCTAGGACATCGTGAGAAAGAAAAAATTAATGAAACCTAGAGCTTGTAGAAAAGTGGAAAATTACTTCTCCAAGGCTAACACTTTATTAAAAGGGGATTAAAACATAGTTTTGGATTTTGCGATAACCAAGCGATATTTCCAGCATATAACCTAAAGCTAAGGTTTGGAAAAGTAAGGGAGTTTCTGCTCTAATTTTGAAAAAGGAAAGTAAAGAAGAAATCCAATTTTTTTGAGATATGAAATGTAAGTTGATGGGATGTCATTTTTTCTAGCTGTTAACCATTGGGCATCAAATTCAAAATTTATCATTAACATGAAAGAGCCACTTCTAATTAACGCAACACTCCTTTTTCATGTGGAATAGATGTCTAAACCCTCAAACCACATAGAATATTGATAAAAGAATATCTTTTGAATGTTTTCTTCATCATAGTTATCAAATTGACATCTTCAATTTCTACAGCTAAATAAAATCTTGTTTCTCAATATAAGTGGTTCACAATGGAAATGAAATTTATAGGATAAAATAATTTGAAAATCATTGATAGTTAGTGTTAGGGATTGAGTGATACCCATCTCAAGTTTTATGATCACTTGGGTGACCTACATAAGAGTTTGAGGTTCGAGCCTATCCACCCAATTACGTAGAAGTTGAAAGAAAGTGACCTTGTGGAAGCCATGGGTTTCCTAGTGGCAATCCAAGCTCCTAAGATAATATTAGAGTGCATTTCTCATTATGATCCATCCACACATCAAATCAAGAAGCCCAACGATGAGGTACTAGTCAAAATTGATAGGAACACTATGTAGAGCTATTTTTGGCTACCTGCCCATGAAATTTTTAATGAAATGAACTTCTTGAATTCTATGAATAGATAAAATGAGAAGAAGTCAGTTAGGAAAGGAAACCTATTGGAAACATGGTTTTAGAATCCCAAGAGAAGTAAGAGAAAGTTACCAAAAATTCTCTATGAAACTAACTTGGAAAGAGAAATAGTGGACATCTTAGTGCTACTACATCAACTAAGGGTAATGAAGATTCCCTAGATTTTTTTGAACATGATTACTAGTTGGTGCAAGTGGCATGTGCTAAGAGTGAGCATGTAGATTGGTCTCAAATTATGAGCAACCAATGTGCCCTATGGTTTCCAAATTGCCAAGGTCTAGAGAGAGTTCTTATATCAACATTTTTTATTTTCACACTAACCACGATCTAGCTATGGTACATACTCCTACATGTAAAAAATCTTGATAAAAACATCGAAGTCTATGACTTCTACCCTTGCCTCCAACTATAGAATAGGTATGCAGAATTCACAAAAGTGAATGATACCTTCACTATGAGGTTGTGCCAAAAACTTGAAGGGTTCTCAGAGAGAAGGCTATCCCTTGAAGACATCTCTATCATTAGCTAGTTTGATAGTTACTTCATTCAGTTCCCCTCTTTCACCTACATCAAGATCACCAAGTTTGATGAGTTCCTATGGAAGTTGCCAATGTACCCTAATGAGACAATCATCTTGATTGAGCTCTGCCACCAAATACTAGAGTTGAAAACTATGTCTACAAATGCACAATTCCATTCCCAATTATGGTAGGATCCCACTCTTGTGCATTTCATTCCAACGTGAAAAATATGTTAAAGGAATTTGGTGCAAAGTAGAATTTGGATTCCTATGAAGTGTTAAGACTCAAGTGTGATCCTGTAAACTATATTAGGGACAACTTATAGTTGGAATCAAGTTTTAGACACATCCCTATGTTGGAATATTACTATTGTAGTTCCAAAATGCATGCTCCATTTCCTAAAGGAAATGGGGACCCCCTACTTGTTGTTTGGATCTGGGCCAATTCTAAGGCCTTAATTCTGCATTGAAAAAATTGTAAAATCAAAAAAGTCATAGAGGTCAAAAAATCAAACAATATAAAAATTGAAAAAAATTAGGAAAGTTAAAAAAAATTAAAAAAATCAAAGAGTGCACCCATGCATCTCATGTGGTGTTCGGGAGTGCATCCCACTTTGGGTGATGCGCAATGCATAACTGCACATTTGTGCAGTGTGCACTATGCACCACCCAAGGTGGGTAGGTTTATATAAATCCCCCACCCTCCTCTAACCCTTCACTATTTCTTATTTGTCTCCTTGCCAAATTTCTCTTCAACACTCTTTGCACTCAAGGCTTCCCCGCACTCATCTTCAAACTCTTCGCCATGCACACCAATAGGTGTGTAAAACATGAACACAAAAAAAATGTTCACGAGTTTGCCTCTACACTATGCTTCCCCATGCGCCATGCAACCACGTCGTGACTATGCACCACTACTGTGCACCTCTGCATTGCATGCACCCCACTCCTCTGCACACAACCACTCTGCATGCACGTGTCATGTGCTCTGCACATCACTTAATGTGCATCACTTGCTGTGCATTTTGTGCATCACTTAACATGCCCTCCATGCCATTGCACCCTCCACATCGCCACATACTCATGCACTCCTCACTTTGCGTCCTCTACATGACCGATTACCTCCTCCACTTTGGGGGTGCACCTTACCATGCCGCACACTCACTCATCTCATTGCATGCATCTATGCACGTAGTATCTGTTTGCATGCTATGGTTTCTTACTGTGCATTGCATGAAACCCCACACTGCACGCTGCACAATTTTGCATCGCATGCACCTTCCATGCATTGCACAACTCACACATGCGCACCTCATCATTGCTGTGCACCTCTGCACCTACTCTGTGAGCACCTTCACTGCCTTGCCTCACTGCATGTGCACCCTCACAACTGTGTGCACCTTCGTGCCATGCACTCCTTGCACCACCGTGTCGTGCGCTCACCATGCCTCCACACTTTAAAACCCTAAAAAAATTATATATATAAAATAGAAAACCTAAAAAAATAAAAAAAATAAAAAAAGAAAGGAAAAAAAAATAATAATAATAAAAATACAGCTCCATTAATTATGTTGGTGCACATTTGGGCACCTCATGTGCACCAAAATTGCGCACCTTAATTTTATTTTTTGTTGATAAATAATCAAAGAGGAATTAAATGTTTTATGCTTTTAATTTTTAGGTTTTTGTTTTTCTGAACTGATAAACATCTTTCTTGTGTTGTGTAGATATAATGGCATCCACATCTGGTGAGAAGATGACACCTAAGCCCATGGTTTTCAAGTTCCAAGGGGTCTCGTCCAAGTCAAGATTTTAGGATGAAAATGCAGAGATAAAATACACTGATTTGGGACACACAAACTTGGGAGAATTTCTAAGAATTTGCAACAAACCCATAGAGAGATCAACTCTGGTATCTGCATTGATCTGATCAGGGTTGGTGAGTGCAGCTTTGCACCTAGTATGAGTGCAATCGGTGAAGTTGATCATGACACTAGCTCACCACTTTGTTCCTGAAGAAAGGGTGGTGAAGAGTGTGATAGGAGAAGTGGTTCTTTACCTTTGACCCAACAACATTTAAAGGGTCTTCCATCTCCTGAGGGTAGATCAATTTATAAGACTCTCCTATGAAGCAATAGAGAGGTGGTATAGGGAGCACTTGAAAGAAACATCAGAAATTATCCAATCCTCCTATTTGATTGAGAAGACACCTCTAGGGAGGATAACAGGAAAGGTGGACAAGACTAGGGGATACATGAAGGAGGATATTGGCTATTCTATCATTCTTTTGAGTAGAGTCATGGGTCTACTAGTAGCATGACATTTGAGTGTTTTTATTGTGAACTTTATTGAAACTATGAAGATGGTGAAGATGCCACTAGATTGGGCCACCACACTAAGTGAAAACTTGTGTGAACAATTGAGGGTAGTCAAAGACAAGAAGAAGTTCTATATGATTTCTTAAATGGTATATTTACTAGCGGCTAGAGCAACAAACTACCTTGGTTTGTACAAAAGAGGCAACATGTGGGATCCCAATGCCTGGCCATACATCATCTACCTTCAACTAGTAAGGAAGCTCTCAGCACAGAGCAAGGAATACATAATTGTCAATGATGTGTTCATATTTGTAGTCATCCGATTCATAGAGGGAGATTATGCACAGAGTTTCTCTGATGAGGCACTAACACAAATAACAACTCTTGGGGCCTACTACATCCAGTTTAAGACATTCACATATCTATAGGTAGCTAGTGCCTCTATCAACCCTAAAAACCTCCCTAGATATCCAAGTGATAAATTGGTGTTATTGAAGATTGCACGGTAGATTGAATCTACATATGATAGGGTGAGGAAACAATGGAGACCATGTTGGAAATGGCCCCTAGTCATAGGGCCATACCAAGTGAAATGGAAGCAAGATATTCTATCCTTTGAGTGGGAGTGGGAACAGTATTCCCTAGATGAATACAATTCTCCTAGGCCCTATTTTGATAATATTGGGAAAGTTGAGAGTCTAGCTGGCAAAGAATTCCATCATGAGGATGCCACTAAAGACCACTAGATAAATGCAACAAACGACTATGATGTCCATATTAGGGACTATTATAGGATGAATTTTTATTTGGTAGAGAAGGTTCTCAAACTAAAAATTTCTGAGGAAATAAGGTGACAAGATTCTGGGGAGCTGCTGGATGCCCTATTCAACTTGGAGAAATCAAAGAGAGATCCATCATAAATTCCAAGGTTGACAAGGAGGAGGGCGATGATATTAATCATTGGGTGAGGCATGTCATCAGAATGACAAAGGATTGGATCAAGAAGCCTTTTCAACTTGATCCAATACCTGACATCGTGATCTTTCACGCTCAAGCCCACCTAGAGAAAGGTAGCGAGAAGAAAGTTACAATTCCTACCTTTGTATCCCAGTCTCCCATTAGGCTAGAGATAGTATACCAACTTGAATGCCCGATTGGATACTATCACCCTCTAGAGAGGAAAGGAAAGAACAAGAGAAAAAGGAGCTCTCCTTTAAGGGTTGATACAATAGAGGGTGAAGCACAAGTACCTCCCCAGCAGCAGGAAGAAAGCATACAAGGGTCTGAGGATACTGGAGCTGCTCAAGTCTAGGATGACCCTCAATTGCCTCCCTTTGTGCCTAGCCAATTAGAAGAGGGAGAGAGTCAATAGATTTCCATTCCTCCTCCATAATAAGAGCTAGCATCCCCTTCTACCTCTACCAAATAGAAAAAGATCAAGATCCAAATGAAGAAAAGGAAAAGGATGACTAAAAGAATGGTGCCTTTCCCATCTTTCCCTGAGACAATTCTAGAGGGAGAAGAGGAGGAAGAAGAAGAGGAACATGAAGAGGAACAAGTGTCCCTATAGAGAAGAACCTAGCTAGCTAGAGCCGTAGAGCAAGAAAGGAGAAGAAGCACCATGGTGACATCGCCATCCACCTATGTAGGACCCTTGGAAGTATCTTCTTTGGAAGATGAAGTACAATAGTGGGTGGATGAGAAGAGTAAAGAGGGCAATGACATTTTTAAAATGTTAGATTTTGATTTTATGCCCATGGGGATAGAGTTGGTTGGGGACAAGATCAAGGATACCCATACAAGTGAAACCCAACAAGAGGAATGGATACAAATGCTGCCAGATTCATAGGGTCCCTATCTTATTCCCCCATCTCCACCACAAGTCATGGTGGTAGATAAAGGCATGGTTACTCCACCTCAGAGTTCAGAAGAAGAATAGGTTCAGAAGGAACCATCACAAGAGGAGGAACTAGAAAAAATGGCAATTGATGAGGTGTCAAAGGAGGGACAAATGGTAGAATATTCTCAACCACCTTCCTAAGACACTAAGGTGCAAGCTACAGGGTCTACTAAGACAAAGGCTATAAAAGAAGAGCCCTCATAGAGGGAAAGTACTCCAAGGAGGAGCGATAAGGGGAAAGAAGTGGCAAAGCATACTCCTTCATCCTCGAGAGGCAGGTCTTCAACTGAGCACATCCCAAGATGGCTCCAAAAGGAAATAATGAGGAGTATCAAACCTCAATTCCATGCTAATGAGGAAGACATTTTTGAGATTGCTGAGAATTTGAACAAACCCGAGTCTTTGTTACATGAGGCAAGACCGTTGGCATTCATCAACAATACATGAGACCATAATTTGTTTACCCAAGTGGTTGTCCCTTCTGAAGATATAGATGTAGAAAGCCTCGGTCCTCAAGATTATCAAATCAAAGAGGTTATGCTTGGGAGGCCCATGCGGGATACAACTCGATTGATGGTGACCATGGGGATCAAAGAAGTCTTTAGGAGCATGGAATAGGAGGAGGTCAAACTTCAAACACTTTGATAACAAAATGAGATCCCGAGGGGATATTTAGCCGAAGTGGTTGGTCCTTTAGATCCTGAGCACCCCGAGGATACATTGAACACCATACTTAGAGAAGGGGGAAGTGTACATGTAGATCCATTTTTGAAAGCTTGTCAATAGTTGGGGGAAATTTTTGAGGATAAGGGAATTTTGATTATCTAGGGGAACCTAAAGTTACTACACGCTACACAAGAGAACATGAATAAAATGGTGGCAATTTTGAAGTAGGACTTCAGTATTATGGATGAGGTAAGGGCCTGGAGTAAGAATTTACAAATTTTGCAGGAAATAAAGGGGAAAAGATACATAATTTTGGTAGATGTTTACATGGTAGAGGAATTAGATTTGATTGATGATTGGATAGAAAAGATCACTGATAGTAATAAAGTAATGGAAACATTACATGCGGAGATCCATAGGCTTAAGGACCAAGCTCGAGAGAAAATTTTGAAAGAAGAGAAGCATTAAAATGATGCTTTCTTAAGGATTTTTGAAGATGAAGAATGGGAGAAGTTGTTACCTATAGAGGTAGTGGTAGAGAGCTTTAAGAAGATCTTTGAGGAAGCTACTAGTGATGAAGATATTTGGCAAGCCTTCAGAATAGAAGAAACCTTGTTAAAATTGGATACCAAACTCAAGGATTTTTCTGACACCTAAATTGAGGTAGACAATTATAGACTAGAGGTCAAGGAAAAATATGAGGCTTTAGATTTATTGGATGTGAAAAAGAACACTAAGATTATAGAGAAATTCAAGGGCAAACATCCAAACATAGCTTTGGGATGAAGGGGAACAAACCCAGATGCCAGAATTTTGTTTTTGACACTCAGTAAAATTTTGAGATTTTGGACCATTTTGAGGTGCATAGGTGCATAGCTCCATAGCTCTGCAAGTCCGTAAGCGCACAAGTTTGCAGTTCCCTAGATTTGTAGGTGTGCATTTCCAAAAGTTTTGCCGATAGTTAACTACCAATTCTAAAAATAGAGCTTTCCATGCATCGAAAGACCATTCTAACAACAATTTAACTTTGACAAACACCCAATGAAGGATCAACTTCCATTTTTGGCACTTCTAGACACTTCCACTTCAACTCAAAGCTTCTTCATTCTTTTTTCTTTGATAATTCTTTTTTTTTTAACATGTAAAGGTTCCTGCATCCAATTAATGAATAAAAAATGGATGGAGTCCTGCTTAGCACCAATTAGATTGTTAGTTTGTTTTATTAATTAAAATCATTTTATTGCATGAAGATATCTCTCACTCTCAACAGAAATTGAGGAGATGATTTCTTATAAATACTCTATTGTAATATGTAATTGGGGCTGCCATTATTTCGCAATAAAATTATGCTCTTGGTGCTCGAATTTGGAGTGTAGTAATTCTTGCCTAAATATGTCATTGTTTTGTGAATTTTGTTCATAGAATTGTGATTGAGCCAAAGGTTTATTGCTTTGTTCCTAGTTGTGAATTTCTCTTATTTTGGTGTTTGTTATGGTTTTGATGAATTCCACTAACGTAACTAGCTTGAGAAGAAATCATCGAATTGTGACTGCATAGCTTTTCATCTCACATGAGTGCACTTTCTATGGCCTTGTGATTTGATGAAGGGTGAAACATCATACGATCATTAAGTTTCTCACCAACGATTGCATTAGTGGAATCAAGGAAGCACTGATCCTTCTTTCACTGGTTATTTATCATTTTCTTTGAAAGCTTAACTCACAGACGTGTCATTTTCCATAACTTATGTCCTTTAGGAATTTCAATTTCATGTGATTTTCTTTTAAGTTCTTGTTATTTTTGTTGCTAACCCCCTTGTTAGAATAAGAATTCATACTAGTTGCATTGTTAGATTGCATTCATAAAAAACATAAAAATACAAAAACATAGTTCTCTTTTTTTGTTTTTATCTTGAAGCAGTGTGTAGATACTTTGTCTCATCCAAAATCAAAACGAACCAGCAAAGGCCTCCTTGTGAATAATCACATTTATCTTCAATTGAATAGATTCTAGTAGGTTGCAAGATGAACTTGGAACCTTGGAGCTAATTTACAAAATCAACTTTTCAAGAGAGGAGTTTGCAAGAATTCTCATTGTTTAGCATCATGCATAACGATAGCTCAACAAAAGTGGCACTAGAAGGAGGGCCGTACTTTTGATTCTTGGAAAAGGAATGAAATATTTTCCAAAGTTTCAAAATTTTGCACTTTTGAAGAATTTTCCGTTTGCCACAAGTTCAATTTTTTTTTTGAGTTTTTGGGAAATTCAAGTGTGCAGGTGCACAAGTTTGCAGGTCTACAGATCTGCAGCTACGTAAGTGTGCAAGTGCACAAAACTCTATGGTGTGCTTGATTTGTGAGAAAGTGTACTTCTACAGAGGTGCACTTTTTCTAGAATTGGTGTGAACATGAGGGTTTCAAGCTAGAATCCCCATTTCAATGAGCATTAAGATCTTCACCAGGGGCACACAAGTTTCTTGAGCTTACTCATTTCTGCAAATCACACAGTGATAAAGGGATTCCTTGAATTCAACCATTTTCATTTGAAATTTCATCATCTTCTTCAACTCCAACTCCACTTCAACCACCTGGTGGACCACCACATACTCCAATAGTTTCACCTCCACAAAAACCACCCTTGGGTCTGCGAAATCCTCCGATGGCCTTTTTTACAAACGTTATAGACTCACTAATAAATTTGAGAGGTGCACTTCATGACTCCCAAAGAATCCTAACTTTTTTTTCCCAAGGTTCATTTACTGAGAAATGTGAACTGCTAAAGACCACATTAAAGGATCCAAAAAAATTTGCAACTAAACGCAGATTACCAATGAGGATGTGGTCCTTCGTTTATTCCCCTACTCTTTGGGGAAAGCCTACAATTGGTATGCCAATTTGCCACTTGGATTTATCAAAGATTGGGACACCTTTGAAAAATTGTTCGTAGAATAGTTTAAGACTTTTATCAACCCAATAGTGATATATCAACAATTCATATCAATTAAAAGGGATCTAGCTAAGACAATTTTGTGCTTCAATCATTGCCTTCATATGGCATATCACAGGTTGGAAACACCATATACTATACCAGTTAAAGTGGCCATTCAAATTTATCCGAATGCTGTGGACCATCTTACTGCTATCTTTCTGAGAAGGCTTCTTCCAATAGATATCGATACATTAGAAAAGGTCTTCGCAAAAGCAATAAATTTTACTAAGCAAGCCAATCCTAACAGAGGAGGATTGATGCTTCCAGCTCAAGCTATTATGACAATGCCAACATACCCTATCGAAGTGTCTTAGGTGCCTAGTTAATTCGTAGCTATGAAACTAGTTCCACTAAAATAGGCACCTACTCTACAGAACCCCGTGCTAACATATCCAAGGTATGAGCCTCTAAAGACTGCATTGTTCAAGAAGAAGGCAACAATTCCTATAGAAGCAAAAAATAAATTCATCTCAGAACTAGATGAAAAAGACTATATCAAAAATGAACAGTGGATTGACTCATCTTAGGTTGTCACAAGGACAAAACAATAACTTCCAAAGAAACAATGCTAGTCCCTACAACAACAATTATGGCCAAAATTACAACAGAACTTTCAATGGAAACAATAACAGTACAAGAAACAATAATGAGGGAAACAAATTCAATCCTCTCGATCAAAATAATGGCTTCTAGAGACAAAAATAATAGTGGAACACATGTCTGAATAATGGAAGCATTCCTACTAATAACAAGAACAACAACATTCAGTATGTAGATATCAATCAGTACGATGATAGTCACAATGCACCTAACAATGATGGCTCATAGTGTAATGGAAATCAAGAAATGAATCAAGGCTCATAAGCAAATGATAATACCCCTCCTATGCAATTTAATGCTATGCTATTGGAATCCTATGACCCCACACAAAAGCTATAGGTAGAACAGTCAATTGATGAAGAATTCTCATTTCCATTTAGCCAAGAACCTGACCTTCAGCAAGAAGAGATGTTTGCCTTTCGCAGTGACAATCAAAATATGTATAACTTGAGAAGTAGAAAGGAACCTATGATAGATGGAATTCCTATAGTGCTACAACCAACTCCTCCAAATCCAAGGGTGAGCAACAAACTAGTGCCTATTAAAACCACCAACTGGAGGACAACAAAATTAGAATCAAGTGAATGTGCCAACAATATTGAAACATCCTGCTTGGTCTACTGAAAGATACAGTGCAATTGGGGACTTGAAATGAAAAAAGGCCAATATGTCTATGTTTGACATGTTGCAAAATTGTCCACAAGAATGAGAGGCTCTCATGAGGACCTTGGACCATAAAAAGACTTCCCACAATGCAAATACTACTCCTTAAAAGATGGTGTCACAACAAGTTAACGCTGCAGAGGCATTGCCCACCATGTTTAAAGACAAGGTAGAGGTGCCCCCATTTTTGGTCAATATCACAATATATGAGAAGAATCTTCAAAATTGCCTTATTGATTCAAGAGCTTCATGCAATGTCATGCTATCATCTATAACACAAAAGTTAGGGGTCACCCCTTGACTTACCAATCAGATAGTGATATAGTTGGACAAAACAGAGGTGAAAGTCATAGGTGTATTGAAATATGTATAGATACAGTTGACCATCGACCCCAAAATTCAAGACGTCATCAATATACATGTGGTTGATATCCCAAAGATGTACAGATTACTCCTCAGTAGAGAATGGACCAAGTGTCTAAGGGGATGGTTTTCCATAGATTTCACTTAGCTTTGGTTACCATGGAAAGGTTTGAACAATCAAATGAAGATAAATGTAGAGCCCAAGTTAAAAAAGATGATCACTAATTACAACACTCCTAATGAGGTCACCTTCTTACAAATAGATTTAGGTTCCTTCAAGGTGATGGCTTTTGATACAATGTTGACCAATAAACTAGAGGATCAAGATATGGACCCCATGATTTCAGCCCTGAAAGATGAGGTCATGACACAATTCATAGATCATATGATGGCTAATCTACAATTTCTAGGAGAATAAGCTAATCCCAATATTCTCCTCCTTCTAGGATTTTGTTGATTGCATAAAGTTAGCCATTCAAAGTTTGAATGTTCATCATGTAAAGAAGTAGTTGCTAAGGTAAGGAGGCAAATGGTCAAAGTAAAGAAAGTTGATTATCCACAAAATGAACCTACAAAAAACCAAAGTCCTATAGACACATCTAATGCTGTTTAAGAGATTGAAAGGGAAATTGAAGATTTGAATGCATCATATAGTGATACCTCTTCGAACGGTGGAGGTTTGTCTTCTCCTCCACCTAGAATGATCAAAGTACAAAGAAGAAGATGATACATAAAAGGCTAGGTATGGACTTTAGTGGTTGTTCATCCTCTGCCTAAAGTGGAAGAAATTAAAGAACTAATAGGGGAAATTCAAGATAAAAAAGTAAAACACACACCTCCTCTATTAGGAATTCACAATAGAGAGTCATCAGGTCTGCCTCCTAGGAAATTACAATGGGTTACTAAGAAACAATCCTTTAAAGATTAGATAAAAGAGAAATTGAGAAAATATAAGCATAAGGTTAGAAAACCCAAGGAAAGCTCAATTTGGACACTTCATTTTGACAATTCTAAGTGCAAATCAGGAGCTGGTACAAGTATTGAGCTAATTGGTCCAAAGGGTAAATATTTTTATGCAACATATTGATTGCAATTTAGGTGCACTAACAATGTTGTAGAATATGAAGCCTTGATTCAAGCACTTCTTTTTGCACTTGAGAAAGGAGTTACAACTCTCATCATCGAAGGAGATTCTCAATTGGTTATTTGATAGGTAAAATCACTCTATTCTTGTGACAATAAGAGATTGCTTTCCTATAAGAAAAGGGTATGGGATCTATTAGATGATTTTGAAGCTCTAAACATAAAGTCTATTCCAAGAAGGAAGAACATGGTAGTAGACACCCTTGCTATTTTAGCAAGTGCATTGTAGCCAGTTCAAGGAAAAAAGTTGAAACAATTTTTAATTGAATTGGTTGCTGCCCCATATATTCTAGACAATATCACCAACTTCCAAGTTTTTTAGGATGATCAACATATTCTAGAATCTATTATGTGTAGTGGCCACTTTAAAGGACAAGGAATAAATGACACCCTAGATGGTGAACCTGAGGATACTATAATTCAAGATGAAGATGGAATCTTGAACTTGAAAACCAATACTATTCCAAAAGGAATGGTTGAATTAGAATGCATCTTTGATCATGATGAATCAACACTCAACAAAAGAATTCCTGAGGAAAAGGGGATTGATGAATGCAATTCATACAATTTGGGAATGGAGAATGATCCTAAGATGGTTAGGATTGGAAAAGAATGTAGTTTACAAGAAAGGGAAGACATGCTCAAATTGCTCACAAAATATAAGGATGTCATCATTTGGAGCTATGAAGATCTAAAGACATATGATCCTTAGATCATTACACATGATATTCACCTCAAACTTGACACTAAACCTTTCCAACAAAGGCAAAGACCCATCAATCCCATCCTCAAGCCTCTGATAATGAAGTAGTCAAGAAATTTTTGGATGCAAAGATTATCTTCCCTATGGATCACTCTACATGGGTGGTTAATTTGAATTTGGCATCTCAGAAGGACAATTACCCATTGCCCTTATTATATGAAGTCTTACAAATTGTGAATGATTCAAAAATGATGTCCTTCTTGGATGGATATTCTAGTTACAATCAAGTAATGGTAGAAGAAGAAGACAAATTAAAGACTACCTTTACAACCAAATGGGGAACCTTCACCTATAGGAGAATGCCATTTTTATTGATTAACACAAGAGCTACATTTCAGTAAGCCATGGATGAAGCATTTAAGGGGTTGATTAATAGATGTATAGTTATCTATATGGATAACTTGACTGTCTTTTCAAAGGATTGAACAACTCACATTACTGACCTAAGACAGGTGTTTAATAGGTGTCATAAATATGGTATATCTCTCAATCCCAAGAAGTGTTCATTTGGGGTCACTAAAGGAAAACTCCTAGGTCATATCATTTCAGAAGTTGGTATCTCCATTGATTTTAATAGAGTTGAAGCCATTTTGAAGTTATCACCCCCAAACAGTCAGAAGGAACTCAAGTATTTCTTTGGTAAGATAATTTTTGTTCAAAAATTCATAACTGGATTTGCAGAGATTGTGTGTCCTCTATATAATTTTCTCAAAAAGGGAACTAAAATAGAATGGGTCCTTGAAGTAAAGAAATCATTCAAGATTATTAAGGTAGCCATTTCCATAGCTCTAGTATTGGTAAGTCCTGATTACAACCTTCCCTTCAAGATATATTCCTTTACTTCAAAGCATTCGTGCATGGGGGTCTTGACTCAAAATAAGGAGAAGGAAGGTGAAAGACCTATTGCTTTTATGAGTTGTACACTGAGAAATGCCAAGTTGAATTATTCTAACCTTGATAAATAGTCTTTTGCCTTGGTTAAAATGGTAAAGAAGCTCTGACATAACATATTAAGGAGTAAGGTGTATGCTATTGTACTTGACCCAACAGTGAAGACATTGTTGATGCAAAATGAACTTGGTGAAAGGTGAGGTAAATGGATGGCAATACTTCACGAGTTTGACCTTGAGATCCAACCTATGAAATTTGTCAAAGGTCAAGGATTGTCAAGAATGATAATTGATAACCAGATTTGTGATGAAAATAAGTTTGAGTTTGAGAAAGAAATAGATGATAAAGATTAGAGGAAAATGATAGTATCTCAAGTTGACATTCACCAAGGTATATTGATGGATGTATGGTACCAGGATATTGTGTACTACCTCTTACAAAATCGATGCCCTAGTTAGGTGAATAGTTTGCAACACAGAGGACTTAAAATGAAGTGTGAGTCCTATATGCTACAATACAACAAGTTATACAAAAGGAACTATGATCTACTTAAAATGCCTAGGACATGAAGAAGTGAAAGAAGTCCTAGAATAGTTTCACAAAAAGTATGGTACAGGGCATGGTTCGACAGAAGTGATGGCTCATATGATTTTAAGGTCAGGTTATTTTTGGCTCACATTGTTCAAGGACACTTTGAGCATGTGAACTCTTGTCATGTCTATCAAAGAAGTGCTAATCGAGAAAGACACCCGACAATGCTACTAAAACCTATATATGAAGTATACCCTTTTGCAAAGTGGAGGCTAGATTTCATTGGTCCAGTTAACCCACCATCATCAATTGGACACACCTATATTCTTATGGTCACTAATTATTATATGAGATGGATAGAAGCATAAACTTATAGGAATTTCACTGCCAAGGTGGTGATAGATTTCTTGGAGGAACATATTGTTACCAGATTTAGAATACCATTCACCCTTGGGTGTGATAATAGATCTACTTTCACATCAATATTTTTGACTCAATGGGCATTTGAGAATAAAATTATTATCAATTTCTCTTCAAATTACTACCTGCAAGGAAATGGGGTAGCGAAATCTATGAACAAGAACTTGATCACAATAATAAGGCAATTATTGAAGGAGAACCCTAGAGATTGGCATACACAATTAAAATATGTCCTATGGACAGATCGAGTAAGGGTAAAAAATGCTCTATGGGCTTCTTCATATTTTCTTGTCTATGGACAAGAACCAACATTTTTGCTCAACCTTAGAATTCCTATTTTGAAGTTCATGAGTGGATACACTGAAGATCCTGACAAATTACAAATTAGATTGATGAATCTTTTAGAGATGGATGAAAAATGGACAACTACATTGGAGCATATGGCTAAACATCAAGCTATCGTGAAGAGGTGGTTCGATAAGGGACCCATGATATAATCCTTTAGGATTTCCAACCTTGTTCTACTTTGAGATAAGGCAAAAGAAAAATGGGGCATCCATACCAAGTTTTAGCACTTGTGGACTGGTCCTTATTAGATTGCAAAAATCCTTAGAGAAAACACTTTTAGGCTCAGTTCCTTACAAGGGGAATTTCTTCCCTTACTAGTAAATGGGCAAATTTCTAAAACATTATTTTGAGGCCTAAAAGAAAAAAAAATTAAAAAGATAAAAAATTAGTTAATTTTTATTTTTGCAAGTGTGTTTATTCTTCTGCAAGTGTGTTTGTTTCAGTTGTGTGTTTGCTTTCAATCATGTTTTTACTTTCAAAGTCGTGTCAGTCCCAAGTGGTAAGTTGCACTCAAGATTTTATCTTGAGATATTTCACTAACCACTGCTTGGTTTCAATTTTAGGAAGAGGTATTTCTTTGTCAAAATGTTTGGATGATTGTGTGTTTTATGCCTACTAAACAATGGACATTCCTTGCATAAATAGGGAGACTTTCAGTCTTAAGTTTAGGGTTTTGAACCAACGAGCTCTCAAAACTTTGTGAGCTTAAGAATTGATCATCTTAGGTGGTGTTGAATTAAGGTTGAAGAAAACAAGGGATGATCCAAACTCCATTTGGTTCAAACAGGAAAGGTCTTCTCGAAGGGTTGCTAAGATCATTGTTTGGTGTGAGAGTTTATAAAAGTTCTAAAAGAGGAATGCAAGGGATGTTCACCAAAGATTGAATCCAAGAAATGAAACTAATGTCCTGGCTACATAGTCTAAGCATAGTCAAGATACATAATAAAGAAAAAGAAAAAAAAGAAAAAAAGAGAGGAGAAGGGTGGTGTTAAGACTAAAGGATTCTAAAGATCTAAAATGGCAAAAGGATACAATTTCAAAGCAAACTATCTTTGTACTAAAATAGTGCTTCATCAAGTGGTGACATTGCAAGCTACATGGAGTGATTCTTCAAAATTTTCCCAGAAAGTTAAAAGAAAGTGGCAACCCACTAAGAGCCCTCAAATTGATTCTCTCATCTGGTCAAGCAAGTGATTGATGAACAACCTTCGCGAAGATTCTTAATGAATGAGTCGAGAAGGGTGGAAGATTGTTTCCAAGTTATCAAAAAACTTTGATATGCTACATCCTGAGATCTCAAAGGGAATGAACACATGAATCACACACTGAGCTTGAAGGTTTTGGATCCTAAAGTTTTGATTGCAAAGTCATTCAAAATACGCTTGAGGCATTCAGAATTCCATTGGTTTTTGACATATGTTGAAAGAATGCTTGCTGATGAAGAAATGACTTTGTCATTTCTTCCCTTTTTTGGGGCTACTTTTTGTGGTTCCATAATGCACGCCCCTATTTCTAAAAGAAATGGGGACCCCCTACTTGTCATTCAGATTTGGGCTAATTCTGAGGCCCTAAGTTTGCGTAAAAAAAATTGTAAAATAAAAAAAGTCATAGAGATGTCAAAAAATCAAAAAATCAAAAAAATTAGGAAAGTTAAAAAAAAAAAAAAATAAAAAAAATCAAAGAGTGCACCTGCACACCTCAACGTGGTGCACGAGAGTGCATCCCACTTTGGGTGATGTGTAATGCGCATTTGCATTGTGTGCATTGTGCACCACCCAAGGTGGGTGGGGTTATATAAATCCCCCACCCTCCACTAACCCTTCACCATTTCTTATTTGTCTCCTCACCAAATTTCTCTTTAGCATGCTCTGCACGCAAGGTTTCCCCTACGCTCATCTTCAAACTCTCTACCATGCGCACCAATAGGTGCATAAAACATCAACACAAAAAAAATGCACGCGTGCCTCCACACTATACTTTCCCCCATGCTATGCAACCATGTTATGATCATGCACCTCTTGCATCGCTTCCACACACCTCCGTGCTCTGTGCACCCTACTCTTCTGTGCACCACCACTCTACGTGCACCTTCCATGTGCTCTACACATCACTTGACACACATCACTTTCTGCACACTTCGTGCATTACTTAAAGCGCATCACCCATCGTGCCCTTTATGCCATCGTGCCCTTTGTGCCTCTGAACACTCATCCATACATCCTTGCTTCGTGCCCTCTATGCACCTTCTTACCTCCTCCACTTTGTGCATGCACCTTGCCGAGCATATCCATGCACGCACCATCTCTCCCCGCACTGTGCTTGCTTACCGTGTGTCACAAAAAACCCTGCACTCCACACACCTTCTGTGCACCATGCCCCTCACATCATGTGCACACCTCATTGCCACTGCGCATCTCCGCACCTACTCTATGAGCACCCTCACTATTGTGCTTCACTACATGTGCACCCTCACAGTGACACTTCCCACGGATGCACCTTAGTGCCCCACATTGTTAGCACCACCGTGCAGCATACTGTGCCTCCACACTTTAAAACCCTATATATATAAGAATAAAAAAACCTAAAAAAAATATTTTAAATAAAAATAAAATAAAAATATAGCTCCTTTAATTATATTGGTGCACATTTGTCCACCTCATTTGGTACGTAGGTGTGCACTACACTTGCGCACCTTATTTTCATTTTTCATTGATAAATAATTGAAGGGGAATTGAATGTTTTGCGCTTTTAATTTTTAGATTTTTGTTTTTTTGAACTAATAAACATCTTTCTTGTGTCATGTAGATATAATGGCATCCACATCTAGCAAGAAGATGGTACCTAAGCCCATGGTTTTCAAGTTCCAAGGTGTCCCATCCAAGTCAAGATTTTAGGATGAATATGCAGAGATAAAAAAAACTAATTTGGGACACATAGACTTGGGAGAATTTATGAGAATCTACAACAAACCCATAGAGAAATCAACTCTGGTATCTACATTGATCTAAGGGTTGGTGAGCCTAGCTTCACACCTAGTATTAGTGTAATCAACGAAGGTGATCATGACACTAGCTCAACACTTTATTCTTGAAGAAAGGGTGGTGAAGAGTGTGATAGGAGAAGTGGCTCTTGACCTCCAACCTAAAAATATTGAAAGGGTCTTCCATCTCTCGAGGGTAGATCAATTCATAAGACTCTCCTATGAAGCAACAGAGAGGTGGTATAGGGAGCACCTAAAAGAAGCATTAGAAATCATCCAATCCTCCTATCTCATTGAGAAGACATCTATAGGGAGGATAACAGGAAAGGTGGACATGACTAGGGGATACATGAAGGAGGATATTGGCTATTCTATCATTCTTCTGAGTAGAGTCATGGGTCTACCAGTAGTAGGACATTTTAGTGTTTTTATGGTGTTTATTGAAACTATTAAGATGATGAAGATGCTAGTGGACTAGGTCACCACACTAAGTGAAAAATTGTGTGAACAATTGGGGGCAACCAAAGACAAGAAGAAGTTCTATATGACTTCTTACATGGTATATTTTCTAGTGGCTAGAGCAACAAACTACCCTGGTTTGTACAAAAGAGGCAACATGTAGGATCCCAATGCCTAGCTATACATCGTCTACCCTCAACTAGTGGGGAAGAAGCTCTCAGCATAGAGAAAGGAATATAGAATCATCAATGATGTGTTCATATTTGTAGTCATCTAATTCATAGAAGGAGATTATGCAAAGAGGTTATCTGATGAGGCAATAGCATAGATAATAGCTCTCAGGGCCTACTAAATGTAGTTTAAGACATTCATGTATATACGGGTAGCTGGTGCCTCTATCAACCCTAAAAAGCTCCCTAGATTTCCAAGTGATAAATTGGTGTTATTGGGGATTGTACAATAGATTGAATTTGCATATGACAGGGTGGGGAAACAACTAAGACCATGTTTGACATGGCCCCTAGTCATAGGGGCATACCAAGTGAAATAGAAGCTAGATATTTTGTGCTTTGAGTGGGAGTGGGAACATTATCCCCTAGATGAATACAATTCTCCCAAGCCCTATTTTGATAATATTGGGAAAGTTGAGAGTGTAGTTGGCAAATAATTCCATCATGAGAAGGCCATTGAAGACCACTGGATGAATGCAACAAATTACTACGATGTTTGTCTTAGGGACTATTTTATGATGACTTTATATTTAGTAGATGTTAACCATATTTTCCTCCCACCAAAAATTTGAATTTGAATGCTGGGCCACCCAACAGTCTTTAACCATCTTTAATATTATTTAAATGCCATGGAAATACAAGAGATAAAAAAATAAAATTTTTATGGTATTTCCTATTTTCCTAAATTTGTTTCCCCTAGCTCGCAACTTTCCACGCCGTTAGATCTTGCATAGATCTACGGTGGCTACTTTCCCACTTTCTCAAAACAAGTGATCTTTATATAATGCAAAGAAGCATCATCACAACATGTGGCAGGTGGGTCCATGTTCTTCTTGTGGGCTACAAGTTGGGAAGCTACTAGGTGAGCTGGGTGGGCGCTTTCCCACATTCTGTGTTTTGTCAGACTTCCTGACAATGCAAGCAAGCGCTAGATTGCCACGTGTCCTTACGAGCCCAAAGGAATAAAAGTTACAGTTAGGCATTGAATTTGCCACATGTTCTCAGTTTGTACCTTCCACCGTCTAATGCAAACAGATCTACGGTGGGCGCTTCCCTGCATTATGAAGATGCAAGGATGTTAAGGAATGTGGGCAAGCGCCTCGCTATCATGTGTCTTTTTGAGGTCAGGTTGATTTCATAAGCCGCATGGTGGTGCCAGGTGGGGCCAGGTCGTGATGAGGTGTATGCTAAGTAGTTCATGGGCCTAGAAGTATTAAGGGTAGGCACAATATAATGAAGATCTTTCACGATCGTTGATCTTACAAAGATCAACGATCAACGCTTTCCCGTATTAATTAAACAATGTGAGAAAGTGCCTGAAGGACATGTGTCTTTATGGGCCTAGCTAAGGCATTAACAATTAAGGCTGATAGTTATGTGACATTGTGGTTAAGTTGGGAAGGTGGCTCAGTTAATTGAGAAGATGTGGTCAACCACATGGAGACTTTACGAGATGGAAAAATGAAATACAATTATTGGCCCGCATGGCCCATTTTGGTTGTAGGACTCAGTTGACTTTTGACTTTTCTAACTGATGAGCTAGAGATGAAGGAAATCAAGTTTTCTTGCATGATTTGATCCTCATGATCAATTCCAACTACTCTCAAATGAATGCTGAACCCAATAAATAGCAAGAGAACACTCCACCACCCCAGTTTATCCATCTACTTGGTGAAAATGGTTTGATGGCATCATTTTTGTCCGGGCCTTGTTTCAACAAAATATCAGATTTCATTGTATCTAAATCTGTGCCTAGATCAGATTTTCTCTAGATCTCTAAAGAGACTTAATGGTAGTGGTTGTGGAGTAACTTCAGTTAGAGAACATCTTAGTTATGCCTAAGCTATAAATGAAATTTTTGTAGATTTTGTTGAGGTCGACTCTTTTCTATTTTCTCTGATATTGCTCTGCAATTTGACTGTAAATCCCCTTTGCCTATAAATTGTATGACATTCTTATCTCCTTCAGCCATTGATGTGAAGTACAAGAAATATTTTCCTCTTATTGGTGTATTGTAGATATCTACAATCTTGCATGACTGTATCCCTTTTGGCCTATGAATGGTATATAAGTGAATCCTCTCTTTCCTTGTGTAATTCATTTGGGTTTTTCTACTTTGCATGTGATTGTTAGATTAAAGCAAGTTTGGATGTGTATATATGGGCAAAGATTAGTTTGAACACTCTATTTTTGGTACATCACCCCCCTTAGGTTAGAATAGGTAGATCTGCTTCTATGCATTCTTTCTCCCTTTTCCTCTCCAATAGTAGTTAATTGCACTTTGATAGTAAAGGAAGCTTGCCTTCTCTGGAGACTCAACCTCATAGTTCAAGTCCCATAGCTTGGAGGTTGTTTTCATGTTTCACAAGGTTGTTCTTAGGTAAAAATTTTGGACAAGGGTGCAAAATTTTGTGACAACAATTTTTGGCATGGCTGGTGGGACTGTATTCAAAAAATTTCAAGTCTACTGGTGTCAAAAGGAAGATTTCAAGATTAATACCGAGGAGATAGTACTAGCTTTAGTGTTCAAGCCTTCAAGGGATTCATTCTTCAAGTACTTGGAGACTCTGAGCTTCAAATACATTTGGTTCTAGACCAAAGTTGTAGTAATTCATGCCTAAAGCTAAAACAAGGGCATCTTCTAGAGGTAAATTTCAGTAGCAAGAGCTTTCATTTTCAAATCCTAGAAGAAGGAAGACTAGAGTATCTTTATCACCAATTAGGAGTGCAATAGTAATAAATACACCTGCAAGATTCATCTCTACTCTTCCTGCTGTTAGATCTCAGCCTAGATTGCCATCAACACATATCAATAGATCACTTGTCTATATGGTGCAGCCTAGAGCTCATGCTTTTGCCACCTTTAATGGTGGAAGTCCTCTTTTATTGGCCCAAAGACATGACATACCAATAGCTGCACTCAAAAGTATACCAGAATTTATTGGTGAAACTTCTATCTCTCCATTAGAACACATTCAAGAAGTTGCAAATATCTGCAATATCCATGGTCTTATAGAAGATGATGTTTCAGTTAGGCTTCTAGCCTCATGCTTGAAAGGAAAAGCACTACAATGGTATAGAGGTTTGGCTCATGGTTCTATAGCAAATTGGGATGGATTAGAAGTAGGACTATGCAAACACTTTGAGGATAAAAGTGACCATTTGTCACTTTTAGAACAATTGACTACTATAAAAAGATCCCCCCATGAATGTATGACTGATTTCAACTATAGCTTTCAAAAGACATGGGATAGAATACCTACTTTAGTAAAACCTACCCCTGGTAATGCCTTCTTGCATTACCTTAGAGCTTTTAACAGTGACATTGCCACTACAATCCAAACTATGGGAGGAGATACCTTGCCTAATGCTTATGACATAGAAATAAAGTCAAAAAACATCCTAATACAAGGAGGTAAGCTAGCTCGAAGGCATCCTATGCCTTTCTTCCCTGATGTTCCAAATCACCAACTAGTAATGGCTCCTCTTCCCACAACTTCCACATCACAATCCCTTACTCTAGTCACTCAAGTTTCCACATCTTCAAATGGAATAGATGAAATCGAGGAGATGATGCAATCTATGATGCTAAACATAGAGAACATAGATAAAAGATTGTAGGGCCAAGAGAAGAAGCTGGAGGATAGCTTCTCTATGATGCAGAAAGTGAGCAACAAGGTGGTGACTTTAGAGAGACAACAAGCTCAAGGTAGTAAGGCTCATCAATTGCAATATCAAACTTTGAACAGTGGTAGGCCTCCAAATCATAATCATGGGAACAATTCTTTTTATTAGAATAGGTAGAATAGCCATGCTTCAAACTCAAATGTAAACCAAAGTAGGGCCATAGTTCCTCAAAATAACATGGCCCAAGATCGGGATTTTTGTCCCTCCTGTAACTACTCCTATGCCCATTGCATGTGTCAAAAGGCTAAATCTTATTTTTCTTTGATCATCCAAAATCCTGCAACAGGACAATCATACAAGGAGGACCAATTTAAAGATGCCTTGTATATACAAGGAAAAGGTTATTGCTCCTTTATGAATCATCAGGTGGAGGAACATTGCAATATTAACCAAGATTCCATTGCTCACAACACTATGAGAAAAAAAGAGCTATTGAAGATGCTACCCCTCCTCCTCCCAATGATGCCTCAACTTCAAATGCAATACCTCATGAATAAGTAGTAAAAGATCAATCAAATACCTTTCAGCAACAAAGGCAAAATAATGGCAGAAAGGATGTAAGTGATCCTCAAGTTGTTCTATCTCAACCTCTTACAAATGTAGCTCCCAAGACTCCTACCTGTAATCACCTAAAAATGGTCATCTAGACTATTAGCCCCCTTCTCAACATTTTGGCTAAATTAATTTAATCATTTACCTAGACCAAATTGCTAATAATCAATTTATTTGATTATAACCTAAAGTTTGACTATGCTATCCTAAGTTCATTATTTGATTAAAAGAGCATGTCCCCTTTTAATTAAATAAAAGACCCCATTCTTCTAACCCACTTAAAGTGCACACATAAAGTCCTTTTTCTATTTTGCAATTAAAAGAAAAGGCTTTGTGACTTTTGTCTTATATGACAAGTCAACTTATATTCTATTGGTTGACTTGTGTGTGCACATGGATCACTCCTCTTTTCAAATTCCACCATTGATCGTCCACCATCTTCATCTTGATCTCTACCATTCGTATGACTTTAAAAGGGAGAGAGAGATTTCCCCCTCAAAGGATCCATCTTTTGAGTATTGTTATGCTGCAGGTTTTCTAATAAGTTTCTTTGGAGCTTTGTGGAGAGCTTCTATTTCTTGTCTAAATTCTCTCATACCATAGCATTTTAGCTTAGATTCATGTTGCATGTTAGTTTAACTTCTATTTTGCAATAATCTATCTCGTATAGCTTAATATTTGGATTCTCTCATAAATGTTTTAGCATAGCTGCATTTTTGCATTCTCATCTTAGCTTAGTTTCCATACTTGCATTGAATTCTTGCATCTTGTCTTTGGAACCTCCCATTTCATGGTTTACTAGAAAGAAGAGTATTTCTAAGGCTCAGTTGGGAGCCTTCTTATTCTTGAAATATACTCTCTTGCACTTCATGGATAGGGAGCTCTAAGCTGACATCCAAGCATTCCAAACTCATGGAATCATTTGGATAGAAGGGTTTAGAGTGGGACACTACCAAAGTACCTACTGCGCCATTTAGTGTGGTAGAACAAATGAAGAAGACAAATGTGAATATTTCCATGTGGGATGCTATAGCTACTATACCCATGTAAAAGAGGTTATTGCAACAAGAATTGGAAAGTATTGAACCAAAGGGTCAACCACCTAGCATGGAAATTGCCACAAGCCTAGTATAGCCATCAAAGGAGGTAGAAACAAGTAAAAAGGTTAGACCCCCTTCATTTTATGTTTCTCTAATTATAAGGGGTAAACTAGTCCACAATTGCATGATTAATGCAAGGGCTAGTAGTTTAGTGATGCCTAGGTGTGTTGCTGATGTTTTGGAAATGAAATATGAGCCCATTGTTAGAGATGTATTACAGTTGGATGGTAGTACTGTCAAGATTATGGGGATCATTAGGAATGTGGAAATGGCCCTACATGCATGCCTTGGTTGTATTGTAACTCAAGATATATCCATTGCTGAAATCAAGCCACATTTTGCCATCTGTCTATCAAGAGACTTCACTGCCCAAATAGGTGGTTACATATCTTCTGATTGGTCATATATGTCATTTAGAACAAGATATGAGACCAAATCTTCAATCAGAGCAGAGCCTCTAGCCCTCCATCATACTGAACTCTACACCCCTAATCTTATCAACATGAATTGCACTATCCTAGAAATGAATGAAAATGACATAATGAATGAGCCTATTACTTCCCTAGTAGAGATACTTGATTTTCTCTTAGATGAATGGTCTAATGCATATCAATTTGATCCTATGTCAGAAACCCTTGAGATAGGCCTCAGTACATATTATATATTAGAGAAGGATGCTCTAGTTTCCAATCTTGTGGAGACTAAAGAAGATGTGAGTGAGTTATGGAGTATGTACTTTGATGGATCAAGGAATAAGAATGGATCAGGGGTTGGTGTGATGTTGATTTCTCTTGCACAAGTAAGGTACTACTTCTCCTTTAGGCTCTAGTTCAGTTGCACTAATAATATGGCCGAGTATGAATCCTTGATTCAAGGTCTCCTACTTGCTCATAAAAGAGGAATTCAAGCCTTAAGTGTATATGGAGATAGTGAGATGGTGGTTAATCAAGTGAGAAATCAAAATATCACCAAGAACAGTTTGCTCAAGTCTTATAAACATAGGGTATGGGATTTTCTTGAGGGTTTTGATACATTTAATATTCAAAGCATCCCTAGAAAAGAAACTAGATATGCTGATAGACTTGCAGCAATAGGTCCATCTCATGATGTGCCAGGAATCTTGAGGAGAAGAAGAAGCAATAAATCAAAATGGTAGTAAGGCCTACCATCCTTAACAACAACATCCATTGGTAAGTGTTTGAATCTGATGAACAAATTGTAAGCTTCTTGCAGAATGAAGCAAAATTTTTAGATAGAAACCAGTTGAGACTACATGATCAATATGGTGATCAAATCATTAATCTCAGTTCCAACAAATTGACTAAGGGTCTCATTACCTTAGAGAGTGTTTTTAATCCTGATGACCAAGAAAGAGGCAGAGTCATAAACCTAGCTACTGATGAAGACAATCACACCCCAGTCACAGTTGCTAATGGAAAATCCTTAAACATGGGGAAGGTATGTTCTGAGATTGAGCAAGAAAGTTTTATTCATCTATGTCAAGAATTTAATGATGTATTTTCCTAGACATATGATGATTTGAAGGGTTTTGACCCAAGGTTTTTTTAGCATACCATAGATTTAATTGATAATTTTAAACTAGTAAGACAAAAATAGAGGCTAGTGAATCCCAAAATTGAACCCTTAATGAGAAAAGAGCTATCCAAATTGATTAAGGCCAATATAATTTTCCCCATCAAGCACTCGTCATCAGTAGAAAACCTTGTCCTTGTTAGGAAGAAGAATGGAGAAATTAGATTATGTGTGGACTTTAGAGACCTTAACCAAGCTTCCCTTAGAGATCACCATCCTATCCCTTCCATGGAGCAGATTTTGTCCAAGGTCAGTAGTTCAAAGAGGTTTTCATTTCTTGATGGATGTTCTGGCTACAATCAAGTGCTGGTCAAAGAGTTTGATAGGTACAAGATTACATTTACCACCAAATGTGGTACCTATGCTTATTGTAAGATGCCATTTGGACTAACCAATGCAGGTGCTACATTTCAAAAGGTAATGGAGATGGCCTTCAAAGATGTGATTGAAAAGTTTGTATTAGTTTACCTTGATGATATTACAGTGTATTCAAAGAATGTAGAAGATCATTTTGATCATTTGAGATAGGTGTTCTTAAGGTGTAGAGAGTTTGGGGTATCCCTTAACCCAAGCAAGTGTGTCTTTGCTACCAATCAAGGAAAATTATTATGACACATTGTATCTAAGGATGGTTTAACCATTGATCCAGAAAGAACAAAAGCAATACTTGCTCTCCCTCTTCCTAAAATTAAGAAAGGGTTGCAAAGTTTCCTTGGTAGGATAAATTTTGTGAGAAGATTTATCCCTAATCTTGCTACCATGGTAAAACCCCTTATGGCTATGCTCAAGAAAAGTATGGTCTTTTCATGGACCAAGGAAGGGAAGGAAAGTTTTGAGGAGATCAAGGTAGCCATAGCCTCAACTTCTACTTTCAGTAATCCAAATTTTGAAAAGGATTTCATCCTTTATGCCCTAGACGGTGAGTCAAGCATTTTTGCTGTCTTGACTCAAACAAATGATAAAGATTAAGAACATCCCATAGCCTTCTTTAGTGAAGGGCTTAAAGAGTATGAAAACAAACACAACTATGTAGAGAAGCAAGCCCTTGTAATCATCAAAGATTTAAAGAAATTTAGACACCTCCTATCTCATAATAAAATTCATTTGTTAGTACCCCATGTGAGGGTGAAGGATTTCCTTTTGAGCAAAGATATTAGTGAGAAGAGAGCTGGTTGGATTACTAAAGTAATGGAATATGATGTTGACATCTAGATCACCAGGCTGGTAAGAGGGAGGGGTTTGTGTAAACAGATGATATCATATTAGGAATTGGATGAGGAAGTTGCTATGATACTAGTAGAATAACAAGAGACAAGAAATGATGACCCAAGGAATTGGATGGATGATATGAGGAATTTCTTATTAGGCAACAAATATCCTCAAAGATTAGATAGAACTAAAAGGAGACAGTATAGATTATAGTCAATTCCTTATGTCATAGTTGATGGTATCCTTTTCAGGAAAGATTTTAGTGGAGCCCTATTAAGATGCATTGACATAGACCAAGCTGAAAGAATGATAAAAAAGCTTCATGATGGCCTTGATGGTGGTCACTTCTTAGCAATGACAATTGCAATGAGGATCATGAGGGCTGGTTACTACTGGCCATCCCTGTTCTATGATTGTCATAGGTATGTGAGGAAGTGTGGAAACTGTGCCTTCTTCTCTAGTAAACAAAAACTTGTAGCTCTTCCTCTTCATCCCATTCAAGTGGACCAACCTTTTTCTCAATGGGGATTGGATTTCATAGGCCCTATCAATCCTTCTTCTAGTTTTGGTCACAAATGGATTTTAGCTACTATAGATTACTTCACCAGATAGACCTAGGCAGTTGCATTGAAGGATGGCACAGAATATTTAGTTGTTGAGTTCCTTGATAGAATTGTGACTAGATTTGGTGCCCCTTCAACCATTATTTCAGATAATGCAAAATCTTTTATAGGAGGTTAGATTTGTGCATGGGCAGTTGACCATAATATCTACTAGAGCACATCTTCAAACTACTATCCTCAAGGCAATGGTTTGGCTGAGTCATCAAAAAAAAAACTTGATTAGGATTATGAAAAGAACTATAGAGGATAATCAAAGGTGTCGGCATCAAAAGTTGAGGACTGCACTATGGGCTGACAGAATAACACCTAAGAGATAAATAGGAAATTCACCATTTATGTTTGTATATGGTAGAGAAGAAAGGCTTTCAATTTCATTAGAATTCTAATCCCTAGAACTAGCTTAGTAGCTGGAGCTAATTAAAGATGATGCCATGATAGTGAGAATGGCAAAGCTGATGGAGCTGGAATAGAAATGAAGTTAGGCCATGAAAACCTTAGAAACACATCAGTAACAGGTGAAAGGGAGCTTTGACAAGAAGGCTAGGGTCAGAATCTTCAGAGAAGGTGATTTGGTTTTGAAATGGGATGCAGACAGGGCAAATCCAGGGAGACACTCAAAATTTGATGCACTATGGAATGGTCCCTATGTGATTGTCAATTGCGAGTAGGCTAATGCTTTTCAATTAAGCAAGCCTGGTGGTGAAATTTTGCCTATCCCAGTCAATGGGATCTATCTCAAACCATGTTTTTTATAGGAGTTGAGGTTTCATGTACATAGGTAGCTTAGTTTTCTTCTTGTTGGTTTTTGACTTTCTAAGAAGTGCACGAGCACATGTGTTTTGCTGAGTTTGTAGAGGAGCAGAGACAGAGCTTTCAGTGTTTTACTATCATAGAGGTAGGGTTAGGGTTTCATAATGCATAAGATCCACCTTTTTTAAGACTCTATGGACCAATGGATGCATAAGGTCACTAGTCATACACATAGCTGGCTTGCATCCCCTTTAAGTCACTAGAAATGTTAATCATATTTGCCTCCCACCAAAAATTTGAATTTGAATGCCAACCCACACAATGGTCTTCAACCATCTTTAATATTATTTAAATGCCTTGGAAATACGAGAGATAAACAAATAAATATTTTATGGTATTTCTAATTTTTCTAAATTTGTTTCCCTTGGCCTGCAACTTTTTGTGCTGTCAGATCTTGCATAGATCTATAGTGGGAACTTTTTCGCTTTCTCAAAACAAGCAATCTTTACATAATGCGAGGAAGCATCATCGTAACGCGTGGTAAGTGGGTCCATGTTCTTCTTGTGGGCTACAAGTTGGGAAGCTATTGGGTGAGATGGCAATTTGATTGGTGGGCGCTTTCTCGCATTTTGTGTTTTGTTAGACTTCTTGACAATGCGGGCAAGTGCAAGATCGCTACGTGTCCTCGCGGGCCCAACAGAATAAAAGTTACAATTAGGCATCAAATCTACCACATGTTCTTAGTTTGTACCTTCCACCGTCCGATGTAAATGGATCTATGGTGGGCACTTCCCTGCATTATGAAGATGCAAGAATGTTAAGGAATGCGGGCAAGCGCCTCGCTACCACATGCCTTTGTGAGGTCAGGTTGATTTCATAAGCTGCAGGGTGATGCTAGGTGGGGCCAATTCATGCTAAGGTGTATGCTGAGTAGTTTGTGGGCCCAAAATTATTAAGGGCAGGCGCAATATAGTGAAGATCTTTCATGATCGTTGATCTTACAGGGATCAATGATCAACGCTTTCCTGCATTATGAAGATGCAAGGTAATTAAAAAATGCATGAAAGCACTTGAAGGATACGTGTCCTTTGTTAGAGTAAATAATTAATTTACTAATTATTTATTCTATTTACTTAAGCTTACTTAGGTAAATGCATTTCATTAATTAGTTGTAGTCTAAGAGTTTGTTATAAGTTATTGACAATACGAGAGTTTGTTCTCTCCTAAGTCATACTTATCCTCTCACATTGTTTGAGGACTTTCCACCTCAAGTGGATGTAGGCTTAGTTATGACACTTATCTCCTAGTGTCTTCTAGCTTGTTCTAGAAGATTGAGCATTGAACTCTTTATAAGCAGGCTCCCTCATTGTATTTTCATAACAACATCACTTATCACATTCTTATTGTAAATACATATTTTCTTGTGTTGCAATATTCTCTCTCTCATGTCCATTTAGGGTTCTTCCTTTACTCCTCCCTCTTCCTTCCTTGGCTTCTCTTTGATAGATTTTTGCATGTAGGTGATCTTGGGCATCTTCGTAGTTGGATTTCATCAACTCCAACATGGTATTAGAGCCTCCCTACTGCTGCTTCGTTGAAAGATTTTTGAGGCCATGATTTGAAGTCACAAACCCTAGTTTGTTTGTGCACTTTTCTTTAAATCAGGGGAACAAAATTTTTTTAGAGCACTTTCAACCCAAATGGATGCTACCATTAGATCCGAAAGGCCTTTTGCAGTCAGGATTCATATAAAACTTGTCAATATTGGAGACAAAGCTCTGGGAGGAAATTTTTGTTGTTGTAGGCCATTTCTGTATGGATCGTACAAATTTTTGAGCAAAAAAAATAAAATAAAATTTAGGGCACTCTGCCAATGTGCCACCCAGCGGCCACTACTGCGCCACTGCGAGGCTGCCCATGCTCAGCTCGCGCCCCACTGCGCCGAGTTGCACCACCCTTGAGACACTCAATCCTTGCATCTACCCAGTTTTAGTAGCACCACCGGGTCCCTTCACCGCCCCTGCTCCTTCGGTCAGTGTCAATGATAGTTGGTACACTTAGCACCTCATCACAGACATTCTATGCATGAAACGTGGCAGGGGTGCCACATGGCACTTTACCACGTGGACCCTGCCACATCAACCTTTTGCCACGTGACATTCTTTTTTGTGGTGATGATGTTGAGGCCGTCAAATTTTTTCTAGTGAAATGGTGACATCAACATAATGTCAGCACTACATCAACATACCTACCTTGCACATCTCCTAGTTAGTTTTGGAGATATTGTTAGTTTTTTGGCCATAATTTGAGCATACAGAGGTATTTTTCTGATTCAAAAGAAGTGTTAAAAAGTTGGTTCCGAGATGGAGACATTGGTGTAGGTATTTTTAGGTTTTGATATTTTTTTATTGTGAATTTTTTTAGTTAAAGTCCAAAGTTGTGTTTTTGACTCCGGTAAGCATATCTTTTGCGTCCCATATTAGTTTTTTGAAAACTTTATATTTTTGGAAAGCTGGCTTTGTCATCTTTTCAGAAATGTGGTCCTTTTTCTTAGTTTTTTTCCCATTCTCTTTCTATCATATTTTTAGTGTTTTTTTTATATGGTGGATATCTTGAGTGTTTTAGGCTTGAGGATCATTTCCCTGGCATGGTTTCTTTTTTTTTAAGGTTGTACTATGTTTTGTATTAGCTTGTTTCTATTTTTGATCATTGTAGCTATCATTTTGAAGTACTTTTATGTATCACACTGAGATAAAGTGCCACTCTTGCATTTCAGGGACATGAACGTTGTTTTGAGTCAGTTGTACATGCACTATTTTCATAAAGCACCATGGGGGGGGATAGTTATTTTCTAGTTTTAGGCATTCTCCCTTTGTCAAGTGAGTGTCCCTTCCATGATATTAGCCCCATGTAGTGTTTTTGTGACCGTGCCTTTATAGGTGTTTGTACCTCTTCCTCTCTCATCATTTTTGGTTCATCTATAGGAGACTTTGGACCACCTTTTTAGTTGCCTATCATCTCACCCCATCTGCATTAAGGGGGGGTTATTCTATTGTTCTAATGCATCTGTGGTTCAATGGTTTGATAGTGTGAGCTATGTATTCAGTGGTTGATCCTATGTACAAGACGATTGCAATGGCTGTCTACACCTACATTTCAGTGAGATGGATCATCTACCATATAGACACGTTCAATTTGTGCCATCTTCTTCCTTGGTGGTACTTCAGATCAATAGTTTGACAGATTTGCAACTTCTTCATGCTTCAGTGATGCTCTTGATGATCGCTCCTTGTTCCTATTTTAGGGGACATTCCCGTAGTTGGAGGCTTCTTCAGTTCTTCACTAGGTTTTCACCTCTTTTTGGGGGAGAGTTTTTCCCACATGGTTTTCTCTTTATCCCCATTTTTAGAGGTTGCATTTTTTTGCATTGTACTTGCATACCTAACATGGCCTCATTGCCAAGACCCATTCTGCATTCATCTTAGTTTTGTGAGCTTAAGGCATTTCCCTAAGTTGCACTTAAGAGGGGGTGTTAGAGTAAATAATTAATTTACTAATTATTTATTCTATTTACTTAAGCTTACTTAGGTAAATGCATTTCATTAATTAGTTGTAGTCTAGGAGTTTGTTATAAGTTGTTGACAATATGAGAGTTTGTTCTCTCCTAAGTCATACTTATACTCTCACATTGTTTGAGGACTTTCCACCTCAAGTGGATGTATGCTTAGTTGTCACACTTATCTTCTAGCATCTTCTAGCTTGTTCTGAAAGATTCCTTGAGCTCTTTATAAGTGGGCTCCCTCATTGTATTTTCATAACAACATCACTTATCACATTCTTATTGTAAATACATATTTTCTTGTGTTGCAATATTCTCTCTCTCATGTCCGTTTAAGGTTTTTCCCTTGCTCCTTTCTCTTCCTTGGCTTCTCTTTGACATGTTTTTGCATGCAAGTGATGTTGGGCATCTTCGAAGTTGGATTTCATCAACTCCAACATCCTTATGGGTCCGGCTAAGGCATTAATAGTTAAGGCTGACGGTTATGTGACATCGCAGTTAAGTTGGGAAGGTGGCTCAGTTAATTGAGAAGATGTGGTCAACTGCATGGAGACTTTATGGGATGGAAAAATGAAATAAAATTATTGGCCTGTGTGGCCCATTTTGGTTGCAAGATTCAGTTGAATTTTAACTTTGCTGATTGATGAACCAGAAATAAAGGAAATCTAGTTTTCTTACACGATTTGATCCTCACGATCAATTCCAACTGCTCTCGAATGAATGCTGAACCTAGTAAATAGTAGGAGAACACTCCACCACCCCAGTTTATCCATCTACTTGGTCAGAATTATTTAATGGTATTGTTTATGTCAAGGCCCTATTTCAACAAAATATCAGATTTCATTGTATCTAAATCTGTGCCCAGATTAGATTTTCTCAAGATCTCTAAAGAGACTTAATGGCAGTGGTTGTGGAGTAACTTTAGTTAGAGAACATCTCAGTTATGCCTAAGCTATAAAGAAAATTTTTGTAGATTTTGTTGAGGTCAACTGTTCTCTATTTTCTCTGATATTTCTCTACAATTTCACTGTAAATTTCCTTTGCCTCTAAATTGTATGACATTCTTATCTCCTTCAGCCATTGATGTGAAGTGCAAAAACTATTTTCCTCTCATTGGTGTATTGTAGATATTTGCAATCTTGCATGACTATATCTCTTTTGGCCTATGAATGGTATATAAGTGAATCCTCTCTTTCCTTGTGTCATTCATTTGGATTTTTTTTATTTGCATGTGATTGTTAGATTAAAGCAAGTCTGGATGTGTATATCTTTTGGTTTCATGATGGTTCAATAGTGCATGTATGGGCTGAGATTGGTTTGAACACTCTATTTTTGGTACATCACCCCCCTAGATTAGAATAGGTAGATTTTCTTCTATTCATTCCTTCTCCCTTTTCCTCTCCAAGAATAGTTAGGTGCATCTTGATAGTAAAGGAAGCCGGTCTTCTTCGGAGACTCAGCCTCACAGTTCAAGTCCCACAGCTTGGAGGTTGTTTCCATGTTTCACAAAGTTGTCCTTAGGTAAAAACTTTGGACAAGGGTGCAAATTTTTGTGACAAAAATAGAGAAGATTCTCAAACTAAACATTTTGGAGGAAATAAGGCAACAAGATTTTAGGGAGCTGTTAGACCCCCTATTCAACTTAGAGAAAATTAGAGAGAGACCCATCATGAATGTTGAAGTTGACAGGGAGGAGGGTGATGATATTAATTATTGGATGAGGCATGTCATCAGAATGACAAAGGATTGGATTAAGAAGCCTTTTCAACTTAATCTAATACTTGACATCGTGATCTTTCATGCTCAAGCCTACCTAGAGAAAGGTAGAGGGAAGAAAGTTAAAATTCCTACCTTTGCAGCATAGTCTCCCATCAGGTCAGAGATAGTATACCAACTTGACTACCTAGTTGGATACTATCACCCTCCAGAAAGGAAAGGAAAGAACAAGAGAAAAAGGAGCTCTCCTTTAAGGGTTGATACACAAGAGGGTGAAGTGAAAGCACCTCCCTAGTAGAAGGAATAAAATGTACAAGGGTCTGAGGATACTAGAGCTACTCAAGTCTAGGATGACCCTCAATTGCCTCCCTTTGTACCTAGCCAATCAGAAGAGGGAGAGAGTCAGAAAGTTTCCATTCCTCCTCCACAAGAAGAGCCAACATCCCCTTCTTCCTCTACAAAATAGGAAAGGATCAAGATCTAAATGAAGAAAAGACAAAGGGTGACTAAAAGAATGGTGCCTTTCCCATCTATCCCTGAGACAATTATAGAAGGAGAAGAGGAGGAAGAAGAAGAGGAAGATGAAGAGGAACAAGTGCCCCTATAGAGAAGAACCTGACTAGCTAGAGCCACAGAGAAAGAAAGGAGAAGAAGTACCATGGTAACATTGCCATCCACCCAAGCAGGACCCTTGGAAGTCTCTTCTTTGGAACATGAAGTATGATAGTGGATGGATGAGTAGAGTGAAGAGGGCGATGACATTTTTAAAATATTAGATTTTGATTTTATGCCCATGGGGATAGAGTTGGTTGGGGACAAGATCAGGGATACCCCTATAGGTGAACCCCAACAAGAAGACTGGATGCAAGTACCACTAGATTCACAATGCCAAAATCTTATTCCCCCATCTCCACCAGAAGTCACAATGGTAGATAAAGGCTCATTTAATCCTCCTCCTCAAAGTTTAAAAGAAGAATAGGTTTAGTAGGAATTGTCACAAGAGGAGGAACTAGAAAAAATGGTGACTGATGAGGTGTGGAAGGAGGGACAAATGGTAGAAGATTCTCAACCACCTTCCCAAGACACTGAGGTGCAAGCTGTAGGGTCTATGAAGATGGAGGCCATAGAAGAAGAGTTCTCGTAGAGGGAAAGTACTCCAAGGAGGAGTGATAAGGGGAAGGAGGTGGTAGAGCATACTTCATCATCATCTAGAGGTAGGTCTTCAGCTGAGCACATCCCAAGATGGCTCTGGAAGGAAATAATGAGGAGTACAAAATCTCAATTCCATGCTGATGAGGAAGACATTTTTGAGATTGTTGACATTTTGAACAAACTTGAGTCTCAATTACATGAGGCAAGACTATTGGCATTCATCAATAATACACGGGACCAAATTTTTTTTGCCCAAATAGTTGTCCCTCTTGAAGATACAGATGTAGAAAGCCTTGTTCCTCAAGATTATCAAATCAAAGAGGTTATGCTTGGGAGGCCCACGTAGGATACAACCTAATTGATGGTGACCACGAGGATCAAAGAAATCTTCAAGAGCATGGAACAAGAGGAGGTCAAAATTTAAATACTTCGATGACAAAACAAGATCCTAAGGGGATATTTAGCCGAAGTGGTTGGTCCTTTAGATCCTAAGCACCCCGATGATACATTGAACACCGTACTCAGAGAAGGGGGAAGTGTACATGTAGATTCATTTTTGAAAGCCTATCAATAGTGGCAGGAAAGTTTTGAGGATAAGGGAATTTTGATTATCCAAGGGAACCTAAAGTTACTGCATGCTACATAGGAGAACTTGAATAAAATGGTGGTGATTTTTAAGTAGGACTTTAGTATTATGGATGAGGTAAGGGCCTGGAGTAAGGACTTACAAATTTTGTAGGCAATAAAAGGGGCAAAGATACATAATTTTGGTAGATGTTTATACGGCAGAGGAATTAGATTTGATTGATGATTGGACAGAATAGATCACTGATAGTAATAAAATAATGGAAACATTACATGTGGAGATCCATAGGCTCAAGGACCAAGCTCAAGAGAAAATTTTGGAAGCAGAGAAGCATTACAATGCTTGCTTAAGGATTTTTGAAGATGAAGAACAAGACAAGTTGTTACCTATAGAGGTAGTGGTAGAGAGTTTTAAGAAGATCTTTGAGGAAGCTGTTAGTGATGAAGATATCTGGCAAGCCTTTAGAACAAAAGAAGCCTTGTTAGAATTAGATACCAAACTTAGAGATTTTGCTGACACCTAAATTGAGGTAGATAATTATAGATAGAAGGTCAAGGAAAAAAATGGGACTTTAGACTGGATGCAAAAAAAATCACTGAGATTATAGAGAAATTCAAAAGCAAACATCCAAACATAGCTTTGGGATGAAGGGGAACAAAACCCAGATGCTAGAATTTTGTTTTTGACACTCAATAAAATTTTGAGATTTTGGACCATTTTGAGGTGCATAGATGCATAGCTTCGTAGGTCCATAGGTGTGCAAGTTTGCAACTTCCTAGATCCACAGGTGCACATTTCCAAAAGTTCCGCCGACAGTTAACTACTAGTTCTGAAAATAGAGCTTTCCATGCATTAGAAATGCATTTTAATGGTAGTTCAACTCCAAAAAATGCCTAGTGAATGATCAATTTCCATTTTTGGCACTTCCAGACACTTCCACTTTGACTCAAAGCTTCCTCTTTCTTTCTTCTCTCATAATTCTTTATTTTTTAACATGTAAAGGCTCATGCATCCAATTAATGAATAAAAAATAGATGGTGTCCTGCTTAGCACGAATTAGATTGCTAGTTTGTATATAATTAGTTTGTTTTATTAATTAAAAGCATTTTATTGCATGAAGATATCTGTCACTCTCAATGCAAATTAAGGAGATAATTTCTTATGAATACTCCATTGTAATATGTAATCGGGTCCGCTATTATTTTGCAATAAAATTATGCTTTTGGTGCTGGCATTTGGAGTGTAGTAATTCTTCCCTAAATGTGTCATTGTTTTGTGAATTTTGTTCATGGAATTATGATTGAGCCAAAGGTTTACTGCTTTGTTTCTGGTTATGCATTTCACTAGTTCTAATGTTTGTTATGGTTTTGAACAATTCTTCTAATGTAACTAGCTTGAGAAGAAATCATCGAATTGTGCCTGCATAGCTTTTTGTTTCACATGAGCACACTTTCTATGGCCTTGCAATTTGATGAAGGGGAAAACATCATACAATCATTAAATTTCTCATTGACGATTGCATCAATGGAATTAGGGAAGTGCTGCTCCTTCTTTCATTGGTTATTTACCGATTTCTTTGAAAGCTTAACTTGTAAACGTGTCATTTTCCATAACTTATGTCCTTTAGGAATTTCAATTTCATGTTATTTGTTTTTAAGTTCTTGTTATTTTCTTTGCTAACCCTTTTTAAAATAGGAGTTCATACTAGTTGCATTGTTATATTGCATTCATAGAAAACATAAAAATACAAAAAACATAGTTCTCTTTTTTCAATTTATCTTGAAGTAGTGTGTAGATACTTTGTCTCATCCCAAATCAAAACAAAACAACAAAGCCCTTGTTGTGAATAATCAAATTTATCTTCAATTGAACAGATTCTAGTAGGTTGTAAGATCAACCTAGAACCTTAAAGTTGATTTACAAAATTAGTTTTTCAAGAGAGGAGTTCACAAGAATTCTTGCCATTTACCATCGTGCATAATGAGAGCTCAACAATTATTAGGCAGATTGTGTAGATGAATTGTTGATAGGAGAGAGGTTCTACTTAAGATTGATTGTCTGCTAAATAAAGTTGTATGGTGTGAACATCAATGTTGATATAATTGAGGATGATTGGCAATGTATACAACTTTCCACATACCTAAAGGAGATCAATGACACTCTAATTAGATCTATCCTATCTTTGGAGCCTACTACTCAATCCTTGGATGAGATGATGGTTGACATAGTCAAGATAATAGATAAGTGGGTGGAGCAGACCAAGGAAAGATAGAAGAGAACATGTTATTAAAGCTTTGTCCTCCAATCCAACACATGCCTCCCTTTCCACTGCCACTACAATATCCAGAATGACTATGTCTCTTACATCAGGTGCCATACAAACTATTGGTAGAGGAGACCAACCCTTAGAGAAACACATCCCTATCGAGCCAACCTGTGGAGGTGTTCCTACCCTAATGTTGGAATAACAAAAGAAAAAGAGAAAGAAAAGGAAGGGGATATAGAGAAAGAGAAAGAGCTAGAGGAAGGTCTAGATACAAGTGATTAATCTAGATGGCTCCAATGAAAACCCACCATATGAAAAAATTGATGGAAGTTTGGAGTAACAAGAAATGTTGTAGAGCCATGCCAATGAAGGTAATTTCATGGCTCTACATTACCTTGGAGGTGCATTATTTTTGGGAGGAAGGTTAGCAATTTCAACCAATAAGAAATATAACTTCATATCCTAGTTAATGAGAGAAGCAACGCATGTGGCAACAATAGGGAACTACACTCAAGGTGTTTGGATCAAACAACTACTTGAAGGAGTTCAAGAGAAATTAGAAGAATGGGTAGTTATCAACTATGATATACTCTAAGACAAAGAAAATATCAATAAAATACCATTTTATTAGGGATAAAGTGAAAGAGAAAGAGGTAAAGTTGGAATATATACCAATTAAAGAACAACTGGAAGACATATTCACAAAAACTCTTTAGAAAGATACCTTTGAGTATCTTAGAAAAAAGTTAGGGGTATTACCCATATCAAGCCTAAAATAGAAAAAAGGGTTAGACATCAATCCATATTCTCCAATGAATAACCATAAAGTGAATTGATGAAAAAGGTGGGACTACTCCATAGGAAGAGTAGTCACTGAGACATAAAGTACACCTTTGGTGTTGTTGCCAAAGGGGGAGGAGTAAACAAGGTAGAAAGTATTTTAGAGAAGAGGAAGAACAAGACAATGAAAGGGATACGTTAACAAAGTGATAACTAACAAAAGAAGAGTGATACAAAACAAAAGGAGTGTGATACATTACAAAAGAAGTAGAAGAGGACCTAAGAAAATCAAGGGAAGAAGTAAGAAATGGAAAGGTAGAAAAAGGTAGAACAAGTCAGCAAGAAAATAGAAAAGAAGTGCATAAATGACAAACAATAAACTTGCAACAAGTGGCATCATCCTAGTGGGAGATGTGGATAAAGAAAAAAAAAGAAGGTAAAGTCATGAATGTTTTTGGTAAGTATGGAGTAGTCAACTAGATATGAAAAGGAACAATTTTCAATATAAAAGTGTTGAAATTGCTAAGTGTTTCCATCAATGCCAAAGAGAGAGATTGTTGACATAAATATCAAAAGAATAAGGAACAAGATAATGAAGCTTACCAAAGTGACTAGTTATGAGTTGGTTTTCATTAATTCCAAGAGCTAAGACACATTATCAACTAGTAAAATGTTGTGAGTGGTGATCTAGTGAGTGCACATGAGTGCATCTCTTGTTAATAGGTAACATGAGATAAGAGAAGGCTATGAAAATAAAAGGAAGTTGAAAGGGAAGTCATTCATAGTAAAATTATGGATAAAAATTTTGCAAGAAGTCACAAAAGCATAAAGGATGGAGTGAGTGATGATCACATAGATTGGTTTGTGCCATGGAAGCAAGATGAGTACAAAAGAAAGAATCACATGTCTAGTACATCACAAAGTAGGTGAATCTCACCTGATAATTTATTTAATGGAGTTAGCAACTATCACAAAAATGGGAGATGAAATATTTTTAATTTGAAATATATCCAAATGGTTAAGCTATCAAAGTCATAGAACATTTGTGAGTTCTATTTATACAACGTTCATCTGGCAAAAATGGTGGATGATAATGACATGGGTACATGCTAAGCATAGGGTGGTGAATTCAAAATTTGAATTCTAAAGAAAGGATATTAGTTGAGGGATAAAGAATCATATAAATGACTATTATTTTGAAGAATGTTAGATTACAAATCAAAAAGGAAAATGCTAGAGAGTTGAACTATGAAAAATCTCAAAGAAAATAAGATGAAAAAGAGTGAAAAGTAGTGCTGAATAGAGCCAGTATTATGATCAACAAAGTGATGAAGTGTATTGAACCCAACAAAGCTGAGCAATCTAAGTTGTAGAGCCAATAGAGAGTAGAGAAATTTATAAAAAATTCCAAGGAGCATCAAGGTAATCTATATCTATCTAATAAAAGTAATTATCTTACTTAGAACAATCTTTCTATTGTTCTCTAAGAGATACAAAAATAAATCTGGTTGACGATAAAATTTAGAAAGTTCTTTGTATCAAATCCTCTAATAAGGTGAAAAATTATTTTATGTTCTAAGTCCTCTAACTAGGCATTCTTAAGTGGGAAAGAATCTCATAGGTCTATTCAACAACGAGAAGGGGTACTCTCTTCTACCCTTCTCTTTTTCTTTTCGAGGGTATGGACACCCCAAACTTGGCAAGACCTAAAAAAATGAGAATTTTGATCAAGCAATAAATGTTAACAACAAAATTAGATAACATAGGAAAATAAAAGACTTTCAAATAAATTGTTGTGGTTTTAGGTCCTTCTAAAACCTAGTTTTTGTGTTTTTTTCAACTATAACTTCAAGTTTCAGGTCCTTGTAAAACCTGGTGGTGCTTAATGCTTACTTCTAGATTTTGTTAAAGGGTTTTGGGTCCCTTCAAAACTTTTTTTTACCCTAATTTGAAACATCAAGTCATTTGAGTGATTAATCAATCAATCTCCTATCAAATTCAAAATAACCAAAACCACTTTAAAAAGAGGAAAATCAATTCATAAAATCATAAAATGAAATAGAAAAAAAGAAAAAGGTAAAGACAAAAGTTGAAAGTAAATGCAACATTTTAATAAATCAACAAAATCATTTATTGTTTGTAAAGTGAAATCATCCTTTTTGAAATTAAAAGAATTGAAAAATCCTCATTTATCCTCACAAACTACGTTTGTTGGACTGTTCCTCTTGAGGTTTTGTGAGATATTTTTTGTTTCACTCTTACGCTTAGTGAAAAGTAAAATCCAGATCCTTACCCCAACCACCTTCTAAAATTCTATAAATAGGAGGGCAAATCAAGAGCAAAGGGACCCAAGTTTTTATGCATTCACACTATAGGCATATTTAGAGCTATCATCCATTTTAGCATTGTTGTTGTAGATAATTCATGTCATTTTAGTGTTTATTTAACATCACTTAGCATTTTTTTGTCTTATGCATGCACACATTCTAGCATTTTAGTGTTATTATCATCATATGATCCTCATTTTCATATAGATCTCATATAGATTTGCATAGATCTACATTAATAACATACTCCCATTCTAGAACTGTCATTAAGATGCTAGTTTGAGAGCAATTTTAATAGTTGTAGTTAGGGAAACATGAGATGTTCATGACGTTTTTATTTAATAGTGATTTCTTGGGTCTAGATTAGTTCATTGTCATTCTAATTGCACTCTACTCTAAGGTCTCATGAATATGCGATTCTACCGTGTACAAATTGGCACCCACCATGGGGGTTCATTCTAGAGCCTCATTGTTCTTCAACTTTTCATTGTAACCTTTTTTTTTGTAGATCTATGTATTAGTCTGGTTTCTTTTTTAGATCTGACTTGTTATAGGTTTTACAATTCTTGGGAAGACTCATAACAGGAGCAACAATATTTCAAAGACACTCCTAGGCTCATGAATTCTGGATCTAAGATTTCTCTGACATTTTAGTGCTTCTGAACACTGTTTCAATGCTTCCACATTATTTTCAAATGCATTTGAAGTGTTTTGTAATGCATTTGAAGTGTTCTGTAACACATTTTCATATTTTTATAGTGCATTTACTATATCTTTTAACACATTTAACTAATATTATAATGCATTTGAACTATTGTGTAATACATATGTATATTTCTATAGCACTTTTGATCATAGCTATAAAATGCCATATCTAACTTGCATAGCTGATTGTTGGCTGTTTACAGGTCTCTTTTGAACTAGACATGAACTCCCAAGCCACTAAAATTACAAGAAGGGAATGAAGACAATAAAAAATATTCCTAGCCTTTTCTAGCATCAAATTAGGTAGGCCTAAACCTCTATCAATTAGATTGTGACATTTTAAAGTTCAATAACCTAGCTTAAGCATGGAGTTTGATTCCTCTATTTTGTTCGGAAATAGGCCTATGCTCTCAACTTAGTCAATTGATCAGAATGCCATACCTTCTGAAAGGGGTCAGTAGGAACTAATTTGGGAACAAGCCAACATGTCGATTGGAGCTTCTTATCTTCCTAGTTAAAGGCTCATAACTAAACATTCTATTTGACATGTTTGAGAGGTTGGAGTAGTAGGGATATGCTCTCACTCTTTTTATGTGATCAAATTATCAAACCTACTTCCAATTTCTATTTATCATGCTTTTTACAAGGTAGCTTACTCAGCCATAGAAAGGCACACCTCCCGAGATTTTCCTTAGTAGAGTTGGTGAGATGGAAAACATAGCCTTCCTCTAGTAGTCTTGAAAGAGATTGTGCCAAAACTCCCTAGCATTGGTGGGAAGCTCTCTTTCACAAGAGAGGTAAATTCAAACATAATCAAATAAACACTAAATCCTCATAGTCATCAACATCAATAAGCCCTATTAGGAAGCCATTTTTAAAATCTTCTAGGTGTGTGCGAGATTATTTCATTGTCATTTCTATTATTATGGTGTGTGAATGTGTCTATTTTAATACATGTTAATTAACTTCAAATTACAACCCTTCCAAGTAAATTTAAACATAACTGCAAACCAACACTGAATTGAACACAAACACTGCAACATACCATGAAATAACACATTGAAAACATAAAACAACACATCTGATTACTTCTTTAATGCATTTGAAACATGTACTAGCACAACAACATGTTTGCACAATCCAACAACACATCTACATTTAAAACAATGCTTTAACCCTATAGAAGAGCACCTAGCACATTATGAAATGACACATATAATCATTTAAATAGCACATTTGAAGTTTTTTGTAGTGCATCTGAGAGAATTTTTAAAATAGAGGCTATCTGCGCATAGAATATCCATAAACAAACAACAAACTTGGATACCCTTTTCCTCTATCAACACTCTGCAAAACTAAGAATCTTGAAAATGACCAACATCTTTAAAGTAAGTAATTTTTTGACCCTACTTTAGGATTCTTATCTAGTAGACATCATCACTTCAACTTTGTACTTCAAGTTAGACATGAACAAAAACATACATCTGTCCCTTACTTGACTTCACAGAATTGAGTCTTATCATTGTCAACATTATTGAAAACCTTTTTGAAACATAACTTGATGCTTAAATATATTTTGGTCTTAAAAAATCCTCACACCATTGAAATATAGAATAATTAAAGGAGTCTCATCTATGTCTCATGCCACTACACAAAATCAATGTAGCTATTAAACAAAAGGAACCTAAAAGATTGCTCATACGGGTAAGTGCCATAATAGAAAAATAAATCACCAAATCTATGCAATTCTCAAATATGGTTGAACCTATTACACACATTGATTTCTTATCAGCCACCATTGCCAATGAGTCACCCTTGTTCAAACAACATAACTTAGAACCATCCACCAAAATGGGTTCATCTCAATCCTAGGGTGAAAATAGCCTTGAAATGAAGATCAAGGATTTTCAACAAAACCATAACTTATTGTCATAATGGAAAATATATGAGAATGACATAAATAATGCTACTTGCTAGCATTGGTAGAAGAATCACCCCTAGAGGTTGTCACTCAAAAAATTCAAGATGTATAATTAGAAATGGAAAGGATAAAATAAGAGAAAGTCCAACCAATTGAATTCAGCCTCGAGAAGGTATGTCCTCTCTCATTTGATAGAAGTGTCATCTTGAAACCCTTTCCATAGAATATGCAAATATTGAAATATGACAAAATTTTTGTCACATTTGATCCTCAGGATCATCTTCAAAAATTCTATACTTTGTATGGAATTTGTTCATGATATGACCTACCTTATGTGACTGTTTCCTAGAAGTTTGGGAGGACAAGCCATGGAGTGGTTCTCAAAGCTCCCCTCTAATATTAAGTCATTTGATCAACTAGCTTTTGTCTTCATTGCATAGTACTTATATAATCTCAAACAAGAGGTCACTATGATCAACCTTTGCAAAAAAAAACAACTCATAGAAGAGTCCTTCAAGGTGGAGGCATACCTTCACCAAATATCATCAATATATCCTAGACAAAGAAAAAATGGATATATTCACCAATAGCCTCTCCAAACCCATGAACTATTGGCTACAAGTTCAAGGTCCTAAGGGCTTTAAAACCTCATTAGAAAACACAACCAAAGTAGAAGAAACCCTATTAAGAAATGACATCATCAAGCTATCAAAAGATGAAAAAGGTTTCTCAAATAACTCCTCATAACCACACAACTCATTGGATCGGTCGAATGATAAACAAAAATCATGGTGGAGAAACAACAATAAAAACATGGTAAATTATGGGGTGGTAGAAGAAAATGACATTAAATCTCAACTTTACCCCTTTCCCAATCAACAATATCCCACTATCAACAACACCAATGGACCTTCTTGCCAGGACACACAAAGGCAAGATAAAGTTCATCCTTTTTATCGCAAAAATACAACCACTTCCCAAACCCAAAATATCACCAACCAATAAGTGACATATAACCAAGCCTCTCCACTGAAAGGATACAAAACTATTAATCCACCTAGAGTCTATACTCCCATTGGGGAAACCTATGAAAGAGCATTGCAAATGCTCTTATAAGATGAGCTTATTGTATTACCTCCATGGTGGAGTGAAGAACATTTTTGCACCTAGCACCAAAATAGGGGGCATCCTACCAAAAACTGTTACACCCTCAAGGAGGCCATTCAAAAACTAATTGATAATGGAACTATTGAAGTAAATAATAATCATGAGGACCAAACAATGTTCAAAAATACCTTCATGAGTCATGAGATGGGTAAATCTTCCAGAACCAACCTAAAAACATCCTCCAATGACAAGGTCAATTATGCCTAACATTATGATAATACGATCATCATAATCTTAAGGTATGACAATGTCATTAATATCATTATTGTCAATGACAAGAATAAAAAACAACATTTAAATGCCATTAGCCAAGGCCAAGCCTCTAAAGTGGTTTTGCCAAGGGAAATCACCAATTCAAAACAAGAAACCACAAGTTCCACTATATACCAATACAACTTGGTTAACAACTATTGAAAACTTTGTAAGAATTTTCCTTAGGGAAAAATCACCCAAAATCAAGGAACTCAAGCACAAGTAGAAAATAGACCAACAGAGTATGATCAGAATAACAATATGATATTCTATTGATTTAATGTCATGTACAAGTACACTAGGAGTGCTTGAATATAAAGGCCTCTAGATTGACTAGGAGTCAACACATTGATAAGTCTTACAATGAGGCACATGTCCACTAGGAGTGGATTATCCTTCATTAACCACATGAGTAAGTGTGATGAAGAGAGGATAAGCCTACAAAGGTGTAGCACGTAAAATTATGTTGTAGACACTATGTGATAGAATAAGAGTGCAAATAGCTGTGTTTTCAAGATGACAACTCAGTTAATTATGCAAACTCTAGTGTTGTAGACACCATGTGCTGAATTAGAGTTGCTTACTTCTCTATTGTCAACATGACAACTCATATAAGTATGCAAACTCCTAAGTGTCAAACTAATAAATAATAAAATAATGCATTCACCTAAGTAAACTTAAGTAAAGTGTAATAAGTAAATACTTATTTACACCAACACCCCCCCCCCCCCCCCCCCCCTTAAGTGCAACTTAGGGGAATGCACTTAAGCTTATGAAAGCTAGGATGAAAATGCATGATGGGTCTCGACTACTAGGCCATGTTAGGTACACATGTACAAAAACAACGAAATCTCTCATAAAGTGGAGAAAGAGGGAAAACCTCATGGGAAAAACCCTCCCCTAAAAAGAGAGATGAAAAATCAAGATGCATGTATGGATGGAGTAATCAAGACTCCTCATTATGACATACATCAAGTATGTACAAAAGAGAAGTACGAGAAGAACACAATCACAAAAGAGGAAAAGCCTCCCCCCAAAAGAGAGAAGAAGAAAGGAGACAAGGTAGTCCCCCCCCAATGTAGAATGCTGATTAGTGATAGCTACTCCAATGTAGAAGCTAATCCATGACTGTTGAATAATGTTCCTCCCCTTTGGAAGAAACAACATCATAGGTAAAAATGAGATACTTCCCCAATGTGTAGAAAGAATCTTGATGATGAATTGTGTCTCGGAAACTTGCTCAACTAGCCCTGTGTCGATACTAACTGTCACCCCTTCCAATGCTGCTAAAAAGAACAATGTTAGATCTAGCAAGGATGGATGTAGAACATATTCCAAAGAACCATGTGTCTCTTCAAATGATAAAAAGACCTCCTACAATTGCTGTACATAAGGATCCACAATCATATCAACTTGGAAAGATGTATCATGTAGAGAATGGACATGAGGGTCAGAGTGAGCCCTTGCAACAACTAAAGAAGTATCTTCTTATCAAAGAGAAGATGTATATCATCAATGATTTTCCCAAAATCTCCAATGTATGACTCCATAAAGAAACCTAAAATATCTTCTATGTAATCATCCACTAATTCTGGAGCTGGAAGACTAGGTGTACCCAACTATATTGATTTGCATGGACCTATCACTATAGCAATGTATGCATGTGGAATGTGTTGATGCTATGACCTTGTATTGAAACTATTAATAGGATCCCACATATTTGAATCTATTAAATCACTATCACTATTGTCACTATCAATTTGCATAATGTACGAAGTACATATAGGATTAGAGGATAAGCTAGGTGAACTTTCCTCAAAGTGAACATTCCTCTCTATAAAAATCTCATGAGTCTTAGGATCTATAAGTCTATATGCCTTAAAACTACCTTCATATCTAATGGAAGTACAAGGCCTTGGTGGTGAGTGCCTTGCATTCCCTATAAGGTATGTTTGCCCATGCTGGACAACCAAAAATTCTAAAGTATTTCATGATTGGTTTTCTTCTGCACCACACCTCAAAAGGAGTCTTTCCATCTAAGGCATTATGAGGAGACCTATTAAAATATGTGATTGGCACTACTTATAGCTTCGATCTCAAGTGATGGATCAAGAGACTTGCCTCAAATCATAGAACTTGCCATAGACTTAAGAGTTTTAATCCTCATTTCTGCAACACTTGTCTTTTAAGAACTAAATGCTACTAGATTCTAAAGATCAATACCCTTAAGTTTACAAAAGTCTCTAAGTCTTGAGGTCACATATTTTCTTTCATTCTCCATACGAAGAACCTTGATTGCTTTCCTTGATTTATTTTCAACATGACACTTGAAGGATATAAAATTATCAAACACTTTGTCCTTGTGATCAAGAAAGTAGACCCATGTGTAGCATGAAAAGTCATCAATGATGGTGAGAATGTAGAGACCCTTACTAACTATTGTTACTACAAAAGGACTTGCTAGAACTATGTGAACCAATTCAAGAGTGACTGTAGCTCTCCAAGACTTCCCTTTATAAATCTTCTCCTCTAGATGTGTATCCATTGAGCAAGATGAACATTCACCCTTAGAAAAGTTGATTGTAGGTAGACCTTTGACCATGTTGTTGGAGCAAAGTTGATGAAGATAGTGGAAGGCAAGATGAACATACCACTCATGCCATAATGTACTTTGTGAATGAGATTGAGTCAACAAGGCATGTGAAGGAGACTTAGGCACAAAGTGGGAGAAAGAATACAACCTTTTGTGATGATTGACTTTACCCACTACAACCAATGTCTCATCTTTAAGATTGTGCACCATTATTGAATCAAGAAGGAACTCAATTTTATTTCCATCTCCATAGTGAGTGATTTGGTAAATTGAAAAGAGATTGGTGCTAAGGTTAGGAATGTAGAGAACTTCTTTGAACTCCCCATTTTATATCTCCACTTGTTATTTCCCTTAAACTTCCATTTTTGTATCATCTGCTACAAAGATGTGTGGTACCTTTGACTGCTTTAATGAAGAAAAGTCTCCTCTTGAAGAACCCATCTGAAATGAGGTAGTTGAGTCAAGTATCCACTCAGTGGAAGAACTTGAACCAGCCATAAGTGCTAGCCCTTTTCCCTTTGAAGTGGGTGTGGAGTTGAATACTTGGAAGCATTTGGCACATTGATTTTGTTCTTCTTGAGTAGGTTTTCCAACTCACAGATTCTCTTAGTTTTGCAATGATGCTCACCATGATTAGGTTTCTTGCAATATGCAAAAAAAGTTTATCCTTCTTATCATTGTTTCCCTACTTGTTGGAAGAAGAATTGCCTTTCTATGAGGAGGTAGATTGTTGTGTCTCTGATTGTGATTTTTTCTTCCACTGCTTCTTTTTACTATTGGTAGAACTTTTTCCACTTTGATTTGATTGGTTCTAATTAGTAGCCACCAATGCCTTTGTCTTTGATGACTTGAGAAGTCCCATATCTATCAACTTGGATTGTTCCAATATCAACATCTTTGCAAATGCACCAAATGAAGGCTTAGTGAGGGCACTTTCCATGGTTAACTTGTGAGTGTTGTAACTAAAAAAAAAAGATGCATAATCTAAAGGTAGCCTCTTCAAGATGTGATGAATCAATCGATCATCCTTCATGGGATTACCACAATATTTAAGTAGTGCTCTTAATTCATTGGATTTGTTGATATAGTCTTGAATTTCATCAAAATTCTTAGGATCCAAGAGAAGTAAATCATCCTCAATTTGGAATCCCTTTTCCTCATCCACCTTACCACATGTCATGCCCAAAATTACAAGACAAAAACACAACAATTTTTTTCTATTTAAAAAAGGTAAGCCTAAGGAGTTACAACTTGACATATGCATGTTGCAATTAGGTTGTCAAATAGTTAGGTGCTCGAAATAGATTTATCCATGGCATTAGAGTAGAGGTTAAGTTCCTTAGAGTATGGTATGTGTTGGTACCTACTACCTTTCACTGATAGAGGAAAAATCTCTTTAATTTGGTGATTTACTATAGAGTAGTACCCTTAAGAATAATCATATTTCAATAATAATCCAAATTGGATCTTAGACAACACGTTTGATCTTCTGAACATAGTTTCACAATTGTATTGTACTAAAATGGGTATAGGTAAATAGGTTCATATTCATTTTTGGTATCAACCACTATAAAATTTCTTTTTCTACTATGCACTGTATCCATAGTTTCCACATGTAATTTTGAGTCTTGTCTCATGACATTTCTTTACTAGATCTCCAAATGGGTATACCCAATTTTCTACATTTCTTCATTTTATATGTCATGTTTACTATTTGTATAAAAATATCTCTTAATTTCACACTATAAATACTACCCAGTGCGTATGTCAAATATTTTGAATATTAAAATGCATGACGTGAGTAGTGTATTACAACTAAATATTTAAGCCTATACATCTAATTTCAAAAGCTACTCTTCAATTTTTGAATCACATTACACAGTTGAACTTTTTTATAAGTTACTAATTAATAAAAATATGCTACTACTAATAACTTCCTACACACTAGCATGAGTTAAGTTATCATTCTACTAGCATTTAACTTATTATTTTACCATCTCACTCACAAATTCATTTATACCATACTACTATTGATTATATTGTAACAATTAATTTATCTATATTTATTACTAATATAAAGTATTATCATTAACAAGGATTCTTGTTAATAACACCTGATCTCCACCATTTCTAAATTGACAATCATACCAACTTACATTCATTTATTAGATTATTTACTCTAACCCACAAATTAATACTACTGTACGAAATTCAATAAAATTATTTTATTATATTGTCTTATGTACTAAATGATTAACACTATTCTACTAAACATTCACCTATTACTAATATCTTAATCCTACATACTTAGAATTAGCATATACCTGTTGACATCCACTTTATTAACTATTATTATTATTAACTATGAACTAATAGTTATCCTATCCAAACCATCTATTCTACACTCCTTACTAAATCCCAATTACTAAACTAAATCTAGTAAACCATAATTACATCTACCCAACTATCTAGCTAATCTCCTAAATCCCTACCTACTTTACCCCTTCACAGTTTCCTACAATTTTCCCACTTTCCCATCATTGCTTGACCCCACCAAACTCCATACCCCATGTAGATCCATCCTTCTCCCAAGTCGACTTCCTCAATTCCACTCACATGGGCTTCTTTCAAATTTCTTCCAAGACACACAAGGAGAGGGAGATGTGAAGAACGAGATGGAAGAGGGTGGTTGGTGTGAGGGAAATGCTTTTCCTTAAGAAGGGTGTGGTCCCTACTCCCCATGATGTAGTATAGGGTGATTAGAATAGGTGTAGGTTAGTTTCATTTTATTTTATTATTATTATTTATTTCTTAGATTTATTTTGGTTCATGAGGGTTCACTATGGTACATCCTTGACAAATTCAATGTGTCTTAGGGTAGTCACATAAGGTACTTTCCAATGTTATGATTCATGTAAATGTCTTTTTCCTTGTTGTCTTTCATGTCGCCTCTTGGGACCACATGATAACTTTATATTATTATGTTATGAGATGGAATCTTTAGGGATATTTCCCAATTATTTTAATGGGTCTGTATTCCTCTTTTCTTGATAGAGATATTATTTTCATTCTCATAACTTCTAGAGAGTGAAAACACCTTCCCAACACAATTTCTTTGTAACTCTAACTCATTTGTATTTTTTTCTTGATGTTTCTTTGTCTACTAACTATAAATCCTACAAATACCATTATGATCATGCAATTAATTGGAACAACATAATAAATCTATTAAGGCTATTGAATCTTACTTGAAGGAATACTTAATGCCTTGAGAGTTTTATCCTTCCTTACAATGTTATACTTACGACTTCGTAAGAATGTCTATTGGTTCAATTCCACCACATCTCTACTTGTGCCAAACCTTAGATATGATGAAAGTATTTTAACTAGGAAGGATAGATCATTACTTTTCAGCTAGTTTAGGTCATTTCTTGCATTCTTCTACATTTTCTTACTATCCCATGTACATTATTGTCAGCCAACCAAATTCACTATGAATCTACTCACAATTTTAAGCATATTGAGAATGCAAGATTACATAACTTTTCTAAGTCATTAATGGAATAATTTCAAACATATATTTTTATTCTACATGAATATTGAGCACAATTTTCTCATCACATTTCATATGTCAAAGGGAATACTCCACATATTCCTATTAATTTCAATGGGCATAGAATACAATTGAGTAGCTACTTAAAATGATTCCATACCACATTTCTACTATACCTACAATAAAGTTTCACTTGCAATCTCATTACATACAAATGCATATCAATGAAATAATGACACAATTACATATGATCCTTTCATAATTATTTCATTTTACCATGTAGTCATGTATCACAACAACATGAAGAAGTTGAATATTTCTCCATTACAAATGCAATGCACAAAAGACAAGTTCCCTTTCCTTGATATTGCAATCCATGAGCAATCCAAGCCTTCTTCTATAAATTCAAGGAGCACAACCCTGCAAATGCATAAAGGAAAAAAGAAACATGAACCATGGAGGCTCACCTCCCATCCTAGGCTTCTATGAAGCCACCCACTAAGTATGGGAAAAAAGTCCAAACATGATACACACATGTACTGCATTAAACCATAAAATACAACACATAACACTCCCTTACAAGGTTTGATACAATGATTCTCCATTGGAATCATGAAATAATGGGTGAAGGTGGGCTCTCCAAAGAGAAGAATGCCATATCCATATACACATATATATTTTCAATTGAATAATGCCTCTTCAAGGCTATCAAATAAAACCTCTTCATCACATCAATACACTTATACCTCCCATAATAAAAATGCCTCTTCAAGGCTACCAAACAAGGCATGTGGCTTCCATGAACAAAAAAACCTTCTCCAAGAGGAAAATCTCTCAACTTCAATGTTGAGCCCAACTAACCCCTTCACCCAAGGCTTCTCTTCCCTCCCAAGGGTGAGTGAAGCCTTCACAACCATGAACAAATTTAACATTCAAAACAAAACAAAGAGATCAATAAAGAAAACCAAGACAATACATGAAATTCATTGCACATTCACAACAAAACACAAGGATTACAATAACATTCCTTGACTCCATAACAACATTCCTTACTTGTAGATTCATTATGCAATACTAAAATAAAATGGTCATGATTGAGAACCAAATGTGGTCCAAGCTAAAGGAAATGACAGTTGATATAGAGCTCCCTTAGCCTCCCTCAACAACCCTAACTATATCTAAACTTAGGGAGTGGGTGAACACCCCACTAGTTTGTCTCAGACTCTCTAAAAAGGCTATCCCACTAAGTATTTTAACAAAAAAACCAAGCCACTCCCTCTTACAAACTTGTCGCCCCCTAAGTTTTCTATATTTGATGTAGTGGAAACATGGAAGAGAACACATGTGGCAACTCCATTTTCGAATTGGTGTAAGAAGGCATTGGTAAAGCCCCCCCCTAGGTTGTCTAGTCACTATCATGGTCAAAATTAGGTTCCTAACGTGTTATACTATCTTATGGGTAGCTCATTTTCACATAAAAAATACTTTGGGACCACCTAATGACCCCTCAAAACCCTAGTCAAGTCTAAATTCTAATCTCCTTTGATAATGACCCATCCTACCCCTTGTCAAGTGGACTTACTTAATCATTAACAAGGTACTTAGTTTTAGGGTAAAATGCCACCATGGCTAAAACCATAGATGACATGTCATTAACACTCAAAATACACAAGTGTCAAGTGACACATAAAAGCACATTCCACATCATCATGACATGTCCCTAATGCATCTTTGTGATTAAAAATTTCACACACCACCAAACTTACATTTACAAAATATGATACATCACATTGGGGATTTTTGAATCTTCCAAAGATTTTCCTTGGCTAAACCATGTTCACATAGGTTTGGAACTTGTTTCCCCCAAAGATTTCCATGGTTCCACTTCTTGCAAACTAAACTCAAGCATCAATAGTCCAAGGAGGTCATAGAAAATGTATATCATAAATGCATATGAATTTAGATGTTATGTAATCCATATTAACATAATTCAGTGGGATTCCTTTACTTACTCATTTCAAATAAGACACTTAAAATGTTAAAATATCAAAATATGCACATCACACTTAGTCATAACTTATCTAATCAATTTAACATTTTGCATCACATCATAAATCTATTTCCTATCATAATGATGAAATGTTGAATCTATAGTGCTAAATCAGCCAAAATGAGAATTAGTTCTGATTACATACCTTCAATCAAAACCACCAAAATGTAATTGTCACAACTAGTATACTTGATTAAATATAGTTTTATTACTAACACTATATCGTTATTATTATGAGATATTTCATGATAAGGCACATGTCTCTTAAATCATTAATGTTAGGAAATCAAGATGTTTTCAAAATCATGTCCGCATAGATTCAAAATTGATCATTAGGTAAATCCATTATACCTTTTAGTGAATATATTATATTTTCATCTTAATCATTATTCGCTAATACTACTTGTACAACAATTTCTTATAATATTTACATTAAGCTGAGCTTTACCGAGTAAGCATTTTCTAAATTGATAACAATTTTTGTCTATAATTATTTTTAGTACTCACAAGGGTAGGTGTTAATTTAGCTTTCCACAATGGCCTCATAATATACTATGGATCCAAAAGCATAGTTTTCTAAGTGATAACATCTTGATTATTTATTCCATAGGGTCTTAGCTTACTATCCTGATAAAATTTGAATACGATACTTATGAAAATGGTGACCACAATGTATATTAGTATAATAAGATCTTAGGTCCAATATTAATATGAAGGATGCCAATCATGACATACCTAAATACTAGAACCTGCTTATCATCATCCTATCATAAGGTGTATGGTAATAGTCTATAATTCACATACCATGCATGAGAGACAAGGTCATGACATCTCACCTCCTTACACTTCCTAATTCTGACCATATTCATGTTATTTAGGGTTTATAATATAGTACTAGGAAAAGGGTCTTCCACTATACAACCCTTCAAGTTTATCCCAAGTAGGCTTGGCTTCCTTAAAGCTAGAAATGTGGAAGAAGAGATCTCTGTGAAACCAACTCTTGATAATTCCTAAAGCCTGATTGTCTTTGATTTTCCAATCAACTAGTGCTATAGCATCATTAGGTTTTACAATTGTACCATCAAAATATAGATTTAAACCTTTTTCCATTAATCTACTCTATACAATATCTTTCCATGTAGTATAATTGTGTGAAGTTAGAAGTGGAGTTTTAGGTGAACCCCATGATGCAAAAAATGAAAAAAGTTCAAAAGAGAGGCACAAGAACAAAAGAGACACCCCCTATTCACTCAATCAAAAGATGCCCCCAAAAAAGATGCTTTTGGCACTTTATATGTAGTGCATGTACAATAGGCCACCTTTCAAAATGAACAAATTAGACTTCTAATTTTGCTATTTACAACTACCTTTTGAGGCTCAAATCTATCACTTAGCACTATAGATCACATGTACAATAATTTTGAAGAGTAATTGAAGTAATACAATGCAAAAAAAGACCTAATTATAAAAGTGATATTTTTGTCCAAGCAACCCTATAATCTGAGTGCAAATCTGGAAAGTAGACAAAAAATTAAGCACTTAAAAAAAATAGAACTTGAAAATGTGTCCAGATGAGCCTATACAGAGCATTTCAAGTTGCAAAATGTAGGATTGGACAGGTATAGTTGCTAAAAAATGCAATTTCTAACAAATCCATGCACCAAAACTAGAAAATAATAACACCACTAAAAAGTTCAAGAAACTATACCCAAAATAAAAAAAATTACACTTGATTTGGAGTCTAGATGATTGAGTTATGGCCTCCCAAAGTCATACTATCAAATCAAAACTGAATCTAGAGAGGGGTCTAGGAAACAAACTGCAAGGTTAAATTTGACTGTCAAATGGCTATCACAATAGTTTAAATTTTCCTATAAATGATAGTTAGACGACCATCAAATTTGATGCCATGTATTATTGACATAAGCAAAAAGGGTCCTCCTAGCTGACGTGGTAGGTATGGTTACTAATGTGGTGATCAACATGGTAGGTACGACCATACAAAACTATATGGAACTATTCAGAAAAATCTAGCAGGGTAGGCTAACTATGTGCTAACGTATTGTTGATGTGGCAAAATTGAAGAAGGTCACATGGTGGTTGACAGAGTAGGTCATGGCAAAGATGAACCATGTGGTGGCAGGATGTGGCGATGCATTGTCACTGCCGTGTGGAGTTTTAGTGGCTCCACATGGACTCTGCATGGAGAGAAGGTCTTTTGACTATAGGCAATGATAGGGAAGGATGGTACTAAGTTTGGGTTTGGTGAACATCATGGGGAGGTCTAAGAAGATGCTACATGGTGTTGCAGGAGGTCTAGAGTACTACACAGTCATCGGTGTGTTTGTTCAGCTGACACTGTGTGTTCTACGGTGCTCAAAAAATTGAAGTCTGTCATGAGGCTAGAAACCAAAGATTAGTGAGTGTTGGAATATTCAAAATGTGGGCCATGGGGTATTTTTTCATTGCCGATGAAGTAAAGGATGCCACCATGTCAATATTCAGGCTGACAGTGTGGGATAATAATCCCATAGGTGCTGGGGAGTGCACAAATGTTTTTTTAAAACAAAAAAACCCTAGAAGACTTAGCAAAGAGCTAAACACTGGTTATATGTTCTATCTACTATGAGTGGATCAACTAGTGTGGGTAAACATCTGCCAAAATTATGTGGTTAGATTATGAGGTGGTCCTGCTGGTGAATGTGCTAGTAAAAAGGAATATTTACTGATTACTGTAGAATATTTGGTGATGCCCGCCAGTTTGTGCTGAGATGATTGCCAAAAATGGAATATTCCACCTGAAGGGGCCATGATTTCACCACCTAGTTCCTACAAAAAAAAAATTTCTTTGCAGGCTCAATGGGCTAAAAAAATTTCAAAAAATTGCTCCAAAAAAGTTGACAAAATTTTGAAAAAATGCTTTGAAAAAGCTGACGAAAATTGTAGAGAAATTAAAATCAGATCTAAAAATAAATTTGAAGATCTAAAAAATGATCATATTAGATTTGCAAATCAGGCCTTTGGGTGCTGGTTTGCAAATTTTTTTGGCCTCAAATTCAACTATGGCCTAGGGTAGGCAAATTTATAGTTGATTTTCATCGAATTGACATTCCAGATGTAATGGTGAGGTTTGCTTTGGCTCTAGATGCTCCCAATGATTGCGATACTCTAGATATGGGTCGAGGTGTCCTCAAAGAGGTGAAGCAAGAATGGTCTCTAATGGCTATGTGAAGAGAAATTCCCTCAGCTCTGATACCATGTAAGAATTTTCCTTAGGGAAAAATCACCCAAGATCAAGGAACTCAAGCACAAGCACATAATAGACCAACAAAGTATGATCAAAATAACAATATGATATTATATTGAATTAATGTCATGTACAAGTACACTAGGAGTGCTTGAATATAAAGGCCTCTAGATCAACTAGGAGTCAACACACTGATAAGTCTTACAACGAGGCACATGTCCACTAGGAGTGGATTATCCTCCATTAAGCACAAGAGTAAGTGCAATGATGAGAGGATAAGCCTACAAAGGTGTAGCACACAAAATTATCTTGTAGACACCATGTGCTTGAATAAGAGTGTAAATAACTCTGTTTTCAACATGACAACTTAGTTAATTATGCAAACTCCAGTGTTGCAGACACCATGTGCTAAATTGGATTTACTTACTTCTGTGTTGTCAACATGACAACTCATAAAAGTATGCAAACTCCTAAGTGTCAAACTAATAAATAATAAAATAATACATTGACCTAAGTAAGCTTAAGTAAAGTGTAATAAGTAAATACTCATTTACACCAACAAAATCTTTCCCACATCTCCATCTTTGAGTTATTTCAAATCTCTTTGGAGTACAAAAAGATACTTACCAAATCCTAGGTACCAAATGACATTGATGTCAATAGACTCTTAGCACAAGATGACATGTCCTTCATTTATCCACAAAACTTTCCATTGCATATTGAAGTCTTTATACATAGAAATAGAGTGAAGAGAGATTTGGTTAATGGTGGGGCCAATTTAAATATCTACACTTTAAACTTGTAAGAGCATTAGGTTATATAGAGGATGTAGCTGATCCCAGGAAAAAGATTACAATTAAAGCTTATGATGATGAGGAGAGATCCTCTAAAGACATGGTCATTTTACCAATTTGGATTAGCCCAATCATGAAGGAAACCATCTATTAGGTTATGGATCTAAAGTTGACTTACAACATCTTATTAGGTAGGAAATGGATCCATGATATGCAAGTAGTTTCGTCCACTTATCACTAATGTTTGAAATTTCTATATATGGGTTGAGAGGTAACCATACTTTGGGACCAAAACTATGCACAATATTGCTATTCCCTTGTTCCTTACAAAAGGGAAGAAGTCCTCATCCCTACAAGAGATGCCAACTAGTATACAACAACAAAATCTTCAACATCCATTGGTCAAGATAACAACCACTTATTCAAGATGAATAAGCAAAAAGAGAAAGTGGGTTGTTCCAATTCTTCCATCCCATCACCACTATCGCTGATAGACTTTTAACAAATACATTATGAGGAAATGAATTTCTTAATGAAATATTTTAAATGAAAGTGCAAACTACAATGCAAGGGGGTAGGTGAATATTTAATTTCTTTGTTTGACCCACCACTATCTCCAAAATATCATGGCATCTTCAACATCTCCTCCTAGAGCTTATAATGAACACTTTGCTAAAGGAAGTGATATCTCTCCAAGCATCACTAAAGAAGAAAATAAGAGAATACAAAATGAAGATATCTCCTCCCACCTTTTTGGCAAGGGTTATGATTTCGTGATAAAAATGGGTTACCCAGGGGAAGGCCCATTTGGAAAGGGGAAAGGAATTATAGAACCATTAGTTACACATTTCAAACCCTATAAACTGAAGACTAGGGTAGGTTATTCAGAACAAGGAAAGGAAAGTTTTTCTCCTTGCCCTAAGCCAACACATCTTGATACGTCTCAATCTAATCATGGGGAGTCCTCTTCCTCTACATTGGTTTGGGTTTGAAAAGGGAAAAAAATTATAGATTAGAAAGCATCTAATACAAAGATTGTGAACCTATCTTCACCTAATCTACACCTTGTAGAAGGACCGTTCACAGATGGAATTAATGAAAAAGATGATGATGATTCCATCAAGTGGGAATTTGAATCATTATCTGAAGAATCTACCCAAGATAAATAATGTGATGTCACTCACATTCCTACACAAAGCACTGTTGCAGAACTAGATTCTACTTTCAACTCAGATTTCACTTCACTACAAAGAGTCAATTCACATTAGGCTAGTTTTGAAATAGGAATAAAACAAATGCATGATCTTACAACTCCTAGGGATGATGAACCTAATGAAGTATTCCAATTCTAGACTCTATTTTTGGATTTATTTTCAGTGGAAATAAAAAATGAGTATAGTGAACAACTTGAAAACTCTAGTTTCCTTGAAAATTTAGAAGAAGCACATGTCATAGACTTAATAGATACAATGTATGAGTCACCAAATGAGGTTATGTCCTTAAACCCAATTGAACCACATCTATACCTTTAATTGTTATCCCTAGTACATCCTGAGCTTATTAGCTAGGATACAATTGAGCCCCCTTAATATAGTTGAGCCATCTCCTAGATGAGAACCAAGTAATACACCCATGGATTGGCCAAGTATCAATTATCTTAGTCCCTCAAAAAGAAGTTAGAAATGTCAAAAAATCCAGTTACCTCAACCATGTTGTGGCAGGTCTTGATAAAAAAATAGAAAAAAATAGAAGTGTCGCATCTAACAATGAAAACCCAACTGTGGCACCTGTTTTTGAGATAATTGATGTTTTACCTGAGTATTTAGAAGAAATATCATCCATCAAAATTGAGCCAACAAAGAAAGTTGACATCAGGATAGAGGAAGAGCCTAGATTCATTCACCTAGCACAATCATTAACTCTAGAAGAAAGAAGTGAATTCATCCACTTTTTCAAAGAAAGATAGATTAATTTTGCATGGTCTTATGTTGAAATGTGAGGGTTAGATCCTAATCTAATTCTTCATTACCTCAACATCACTCTAGGAGCTAAACTAGTTAAACAAAAACTCAAAAAAATGCATTTGCATGTAACATTATTAGTCAAAATAGAGTTAGAAAAGTTACTTCATGCCAACTTGATTAGGCCATTGGCCTATGCTTCATGGATCTCCAACATTGTACCTATTTCAAAGAAAGATGGTAGTATACAGATCTGCATTGATTTCTATGATGTCAATAAAGCATGTCCCAAAGACGACTTCCCTTGCCAAGTATTGACACTATTTAAGACCTAAAAACATGAAATTCTATGTTTTTCCTTATGGATGGTTTTTATAGATATAATCAAATTAGGATAGCACCCAAAGACCAAGACAAAACAACTTTCACTTGTGAATGAGGTATTTTGTTGGAACATCATGTCCTTCAGCCTTAAAAATGTAAGAGCTACATATCAAAGGGCTATGACCACAATATTTCATGACATGATGCACACCTTTATGGAGGATTATGTAGATGAACTTCTAGAAAAATTTAATGCTTGTGAAGGCCATCTCCCTATCCTAGATAAGATATTGAAATGTCTAGAAGCTTTAAAAGTTAAATTGAACCCCAAGAAGTGTGCTTTCAGTGTATAATGTAGAAAAATCTTGGGCTATATTTTCTCTTCTAGAGGGATAGAGGTAGACCCCAAAAAAATACAAGCTACTGTTAACATGCAACCTCCCAAGAACCTAAGCCAGTTACATTTCCTTCAAGGGAGACTTCAATCAGTTTGAAGATTCATATCTTAGTCAGTTGAGAAATGTGTGTGTTTCAGCCACCTCCTTAAAAATATAGTTTTTAAGTGGGACAATCAGTGTCAAGCAGCCTTTGATCTCCTCAAGAATTATCTCATGAATCCACCTATCTTGGTGCCTCCTCTACTACAAAAACCTTTACTGTTGTACATTTCCTTGACATAATAATCAATAGGAGCCCTCCTAGTGCAAGAAAATTACCAAGGAAAGGAATGAGCTATCTACTACATTAGTTGAACCTAACTGTGTGCTCAACTATAATTTCACTGAGAAGGCATCTTTGTCCATAGTTTTTGCTTCCAAAAAAATATGCCACTATCTCCTAACCCAAAAAGTAAAAACCATAACAAAAACACACCCACTCAAGTATCTTTTGAGTAAGACTGCATTAACTGGGAGACAAATCAAATGGGTAATGGTTCTAAGTGAGTTTGACATAGAGTATGTTGATAGAAATGCCATTAAAGGGAAATCCATTACAAATCAGTTAGAAAATGCACCTCAAGAAAGATCAAATCCCATCCTAGCTGATTTTCTAGATACACATATCCTCTAGACAGTGCTAGTCACATGGAAGTTCTACTTTGACAGTTCATACACACATCATGGTCCAAGCACCAGAATACTATTCATCATGCCTCTAGGCATCACCATTCCAAAGTCATAGAAACTATTATTCCTATGCAGAAATAACATGGAGGAATATGAGGCCTTATTTCTTTGCCTCAAGATAGATTTGGAATGGAAATTAATGACAATAGAAGTTTATGGAGATTCTCAGCTGTTCATTAATCAGGTGAATGACACATATCAAAAAAAGGATGAAAAATTGCTACCCTCCAAACACTTGGTTGATACACTCAAGGCATGTTTTTTTCATATTACATTCAAGAAAATCCCTAGAGATAAAAAAAGGGCAACAGATGCTATGGCTACTTTGATCACATTACTCTGACTACTAGATCGACATGAAGGTTACAAATTCCTAGTCGAAGAGATTGTTCAACTCGCATTTACTCAACCAAAATCACACATCATTTGCCACTTAGATATTCCCAACTCCCCCTGGTGTGATTCCATTTATGCCTACTTATGCCATAACATTATGCCTTCTTACTTATCTCAAAACCAAAAATGAAACTTTATCTAATAGACCTTGTGGTACACATTGGTGGCTAACACATTGTATTGGAAAGGTCTCGATGGTACTTTATTTAGATGTCTCAAACATGATGAGTCTAGGGTTTCTTTAGAAGATGTTCACATGGGTATTTGTGGGTCACATTCTAGTGGATTCACCTTAGCTAAACAAATCCTTAGAATGGGCTATTTTTGGCCCACCATGGAAAATTATTCTATTGAATATGTCAAGACTTGTAAGAAGTGTTAGATCTACAAAAGCTTTATTCGCACCCCATCCTAGGAACTCATCCTGCCACACAATGGTCCTTCTATCAGTGGGATTTTGATTTGATTGGTGTGATCAACCCACCTTCCTCTGATGGAAACAAATAGATTATTATAGCTATTGAATACTTTACTAAATGGGTCAAAGCAATGCTACTCACATATTCCACCAAAAAAATGATTGCCTCATTTATCTTGAACCATATCATTTGTTAGTTTGGCATACCTCATGCCATCTTAATAGATAATGCCTTGTATTTCAAAAATCAAACAGTTGATGAGTTATGTGAAAAGTTTCACATCATCTACCATTCATCATCAATCTAGTATCCCCAAGGCAATGGCCAAGCAAAGGCCACCAATAAAAGCATCATTAAAATCGTCAAAAGAACTATCAATGATATTGGTATGGATTGACATTTATAGTTAAATCTTGCCTTGTGAGCCTATAGGACAAGTGTTCAAACACCTATGAGCACAACACCCTTCTCTCTGGTCTGTGGTAGTAAAGCAATACTCCCTTTAGAGGTTGAAATCCCATCTCTATGAGTCACCCTCTATGATGTATTATCTGATGAGGATTATAGAGTGGCCCATTTAGAACAACTGGAATTCCTAGAAGAACACCAATGCACAACACATGAACATCTTAAAGTGTATTTGAATAGGCTATCTAGACACTATAATAAGAAGGTCAAGCCCCATGTCTTCCAAAATGGAGATTTAGTCCTCCATGAGAACCTTAAGAATCATGCAACCATGGAAAATAAGGGAAAATGGGAAGCCAATTAGGTTGGCCCTTATATCATCACAAAATCCTTTGGAACATGCACCTTCAGACTTTCAGATTGTGATGGTGAAGAACTAGTAGAACCCATTAATAGCATTCATCTCAAATGATTCTATGTCTAAAGCCTTGAGAAAGCACCTCATTACTAAAAATATAAAAAGACAACAAAAACACTAGAAAACATTAAAAAAAAAAAACCTGGTATAAAAGAAGTGAGAGATAACACCTTTGGGCTTCCTCACACAATACTCATACCTCAATGCAAGTGTACAAAAAGAAAGAGCTATAACAAAATCCTTCATACAAATTTTGCTTGTCTATAGCCTTTCCATTACTTATCTCCATCTTTTTGGGCACCATTAAATAGAAATGAGAACAAGGGGGTATAATATGCCGCATTTGAGTCAATTTTACACATATCCAATTGAGAAACACTTGTGGGTTACAATTCAATGGTTTGTTAGCATTAGAAATAGTTTACAATAGAAAAGGGGGCAAATAAGAGGAAACATGGAGTCTGATTATGTTATGAGATACCACAAACATGAATTGTAGGGAAATCAATGCATATCTCACATATCTACCACCACTAGTTGGTCCTAAAAAACCCACTTTAGCATTCATAAATCCATATTTGATCCCTAAAACTTCATTTTGGGCCTTCATAAATACCTAGTCATTGCCCCCCCTCCCCCCCCAAAAAATAAAATAAAATAAAATCCAATTTTGTCTCTGTAGCTCTCCATGTGCTCCTAAAAATCCCTTTTGGCCCTCCTACCTGCCTTGATGATTTCCCTATTCGAACAAATCTCACTTCCATCCTTTTTTCATTAATTAATAGATCAAAATGATCAAAACTAGTCAAAAATCATCAAAAATTATAAAAATTATCAAAAATAGAAAAAAATGATAAAAAATGATTAAAAAATAGTCAACAATAATAAAAAATTATAAAAAAAAATCATCAAAAATTATAAAAAATAGTAAAAAATACCCAAAAATATCATAATTCACCAAAAATCAGACAAAACAATTGAAAACACAGGCTATTGATTTTGCATAAATTATTGTTATAGATTTCAAACCGATGATCCATTGATTTCATGCTAAGTTGGTGTCTACCTATAATTGCTACTCCTTCAAGACGAGTTTGGTGTACCTCAACCAATTTTATATGAAATTAATGGTGAGGCCCACAATTTGAAATATATTTAAATATTCTATGAAAAAATACTTTCCTTATTAAATGAGTATATCACAATCATCCATCTTGCTACAAGAGTTTAAGAAGTAGCATAATTATGTCTTGAAACATCTCCTTGAGCTTGGGAAAATCTAGCATAATGTGGATAGCTGAAAAGGTCTTGACTACATTCCTTTTGTTCCAGAAATAAGAAAACAAAATCTTGAAGGATTCCCAAACTTATTTATGTTGCAGAGACCATGATTGATCTAACATCCTTCAAGAAATATATCAATGCTATCCTAAAAAGGCTTTTGAATTCTCACATCCTCCCTCTATGGTTTGAGGGCACATTAATACTTCGTACATCACTTGGATTGCCGATGATTTTTGTCGAACTCTTTCATCATCACCCAACAATAGCACAAAATAAGTAAGCATACATTTGAGAGATTGCAACAACCTACTCTAGTGCCCTCTTAGGCCTTCCAATGCCTTTGTAGGCCCAAAGCGCTATTTTCAGGTCCCCTAACACCTTTTTAGACCATCCAACACCTTTTTTAGGCCCAAATGCCTTTTTAGGCCATCCAATGCCTTTTATAGGCCCAAACACCTTTTTCATGGCCTCCTAGCACCTTCTTAGGCTATCCAATGCCTTTGTAGGCACAAAGTGCCCTTTTCTGGCCCCCTAATGCCTTTTTAGGCCATCTGGTGCCTTTTTCAAGCCTTCAAATCCTTTTTTGGGCCTCAAAACCTCTTTTATAGGCCCAAAAACTTTTTTTAGGCCTTCCAACGCCTTTTTTTGGCTTAACAATGCCTTCTTACACCCCCACATCTTTTCATAGGTCGCATAAATATCTGTCTCAACACACACCTAGAGAAAAATCATGACATTAACTATCACTTTTCTAAGAAGGCTATCAATATACACATAAATTTTCCGCTTGAGTTTTGTCCGCCTTTCAAAAGTTAGCACTTCCTACTTTTCCCACCTCATGCACTTGCACTCTCCAAATGTTGCACAAGTTCATATTCATCTTACGTTAAGAACCCACTATTGCTTTCTTCTTCATAATCATTTATTCCACATAAGTGAAGGTCAATCTTCTTGTCTATTCACACTTTTGAAGGGTCTTGACAACTTTCCCAATATTTGCAAAAATATCAAAAATATCCAAATATTCATAAAAATATAAAAAAAATCCAACTATTTGGAAAATATCAAAAAATTCCAAATATTTGCAAAGAATATAAAAAACATCCAAATATCTGCAAAATATCAAAAAAATTTAATTATTTAAGAGAAAATATCAAAAACATTCAAATATATACAAAATTCCAAAAACATCCACATATTTCCAAAAATTCCAAAAATATTCCAAATATTGCAAACATGTCACAAAAATACAAGTGCAAATATATCAATAATGATCAACCATTTTTTCCATGGATAGACATGATTTTATTTATTATAACAACAAAGGTACAATTACATCCCAACAAAAAAATTTATTCTAGCCTTCCTTGTAGGGGTAGCATGCTAGGACCTTCATCTGGGGGCACTTCCCTAGATGTAGTCCCAAAAGATGAAACTCTTGGCATCGATCCCCCTCACACCCAAAAAACATCCATTGGTATTAGGAATTTCCTATTATTCAATTGTGCATTCAATAGTTATGTAAATTTTCTATCTACAAATTGGGTCTCTCGTTGACGCTCCATCACACTAACTGATAATATAATCCCACACAATATGCATTTTTCTAGTGTACCTTTGCCATCATTTGCATATCTGCGAACACATTGTCTGCCAATTTTTTGATACTTGATGTTGTAATCGCTTGTTGAGCCACATCTTGTTCCTATTGCATCTATTTGATTTCTATTCTCCAATGCTCCAATCCACTTGCATCTCACTAAGTTGATGTTGTAGCTATCTCACCCTTCTCTCACTAGCCATTAACCGTTGTTGTAGCTACAATGACATGGTGTTCATTTTTGACACTGCATCCTTAAAGGACTATGACTGCACTTGCAATAACACTAGCTCAATCTATGTACTTTCCAAACCCACTTGCACCATCCTTAAGAATCCTAAAATATTTGTGTAGGTGCTCACTTTGTTCACATCCCTAGATCATTTCCCTTTGCTCGTGACCTTTCCACTCGTAGCTCAGCTTCCAACAATTACACCCATGACCATTCTACATCCAACACACCTCAAAGCTATCTGGCTTCTATTTATGCTCCATCCTCATGGTATTTATCTATCAACCCTAACAAAAATGTGGCCTCTTTCTTTGCATTCTCTACCTTGACTCTCTCCATGGTTAATTCTCTCCATAGCTCCTCTACTTTGCATGTTTTTGCCTCTGGCTTTGGCTCAAACACACCTACCACTCCCATCTCTTCACATGTTAACCCTTATATTGGGATTACAAGGCTAATTGACTAAGTCACAACACTCATCACCTCACCCATACTGAAATCCTTAGTTTATCTTTGACCTCTTCTGGAAATCTTCTTAGGAGAGCTCAATCCTCCATCACTTGTTGATCCTTTTGACACTTACACACATTTTTTTGCCACTAGAGGGCTATCTTTTGCCTTCATTACTGGATTGATGCCTAATTTGTCCTAAAATGCCTACTATGTTGTGCTCCTTGAAAACATTGACAACACTGACAAGGGATATCCCTCTAGCCTAACTTCTGAGCCCCTAGGTTGCATCTGCCTTGGCTCTATTTGACTTGACTCACCATGTTCATGTGCCAATGCTTGAAGTTTAGTCTTATACACTAGTTTGCTTCATGTCTAATAGGCATGCTTCAGCCTTTTTCCTTGCCTCACCTAGCCTCCCTGAGTAATGTCCCCCATCCTTTGCCTCCTACTATGACTAGTTTGGTGTGCCTGGCATGTTAAATCCTTATGCTTACTTCACTTCAATAATAGTCAAATCTTCAAAAAGTAGTGATACTTATCACTTCATTGTGCATCACTTCATGTTCATCTACCCATCTATTTATAAAAATCACTCCACCCACATTACACTTTATTAGCCTTGCCACATGTTCACTCTCTACAACCTGTTGCACCAGTACCAAGTACACTTTCCACTCTACTTTGACATTATGATGCCATGATCCCCTAGCGACACATGTCTTCCAACACAATCACCATGCATTCCACTACACACTCACCACTGGTACACTCCACATCTTGTTGAATGACTCTTACAACTACTTTTATCTGCAAGGAACTAGAAAAACCTGACACTATTGTACAAGTGTTGGTACTATTGGTCCACAAATAATGTCTTTTCTACTATCATGAGTTTCTATTACCTCAATGATGTTTTGACTAGAGGGATTGAGATGAAGCCATGATATTTTATTTGCTCTTGGTTTTCACTATTCTTCTCTAGTGTTCCTGATGGAGACACAATGAAAGACCAAAATGAACACATAGGAAAAGGGAAAATATTATTATTAATGAAAATTACCTTATGGACTTACAACAATATGATTCTAGAGAAAGAAATCCTCCACACAATACCTTCTCTCTAACTCCACTAAGTGCTCTCTTTACAATGCCAAAAATATTCTTAAATAAGCCCCAAATGGTTTAGGGTTAGGAATACATTCTAGAATATGTCAGTTGGCATCCACTGCCAAAATAGAAGGTTCCAGAAATCATGTTAGAAGTTGGTGTAAAATTAGAAGAATCCAAAAATGGTAGTCGAACTTCTGAGAGGCATAACTTTTGAACTGTAGCTCCGATTGACAAACTGTTTACATTTTTAGAAAGCTCTCAAAGTGCTCTACAACCCTATGGACTAGCTTTTCTCATCCCCCATTTTTCAGCCCTATACAAGGCCTTTTAGTGCCCTATATCTAAGTTTGAAGCGCTCTTAGGAGGTCTCCAGGAATAAAAAAATTGCAATAAATTTCTAACTGTGAAGCCTTTTGACCTGATTCTTTTTTTGGAGTGTTCTAAATTACAAATATAACCATCCCTCCAATTCAAACCCTCTAACTCACTATAATTATGGCTCAATTACATAGTCCTATTTTTTTTGGCATTTACACGTATCTTAAGGTGCTTAAAAACTCTAACTTGGAACACTAATAGTGGAACTATGAGAGTTGGAACCTTTATTTGACCCAAATGGGTATCCAGAAATGAAAAAACATCAAACATAAACTATTTCTAAGCATATTTTTGGTTGATACAGGATTGTCCTTACACCATTAGATGCTCCTACATCAGATCCTTTGAGCTTGTGCATACTTGGTGTCCACTTGTAAGTGCTTCTTTTATTTGGAAGGTGATGTATACCTCAACTAGTTTTCCATAGCATCTTGGTGAGGTTCTTTATCTACCATGTGTTTTTTTGCATGTATGTTTTCCTTTACTACGAAAAAAGTTCTATTCTTAATGGTTATCATATCTTTCATGTACATTATTTCTTTAATAATGCTCAGTGTGATTAAGTATTCAATTTACCATAGCTAAGATAGTGGTGGTTGTACTATATCATTGGTTATTTAGGTGCTCAATGATGACATTTAATTTGCATCTCTTTACAAAATGTGACAGTTAGCTACATTCATCTAGATTTCATTTCATATGGGTTCCCTTAACACACATGGTTGGAACACAAATGAGGAATAATAAGGATTTCTTAAACACCATCATCCAAGGGATTAATAAAAAAATTGAAACATGGTTACAAAAGAGTGACAATAACATCACCATCACAATGATATTTCACCATTTTTGTATCATGGATTTCATTTTTCATGACCATATCATTGCCTTTGATCACATTTCATTCCTTCATTATCTCATACCTCTCATATTATCCATTGCATTACATGACCTTTGAATCTCAAACAATTCTAGTCTCTATTTCCTCATATCACATTTCTTTTTCTCCCATCATCAATCATGTTCTATGCATTCCCTATTTCAAACTCCTCATTGATGCCTCAAGGTTCCTTTGTAGCCTTCGAATCTCAAATGTTGATTTACATTTCTTCATCTCATTTCATCCCCTATTATCATTTTTTTATGATGTTTCTCCTTACATTCTCATTTCATCTATTACATTACATTATATTCCTTCTTATTTATCCTAAATCATTTAAATTCCATCCTACTACATCCTTTTAGTATTTATTTCCATTTCATCATTCTATTCTCACTTTTCTTATCCCATTTTTTTACCATCTTCATTTGTTTTCTTTTTATACCATTTCATATTCATTTCAATAGTTCATTTTCATTTCTTTTTAGTTGCCATTTTCATTTTCTTAAAACCATTTTCACTCTTTTCTTTTCTTATTTATTTTTTCTTCATTTCATTATTATCAACTTGTTTTCTATCATTAACCCATCTTATTGCATTACATGTTCATTGTCATTCATTTTCATTTTCATTCTCACATTCATTATCATTTTGTTAATTCACTCTTCTTCACTTATTCATTTTACATCATCATTGACTTTCATCATATATTATTTTGATTACATTCATTCATTCTATTCATTTTGGTCATCATTTTCAGTTTATCTTATTTCCATTTCACCTTTTTATTTAAACACTTTCATTACTATCTATTTCATTATCCTACTTTTCATGTTATTTGATTACACTACATTTCATTTCTACATTTATCATGTACATATCATGTCATTACACTAAACATCTATTCACTACATTAATCATACACATAACTAATTAACCATCCACATTACATCAACATCTATGACTATCATATAAATCACATCACATAATCACATCCATCCATTGATGACATCAACTATATAAAATCCATGATACAAAATGCAAAAGACCATACATCCCAAAAAAAATGAATAATCATATATCAAGAGGATCATCATACATCAAGAGGTCATCATCATAAATGATACACATGATAAGCCAGCAACTGATACACAAGATCACTCCTATGTCTCACCACCAACCTCATCTATGTGTGTCTAATCAAGAGTTTCTTGATCACTAGGGGCACTAATCCCATCTCATGGATCTTGATCTACTAGATTCATAACTTGTATCCCAAGAATAACTGAGGTCACCTAATTAGTTGTTGCCCCATCTGTCCATGGCAATAGTGGTGGAGCTGGAGGCCTCGGTGCCATTGAGGCTATAAATGCTTGTACTATACTAGTCAACTGGCTAACTTGTCTCCCAATCAATCTGAAGCATGCCTCCATGGAACTCACATGCATCTCCATATATGATGGCCCATCTAGTCTAACTAGAGGTGGCACTGGTGCTACAAAAACTTGTTGACACACCTATGGCTATGAGCTTTGCACCCTTGTAATAGGGACTTGTACACATGGCCTTTGTTTCCTGATGAACTAAATGTCATCTAATAACATGGCCTTGGCTTGAGCTAGCCTACTTGAATCCAAATCATCTATCCTCCTACTCAGCCCTATGCTACTCCTTGTACCTCCTCTCATCACCACCCCACCTTGCCCACAAACCTCTCTAGGTCTCTTAGTTTTGACATCCCCTAATCTTTGTACTAGGCCCTGTAATACAACTCTCTATTGTGGCAACACCACTACCTTTCCTTGAACTTCATATCTCCCTTGCACTCTAGCTCTGCTTCAAGCCTGACCTCTCCCCTATCTACCATCATCATCATCATCCTCTCCCCCACTAGACTGCTTCTCTATACTAGGTATTGGCTCTGTAGGATCTATGTACCTCAGGAAGGGATGCTTTCTAAACCACCGAGTGTAGTCTCCATCCATCCTAGCATCTACCTCACCATCCCTGATTGCCACTCCCTATGGAGTCTCTATCATGTAAATAAATTCCTCTTGACATACCTCATACTTCAATTTCTAACCCCATACTAGTCTCTTAGCCTGAATATGAACATAATATGTCACTCCTTGGGGCATCCCATGTTGGTGACCAAAGTAGCTGACTATCCTCTTGAATAATAATCTCTCAATCACCATAGGGATCCAATCGAGAAAATATGAAGGAGAAAAGAAGTAAACCATCTCATCATCATCCTTAGCCCATGGCTTTGTAAATCTGTATGATCTCCACATGACCTCATCCATATTATGTTGCCACCAATACCCTATCTTTCAAAGATGGGGCTAGACAATCACACTTGAATACATATATGTGTATGGAATATCATGTGGTTGTTGATGCACACATATCAATTGGGCAATGGGAAGATATTTCCATGTCCATATTTATAATAATAACACACATGTTGAAAGTGATGCGGCATCAGAATATGCCACCTAATGTAAATCATGATACAAGTGGGCTAATATGCAACTACCCCATGAAAATATCCATGGTCAGTTGATCATATTCTAAATGATGTGAGCACATCCCACTAGATATCCATGTTATCACTTATCTAGTAGAAGAAAACCTTCTTTCAATCCAACTAATGCTGTAGGCAACAAATCATATTGGAACATCTAGAACCATGGCACACTGTCATCCCCAATAACATCATCCCCAAATGCATCTTTCAATGCTATCCCATCAAAAGTTTAATCATAATTAATAGACAATATCCTCATAGTAGGGATTCAAAGAATCTAGTATACATACTTAGGTGTAATTTTCATCCCCCCTAGGGGCATGTGAAAAGTGTTGTGGTCTGAATGCCACTACTTGACCAAAATTATCAATAATCCTCTATTTATAGGAAGATTTGTTTTTTCTCGTAAACTCATAGACCTAAAGTGTATCTCAATATCCATCTACATATCCCAAAATGAAATGACTAAAGGAACAAAATCCAAAAATATCCCCAAAATTTTAAACTAAAGGACTAGGTTGACTTTGGAAGATGTCTTACAATGAGGTTGATGCATTCTAACGATCTGCAACTAATGACTCCATTCTTTTTTGTGAATAATAGGTTCCATATTTGTAATCCTTTTCACTCCCAACCTACAAATAAACATAGAAAATAAAGGTTTGGGTTGGGGTTTGATGAGTGCTTGCCTTGGTCAAGCCTTAGGTTAAGGAATTAACCATAATTGAGAAATGTAAATGTGAAGGAATTTCTTGGATGTAGTAGATCTAAATAATATTAAGTGAAAGATATAATTACCTTCAAAGACATAATCACCTTTGATATATGATCAAGTATGAAAATGTAATAACCTTGAATCAAAGAAACCATAAGGAAATCAAAGAATTCAAAACCTCATAAAAGAAAATGTATGTGACATGTCATTGATAAATAAAAATCGAATGGATTGGAAGAATGGATCTTCTCCTTAGAGCCAAACTCTGCTACCACCTTGAAGGAAGAATTTTTATGCAAGAAGGAGACTCTTAAACTTGAATGTTTGAATAAGAACAGCATGAATTCTCAACTTCATGTGGACATGAGATAAATTGATAATGAGATATGAAAATTAAGCCTTGAAGCCTCACTTTATACTAGTTTTTGAGTAGGTAAAAAACTAAGGGTGATTGGAATGGTCACAAACTAATTAAATCCCTAAGGCCTTTTGATCCTTGAGCTTTAGAATCATCAGGTACTAGGTCAACTTGGGTCAACCTAGTCTAGACTAGGTTGACCTGAGTCAATCAGGTCCTAGAAGTCCAATCTTGGGTGTCATAGAAGTGCTAGCAGCTGATGTTGGTGAAAATGGAAGATGGTGATCTAAACATGAGATATTGTCAAAAGGGTATCAAAATGACACCTAGAAGACCATGTTAGAAATAAAAAGATGATGAAAAAGCATGAAATGGAAGTGGAGAGGAGAAAGAAGAAGCCAAAACCACAATGACAGCTAAAAGGTCTCAAAATGAAGTGTGCCCATTTTAAAATGATACATTTAGCTCCCACTTTAGTGAGAGTATGAGGCAACTCATACTCTCGATAAAGGAAGGAAGAGAAGAAAGACATTTACACATCAATGTAGAACATCACCAATTTTAATGACATAAGCCCCCAAGCCTAGGATTGTAATTCCATTCTGATGCATAAGAGCACGAGGAAAAGAAAAAAGAAAGCCAAAAAGACATAAAAAGGATTAGTACTAAAGCCCAAATCAACTAGTGATAGAGACTTTAACAAAGAAAACATCTTATTCACTAATATCATATTTGGAAGGCTATTGCAAAACATAATAGATCATATAGGAAAGGTAAGAGCACCAAAAAGGACCGTGTCCCTCATTATTTTATCCCACCAACATGAAAGCATAAAGAGAGAGAGAGAGGGATTGATTATTGAGATTACTAATGTTTGTGTCCCTTACAATGAATCACAATGAGGAAGGATTAAATGGTCTAAGAGGTTTGTTTTCTTAATAATTAATCCTAAAAAATAAAAATAAAAACCAAGATTAAATGGTCTAGCGGGTTTGTGCGCTAGTAGTTAATCTTGTGTGCTTGTCTATGGCTTATACATGCCTATGTGCTTATGTGTATTCATCCATGGATCAATTCCTGGTATCAACACCGAGTGTAAATGAGTGCACATTACCCTAAGAGGGATTTAGTAGGAAAAAAAGGTGCATTTACTTGGGATGGAAAAGTATGATTGATTCTCATAGAGGATTTGGGAAAAAACCAAAACCATTGGGATGGAGATATATTGTTTATACCTATAGAGGATTTAGAAAATGTCATGTTTTACCCATATGTATGATATTTAGCATATGTTCTTGTGTGTGCAAAAGAGATATGAAGCCACAATGCATAGATTTGAGGATAACATTGATATCATACTAAGTGCTTAAGGTTGAAGTACTCCAAGCCATACTCATAATCTATATTTTTGTTTCATGGAAATTATGTAAAAAAAGGGTGCATACTGTTGGTGTTTTAAAACTACCAGGTTGCAAAATACCCAATACCAAGATGTAGAAGACAAACCTTGCTCTAAGGATTAGCTAATTCCTATATTCAATTGAATTGATCTCATATCTAGACCAACTTCAATAGAGCACAAGGACTCTCTACACTTTAGGCTCTCTAGGGCCAAGGAGAGTGCACCTTAGGGATGGAAGTGATTGGTTATTTGATATTCTTCTTCAGAACTCATTCACTCACACTCTTCATTTTAGATCTATCCCCTATAGAAGAAAAGGTCGACAATATTCTATATTAGAGGAAAGTTGTTATAAACAAGTAATGACCAACAATTTGATTTTTCATTACAGAAAGTAAATTTTGATTTGATTTAAAAGTGTTTTGTATAACCAAATAATTGCATCAATTTGCATCACAACTTATGACTAGTGCCTTATCCATTTCTATATGAAATCACACTAGTAAATAATTGACCTGTTTAATTGACTTGAATTTAAATTCATCAATTGTTAACCCTACACTCCACTATTATAATATCCCTCTCATATTCCTAGAAACCCTACCAATTTATGGAAGCATTTACTTAATTCCTTGAATTAAAAGCAACAATGAATTGACATACAACCTATCCCAACTACATTAAATTGCATGAACATTGCTCATTCAATCCCAAAATAATAAGCATATGAAAATGGAGACAAAATTTAGAGACATAGATATTCAGAACTCCCTCTTTGTATTAATATTATTTGGAAATAATACATCATTGGTGTAAACTCAAAATAACTCAAGACATGACAAAAATTATCATTCAAGATTAATCTATATTCTTAGATTTGCACAATTGAATACATCATAAAATTGACACAAAGAAAATTGGACCAACTACAAATATCATAAACACTAAAAATTATATAGACTTTAGACCTTCACTCCACATTTTGGAAATCCTCTTATAGGAAGGATTGCGTCAAGATTTAGATGGGAGGAAACATGTCAAAATTATATTGGTAAGAAAATACAAAGGTATTTTTATACTTTTACATTACAAACATTCTTTGTACTTGATCAAAGTTTGGGATGCAATTACAAAACTAGCAAGTGGCACTTTTTGCAGCATCTTGAGCATATTTTTGTTTGTATCCTTACTGCCTATCACCTTATTCACCTTTTATTCATCCTTTCTCCCCTTCTACATAACTATATCTTTAATTGTTTAATCATTGTCAACTAATGGTAATGCTTTGATCTCTGCCAAACCTCCCAAATAGAAATGTTTGTATCAATGTCTGGCCAGATGGCATCTTGAATGGTGTTAATTTCATCTAAGTATTTGTTACATTTAGTATCAGTAATTTCTTTTACTTCTCCAACAACTTTGACCATATCTAATTTGATCCTTAAACAATTGTGACATTTGTCTCATTATTACAGTAAGCAACAAGTTGTGGATGCCTAAAAATATCCTCAAAAGAGGAAGACTATTCCTACTAACCTTTTATGTTTCTCTCAACATTTAAAATATTAGGAATAAAATTAGGAGTCCCCATGGCAATTTTCCTCATTTTACTTTGAGTCAATTGCAACTTGCCTGAGAAAAACCCATTTAACTCCTTTACCCTATTTATCATCTTCCTGACAAGGATAATTATCCCCTTGGGAAATTCTTTCTTTTGAGTCAACAGAGGGACCAAGTTATCAAAAAATTGTGTGTAGGGCCCCCATGTTGTGACTAAAGGGGACACCAAAGCTAATGCCTCTAAGCATTGAAATTTAGCTCCCTGTAGAGATAAATAACTATTGTGTACATTTTGTGAAACATATCTTAAAGCACCTATCTTGTGTATCATTAGGTTTTGAATTGTCTTGATTACTACCTCCTTTGCACCATCCCATTTATCTATATCCATTTGTTTTCTTTCTCCCACATTTTCTATTTCAACATTTGTTTGGGCTTCTTTGTCTTTTACCTCTATAATGGTCCTACCCATATTTCTTAGGCTTCTTACTGTATGCACCCTAAAATGGTCACCTAGACTATGGGCCCCCATTATTCAATTTATCAATTTATCAAATTTTTTGAATCAATGGTGTGTAATATTTTATTAAATCAATTTAAATCAATTTCTTTGATCAAATTCAATTATTATATTTTTCTAAGGTTGATCATTTTATCCTAAGTCTTATTAAATTAAAAGAAAATCTCCTCTCTTAATTAAATAAAATAAGTCCCCATTTAATTAAAAGAAAACCTCTCTTTTAATTAAATAATTCATCCACATTAAATTAATTAAGAGAAAAACCCCTCTTTTAATTTAATTAAATATCTCCTATTTAATTAAAAGAATTTGCTCCCTTTTAATTAAATAAATTAAACCCACTTAAAAAAAGAAATAAATTAAATAAAGATTAAATAAATATTTTATTTATTTTCTCTACACTTAAATGCACATATCTCTAAGTGGGACTTATCTTTATCCTCTTTCAACTTTCTTCTCAACCACTCCTCTTTTCTCATTGGTGGAATTTTGTCTCACATGGATCAAACTCTATTATCCCATATTGGTTGTGAGAAGCCTCTCACCTCCATATTTTTCTTTATAAGGGAGAGCCCTCTCTTCATTTTATTCATCCACAATTCATTCACAATTCATCCACAATTATGCTATTGTTATGCTATAGGTTTGGAGAGCAATTTTTGAAGGAGTTTGAGCATCAAAGCTTTTTGTGGAGAACTTCTATCTTCTTGTCTTATTCTCTCATGCGTCCATGGCTTCCATCATGAGGTTTCATCCTTGCATTTTCATATTATCTTAGAGTCATATTTATTTTCATAGATTAGTATTGCATTGTTATTAGATTTCTTTTCTTGCATTTTTTTGCATTGTTATCATTTAGGTTAGTTTGCATTTTCATTTGCATGCATTATTTTTTATCATTGAATCTCTTGTTTCATGGTGTACTTGCATGGGCACAAACTAGGTCAAATTGAGGGCCTCCATTACAAACCCTTGCACTCCATGAATAGAGAGCTATGAGTCACCATTCAAGACCTCATTCTTGAGTAATTTTGGATATAATGACTCATAGAAGTGTGCTTACATTTTAGGCATACACTTACCTCCTCATCTAAGGTAGCTAATATTTTTTCTAAGACATAAGTTCTCTTGAGATCCTCTTCATACTTCTTTTTGGCATCAATAGATTTTCTCCATGTTTGATATAGTCGCTTCTCCAACATATCCATTTTGCTCTTCCCCGTGAGTGATGCTATGTTCATCAAGTTATGTATTTGGTGACTAGAAATAGTAGTGACATTCTAGAATATAACATTTTATTGGGGAGAGTCTCTTATCAACATAAGGGTTAGCTTGTTTCCCTCAGGAGCCATGCTCTATACTGCCACTATTTTACTATCAATATTGAAGCCAAACCCATGCAACTCACCAACAATGTTTGTCTCTTCAAAAGAGTTTGATTTATCTTGTCTTCTTATTTGATCAAGCATGAAGGATGAAATGAGCTTCCACCCTAGGAAAATAAGAATTTCACCTCTCTTCACCAACTCTCTAGCTTCTTCCAAAGTGAGGATCTCACTGTTTGGGATATATGCTTGCAACCTTTGCACTAGTTCAATAGTCTTCTCTAGGGAATCTCCTAGTTGCCTTTGCAAGGTAGGATCATTTTTCTTGACCTTGTATAAGAATGATTTAAATCCATCTAAAAATATTAATTTATCATCTTTCATAAACTCTTGAGCTTGAATAATTCACTCATTCAACATCTAGATCTGCAACTCAGTCTTATTAGGGATTTTTCTCATTTTCCCTGACCCGCTTGAACTGCAAATTATGCTTGATTGTATCAAAATATTGAGATCCTTTGCAAAAAAAATGTAGTGCCTTCCCCCTGACCTTATCAGTGATCTCAATCATCTTTTGTCTTTTTCTCCCTTGAGCCCATGGAGAACTCTCTTGCTGATCATCATCCACCTCAATAGCAATGAAATCCTATTGCTTAGGGGATTGAGGCTTTGCTTTATCTCTGATTTTAGTAGGTACTTGTACTATTATTTGATCAAAATTATCAAGGCACTTATTATAACTATCCAAGTATCTTTCTTCATGGTGGAAACCTTAGAAAGATGGATCTACTACTTTCATGGCCTCTTCAAATCTCATTATCTCTCTCCATTTGCAGGTTCTAGATGTATACACCTCTATTTCTAAGCAATTCATTATACAACCTTCCTCCCAATTTGGCTAGTTGTTAGGAAGAGTATATTTTCTCATCTTCTTGAGAGCATGCCTCACCAATTCATTTAGAAGCTGACATGAATTCAATAGTGCATGTATCTATTTCTGCTATTGCATCCTTTCCTATCACAAAGTCCCCTACCTGTATATTTTGGCTACAAAAGAGCCTTTCTTGAAAATAGGACCCAAGTACTCCTTTTTCATCATAAGTAGTTACCAAAAATATTCTAATTGACCTAACATCTTTGGAACATACTTGGGTAGCACATGAGGGGGCTAAGAACACCCAAAAACCCTTATTAAAGAGAAATTTCTGAAAAGAAATAGACTAGATCAATCATGGATCATTACTCTATCCCCATTTGAGCAAGTAGATGGTCTTATTAACATTCTTACCCCTCTAGGTACTCTCTTAATTATATTAGCTAACATATTTGAAATTGGAAAAACAAAATCATTACAAAAAGAAATAGCACTAGCATAAGGATAAAACCTTTGCTAGAAATGAGTCCATAACTAGATAGCTGGGTTCGCTCCTTTCCCCTTAGCGAATTCAATGAAATCTAGACCGATATGCCCTATATTCTTAGAGAGAATAATGTGCATTAGCAATGAATAATGAAAAAACGTAAAATTTTCGATTCGTCTTCTAAGTTGCCACAATCTCATCATGCATCCTATTAATAATATACTCCACAAGGTCATATCTAACATTATGACTTGGGTCCTTGATGTATAGAGCCATGATGTATATGTACTTAGTGGAATTCATGGTGCCATATACTCCCACTACTTTTTGAATCCTGAATATGGTATATCTGAAATATTTGTAGAAGAATTCAAGTGCCATAAGATCTCCTACCATCTTTGGTAGTTTTCCCTTTTCCTTCTTTGCTTTGGCAATGTGTCTTCTCATGACTCTTCCAGTAAAGAAACTCTTCTAGCTCTTGAAAGTTTCATTCATTTTCTCCTTCTCAATTGGTCTTGTCATAGGTCCCCCTAGGTCAAAAAATTTAGTAAAGGTCTCCTTGTATAGCTTGCACAAGATACTCACATCCTTCTTATGAAATCATTTAGTTGTAGGATTGTATGATTTGATCAATGCCTTCATTACATTAGCATCTATTATTACTTCTGGCATTACCAATTTTTCTATGTTCCTAATCCAAGGGTTGTAGATTGGTCATTTCTATAACCTATTATTATAAAAATACTAGAAAAGATCATTCTCATTGGTATCATACACAATGGCATCTCTGTGGAAAGAGTATGCATCCTTGAATATATGGGAATTCATGGTTTGAGAATGGGAAGATCCTAGAAGGAATTATACCCATTCCTCTACATATAAACTTGCCAATATTTGGTTTGGCCTGTTCAATAGCTTGTGAAGATTCTTCTATGTCAACCTAGGCTATGATTTTTCCTTCTTCTTGTGCCATGATTCTACAATCAATTCTTCAAAAAAAAATTGCTAATATCAACTCTGAAAACTCCAAATGTCTCTATAAACTCTAAATTTTTTTGAGTGCTCAAACTTCTATCTCTAGATTGTGCAAAATATTGTAACCCAAAAAACTATTATGTCAACTTATTAAATATAGAATAAGCAACAAAGAAGCATTTATTTTCCTTTATCTCAATGTATATAAGAATTCTCAAATTCTGTAAAAGTGGCAAAATTGACTTGTACTACTAGCCTCTAAAATCTTTTTATCCACCTTTTGACAATACATCACTTTTTACTTATGATGAGACTCTTAATAGTCATTTTCTTGCTTGAAAACTCATGCTCGTGACCTGATGACTATGCATAATCACCATTTTGAAATCAATTTATGTCTTATCATTTAAAACTAGTGACCAGGTGATCACAACTTCACACCTTCAACACTGCTTCATAGTCTAGTTAATATTTTGGACAATTAACTATGTGGTTGGGTGCCTTAAGGAAATTAACCGTTTTAGAATTTTAATTGTGTGGTTGCTTCATCTTATCAACATTAACATTTATTTCCTATGACCATGCGACTCCCCTCAAGTGTCACAAAATAGTGGCTTAACACACATTTCCTTCTTTTGGACTTTCCTTGTTGTGACCACGCAATCACCTCCTGTTTACAGTTTATTTAAGACTTTGTAGGGTTGTGACTTTTCTTATTTTATAACAAACTTACACTATGACCATGTGAGTAAAGGATTCTTCATGCATACTTAGCTTGGCTATTTCTCCATGGCTTATCCTAATTGACATCCTTTTAACATTGTGACAATGTGATTTGTTGTGTTCTCCTTTCAATCTAGCTATATCACCTAGTCACGTTCTAAACACTTCTTACAATTCTTAACTGTGCGACCACACGAACAAGCATCTTTTAGTTATTTTTGCTAGATTGCAGCTTGTCTCGACTAATTTCTTCTTAACATTATGTCAGTATGATCAAATAAGTTCTCCCTTCAAATTGACTACATCACCTAGTCAATGGCTTTATAGCTCTCATTCACTTCAACTGTGTGAACAAGAAAACAAACAATTTTTTCACCTTATAGTTATATTTTCCAGGTCATAGCTTATCATGAATGTTATGACCTAACTGCCACAATTGCATGACTAAAGGTAATCTTGAATGTTATTAACCTTGTCACTAATTCGTAGTTAAAAAACTTGATTACATGCTTTCCCATGTGACTGTGCACATGAAGGTTCTCTATGTGCTTACAATTTTCACCCAGTCGTGGTCATCTTAGAGTCTTTATCTTTTGAGGCACTGACCATGCAAACATAATAGTTCACCCAATCACTGTCAAGAATTGTTATACCTTTTTATTTAGGAAACCATATGATTGAAGTTTAATTTGATTGCTTTGCTTAGTCATGGTATAAAAAGCATTTAAACACTTAATTACCATGACTCAACGATCAGAGGAATCCTCATCGCTTTGCTAGGTTACATAATAAAATGCCATAGTTTGATGAAATGCCTTAACCATGTGATCAACTTGGTCACATGGTTGCACACTTTAAAATTTAAGAGCTCACATTAAAACACAAACACATGCTAAAACAATAAAGAACCAATTCATTTTTTTTGAAATTTCAAAAGTTCAAAATGGGCATGGATTAAAACCAAGGGTTTGTTAGGGAATTTTTTTTATGAAATTAAAGGGAAACCTAACTACCAAGAATAGAAAAACTTATCATATTAGGGTTTTAACTAGAGGATTGATAACAAAATATAACAAACCCTAGCTCCACAACACAATTCAAGACATTTTCACATTAAAACTATTAGAATTTTGCATAGTGAAAGTGAGGGATATCATATAATTCCCCCCTCCTTAGGATGACTATGTAGCCATAGACATAATAAGAAAGAGAATCAAGGATAACCATTTCTATCAGTAAGGAGATAACCTTTATCAACAATGCATGCCATAAACTTAGCAAAGGAAGAGATTTTGTGTATAAGACATCTTCCTTCAAGAGGAGTTTCATGAAAAAATATAAAATGTCCAAGAAGAACAAAGATGCACCTATTTATCCCCCTATTTTTGTTAAATAAGGATCCTTGAAAGAAATATGATAAGCTATAGAGCACCTAGTAAGGGAAAATGGTTTTAATGAACATAGTTTTGCAAATAAAGAAGAGGTGATGATCAAGGACATGCACCTCTTATATAAGAGATATCGATGATTGAGACATGATTCCTTATTAGAAAATAAAGTCATAAAATAAAAAAATGCCATGCTACTAAGAAAAGTCAATCCTTAGACAAAGAAAGAGATAAAGAATGTACATGAAGAAAGGAAGAAAGTTTATGGAAGGATTATAGAACAACATATCGTAAGATATAAAGATGAATAATAAGAAACAACTGATATCCATGCACAATACAAAAACATGCCATATCCAATAAGAAGTATTATATAATAATACAATACCTTAGATGATTTAAAAAAATAAACATTATAGGGTACCCAAATCTAAACAACATAAAATGTTAGAAAATATTCACTTATGCAGGAAACTATAGATGATTATTAAATAAGAAACATTAGAATCCAAGGTATAAAAAGAAAATTGCTACTCAATACACACTCCATCCTACATATATCAAATCTTTTCATAACCAAAGATAAGAACATACCATAGGATAATGAAATCTATAGAGAAATGAAGGAGGAATATGAAAAGAGACCACATTATCATGAAATGAATAACAAAGGGATAACATATCCTTGAGAGAAGGAGAAATAAAATCAAATATATACCCTAAATTAGAGATTCTTTATAATAAAGATGTACTCAAAATTATAAGATGACACTTAGGATGCTAATTCACAAGTAACACAATAAATGCATGTAAGAGAAAACATCAAATTATAATAGAATTCAAGTTAATAAAGGACATTGGAAAAAATAAGATAAGAAGGATCACATTATACCTCCCTAAGTGGTTTCAATTTATACTAGATGTGTAATTTCAAGAAAAAATAATATTGCACTTGGAATGTTAGTCCGCAAGTAGTCATAATAAATGAATGTAAGAAAACATGTCATCATATAAAAGGAAAAAAAGTCATCAAAGGGAGAAGACATATCCTATGATATAAGTAGAAAGGGGAAATATGACCTTTCCCCACAAGAAAAGAGATAAGGGAAATGACAATTATGTAACTCATAAAGTAGGAAAAAGAACCTTCAAAATATAGGCTATCAATATCTAATATCTAGGAGAAACATAATAGGGATATGGATGGATCAAGTAAAATGATCATGAAAAAGATACCCCATTCAACATTGCAATTCATATGAAACATAATAAAAGAAATTAATTGAAGAGAAAGATGAAGCATAGATAAAGAATATCTCTTAGGTTTAGTTGAATGATAATGTAAATAGAAGAACTCAATATGCATATATTGATCAAATAAAGGCATTGGATGCATGAAGTCAAGAATGGAAAATGTTGATTTGAAATCTAGGGTTTCCCAATCTTTAAGAATTTAGAAACTACTCATAGAATCAATGTAAATAGGATCCTTATGATCTAATGATAGATTTGTGAAAATAAGGCCATAAGAATCATAATTTTCAACAATAACTAGATTGTAGTAAGATATGTCATGAGAAGGAGGATCAAATGTGTTGTCTTCTATTTCTAAGGCATTTTTAGGAGGAGGATAAATAAAACTCAAAAAGGCCTCATGTATAGAAGGTATATACATTAAATGCATAGAAGGAGGTTGATCACCTAAATACGTCTCTTGAGAAAGGGAATAATCCATGTCCTTATCTAATAGTTCATCCCAAATAGGAGAATCATACAAGGAAGGAGGAAAACACACATTAGAGGAGGAATTATCATGAGGAAGAGAGTAGTCAATAATCCTATCCAAGGGGTCATTTCAAATAGTAACACTATCAAGGTTAGGAACATCATGAATCACTAATGGTTGATCAACATCATCTTTAGGAAAACAAGTCTCAATAAGAGAACATATAGAAGCATCATCATATGCAAAAAAAATAAAAATGGAATGTCTTGAATATCATAAATGAGAAGTGAAAACAAAGATAACAACCCCATTAAATGGAAATTTAATCTATAAATGGAAATTTAATCTAAAAATGAACTACATGTAATTCTTTTTTGTATTTTCAAAATGCAGATATGTAAAACACAATCTATATGAAAATAATGAAAACAAATATCCAAATACCACAAATGCAAATAATAGCATATAAAGTACATCTAGATAATCCAAAATGTAACTTACAAAGAGAATGAAAACCTAACTATAAATTACATCTAGATACACCAAAATATAACATACAAAGAGAATGAAAATCTAACTCTTATAAGAAAGGGGCATGAGGCCGAGTTCACAAAAATGTTTAGTGGTAAAGTGGAAGCACTTTAAATAGGATGTAGACTTCCACTTTACAGGATCACTAAGCCTTTCAAATATGTGTGTAAGGGAAAGAGGGGAATTCCCAAATATTATTCCACTTAAATGATCCAAATTATATTAGCTAGAACCCAAAGGAAGAAGGGAGATAATACTGAATTTTAATTTAAAAGAGGTATGTGATACAAGGAAATAAACTCTCTTTGGCCCTTAATAGGATAATGTGAATGTTGAATTGAACTAATTGCTTAAATAATGTAAATCTAGATGGTATGTAAACACAATTAGCCCAAGTAAGATATGAATATAGGGTAAAGATATGAAAGGAAATTAAATATGAAAGACTCACCTTGAAATGTGTAGAGGAAGATGTGTTTTTTCTCCAAAACTTGTAGACCTGAATTGTATTTGGATATTCATCTATGAACCTCAAAATGAAATGATGAAATGAACAAAACCCATAAATCTCCCTAAAATCTGAGACTGAAGGACTAGGTCCACTTGTGAAGATGTCCTACAACTAGGTTGATGTAGTTCATAAATCTACAATTGATGACTCTAGAAAGCTTATGAGCATTAGGTTCCAGATCTATAATGCTTTCTGCTCCCAATGTACAAATCAAAATAGAAAAGAAAGCTTTGGGGTTGGGGTTTGATGAGGGATTTCCTTGGTCAAACACGAGATTAAAAATTAACCATAATTGAGAAATATAAATAAAAAGGAAATTCTCACATGTAGTAGATCTGAATAATATTAAGTGCAAGATAAAATTACCTTCAAAGATGCAATCGCCTTTGATATGTGAACAATTATATAAGTGTAATAGCCTTGACTTAAAGAAACCATAAGGATAAAAAAGAAGCCAAAACCTTGTTTATGGAAATGTATGTGACATGTCATGGATGAATAAGAGAACTTGGATGGATTCAAATAATGGATCTTCTCATTACAGCCAAACTCCACTACCACCTTGAAGGAAGAAGCTTGATGTAAGAAGGAGATTCTTAAAACTTGAAAGCTTGAAGATGCTTGAAGAAGAACACCTTGAATGCTTTCTTCCTTTTGGAGATGAGATAAATTTAGAATATAATATGAAAATAAAGCCCTTAAGCCTTCTTTTATACTAGTTTTTGGATAGGAAAACAACTAAGGCCAACTAGGTAATGGTCACAAACTAATTAAACCCTTGAGGCCTTTTGGGCCTCAAGCCCCAAAACTATCGAGGACTAGGTCAACCTAGATTGACCTAGTCCAAGACTAGCTCAACCTAGGAGGACTATATCATCATAGGTTGACCTAGTCTTAACTAGGTCAACCTAGGTTGACCTAGTCTTAACTAGGTCAACCTAGGTTGACCTAGCCCCAGAGGTCTAGTCTTGGGTGCTACATAAGTGCTAGGAGCTGATATAAGTGAAATTGGAAGATAGTGATCTAAACATGAGATATGGTCAAAAGGGTATCAAAATGACACCTAGTAGACCATGTTAGAAAGAAATAAATGATGAAAAAGCATGAAATGGAAGAGGAGAGGAGAAAAAAGAGACAAAAATGACACTAAGGAGGGCTAAAAGGTCTCAAAATGAAGTGCGTCCATTTTTAGATGGTACATGAAAAATCTTTCTGTTGTTTTCTAATCACTACAACAAAAAATCCCATCAAGGGTGAAATTTAACAAGTTCTATGTATAAAATCCCATAATAGGGTGGAAAAATATCATATGTTATAAACCCTTTAAATAGGATACTCTTAACTAAGGAAGACTTTCATAGGTATATTCAAAATCTTGTAACCATATGACACCTAATAATGTCCTTGTAATTGTTTACTAGAGATAAGCTCTTGATCAGGAAAACTTTAGGACACAAGATACTAAAGATTTTACTATGAATTTGGATGCTATGTAACCTTACAAAACTATCTAGCATCAATTTATGATAAGTGTTTTATCCATTTGGGCCATTTACTCATAAAATATGACACACTACAACATATGCACTTTCTCACTTTATGAAAATGAAATCAGTACTCAATTTCAAATCTCATACTTATCAAAATCTCCCTATGATACTTTCAATTCTCTTAAGTAATATCAAGAATTTAATAATCAATTATATGAACAAAAAATTACTAGACACAATATAATTCAAAATGAATTACAACTTAAAATTCAAAGTGTTTGTCATTGAATTTCATAAAATTGAAAGACAACACAAGAAGAGACAAGACCTGAATTAGGCAACCAAGGATTTCTTCATATGTATTAAATTTATTGAAATAATACGACCCAAGTGTCAAATTCAATGAAAATAAGTTGACTTGAGATAGAAAGAACACATGGTAACTCAAAAAGTCCATTAAAAAATGAGCCAAACAAAATGTTTTTTCTACATAATACTAGATTGACCTAAAAACATGAAATTATAATTCATTCCTTTTCAAAAATTGGATCTTTAATCCTTGTATTGGAAATATTTTTACAAGCAAGTATTGCAACAAGATATAGATGTGGAAGAATGATAGACACATGTCTCCAAATAATTATATATAAACATAGTTATAGAAGAGAGAAAATGTCAACATCATTACCTTTACAAAATGGGTTCCAAGACATACGATTGGTAGTGCCAACATCTCAGATGTAGTTACTTAATTTATTAAGTAGGTGTATCCATAGTGGGTGAACCAAAAAGGTAAAATACCCTATTCAAAAAACTATTTCCCTTCTTTTTTTCTCACGTTTCCCCTTCAACTATTAACTCAGTGTCCTTTGCAACTTCTTCGGCAACCTTCTCTAGAATTTGTGTAACCTTTTCTATTTCACTCTAGCCTTGTGCCTAATCCTTAAATGCAACTTATGGGTCTTCTACTTTGGAAAAATATTTTGTTAAAAAATCATTATAAAAAATATCATTGGGAAATGGTTAATAAATTTTTAAACATTTTGGATCATGGTAAGCAGGGGTGGGAGTGGTTAGGGTATGCCCATTCAAATTTTGAAACCAATCCTGAGCAGGAATCTACAGAGGGGGGGAATCAGAAACCTGGATCGAAGGAGTCTAGTAGAGTGTGGAGATGTGGTGGAGAATGGGGATGGGGACCCACATGACAATGGCAGAGGACTGGACAAGCCACTTCTGACACCCAAGGTGGATAGGTCAGGGAATCTTCTAGAGAATAAATGGTCTTCTCTTTTTGGGGTCAAATTGTCTGGTAAGTTTTCTTTTCCTTCGGTCAAGATCTTGTCTAGTTTGGAAAAGGGGTTGTGTGCAATTTCTATTTCAGATGAGCTGGTTGATCATACTATTGCTTCTATGGCCTCTACTCTGGTTGGGAAGCTCATTGGGAAAAAACCAAACATAGATGTGGTGAGAGCTCACACAATGAAGAAATGACATCTTAAAGGCCAGGTCAACATTACAACAATGGCAAAAGGATTTCTATCTTTAGATTTTTCATTGAGATAGTGAAGGACCTTGGAGTATAGGTTGATCTACTCTAGTGCTTCAAAAATGGTCATCAAAATTGGATCTCAATGAATCTTTCTTTTAGAAAGCATCGTTATGGGTTAGACTTTTAGAGCTACCATTGGAGTTCTAGAATGAGGATGTTTTTATGGGAGTGGAAAATTCTTTTAGGGAACTTTTATCTATAGATCCGATTATAGCTTCAAAGAGTAGATTAACTTATGTAAGGATTTGCATCGGTGTCAGGGAAGGGGATGACATGCCAGAAGTTGTGTGTTTCCACTCTAAGCTAGGTACTCATATTCAAGAAAGTATCCCATTTTCCTACTTTCACTATCTAAAAATAGGGCACAAGGTGTATCAATGTCCGAAGGTTATAAAGGATAAGAAGAAGTTTCCTTCTTCTTCTCAATAGAGGGAAAAATTGATCTGGAAAAAGAAGAATATCAAGAGTGGTAAGAAGGAGGGGGTTCAAAAAGACCCAATGCTAGAAAAGAAAAAACCATCTTCTACCTCTGTTAGGAAAGACAATGATGTCTTGTCTAGACAAAAGATTAATGATCAGGGAGATCCTCTTCCAAAGCCAATTGTGGTTGTAGTTCCAACAAAGACAATGGAGATTCTAGAGAGAGTGGAATTTACAGAGGATGTTGGGAAAGCTACCCTTCAATCAGTTAAGTTAGTGGAAGAAATAGTGGCTATTGTTGATGATGGGAAGGAGCCAATTTTTGAAACCAAGGAAGATGAGACTGATAGAGGGGATAAATAACTTGTCATTTGTCCAAGCATCTTAGAATACATAAATGTTTTCTCTAGAGAAGGTGCAATCCTCATTTTGGATGAGCATATTGAGGACAGGACAGGAATGGTTGGGAACCTATAGGACTTAGTGACTAAGAATCAATCAAAGGATGGGGGGATCTTCACTCTATCATAGATGAAGAGTTAGTGAAGGATAAACAAGTGGAGCCATTGGATATTCCCATGACCCCAAAGAAAGCCTTAATTGTATCTTGCTCTATGGATATAGAGTTGGAGAGGGAAGCTTCTAAGAAAGAAAATCTATAGGGAGCCATCTATGGCTTCACTAGTTGAGACAAGAAGTAGTAGCAAATTGGATGTGGCGCTACTGTCTAGGAGAGGTAGAAGATTTGAAAAACAAGATAGAGAGGAGGAGACTAAAAGAAGTTTGGTGAATGGGTGCCAAAAAACTCTTTTGGAATGTACTACAAGTGCAAAATGAAGTTAATCTCATGGAATATTAGGGGCCTTAATGGTGCCCATAAGCAAGAAATCATTAGGAACATGATTAGAGATCAGAGACCTGATATAATGTTGGTTCAAGAAACTAAGATGAAGAAAGAGAGTTTGGGGAAAATCAAATTTAGTAATATCATGAGTGGGTAAGCCTCAAATTTAGAGGGTGCATTTGGAGGCTTGTTAACCTTGTACAACAACAAGCAATTTAGACTCAATACCATAGTTAATGATGGCAATATCTTTTTCTATAGGGTGTTTCATATGTATTCCAATGAAAGTTGATTTTTGTTGAATTTTTATGCTCCCAACAATAAAAGAGAAAGGAAGAATTACTAGTCTAAAGTTGGGGAGCTGGTGAAAATTAGTAACTTAAAGAAAGGTATTATCATGGGGGATTTCAATACTCCATTAGTGGATGACGAGAAGATGGGAGGTTTGGTGCATGATTGGGAAAGTAAATAGGATCTCTTGAATTTTATAAACAACTTGGCTTTTTTGGATCTAGATATTTTGGGAGGAATTTTTAGTTGGTCAAATAAAAGAATAGGTCAGGAATATATTCAGGTTAGATTAGATAGAGCTTTAATCTCCCTTGACTAGTTGCAATCCTTCTCTTGTAAGTTATCTCTGCTCCCTAGAGTTGTCTCTAATCACTCACCTATTTCCCTTTAGGTTGCTCCTATTGAACCAAGAAGGAGTTTTCCTTGTAGGTTTGAAAAGATGTGGACCTCTCACCATGACTTGTTAGATAAAGTGAAATTTTGGTGGGGGATAGATGTGGAATGTACCACTATGTTTAGAGTTGCTAGAAAGTTGAGTAATGTAAAGAGAATGATTAAGGTATGGAATAAAATGGATTTTGGTCATATTTTTCATGACAAGGAGGATCTGTCTATTAAAATTCAATTCAAGAAAATATTCAGTAGGAAGGATATAATGATTTAAATAGGGAGGTTGAGCTATCTATTTTATCCGACTTGCACAATATCATTAGCAAGGAAGAGAAGTTCTGGAGGTAAAGATAAGAATTAATTAGCTAACGGAAGGGGATTAGAATACAAAGTTTTTCCACCTATCCACTCTCAAACATAGAGCTAATAACAAAATTTTAGGGATTAAGAAGGGGCAGGATTTGCTGACTCAAGAGAAAGATATCTCAGTTGAGGTGGTTTCTTTTTTCTCCTCTCTTTTGTCTTGGGATCCCTTGTTATCTAAGATGGATTAGAATGATATTGTGTCTTGTATTCCTCAAATTTTCCAACCCCATCACAACAAAATTCTTTGGGAAATCCCTAATTCTCAGAAAGTTAGGGAAGCTCTTTTCTCTTTGCCTACTAATAAATCCCTAGGCCTAGATGGGTTTCCTACTTTCTTTTTCCAATTTTATTGGCAGGTGGTTATGGATGATGTGGTGAAGGCCATTCATGAATTCTTTAGAGTTAGAAGTATTTTGAAGGAGATAAATTCCACTTTTTTGGTACTCATTCCTAAATCTCCTAGGGTTGATTCTTTGGATAAATTTAGACCTATCAGAATATGCAATTCCTTTTACAAGATTATTTCAAAGGTGCTTACTTCTAGGATGCTAAAAATTATCCCATTGATTATTTCTCAGAAAAAAATTGGCTTTGTTCTTGGAAGATAGATATTAGACTCAATTATGATGGTGCATGAAGTAATACATTCAATGGAAGCTAGTAAAAGAGAAGGTATGCTTCTAAAACTAGATCTCTCAAAAGCTTATGATTGAGTTGACTGGTCTTTTCTTGGTTTGGTGCTCCAAGATTTTGGTTTTGATTAGAAAGTTTGTAAGATTATTTCCCAGCTTGTATCTACTTCTTCTCTTGCCATTTTGGTTAATGGTGCTCCTTCAAATTTTTTTAATCCCTTGAGAGGCCTTAGATAGGGAGATCCCTTCTTGCCAATTATTTTTATTATTAGGGCTGAATGTATTGGAAGGTTAATTGAGAAATATAAGTATGAAAGAAAGTTAAAAGGGTTTAAACCTTCCTCTAGGTATGATCCTTTTTCCCATCAACAATTTGTGGATGATACAATTATGGGAGGGGGGGCCTCTATTAAAGAGGAAAAAGTTATGAAGGAGATACTTGATTTGTATACAAGAGGTTTGAGACAACTAATTAACTGGGATAGGAGCTCAATCTTCTTTGTAAACACCCCTAAGGATAGATAGAGAAAAATTGTGAGGATCCTTTGTTGTGGAGTGGGAAAGCTTCCTTCCACTTATCTTGGGCTCCCTTTGGGCACTAAGCCTCCTAACTCTTTCTGGAATGGGATCATTTATAGGTTTAGCAAAAAGCTGGTGGGTTGGAAGGGAGATTTGCTTAGCTAAGTTGGTAAATGCCAACTGGTTAAATCCACTCTTTAGAACTTGCCTATGTATGCTTTGAGTCTTTCTAGGATACCAGTTAAATTTGTTGAGAAAATGAAAAAAAATTAGAGGGACTTTTTATGAATAGGTCTTGAAGGCACAAAAAGATATCCTCTTGTTGGTTGGGATAATTTTTGTCTTCCAACATGTTATGGTGGCTTGAGTATCAGGAAATTAACCCATCTTAATAAGGCCCTCCTAGCTAAGAAGATCTGACACATTTTTAATAGCACTAGAGAATGGAGAGATATCTTGGTTAATAAATATATCAGAAGACCTTCACTTCAGTTTGTACTTAATAATGAGGATATTCCAAAAGGATAAGTCATATGGAATGGTATTCAAAAGGCCATGGTTATCTAGAAATTGGGCAATGGGGAGGATATCCAATTCTGCTATGATAATTGGTTATTTCAAGGTCCCCTTATTAATAATCCTATTTTTGAAATCTGGGCAAATGTTTATATAAGGCAATTTGGGTTAAAAGTTACTAATTATAGAATTAGCCAAGGATGGAAAGATCTTTCTCTCATTTATAAGGATCTTAAACCGATTATGACAATGTTAAATTCCATGATTTTAAGAAACAAAAAAGATGAGGTTATTTAGGGGGATAATCCTAATGGTTGTCATTCTGTTGCTTGGGGCTATAACTCTCTCTGGAGCTTAAAGGAGAAACCCCCATGGGCGAACACCTAGATACCCAGTCTTATTCCTAAGATCAATATATTTTATTGGTTGGCTCTTTAGAACAAAATTCTTACCCAAGATAAATTAATAAAAAGAGTGCATATTATGCCTAATAGATTTATTTTATGTAAAAACCAAATGGAAATGGGTAATCACTTGTTCATCCATTGTCCTTTTTCAAGGGAGGTCTAGGATTTCTTAACTAAGGACTTAGGGAATAGCTAGTGCATGCCATAAAATCTTCTAGATTTCTTTAGTTACTGGAAAAGTATGTTCAAATTTTCTATTTTGTAGGATTTTGGTACCTGGATTTTGCCTCATTTTTGGTAGGGAATATGGAAGGAAAGGAACAAAAGAATTTTCAGAGAAAGAGAGGAGCCTAGCTTTGTTCTTGGGGAGAATATTTATAGGAGTATCAAGGAAAATTACTAGGTAAGGAAGGGGGGAGATATAGAAAAAAGAGGTAAAAAGGAGAAAGAAAAGGATAGGAGGACAAAAGGATAAGAAGTTAAATGGCTTCTTCCCCCAGAGGGATGGCATAAAGAAATCTTTGATGGAGCTTCTAAAGGTAACCTTGGACCTTTGGGTTGTGGAGGAGTTATAATAAGAAATAACTTTGGTGAAGGTGTGGTAGCTTTTTCTCTACCTTTGGAAGTCTAAACCAATCATTTTACTGAAGTTAGTACAGCTTGCCAATCTGTCAAGCTAGCCTTTGATATGGGTATAAGAAAACTTTGGTTAGAAGGGGACTCTAAAAAAATCATAAATTGCATTAATCATATTTGTCAACCTTCTTGGTCCATTGTTAAATTAGTAGAATAGACCTGTGCTATCCTTGATAAATTTGAAAGTGTCCACATCACACATGTGTTTAGGGAGGCTAACCCCATGGTAGACTAGTTTTCCAATGAAGGTGTCAGGCTAGACAAGTTGTTGACATGGCATTTAGGAAGGAATATTCTGGTAGAAGCCAAGAGTCTCATCAAACTAGAAAAAGTCTAGGCATTTACAGTGGAGATCTAATTGCAATTATGATTATTTATGGATATTGGGGAATGAGTTCAAGTAATAAAGGCATTTACAAAAAATGCAAGTAGCTGAGGTTATTTGTGTCATTTTGACACATATTGTGGGTTGCTATTTTCTTTTGCTTCTTTTTATGGGGTAACACAAAACAAATTGGTGCTTTTCAGAGGAACAACGACCATATTTTCTATAGGTTTGAGAAGGGTTTGTAGAGATTAGAGTTTATGAGAATTGTTGGAATTGAGAGTGAAGAGATGGTGGGTGAACAAAGTAGGAAGGAGCCTACGGGGGAAGTGGAAAAATGAAAAAAATAGGGGTAAAGTTTGGGAAAAACTAGAGAAGGGAGGTATTGCAAATTACATTGCAAAAATCCATGGTTTTGACCTAGATGTAACAAAAAACATGGTGAATTCATGGAAGGATGGGAAGGTGAAAGTGAATGGTGTTTCTTTTCAGGTCATAGAGGAAGTTGTTGTTACCATGTCTGAAATCTCAGTGGAGGGTTTCAAATTCTTCAGAGGCAAGAAGCTATTGATGAATGTGGTGAAGGATTTTGTAAAGAGCTCAAAGGAGAAGAACAACCTAGTAAAATGTGAGACGTACAATGAAATGGAGTCCATCAAGAAACTTTGGATGTATGTCTTACGAGTTGTTATTAAGTACATTACACTGGATACCAGATTTGATTGAGTGAGAACTTATCATTTTGTTCTTCTTAATCACTTCCACCATGATATTAAAATTTCCTTTCTATACTATTTCTTTACATCTATGAGTAAGGCTATTTCTAGTTTTAAGAAAAAAGCCTTAGTGAATCTTGCTCTACATGAGGGATTATTCTTGTTAATTCATGAGTACTTCAAAGCCTAGACAATTAGCAATAACCCTTTGCATGATGAAAATGCTATTGAAGACACTGGTAGCTCTAGTTTTTCTTCTAATTCTGATGACATCCAGAGTATTAGCTCTAAGGGGGAGGAGAACACTTCCTCAGGTAAGAGAGTTGAAGGTAAGGAAATGAAGTTTCCTTCTTCCATAATCCCTAGAAGGAAGATTCCTAGAGGACATGGGCAAAAATTTTTAGGTCAAGATGATAAGGATTATAATGAGGAAGGGGAGGACATGGTTTCTAATGATGAGGGAAAGGAGGAAAAGGTTAACATATTAGAAGATCTCGTAGGGAAAAAATGGAAGAGGGAAACTAGTACGGATGAAGAGAGGATTTTAAGCCGGGGGCCGGATGTGTTGACTATTCCACTTTTCGTTGTCCATCGCAAGTTTCATCTCCAGGAGTAGGATAAGAAGGATATTGGAGGTGAGGGTGGTGAAGTGGTAGTGAAGGAAAGATGAAAAATATTGGAAGAATTTCAAAGTCAGAACTATGAAAATGGGTATTATAAGAGAGATTATGAATCCCCAGATTCTGGTAGAAAATTAGGACCAACCCTAGTTTGAAGACCTTATCAATCCTACAATTGTGGCAATAATTGATAATGCAAGGGATAGAGATATCAATTTATTGAATAATGCTCATAATAGCATGATCGACAACTTCATATCAATCAAGTGGCTCTATCACGAGATGGAAGAGTTCAGGGAGAAGATTGGACATATGGAGAGAAATAAGAAAGATCCAGGTCAAGATAATCAGAAGGACTAGGAGGATAGATTCAGCTTGGCTAAGAAGAGAATTCAAAACCTAGAAAACTACAATCATAACCTATTGAATCAAATGATTTCCATTGTCAACTCGATCAATGACAACATTCTATCCTTGATTGGTGTGTTAAAAGCCAGAGTTATGCTGGGTGTGGATGATGACAAGGATAGGGGAAGAGCCAAAACTAATGAGGATATGGCAACTAATATTACTTTCACTAGTATGGATTAGGATGCATAGAAGACCTATGAGTAGATGGTAGAGGAGACTCACAAAGCCTATGAAGCTGCTCAGACTATGCAGGAGCTCTAGCAGAAGATAGAAGAGTAATTTTCTTGTTCTATCTTTTGTTGATTGATGTTTCCTATTTTTTGTTTGCTTTTTCTTGTCCTAGCTTTCTGACTGGATTTTTTTTTTGGCCTTTTCATTGGCCTTTGTTTTTGGGTGGGCTTTTTGCTTATTATCAGCCATATGACCTGTCTTTTTTGGTTGGGCTATAATTTCTTATTATCAACCATGATTATGTAGTTACTTTGGGTTTTAGGGTCCCTGTAAAATCTATTTATCTTATCAAAAACAATATCATTGGGCCAATTAAATTTGATAATTCTTTTCTTTGCTAATAATAGCTTACCATTTTTCCTTAAACTGTTTGACATAAAAAATGTAAGAATTGTAAAAAATCCTTGCTTCTACCATTTCCTCTATAGTTTTTGCAAATAAACCATTATCATGATTATTTATTATTCATTTTCCATTTATTAAGGCATACAAATCTTCCTCTCATTCCCTAAAGGTCTTTAGATTATGATCACTATTGAAAACTAAAAGGAAAGAGGTCGAAACTCTTATTTTAATACTTAGAGAGATAGAATTTTGCCTTCCTTTGTAGAAACTCTCAATTTATATCAAATTCCAATAGGCCAACTATTTTGTCATAAGTTTTTTCAATTAAATTGTCAATCCAAGCTTTATCTATGAAAATAAAACATAAGTTGATAATCTCATCTTCCTTGCTGACCCATTCGTTCAAAATTTTCCTTAGCACATCCTCATTTTTAGAAAGATATTTCCCTCTAACTAGAAGTTTTAACATCACATGGTGGATCAATCTATAAGTATAATTTTTAAATTCAAGGTGTAAACTGGTATCTCTTACCTTCTCTTCATATCTCTACATCACCTCCATTTGTGTAGTCTTATGATTATTCTTTTCTTCCTCAATTCCTTCACCTAATGATTCCTTGATTAGTAATGGAGTTTGAGGAAGTTCAATGATTCAGACAGTGGGGGGTGGTGGAGTTGGTGATGATGCAATCATCATCAAATATTACTCACCTAATATTCTTTGCATTCCTTGTCTTTCATACATAGCAATAATTTTTTACATCTCACTAATCCTTTTCCCCTTCTCATCATAGGCTTCCAATAGATTCTCATACTTGACATTCAAATCAATAAATTTTTGTTTGTTCTTCCTAGCCGTATCTAAGTTAAAATCTGCCACTTCTTTATTCATGAGAAAAAACTCTACATTATTAGTCTCCTCTACCCTAACCACCATCTAAATTCCCATTTGGTCTATGTCAAAATCATCACGCTATCTTGATTCATCTATTTTCTATAAAGACCACATTATCACAACTGCATGATCTTCACTAACTTTGACTCCCCTATGGCCTTGCTTAAATTCCTCTTCTGTTCTATATCTGGTATTTTTTCTTTCCTTATGGCATTAAATACTATAGCATTAGAAATGTCACATTTAGGAAGGATTAATACATTAGATTCTTTTATTTTCCTACCCACTTCTAGAGAAATTTTATTTAAATCATCCATCATTTCTTCCTCTATATTATCTCCTATAATAGAGTTCTCTTTATTAGGTTTCTCTATTTTCCTTTTCTTACACTTGGCTTCAAAAATTGACATGCTTGATCTCCAAGAAAATTGAACAAAAGCTCTAGACATAGAAAAATCATCATCTAATAAAAATTGATGACAAGCTTGTTCTATTACCGGATCTAATTCCTTACCTCTACAATCTTCTACTCTAAGATCCATGGTTGGTATTGGAGGTTCTTTTAACATCTCTTTTTCCAGCTCAGTAGTAGTAACAACTATATCTTCCTAAGCTTCCATCTATCCATAGTATTCATCCATTGCCTCCTGATTATCAAAATGCATTGATGTTTGAGAGGGTCAATATACCTATGTCCTTTATGTCTTCTATTTTTTGGCTTTTTGAAGAATTCTCAATAGGCGAAGTTTCATATAAAATCCTTTTGCAAAGGGGGGTAGGAGGAGGGCCTTAGGCATGAGAAAGTGAAAGATTATCTTCTACATCTCTGTCTTAATGACAACCATATCCATTGTTCTTGTAATGGTATACCTATCCTTCCTCTTGAGAATATATTGTCCAGGAATTATGGAAGGGGTAATAGATAACCTTCACATCAACTCACTTGCCTTATTAGGTTATGCATTAATTAAGGAAACAATTTTCTCATTTAAAACTTGAATGATTTCAAAAAAAATATCATTAGATTGTTCAATTTATCACCCCACAACTTCACATCCTTCAAGAAGTTGTAACATTTATTAAAGGTTGTTGGTGTTTTAAAACTACTAAGCTACAAAGACCCAATACCAGGATGCAATAGACAAAAACAAGCCTAAGGAAAAGCTAGATCCCATATTCAGTAGAATTTTCCTCAGATCTAGACCAACTTCAATAGAATCACAAGATTCTCTACACTTTAAGCTCCACAGGGCCAAGATAGGTGCACCTTAGATATGGAAATGACCGGATATTTTAGTTTCTCCTTCAAAACTATTTTCATTTACACTCTTCTTATCAGATCTATCCCCTATAGTAGAAAATGGTCAACAAGTCTTCTTAGATTTGTAATGACTTGTTGAATACAACAACTAACTATAATTTAGAGAGATACTATTACAAACAAGTAATAACCATTAGTGTGATTTTTCATTATAGAAAAGTAAATATTGATTTGATTTTAAATATGTTTTATCCAACCACTTGAACTTTTCAATTTGCATCCAAATTGATGATCAATGTCTTATCCATTCCTATATAGAGTCCACCTAGCAAAACTTGACCTATTTAATTGCCTTACGATTAAATTTATCAGTAGTTAACCCTAAACTTCATTCTTGTAATATCCCTCCCATACACCTAAAAACCCTATCAATTCAATGAAAATATTTACTTAACTCCTTGAATTAAAAGCAATCAATGAAAAGATATGCAACTCATACAAGCTACATTAAAACTAAAGAACTTTGTTCATTTCAATCCCAAAATTATAGACACAAGGAAATAGAGACAAAATTCAGAGACATAGATATTGTAGAACCTTCCTTTCTATCAATCATCCTTGAAAATAATATATTACTAGTATAAACTCAAGATATGAAAAAGCTATCATTCAAGATTCATTTATATGCCTGGATTGCAAAATTGAATACATCACATAAAATTTACTCAAAAACTAACTAGACCAACTACAAAATAACATAAACACTAAAATTGTATAGAATTTGGATCCTCACTCCACATCTTGGAAATCCTTTTATAGGAAGGATTGAAACAAGCATTAGATGGGAGGACACAAGTCAAAATTTTATTGGAAAAAAAATACAAAGATATTTCATATTGTTTCTTTACAAACATTCTTTGTAGTTTGATCAAAATTTAGGAAGCAGTTGCAAAACTGGCAGTGGTAATTTTAGTAGGTATCTTTAACATAATTCTATTTTCCCTCAAGCTTCTATCACTTTCCTTTCCTTTTGTTTGGTCCTTTTGTCTCTTCTGCCTCCAACTGCATCCTTGAATTGCCTATTCATTGTTAGTGGATGGTAAAGCTTTAATATTTGCAATGACTTCCCAAATGGCTATGTCTGTATCTACATTAGGCCAGGTAGCATCCCTAACTACATTTAACTCCTCAAGGCATTTATTCCATTTGGCATCTATTATTACCTTAACCTCTACTATTATCTTTGAAATATCTCATTTTAACTCATAGAGCGTGCCAATCAAATCATAAACTATTATTACATCTACCTCATCATTGAAATATGCTAGGAAGTTGGGATGATTTAGAATATTATCAAAAAGAGGATGACCACTCCACCCATTCCTTAATTCCTCCATCAATATCCAAAATTGTAGATACAAAATTGGGCATTCCTATGGCAATTACTTTGATTTTATTCTAAATTAGCTGCAACTTCCAGTAAAGAAACTATTTAAATCCTTTACCTTATTGATCATTTTTCTGGTATTTATATTTATTACCTTTGGTAGATCCTTCTTTTCTGCCAACATAGGTACAAGACTATCAATAAATGAGTATAAGGACCCCATGTGGTAAAAAGAGGAGATAACAAAGCAACTGCCTCTGAACAACTATACTCTACCCCATGCAAAATAAGATAGTTATTGTGTACACTCTGGGTGACACATTTTAGTGCATTTATTTTGTGAACCAACAAGTTCCTTATGGTTCTTATTTTAATATCCTTGCCTAATTCTAAATCCTCTTTCTCAACTTCCATGGCTCGACTTGATGTGCCTTCAATCTCAAATGTTTGGCCTTCTGTCTAGATGCCCTAGTCTTTATCCTTTGTAGCTAATCTGACAATATTTTTTAGTACTACTGTTTCATTCTCCAATTTGAGTGTTTTCTATTCTAAGACATAAGTCTTCTTTATTTCTTCCTCATAGTGCCTCCTAGTTTTGATGTATCACTCATAGACTCCCTCCAAATGTGCTTCAAGGACATCCATCTAATTCTTACCCAACAATGCCACTGAGGTTTGCATTCAATATATTTGGCTATTGGATGTAGAATTCACATTCCAAAATATTACATTCCCTCTAAGGGACTCTTTGATTTCCATAAGGGTATGCTTTTGATGCTCTAGGGCTAAACTCCATATAGCCATTGTTTGAGCATCAATATTGTATCTTGACCCTCTCATCTCTTCCAATTGATTTTCATCTTCAAAGGAGATTGATTTGTCTTGTCTCCTCATTTGGTCTAGTAGACAAGATGAATTGATATCCCATCATGGGAAGACAATCAAACCACTTCTTCTCACTAGGTCTCTGGCCTCTTCTACAGTGAGGGTTTTACTAGTAGGATCATATTCTTGCAGTTTCTATACTTAGCAACCTCATCAAAATCACTTGGATCCATTTGTAGAGACAACTCGTTTTTTTTTAACTTGAAAAGGAAACTTTTAAACTCTTATGTTTTGATGAAATTATCATCACTCATAAACTCATTTGCTTCTATGATCCTATCATCAATCATTTGAGCTTGTAGCTATAGTTTTCTAGCCCTTTTCTCATCCTTAAAGGCCTAAGATATCAGATATTTCCTTCTAACATCATCAAAATACTGGCTACCCTTGGGAAAGATCTGTAAAGCTTTTTGTTGAGCCTTTTGTGGAATCTCTACCATTTTCTTCTTCTCATTCCTCTGCTCTACCCACTTTGAGCTCTTAGGTTGATCCTCCTCATCATTATTGAATTCAACTACAATGTCTTCATTAGAGTAGTCAAGATCAACTTTCTTCCTTATTTCTTTAGGCAATTATATTGACATTTCATCAAAATTTTGCACATACATGTCCAATCTTGACCAATACTCTTCTTCAAGATAAAATCCCTTAAAGGATGGATCTACTTTTTTCATCTCCTACTCAAAACTAATAACATCTCTATATTTGATCATTCTTTCTCTACATATGTCCTCATTCAATTCTATTAGCAATGACATCTTCCTCCCATAGAGGTTTTGTAGGAGATAAATTATATCCCCTCATGTTCTTTAAGGCATGCTTGACTACATTTTAGGGGTCATATGTCCTTTGCTAGTCTAGTTGGCAATTTGTAGCCTCTCAAATAGGAATTATTCTCCTCAATGAAATTTTTTCCTATCTCAAAATGTCCTACCTTAGTGCATCTACACAAAAATGTTCCTTTCTTGACATGTTTACCTAGGTATTCTATGTTTAATGAGATCAATTGCCAAAAAACTTCTACAAACCCTAGTCTCTTTGGGACATATTTGGGTAGAATATGAGTGGATGAGGGCATCCATATATTCTGATAATAGTATACTCTTCAAATAGAATTTTTTTTCCCAATCATGTGTCAATTGTTTCCCAGCATCAAAGCACATTTTAGGTTTAACAATTTTCCTAACACTTTTAGGTATTCTTTCATTAACTAATCCTATCATTTTCAAAACAAGATGTACAAAAAATTATAAAAGGAAATGACATTTGAATATGGGTAGGAAATTTTCCATACCCTTTTCAGCCCTTGCACTAGTATCCTTTCTCCCCATTCCTCTATGCATTTGAAGAAACTCTCAAAGGAATCAAAATATTTGAACAAGATCAAATGCATTATCAAAGAATAGTGAGGGAACCTAAAATTATCCAATTGTTCCTACTATGCAACAATGATCTCCCCATGGATCTGGTCAATGATGTATGTCACATAATGATACCCAAAATTGGTGTTGGGGTCTTGAATATTTAATGCCATGACATAGTGTCCTCCTAGGGTATTCATGATTCCATCTAAACCTAAAACTTTAATGAGCCAAAAGATAATGTTCTAGAAATACCTTTGAAATAATTCAAGAGGCATGATTTTATCCACTTCCTTCTTCTTTGGAATCTCTCCCTTTTATTTTTTGGATAGAGGAATGTGTCTTGTCATTGACCTATCCATATAAAATCTCTTCTAGCTTTTGAAATTTTCATTTAGGCTATCTAACACTGGGCCTCCCAGATCAAATGCTTCTATGAATGTTTCCTTCTCTAGAGCCAGGAAGATGCTTCTATCTCTTCAATGAAATGATTTGCTAATTGGATTGTAATATTTGATTAACACCTTTACCAGGTCAACATCCACAAATACTTCTAGCATAATCAGCTTGCCCAAATTTCTAACCCAAGGGTTGCAAAATGGTACTTTCCCCATCCAGTTCTTGTAAAAGAACCAGAACAATTCATATCCATTCTTATCCAAAACCTCAGCATCTCTATAGAATGCATATGGATCTCTAAAGGTGTGGTCATTTTTAGATTGTGCATTAGTTGAACCAAGTAGAATATCCATCCATTCTTCGACAAATGAACTAGGGATTTTTGTTGGTGATATAGATTCTTCAATTTGTGTTTGTGCAATCAATTCACCTTCTTTTTGAGCCATTTTCCCAAGGAATTCAATCAACTCTAAATGTTGCATGCTAGAAAATCACTTCAAATCACTTTGTAACTCAAATTCTCTCTGAAAGCTCAAACAATTATGCAACTGATAATGAAAATCATAGTGCCTTTTAGAATTTATCTTTCTCTGCAATAGGAGTGTGACATTAATGAAATTTAAATCAACATAGCTCAAAAGCTATCAATCTTCAAAAAGATCACAAAATATTTTCTTTTTCATATTTCCTACTTCCAACTCATACTCTTTTTACCAAGTTCAAACATGGCTATTGAAAACTATTTTATGCATTAAAACTGAAAGTTGTGATGATGTGATGACCTCTTTATTCATTACTTTGCATCTTCACCATACTTTGGAACCTATCATATTTCATGCTTACAATGATGCGATGCTCCATATAATTACCTTGTCACTTCCTTGCATCTGCAATACATGATGCTTACTCTAACCATGTGATGTTGTGCTGACCATTTTCCTTAATTGCTACTTTATCTCGCAACATCATAACTCAAAATTTCAACTATCTTTGAAACATGTGAAAGTGCGATAAACAGTTCTCCATAGCAAAGTATTAACAACAAATGAAGTCATGCAAGTATGTGATGGTCACCCTTAACTATAACATTTTATTTTGTTCACAAGCTTGTAACTTCATTTCTTAACCACAACTTTTGACCCACAAGGATGTGATCATGAGTATTTTGCTATTTTGCCACTTTGACCTCAAGTCTACTTTTACTTCTTTCGATGCTGTGATTTATTTGACCTTAATTGTCAGGTTATTTTTCATACATTCACAACTATCAAATACAAATCATTTATTGGACATGTGATGCTAGGACCACCATTTATACTAATTACCACTTTACTTCACAATTTTGCTACTGCAACATGTCAAACTCCGCTAATCCTTTTGATGTTATGATGGTTTGAATTTTGACTACTTGACTACTTTCTGAACTATTACAACTTAACTTTTCATTTCATCTCAAACCCTTGTGAAAGAGAAATGACCTTTTCTTCTAATCTTTAGATGTCCTCATAGCTTCACAACTTAAAACATTAGCTTCTCGCTTACTCATGTGATGCTATGATCAATCTTTAACTTGACCATTTTCTCCATTGTCACTGCTTTGCAACTTAAACACTTAACACGTTAGCTTGTGAAGGTGTGATTACAAGATTTTGTAGCCTTTCCACGTTAACTTGAGTTTTCTCTTAACTTCCTATGAGCATGCAATAATCTTAAAAGATAATCATTGTTGTCTTTTACATCCTCGCAACTCTTCCTTCAAGGTTTAACTAGTTGTCTTTGATGGGGCAATAAATACTTAAAACCAATTGATTTTATCAATAAAAAAACTCTATCAAAATTAAGAACACAAGTTACTCTTAACTGCTAGCAATGTTGCAATGTCTTGGACTTTGACTATCAAATACTTTTCATAGTTTCACAACTTAAAATGTACTCAATTCTTTCTAGCATTTGACCTTGCGATAACTGTTTGAAGATAACTATTTCCTTTTCATTGCAACCTCACAACTATAAATTGTGACATGCATTTTAGCCTAGCAATGTTGTGATAACCATCTTGTTGACTACTTCCTTCTATTCATAGTATCACAACTTGAATTTCTTTAAGCCAAAATTGATTTGTGACGATGGGATCAATTATATCTCTCTTTCATACCCTTAAATTGGTAGTTAACACTAATAGATCTAAAGTCGTGCCAAACTAATGATAGACCATTTTGTATCCTCACATCCTTCAACATGGTTAGTGAGAAAAATAGAGCGATGTTGTGATTAAATGATTTTTGCCACATCACAACTTAAAGAAGTAAGAGATGCATGAAATATATTGTGGCAATACTTTAGGATATAATTGCATAAGAAAGTTTTTTTTGTTTTGTTTTTGTCTATCCCTATTTAGTGCTTCAATTCAACTTATGAATATTTCAACAAGACATAAAATATAACCTTTTTCCCTAGGGTTTTAATAGGGTAAACAAAATTTAGAAACCCTAATCAAATTTAACACAATTTTCTTCCCAATTTTCATAAGAATATCTCAATTTTTTTGGTAGGCAAAAACTTAGGCCATCAAAGATATTGATAAAATCCAAAATTTTCCTATATACCCTCTATTTATCTTTCTTTAATTCTTTCTCCTACAAAGAGAACTCATTCCTCATAATATCCTTAGGATAGTAAAGGTTATGAGTATGCCCTTTTTCTTTGGTCCTTATTTAAAAAAATTCATAGGAACCCCTAAGGATCTATGAACCTGGCATAGGATTTTTCTATTTTGTAATTCTCTAAAACATTATTTAGATGTTTCCATCACCCCTTAGTGATTAAAAATTGATGTACAATAATGTAACTAGGAAAGATTGTACCCCTTGACCTATTGGTTAGCTCCTCCTCTTCTAATTCTCCAATCTTCCATAAGAATTCTATGACACCAACCTAAATGGGTTCTTGGAAAGGAAAGACAGGACGAGTTCCTTGAAAACTATATACTCTAAAAAATCTAGAAATTGGATATGGGATGATGTCTCCCCAATTATGACTTACCTACAAACTTGTAGCAAAATCCTTTGGCATAATCAATTCCAATATTGCCTTGGGAATCATGGAGTTATTAGGGGATAATAATGTTCTCATCTTAGAGGGAAATTATCTATCAAGTATCACAAAATTGGAATCCTTTATGTCCCATGACATATCAACACTCCACAACTATACATGCAACTTTTCTCCATCACACTCTCTTTATAATTTTATTTCTTTTTCAAAAATAGAGACTCGTTTGAAGAGGCACATGTGCATAAGTATAGAATACCATCTAAATGGTGTATCAACTTTTCCTTTATCCATTACAATCACCATTGTGAATTTCTTCAAAAATATAAGAAGAAAAATAAAAAATCACATTCATCCCATACTATAATATTTGAACCATCATATACATTAGTGTAAGAGGCATATAGTCTTTCTCATCCATACTAAATACTTTACATAGAGACATATATGCAGCTTGGGCCCGAGGGTTGAAATATTTCTTCAGTAATGGCTCAGGGGTAGATGATGAGACTAGGGTTAAATTTCCAATATTTGCAAAGTGTTCCTTCAAAGATCCACTTCTAAGATAAAACCTTTGAGCCTTGTATACTTCCTATAATTTATCAAAATCAATAGTCTCATGAATGGTGGAATGGGGTGTAACATAAAAAGCTCACAAATTTCATTTGTTGTGATTTTGAATAGGTTAACTCTAGCACGATTTTTTACGAAATGAAGCATTGGATCATACATTTTTTCAAGCAAGGCTAAAAGGTTTGTATCCATGAAAACCTTTGGGACAACCAACTTCCCCAAATCAAAATTCCATAATTCCATACAAAACTATGAGGGATTTCTTGGTTTCTCTGAGAAAACCATTTGTAGAAAATTTCAAAACCACTTGTGGTTGTCTATGCATCTCTAAGAAAATTTCCTTTGTCATACAAACCCTTATCAATTTTTAACCTCAAAGACTTAGGGATTATCATTTCACCCTTAGCAGAATAATTAGTTCACATATTTAATTCTTTCAAGAAGTCATCATGCACATTTCTTGCCTGGTAGTTTATTTTTCTACTGAATTCCTTTCACAGAGACATCTTTAGGGTTTATGATATTTTACACATAGATAATTACCTTCGATTATTTCTTGCAAAGATACAATTTTCAACCTGGAAAAATATACTTACTGCCTTTTGAGATTATAACCTCTACAATATCTCCCATAGATACAACCCTAACTTCTCTACAATTTCCTCAACCAATGAGATATCTCTTCTTTTGCACCCCACACTAGAAAGCATCACTTTTTAACAAAGTTGTGATGTAAGTACAAATTTATCCTCAATTACAGTTGTATGAATTTGAATTAATTCACTCTCAATTCATTGCTGATAATAGGCACAATAATACTATAGACTACTTCTAAAGTGAATCATTGATCAAGACGTGATTCAAAAACTTTGATTTCATACTCACACACTAAGTCATCCTTCGTATAGTGATGAGGGAGTCAAATGAAAAATATGATGAAAAATGTAAATAACCCTTTCTCTTCAAGCCCCTAATTGTCCTTTGAAACCTCTAGGACATGTGTCGTGATGTCACTTTATTACGTTAAGTAAAAAAAAAGCAACATTCCATGGTGGCAATGTGACAACCATAGATATCATTTGATCAGACAATCACAAAATAGAAAACATCATTTTGTGGCTAGGCCCTCGAAGGACACATGTTCTCATGTCCCATATTTGCAAAAGGTAAACTCCTCACAACTTCTCAAAATGATAATATGAAAACCTTTGGATATGATTTGATCTAAAAACTAGAAAAATATGGTACTAGTAACCTTTAAGTATGAGGGTCCACTCTAGGACACATTTCCTCAAGTTTATTTATTGCATCAGGTAAAGTTCATGCAGTTTCTCATAACAATAATGCAACAACTGGATGATGCACCCTAATCGAACGGTTCCAGTTAACTCTATGAAAATTCTTCATGTTTTGTAATATTTTTCTAATGATGACACATGACACCAAGCTATTTGTAAAAATAAAATTTTCCATCATTCCTTAGCCCCACCTCATACATGTGTCATGATATCTCTTTTTTGCATTAAGTAAAGATTGATCAACTTTCTATAGAAACAACACAAAATCCCTTGGATCTTGTTTGATTAGATGCCTACCAAACATAAGACATTAGTTTGTACCAAGGAAACATGTCTTGACATTACATTGTCACATTAGGTAAACTTTTTGCATCTTTCCATGGGGACAAGATGACAACTCTTGGATCTACCAAGATCTAATGATACAAAAAAAGGAAAATCATGGGTCCACTCATTTTGTTGGGCCACACCTTGAATCAATAGAAATCTTTTCTTCTTTCTTAAGCACTTTGGAAATAGGCCTACTAGTTTCAACAAAATTGGTTATGAATCTCCTTAAGGAATTTACTTATCCAAAAAATGATTGAATTCCTATTACATTTTTTGGTCTGGGAACTTTTTCTATAGTAGTCACTCTTTTAGGATCTATTCTTATCCCATCTTTTGATACAATGTGACCCAAAAAGTTTGCCCTCATTTACTCCAAATATACACTTCTTTGGATGGAGAGAGACACTATATTCCAAGGATTTTATAAAGATATTCTCTAGGTGTTTACAATTATCCTCTACATTCTTAGAGTAGGCAATGAAATCATCCTGATACACTACTATGAACTTGTCTATGAAATAAAAAAAGGCCACACCCATAGCTCTCTTAAAAGTTGTCCCATCATTGATAAGTCCAAAAGGTATCTTCATACACACATATATTTCTGTTGGTGTGGTAAATGTTGTTTTATACTTCTTAGCTTCATCTACTAACACTTGATTGTAATCTAAAAACCCATCCATGATACACATCAAATCTAAACCCATTATTTTTTGCAACATGGATTCCATATTTGGTAATCCATAGTTATCCTTTAAAGGAGCAATTTAAATTCCTAAAATCCATGCACGATCTAATATCCCCATTTATTTTCTAACAGGAAAAATTTTGAGACCCATGTGGAATGCCTAATTGGATTTATGATTCCCCCAACTCTGATTTTCATCAATTCTTCTTGCATCTTAGGGGTCAATGTTGGATTGATGGGTCAGATGTTTAAAAAGAGCTTCCCTATAGGTCTTCAAATCATCATATGACCATGCAAATACATTCATATATTTTCTCAATCATTTAATCAAATATTTCCTTATGGTTGGAGATAACTTCTTACCTATATAGAATTTCTTGGGGGATTCAACCATTTCAAGAGTTATCTCTTCTAGTTCCTTTGGTTTTTTATCCTTGGCTTCTAGCCGAACTCTATCTTGATTAACAAAAATACTTTCTAACACAACCAACCCTTTTGGTACTTTAATTATCTTGAGCTATATAACTTTGTTTCCAAAGATTGTATCCTTCCCATCTATGGTTTCAACAAAAGCACTAAAATCCAATTCTTTCCCATGGCATTTATCTTCGCAATTCAAAAACTTTAATATATCTGAATCATCTTCAAAAAATTGCCAATTTTCTATATTATCAGGGATACATGACCTAGTTTGCATCTCAAACTTTGAAACTCCTACAAAAGTAATATCACCTAGTTTGTTTACCACATTAGCTAACAAATATTTCATCTTATTGTTTGTTCTATCCATCCATGCTATCCCAAATGCATCAAAAGCCTCAATCTCATCTCAAACAACATTTCTATATTGTTTCAACCTTTTTCTTTTTGATGCATAATATTTTATAATCTATGATACAAATAATTTAGAGTCACCTATCACATATAATTATTTTATACCATGCTTGGAAGCCAATCTTAAACCCCAAAGAAGTGCTTTGTACTATGCAATTTTTTTTGTGCATGTGAAACTCAAGATAAAAGAATACCTAAACGTTCTTTTATTAGGTGAAATGATCACTGCACCAACACCAACTTCCTCTTTTGAACAAGCACCATCAAAGTACATAGTCCACAAGTCATTTCCTTTGAGCATTTCTTGACTTCTTTCTAAAGAAGGACACATGACTTGTCTTTCTCTAGAATAGTTATTTCAGCTTTGCAAGGATTTATGTCAGTATCCAAAAAAACATGTAGCATCATTATCTATATTTTCTTCAATTATGTGAGTAACCTTGGGTTCTTTTTTTTACCTTAATAGCCTTATCACCAACATGTAAAGTAGCAAAGGACATGTCACACTAAAAATTTCCCCCATAGCAACACTCTACTTTCTTGCCAATAACATATCATATTAAAAAGGAATATTCACTACAATCACAATCATGATAAGATTACTATTAGGATATATAACTAACTTATATGGTAATGCACTAATGGTTCCTATGATAGGAACTTCTTGGGAGTCTAAGGCACAACATCTTCCCTATTTTGTATCTACCTTTAAATTGAGAGACTCCATGATTTTGAAGAACATTACAGTATTTAAAGCACCATAATCTATCATGTAATTTTTTATAGTTCTACCGTTTATAATGAAATTTAGGAAGAAAGGGTCAATATTTTCAATATAAGCTACTACAAAGTTTTCAAGATACATGGGTGGAATCTAGGATACTACTCCTTCTTCATCCTTTTTTTCTTTGGGTAGAATTTGGGCCTTTTCTTCTATTAGAAACTTATTTTTAGTTGTGATACCATTTTCAATTCCTCCCGGCTATGCTAAGACATTATTCTTATGTTCCTCTATTCTAAAAATTTTAGATAAAGGAACTTTGACAATAATTTGTGACAACATAGATATCATATCAATAGGAGTGTAAGGAGGAACTTCAACAAGCATATTTTTTTTTTTCTTAGCTAATCAATAATATCCTCAATTTTCTTATTGAAATTTGGCTCAAAATTTGTGACTTCTATGACTTCTTTCCTATTGTCTGTGCCTTAGATATACACATTTATCTTAGGATCCCATTTCTTGGTTTTAACATCTTTTACATTCATAATAGGTGGGTTCTTTTCTTTATGAGAATCAACTATTTTGTGAGTTACATCTTTGGTGAAAATATCAGATGACTTACTAGCATTATTTTTCTCTATCCTATTCCTCAAATTTTAATTACTCTAAACCTAATTTACCACCTCTACACTTATCTTATCAATTTATTCTTTGGATGGTTTCCTCAAGTTTATACAGTCCAATCTTGATGTCATATTACATTAAATTTTGTCCACTTATCCTTCATCATTTGAGGAAACTTGTTGGTGATAACTTCCATACATATTTCTCTGATTATTCATATCACATTCTAATTCTTCCAAATATGATCCATCATCATAATCATAATAAGATCCTACCAAATCTCAAGCCACATCATCATAGTTGTCTTCATCAACAACCTCCTCTAGCTCTGATTGCTAGGATGCAAAAATGGGTTGAGCCACTGCACAATAATCATGACAGTGGGGAAATCGGCAAGCCATACACCAAGAAACCTCTTCCTCAACATTCATAGAAATTATTTGCAATGGATATGGTGTAGTTTTTTCATTAGTACATTTCATAGGGATGTTAATAAGTGTTCCTATAAGGAAACTTGCAACAAATAATATTACTATTTCCACATAACCCATAATAGATTTGAAATGAATATGCAATTGAAATTCACATGCAAGAGAATATACAACATACCCACAAAAATTGTGACACAAGATATACCCTGGGAAACCCTCATTGAGGGAGAAAAACCAGCCTCCAAAAGCATCCATCACCATGTATTGTTCAGCAAAAAATACCATTACAATACAACTATGGAAGCTTTCAAAGCCATAGCCACAACCAATCAATCCATGTAAAAATGCATGAATCCACGCATCCCATGCCATGCTTCCAACCTTCACAAATGCTCCCTTGGCCAACATGTCAAGCCTTGTCTGGCTCTACTCTTTCTTTTTTTCCCCTATGTATTATCTCTACAACTACCCTTGTGGCTTCTTATATAGTAGAAAGTCCCACAAAATCACCAAGTGGTATGACCTAAACCATGTGCTACCTAACCCATTGACCCCACATTTAATATTGGAAATTTAATTCTTTTCCCCAATATTAAATAATTATATAAAATATTATCACACTATTACAATACAAATCATCAAGTATATCCCATGAGAATCTTTAAATATTGCACATCCATTTAGGTGCAGGATTACATAATAAAATAAAATAATACAATATAACAATATTATGCAATGCGTGCAACACCTATTATCTCAATAATCTCCCACTTGTTGTATACATTGCGTAGGGTCAATCTATAGCCACATCAATCAACAAGGGAATAATCCCTCCTAACACATCCACCATCATGGATCAAAGTACACAAAGTGCTCCATCCTAGTACCTACAAAAAAATCAAAGTATCTGGCATCTTAAACATGAATGATCTCACCTCCTATTATGCTACTACCACTGAATGTACACAGAAGCCATCCAAATAGAAGGCCACCCAACTTGTCACATTAGAAGATTATAAAATCCTATACCAACTAAAATTCCAAGCACAAAAACCCCAATTTAAATGTAATCACATGTATCCATAGTTATCAAAATATCGATAGCTGAAATAACACCCACAACAAGTGCCAACCCATCCAACTATCCATACTTCCAAAGGTATACCAAGTGAATCTCACATCATCAACATATCCAATCTATAACATGGTATTACAATCCTCAAGAGAAATACCTGCTACATAAATACCAAGAAGTTCCTATAGCAAAAGATAATGTCAAATCTATAACCAATCCACTCACAACATCTCAGAGAAGTGAATTCATGTAGTCTCAAGGATATCCACAACACATAAACCAATAACATACAAGAATAAGTCTCATAAAAAATCTCCAATAGTCTCCCAAGCTCTTCACAACCAACAGAGGAAAGAGATAAAAAGAATAACCATGTCATCTCTCACATGACATACATTAGCACAAACTAGTGATCACAATCTCTAACTAATTTGAAATCTAATGTAAGAAAAATTGAACATCCAGGAAGATAACCAAGACCAAAGAGAAACCATGCAAATCATAACTTGTATCATGTCCTTATACACACACCTCTAGATGTAAACTATGAAAGTATGATTTCCTCCATAAAACCCCCAAAAGAGGCATCAAAAACACCCAAACCATACCATATAACCAATCATGGAAGTAAGCCTCTCACAAGAAGATCAAACTCATAAACCATTCCTAATCCAAGGAATATGCCCAATATAGAATAATATCCCAAACTCAACCAACATAACAACATATGAAAATAGAGATAACCAATGCTAAACCATCTCTCAAATGAATGCTCTATAACTAACTCATGTACCATAGCTCAAGATCCATATCCATGAAAGATAAGCATAAACATAATGCACTTGAGAGAAACAATAGGCTATACCTCTCAAGTAGCAAACTACCAAGTAAACCAAGAGTGGGGAATGAGAATGCTTATCAAGATAGCCAAGTGTCCAACCAAGACTCATCTAAGAAAAATCTCCTCTTAAGTCCATATTAGATGAATGCCCCTCATAATTCCCACTAAAACCAAACATTTATCCCAACGAATACTTCTCTAATCCAAGAGAAATCAACATCACCACTATCTTTGAGTATCCATGAGCACCTATAACCAACCAATCCATGCCAACTCCAAATGTAACATAGAAATATAATGCAGTATCCATCTTATGATCAATGTACTCAATGCCAAAATACTAAACCAAGATCAATGTTAAAGTTCCAACCATGTTCTTAGGAACATAAACATGACAAAATAATCTAACCATCTCAACCAAAGAGACAGCATGCTCCATATGAACATACCATAACATGTCAAAACTCTAAATGTATATCAAGAGTATACCATGACATAAAAATAAAACCATCCTAACACAAAGGATAACATGTCAAATGAAAGCATAAACTACACCTTTACTAAGAACCCCATTAGTCCTCAAGATGCAACCATCTCCACACACCATGAGGAAAATGATCTCCACATACCATGAAGAACCATCTTCACACACTGTTAAGATAACCAAGAACCCCATGAGTCCTGAAGATTTAACTATCTTCACACACTATGAAATAAAAAGTGCACCATACAAATGTCAAAGACACTTAAGTAGCAATAGGATCTAAGACAAACCTCCAACATCTGGGAACACTCAATAAATATATCAATGCCAAAAACTCCCACTCAATCATGGTACCGAGTCATACATGACATCATAAAATCCATCTCCTACATGAATATTCTCTAGGTCTATACACACAACCAAAGTGTCAATACCAAGTGAAATCAAGATCTCTAAACCTAAGAAGATACAAACCTAACTAGGCACTAATCTTGCATTGTCAAACCATCAATATTACAAGCTCCCACTAAATTGTGTATCCAAGCTATCAATGACATCATGATGAAAAAACTATCCCTAACCATGAGAATCAACCAATGCATCAAACCATCAAAGAACTCATAAAACTCAAAGTGCACATCATGAGTTCATCAAAAGAAACCAAATAACCATGATACTCAACCAAGAAGATATACCACCATAACCAAATCAAGAATCCAAACCAATGAATATCAAGGATGTACCTATATATCCAATCATGTCATGCCAAAAATACATGGCACCATGATTACATCCATGAACTGATCATCTAACTCTCAATATGTCCAACCTATCAGCATAAAATAGTCAACCACAATCCTCCACCATGACTATACCTAGTAACAACATCTCATCCCTTCTACATGAAGAAAAATCAAAAAATCATGTGACTTAGGGAATAGACAACCCAAATCTAAGCCACCAATTTGAATATGCATAAATAATGAAAGATCAATGGGTAAAGACAACCCATAACCAAGCTATAAATGCAACTTGTAAGTATAGACCACTTATAATACTGCACAACTTGTAGACCCAACAAGTCATCATGCATATCCAAGCTAAACACTAATAACCATATCATCATGAGACCAATCTGAAATATGAATTGAGTATACAATGACATCAAATCCAAATCTCCAAAATATACAATGCCATAAACTCATAATGCTACTATAGTCAATATATATCATACACTATTTAGATCAATATATCACCAAATAAATCATGTAAAACCTACACCATATCTAAACCAATGTGTAGAACTCTCTAAGAGCTTACTGTTGACTACTGAAAGTCCAAAATCCAATTCCATATGCCCAAGTTATGCCCTAATTTGTGCTCAAACTAAAAATTTGACTTTGAGGCTCTTAAAACCTAACAAAATGTCAAAATCACAAAACTAGACCAACATGAAGTTGTAGTGCTCTAAATTAGCTTTCTAACACTTGTAAGAAGTCTACAATTTGATATTCTGAGAGAAAGTTATGGTCATTTTACTAAGACAGTCTTTTTACCATTTTCACTGCATTTTTTTATGATGAAAATTTTGACAGGATTAAATTTGACAACCATTGTGGGCTGAAACTAAAAATTCTTTCATTTCCTCTGAACATGGATAAACTAGGGAATATTATATATCAAAATTTATGGAAACATTGACCCAGATCAAATGGTGAGGTTTGTTTTTATCCAGGAGGTCATTTCTACAAGATCCCCCAAAAACCTTCATTTAAACAAAACATCTAAAAAAAGCCCTTTTGTCCAACAATTTAACATGACCAAAATATACCAATATCCTATCATAACAAACCCCAAACCCTTAGATCTACAATAAAAAACTCATATATCTTGCATTTAAAAAAAAATTCTCTCATGCATTCTCATGGATTCAATCCAGGGTTATAACAACACAACCATAGCTCTTATACCACTTGTAAGGAAACTTGCAACAAAGAATATAACTGTTTCTACATAACTTAGAATAGATCTAAAATAAATATGCAATTGAAATCCTCATGCAAGAGAATAGACAACATACACACAAAAATTGTGACACAAGATATATCTCGAGAAACTCTCATTGAGGGAAAAAAACCCAGCCTCCAAAAGCATCCATCACCATGTATTATTAAAAAAAAATTACCATTATAATATAGCCATGAAAACCTTCAAAGCCATAGCCACAACCAAGCAATCCATGTGAATAAGCATGAATCCACACATCCCATGTCATACTTCCAACCTTCACAAATGCTCCCTTGGCTAACCTATCAAGCCTTGTCTGGTTTGACTCTTTCCTTTCTACCTTATGTCTTATCTCTACAACTACCCTTGTGGCTACTTATATAATAGCAAGTCCCACAAAAATACCAAGTGATATTACATAAACTATGTGCTAAAGCTATGTGCTACCTAACCCATTGAATCCATATTTAATATTAAAAATTTAATTCTTTTCCCAAATATTAAATAATTACATGAAATATTATCACAATGTCATAATACAACTCATTAAGTATATCGCATGGGAATCTTTACATGTTGCACATGCATCTAAGTGCAACATTACATAATAAAATAAAATAGTACAATATAACAATATTATTGATGTAGGAGCATCCTGAGTGTGAGGGCAATCTTGCATTACCTAAAAATATTTTCTTTTCAATCTTTTCTATTTTAATAAGGACTAATAGACAGGGGGTTGCTATTTTTGGAAACTTTTTATTCTTAGTAAGTTTTTCATATGAACTTGAAATGTTCTCATTTTCTACATGAAGGTTCATTTTAGAATTATAAGCCTACCATAAAAATCTCATTGCTCTAGCTTAAGTATTAAAAAAATTTGAAGAAAAATCTTCAGGCTCATCGTTGGAGGCCTTAGAGTGCCCAGATGAGGTCCAAAATCTCGATGGAAGGGTGCTTGTGCCATTTTGGGCCTATAGATCAAGAGCTGAAATTTTTGAAAAGTGGTTATAATAGCCAATCAGAGAAATGCTTCTAGAGTTATAGCCTTCTAAAGTTGGACTACCCAAAATTTCTAAAAGAATTATCAAAGGTGTATTTGGTTGACTCTATATGTATTGTTAGGGTATGTCAGCCCTAGGTATTAAGTTTCAATGTCTAGAACCTTTTTGGGCGGCATAAAACTTCCTATTTAAGAAAGGCCTAAACATTGTCTAGGACAACACTAGGTGGTAGTTCATAGCTTAGTCTAACAAATTACACCAATGAAGATACCCATGTAGTTTGGCATACTGTACTTGTGAATTTTGTAATTTTGCATTTACGGTGCAAATAAGAAGTCCATATTTTGTTCTTACATTTGTTGTTGCTTCTTTATTTCTATTAAGGTTTATGGTATTAAGGGGAACACCCTTTATCAAGTGGTATCAGAGCTAGAGTTCTTGAGTATGTGGATAGAGCACAGACTGTAAGACAGTTCGTACTAGGATGATGGTTTGGGCTAAGCATGTAGATAGATTGCTAATTGTTAGGTAGTTTGTACTAGGGTTTCAATGGAAGTGCAAAAATGCCTCCACAAAGAGAGCATGGTAGAAAAGTTGTAGTTGTTACAGTTGAGGATTTTAGAGCCCTTTAAAGACAAATTCAAGCTTTGGAAGAAAAAATGTGTAAAGGAATAAATCTTCCTCTAAGAGGTGAAAGCAAGGATGAGGATGAAGTAGAAGAAAATGTTGAAGTAGAGACAATTCTAAGCCCAGAGGAAGAGAGGCTTTTTAGGGCCATCTCCAAGATTGAAAAAAGACCTAAGTTTGAAGTTTCCACATTTTTTGGAACTCTTAATCTAGAAGAGTTGATCAATTGGATCAATGAACTAGAGGAGTACTTTGAGTATGAAGATATTGATGACCTTGATAGGGTCATGTTTGCAAAGGAAAAATTGAAGGGACATGCAAAGATCTAGCGACAAGAGGTTTAGTTCAAGCGAAATAAAAAGGGAAAGGAAAAATTCACCAGATGGGATCAGATGATAGGCAAATTAAAGCAATAATTCCTTCTCAAGGATTATGAGCTTGATTTATTGAAGAAAATGCAAGGGTTAAAGCAAGTAGGAAAATCTATTCAAGAGTATACCAAACAATTCTATTGAGTTCTCATTAGAATTGGCCATGCAGAAGATGATAAGGTGAAAGTGGCCCATTATCTTAATGGGTTAAGACCAAGTATTCAAGAAAAGTTGAGTTTGGATCAAATGAATAGTATTGAGGAGGTATACCAATTTTTTCTAAGAGTTGACGAAAAATTGAGCAAGAAGTTTGACAACAAGAATAGAAAAAGAGGTGGTGGTGGAAGATCTGGCAGATGATCTTATAGAGGCTGTAATCGTGATCAAAAGAACAAGGATAAGGCTAGAAGTAGCAATCAAAACCAAAGGGGAAAAAATTCCAATTATTTCCATGATTAGAAAAATAGAGATCAGAGAGGAAGAGGAAGAGGACAAGGATTTGGAAGAGGAGGCTTTTGTGGGAAATGTTTTCACTTTGGAGAAGAAGGGCATAGAACATTTGAATGTTCCTAATGTTAAGGAAGGATATATCAAAGAATAGAAGGCTAGGCTAGAGTTGCACATGTTGATGAAGATGTTGGATCCTCACATTCTGAAAATTTTAAAAGAGGAGAAGTTCTAGTTAATAGAAGAGTCTTGCTGAATGGTGAGAATGAACCTGATCAAAGAAGGAGTTTGTTTCACACAAGGTGCAAAAGTGAAGATTAGTTTTGTGATGTGATCATTGATGGTAGAAATATTGACAATCTGGTGTCAAAAATGATGGTCACAAAGTTGAAGCTAAAGAGGTAGAAACACCCACGTCCATACCATATTGTTTGGGTGCAAGATGACCACAAGGTCATGGTCAATGAGTAGTGCTCAATGAAGTTCAAGATTGGAAGGTTCTAGGATGAGGTAATTTGTGATATCATACCTATCAACATATGTCATATGTTATTGGGAAGGCTGTGGAAATTTGATAGGCATGCTGTACACGATGGGTGAGAAAATACCTACACTTTAACCAAGGATGGAGTGAAATATTAGTTGAAGCCATTGAAGGAGAAAGAAGAAAAGGTATGTAGTGCTACTAGAAAATGTTTTGTTGATGGAAAAGAGTTTCTCAAAGGTATGAAGCATGAGCATATGTATTTTTCTAGGATTCCAAAAGATAGTAAAGAAGAAGTAGAGGAGGTACCTACAAAAGTTGTAGATATGTTGGGAGAGTTTTTTGATATTGTATTAGATAATGTACCTGATGGATTATCCCCAATGAGGAAGATCATCACCAGATGGATTTGGTTCTAGGAGCTAGTTTGCTAAACAAAGAAGTGCACAGAATGACACTAGCAAAAAGTGAAGAGTTGAACATACAAGTTCATGAGTTGTTGTAGAAGGGGTTGATTCGAGAGAGTTTGAGTCCATGTGCTATACCATCAGTATTAGTACTAAAGAAGAATAAAGAATGGAGGATGTGCACATATTCTGTTGCTATCAGCAATATCACAATCAAGTACAAATTTCCATTGCCAAGGATGGATGATATTATGGTCTATTTGACTGGAGTTGAGTATTTCACAAAGATAGATCTAAAGAGTGGGTATCATCAGATTTGTATCAAAGAAGGTGATGAGTGGAAGACTACTTTCAAGACAAAAGAAGGAATGTATGAGTTGTTAGTCATGCCTCTTGGGCTAACCAATGCACCAAGCACTTTCATGAGGCTCATGAATGAGGTACTGAAGTAGTTTTTGGGTAAGATGGTTATTGTTTATGTAGATAATATTTTTATCTTTAGTGAGACATTGGAGGAGCATTTGATTCATATTCACAAGGTGTTTGATAAGTTAAGGAAAGAAAAGTTGCTGATAAACTTGAAGAAGTGTAGTTTTGTAAAGAAGGAGTTGGTGTACCTAGAATTTCTAGTCTCACTAGAAGGTTTGAAAATGAATCTAGAGAAAGTGAAGGCTATCCTTGAATGGCCTACTCCAAGAAGTGCAACAGAGGTAAGATCTTGTCATGGACTAGTTAGTTTTTATAGAAAGTTCATAAGAGGTTTTAGTAGTATTTGTGGACCCTTGATTGAAACAACAAGAGGGGATAGGAAGGAATTTAAGTAGACTGTAGGAGTAGATAAGAGTTTGAATGTGCTGAAACAGAAAGTTATTTAGCAACTTGTTTTAGCACTTCTTAATTTTAACAAGGTGTTTCAAGTAGACTGTGATGCTAGTGGTATTATAATAGGAGCTGTTATGCACCAAGAAGGTAGACCTAATGCTTATTTTAGTGAGCAGTTGAATGATTTAAAAAGAAAATATTTTGTTAATGATCAAGAATATTATGCTATAGTTCAAGCATTGAAGAAGCGGAGACACTATTTTCTTCCTAAGGGGTTTGTTTTGTATACTGATAATCAAGCTTTGTAATATTTGAATAGTCAAGGAAAATTAAACCAAAGACATTTGAAGTGGGTTGAGTTTTTGTAGAGTTATACATTTTTTTTTAAACATAGGAGTGAAAAGTTTAACAAAGTTGTAGATGCTCTTAGTAGAAGATAAATTTTGCTAACAAAAAAGCAGATAGAGGTGGTTGGGTTCAAGGAACTCAATACTTTGTATCTAGATGATCCTAATTTTGGTGAAGCATGGAAGGCTTGTACAAAACCTGTTACACTTGACAGGACAAAGTGGTTGGATTTCATGATCCAGGATAGTATGTTTTTCAAAGGAAGCCACTTGTGCTTTCTAAGAAGTTCAATAAGAGAGAATCTAATCAAGGAGAAGCATAGTGGAGGATTGGTTGAAAATTTTGGCAAAGATAAAACCATAGCTTTGGTTGCTGATAATTATTACTGGTCATAGTTGTAGCAAGATGTGAAGAAGTTTGTATAGAGTTGCCAAGTATGTTAGGTGGTGAAAGTAGTGAAGCAAAATACATAATTGTATCATCTATTTCCTATACTAGAGGAGCTGTGGGAGGATGTCAACATGGATTTTGTTCTTTGATTACCAAGGATGTAATGAGGGAATGATTCTATTTTTTTGGTGGTTGACAGGTTTTTGAAGATGGCACATTTTATTCCTTACAAGAAGACTAGTGATGTTGTTGATGTGGCAGAGTTGTTTTTCATAGAAGTGGTGAGACTGCATCGTCTACCAAAGAGTATAGTTTCAGATTGAGATACTAGATTTTTTGAGTATTTTTGGTGTACATTGTGGAAGAAGTTGAAGATAGGTTTGAAGTTCAGTTCATCACATTATCCAAAGACTGATGGAAAGACATAAGTGGTGAATAGGAGTTCAAAAAATTTGTTGAGATATTTGGTTGGAGACAAGCCAAAAGGGTGGGATATGGTTTTACCATAGGCAAAATTTTCATATAATAATTCTATCAATAGAAGTACTAGTAAATCACCATTCCAAATTGTATATGGGATTAGTCCCATAAATGCTTCTGAATTGAAAAAGTTTGATAAAGGAGAGATAAGTAGTGCCGAAGTAGAAGAATTTGCTGAATATTTGAAGAACATCCACGAGGAGGTGTAGAAGCACATAATAAAAATGAATACACAATATAAGGCTAAGGAAGATGTGAAAAGGAGGTATAAGAAATTTTAGATTGGAGATGAAGTCATGGTTCATTTAAGAAAAGAGTATTTTCTAGTGGGTACATATAATAAGCTAAAGATGAAGAAGTTTGGATAGTGCAAGATAGTGAAAAGACATAATTCTATAAATGCTTATGAAGTGGAGTTGCCTATCAAATTGAATATTTCACTAATATTTAATATTTTAGATTTGATAGAGTATTATGAAGGAGGTGATGGAGATGAAGTTGTAGAAGTAGAGTGGAGTATTCCAACAACTAGTTCGGCTACAAAGGAGATTGAGAAGATACTAGATAGTCGTATTGGAAAAAGTACAAGGAGTAGAACTTATGAGGAATACCTAGTCAAGTGGAAAGGGATGCTAGTAGAGGATTCATCATGGATAGTAAGGGAGGAGGTTAACCATTTTGGTTTTTCTCTAAACAATTGACATGTGACAGAGTCACTTTTCAAATTATCCTTGGTGTCTAATGCAGGAGCATCTTGGGTGTGAGGGAAATATTGCATCACCCAAAAATATTTTCTTTTCAATCTTTTCTATTTTAATAAGGAATAGTAGATAGGGGGGTTGCTATTTCTAGGAACTTTCTATTTTAAGTAAGTTTTTCATACAAGCTTGAAATGTTCTAATTTTCTATATGAAGGTTCATTTTAGAATTATAAGCCTACAATACAAATCTCATTGCTCCACCTTAAGTATTAGAGAAGTTATTGCAGATTTTTGGTGAAAACATTTGTAGAAAAATATTTAGGCTTATTGTTGGAGGCTTTAGAGTGCCCAGACGAGGTCTAAAAACTTGACAGAAGGGCACTTGTACTATTCCAAGCCTGTAGATCAGGAGCTTGCATTTTTAAAAAGTAGTTATAATAGCCAATTGAAGCAATAGTTTGAGAGTTATGGCCTTCTGAAGTTGGGTTACCGAAAATTTCTAAAATAATTATCAAAGATGAATTTGGCCAACTTTATATATATTGTTAGGGTCTATTGGCCCTAGGTATTAAGATTCAATGTCTAGAACCTTCTCGGGTGGCATAAAATTAGCTATTTAAGAAAGGCCCAAACATTGTCTAGGACAACTCTAGGTGGTAGTTTGCAGCTTAGTCTTGTAGATTACTGTAATGAAGGCACCCATGTGGGTTAGCATATTGTACTTGTGAATTTTTTAATTTTGCATTTGTGGCACAAATAAGAAGTCAATTTTCTTTTTTTTCACATTTTCTATTGTTTCTTTGTTTTTATTATGGTTCATGGTATTAAGGGGAGCACCCTTTATCAATTATGCAATGTGTGTAACACCCATTATCTCAATACTGCCATCCTTCCATTGTGTATTATAAGGGAAGTTCTACAATCCATTTTGTGTATTGAAATTATTGTTAAACGAAGGCTTGTCACCAGTATTAGTCTTGTTGACATTTCTAGCTAGAGACTTCATATTCTTCAACAAAATTAGCATCTGATCCATCTTATCATCCTTAAGTTTCTTGTTTGCAATAGGCCTCTCATGTTCTCTATTATTACTCCTATACCCAAAGATATTTGGGTAATCTCTTATCCCTAATTTTCTAGATGCACTCCTATTTTTCTATGTTTACAACAATTTTGAAAACATCTCTCAAAGTATTGGGATCTTTGACTCTTAGGATATAGACTAGCTTGTTATCAAAAGCATTAAAATAGGTTGTAAGGCATAAATTTTCATCTAATCTCATTACTTGGAACAAATTGTACATCCCTTCTAAAACCTTGAACATTAAAATGAAAAATGGATCCATTCTAGTTTTCTTAATATCGTTATATTCATTTACTATGAAACCATCATTTGTATGGTCTCAATACTATTCCTTGAAACACTTCTCCAAATCATACCACAGAGCAATAATATCATTAGGGAGTCTTCTAAATGAATCCCTAGCATCCTAAATAAGAGAATACTAAAACAACTTCATGACCACATCCTTAGACTCAACTTCATAATCATTCAAAATATCTATAAATTTGCTGAGATAATGTTCCCCACTAACTACATTATTTCCCATAAACTTAGCTTCCTTATGCCTTAGCTCATTTGGAACAAGATTAGGATGAACTGAGATTCTGACAAAGGATATCTATTTTAATCTATCTAAATATACATGTATGTTTTGGAAAATAGTCCCCTCAACTACACTGGGACCAATAGTATTTTAAACCAGGTCTATCACACTAGCATTTACTAGTTGAGCTAATGAAAAATTTCTAACCATACTAGAAAATATCATAGGGTTTTCCTAAGAATTCCCCATATTTCCTATCATAAGTCTATGAACACAACTAGAAAACATACCTTGGGAAGAAATCACAATGTCAATATTAGGACATGATGAAGACTTAAGGAATTCAATCTTCTTGATCATCTCAAAAAATTATGCTTCATTTTCAACCTTCTCCAACTCCTTAGCAAGGTTATCACATTCCCTCCTAGCTCCTTCCAATTCTATGTCAATTTGTGACATGACATGGACACCCTTTGGGATTGTAGTAGGTTCGTTTATGTGAATACTAGTCACCTTTTGTTTATCCTTATCTACAATCTTAGTTTTGGGTTTAAGTGTATCTATTGTGTCTTTAGCCTTATCAATGGGTTCATAGTAATAGATCTGACTGATAACTAGTCCCTCCTTTACAAACCCAAAGTTATCATGTAAAGCTTGTTCCTATGCCATATATCTAAATCTCAAATTTCCCAAATCTCCAAATACATATGAATGTAGAGATGTAGATATTTTCTCCAATCTATTGTTTTGTTCTTTCAATAGAGATATTCTCCTAAGATGGTTATCCATTTCCATGAGGGCGTTGATGAATTCTATTTATTTATCTTTCTCTAGAAATTTGTACCTAACATCTTCTTCAACTACTTATCTTTTAAGGGCCTCTAACTCTGCATACAAATTAGTGGTATTAATAGTAGTAGCTTCTAACTCCGTGGTCTCACTAAGATGTATGAAATTTCTCTCAATAAAAGGGATATATTTTGGGTGAGATTCACTGAGTTGGGAGTTTAATGACTTTTCATGTTTGTCCATGTTTATTAAATGAGTTACTCAAGATTTGACATATCAAGCATATATGAGTACTTTATCTTCATAGATTTCTTCTCCTTGAAAAGGAGTGTTGACAAAATTACCCTAGATGCTAGTATTGTCAGAGTCAAAAATTTTAGAGGAGAAAACTTTTTCTTCTACAATTTGAGGTTGCAAGTTCACTTCTATATTATTTCTAGTTTTTCAAGCATGACTAGATTCTCCCCTTTTTCAGGCCATATCTTTCTATTACCCTTGGGTAAATCAGTTTGTATTGGGCATTAGGGTATGCCTTTATGTAGGCTCTCATGTTCTTTCTCTTGTCTACCATTAAGATGTTGATGAAATGGAAATCTTAGAACACTAGTTGAGAAATCTTGACTGAGTTACCACCCACCTAGGGAAATGAAGCTTTCTTGATGAAAAACCTTGAGAATCTATAAAAATCTGAACCAATCAGAGCAAGGTGTGAGACCTGGTCATGTGAAAGATATGAGACGTGACTAGACTACTTACCACATAAAATAAAGTACACCACTCTTAGAGAAAAACTTAAAATATCAAATCAAAATAAATTCTTCTAATATAGATAAGCCCAACTCTACACATAGTCAAGGATAGTGTTCTGACATAGACAATACTTTTCACATACTAACCTCATCATATTCCTCAACCAAGTCACCATTTTGTTGGCTCTTAATTTGATAGAATTTCAAATACCTTTTGAGAATGTAGAAAATAGCTAGAAATTATTTAAATTCATGATAGATATTCCCATGCAATCTAATAGAGAAAACTAATAATAATTTATAGTCTTCTTCTCATTAAATTATGTAGGTTTCAGGTAGGTGTACCTTGGAATTTATTATTACTTTCCTTAATGACAATATTCACCATAAATTTCTATATAGATGACATTTTCCTTTGATTCTTCTAATTTAGACACTAGGTGAGCGATGCAAAATACCCAACTCCCCATACCCTACAACTTTCTAAATCAAGCACATGCTAACTTTGTAGATCTATAAATAAGACACAATATACTAAAAATTTGATTTGTGAATTTGGGTACTATGTAACCTTACAAAACTATCTAGCATCAATTTATGATTAGTGCTTTATCCATTTGGGCCATTTACTTACAAAATAAAATCTCCCTATGATACCTTCAGCTCTATTATCAATAATTTATATAATCAGTTTGATTAACAAAAAAGTATGAGAGAAGATATAATTCAAAATAAATTACAACTTAAAATTCCAAGTGCTTGTCATTGAATTTTGTAAAATTGAAAGATAACACAAAAAGAGACAAGATCTAAATTAGTAAACCAAGTATTTCTTCATTTGTATTAATTTTCTTGAAATAATACAACTTGAGTGTCAAATTCAGTGAAAATAAGTTGACTCAAGATAGAAAGAACGCGCTATAACTAAAAATTTCCATTAAAAATGAACCAAGCAAGATATTTTTCACTACATAATACTAGACCGACTTAAAAACATGAAAATAACATTTATTCCTTTTCAATATTTGGATCTTCAAACCTAGTCTTGGAAATCCTTTTCTAGGAACATATTACAACAAGCTTTAGATGTGGGAGAATGATAGACACATGCATCCAAACAATTGGATAGAAAACATAGTTACATAAAAGAAAAAATGTCAACATCAATACCTTTACAAAATAGGTTCCAAGACACACAACTGGCAATTCAAAAATTTCAGAAGTAGTTTCACAATTTGTTAAGTAGGCATATCCATAGTGGGTTAAATATAAAGGTAAAATACCCTATTTAGATAATCGCTTCCCTTCTTTTTTTTCTCACTTTTCCCCTTCAGTTGTTGATTCACTATCCTTTTCAACTTCTTGGGAAATGTTCTCTAGTGATTGTGTAACCTTTTCTATTTCACCCTAGCCTTGCACCTAATACTCAATTGCCACTTGTGGGTCTTCTACTTTGGACGCATATTTTTTTAACCATTTTTTATAAACAATATCATCAAACCAATTGAATTCCATAATTTCCTTTTCTTTACTAGTAATATATTTCCATTTTGCCTTTAACTGTTTAACCTCAAAAATGTAAGAATTGTAAAAAATCCTTGCTTCTACCATTTCCTCTATGATTTTCAAAAATAAACCGTTATCATCATTGTTTATTATATTATTCATTCTATCATTTAGAAAAGCATACAAATATTCCTCCCATTCCCTAATGGCCTTTAGATTATGACCACTATTGAAAACCAAAGGAAAGAGGTCAAAAATCTTATATTCATACTTAGACAGATAGAATCTCACCTTGCTTTGTAGCAACTCACTATTTATATCAAATTCCAATAGGCCAACTCCTCAATCATAAATTTTTTCAATTAAATTGTCAATCTAAGCTTTATCTATGACAACCAAAAATAGGTTGATCATCTCTTCTTCCCTATTGACTCATTTGTTAAAAAAATTCCTTAGCACATCCTCATTTTCACAAAGAGATTTCCTGATAACTAGAAGTTTTGACATTACATGGTGGAGAAATCTAGTATCAATTTTAAATACAACGTGTAAAATGCTATCTCTTACCTTCTCTTCATATCTCCATATCACCTTCATTTGTGTGGTCTTAAGCTTATTCTTTCCTTCCTCAATTCCTTCACCCAATGATTCCTTGGTATGTAATGAGGTTTGAGGAAGTTCAATGATTGGGCTAGTGGGGGGTGGTGGATTAGGTGATGATGCAATCATCATCTAAGATGACTCACCTGTTGGTCCTTGTATTCCTTTTTGTCTTTCATACATAGAAATAATTTTTGACATCTCACTAATCCTTTTTCCCTCTCATCATAGGCTTCCAAAACCTTCTCATACTTGACATTCAAATCAATAAATATCTATTTATCCTTCCTAGTAGTAGCTAAGTTCTAATTTTCCACTTTTTTATTCATGAGGGAAGCTTTTACATCATCAATCTCCTCTACACTAACCACCACTAGTCTTCCCATCTAGTCTATGTTAGAAGCTCCTTACTACCTTGATTTATCTCTTTTATGCAAAAACCACATTACTAGAGTTGCATGATCTTCATTGAATTTGAATCCCCTATGGGCTTGCCTAAATTCCTCCCCTTTTCTATATTTGGTATTTGTTTCTTTCCTTATGGCATCAAATACTATATCATTAGCAATGTCCTATTCAGGAAGGATTAATACACTAGATTATTTTATCATTTGCCTACTCATTTCTAGAGTAATTTTATTCAAATCTTCTATCATTTCTTCTTTTATCTTATCTCTTATGATAGATTCCTCTTTATCAGGTTGCTCTATTTTTATTTTCTTACACCTAGCTTCAAAAATAGACATGCTTGATCTCCAAGAAAATTGAACAAAAGCTCTAGACTTAAAAAAATTATCATATGATACAAATTGTTGATATGCTTGTTCTATTAGTGGACCTAATTCTTTACCTCTAAAATATTCTATTCTAAGATCCATGGCTAGTATTAGAGGTTCCTGTAACATCCCTTCTTCCAACTCAATAGTAGTAACACCAACATCATCCCAACCTCCCATTTGTCCCAAGTGTTCAATGATTTCCTACTCACTATCAAAATGCATTGGAGTTTGAGAGAGTGAATATACCCCAGTCCTTGAATATCTCCCCTCTTCTATTTTCTATCTATTTGAAGAAGTATTAGTAGGGGAAGTTTCAAATAAAATCCTTTTGAAAACTAGGGCAGGAGGAGGGCCTTTTGCATGAAAAAGTGAAAGCTTATCTTCTAGCTCCATGTCTTTAATGGAAACCTTATCCATTGTTCTCATAATGGTATACCCAACTTTCCTCAGGAGAACATATTGTCTAGAAATTATGGTAGGGGTAATAGATGACCTTTGCATCAACTCACTTTCTTTATTAGTATATGCATTATTAATTTAACCCTTTTCTCATTTAAAACTTAAATTATTTTAACAAAATGTATAATTAGTTTATTCAATTCATCACCCCACAACTTTACATAATTTAAGGGGTTATAAATTTTATCAAAGGCATTGATAAAATCCAAAATTTTCTTATATACCCTCAATTTCTCTTTCTTTATTCTTACTCTTGCAAAGAGAGTTCATTCCTAATAATTATGTCAGGGTAGTAAAAGATATGAGTATGCCCTTTTTCTTTGGTCCTTATTTTACAAATTCATAGACACACTTAGGATATATGGACTTGACATAGGATTTTTCCATATTGTAATGCTCTAAAAATTTATCCCAATGTTTCCATCCCCCCTTAGTGATCACAAATTGATGTGCAACAATGTAACTAGGGAAGATTGTACCCCTTGACATGTTGGTCAACTCTTCCTCTTCTAATCCTCTAATCTGCCATAAGAATTCTATGACACCAACCTTGAGGGGAACATGGAAAGGAAACACATGAGGATTTTCTTGAAAACCATATACTCTTAAAAATCTAAAAATTGGATATGGGATGATGTCTTCCCAATTATGACTTACCTTCAAACTTGTAGCAAAATCATTTGGCCTAATCAATTCCAATAATGCCTTAGCAATCCTAGAGTTATTAGGGGATAATGATACTCTCATCTTATAGGAAAAGTATCTATCAAATCTCACAAAATTGGCATCCTTTATGTTTAATGACATATTGACACTCCACAACTATACATGCAAATTTTATCTATCACACTCTCTTTCTAATTTCATTTCTTTTTCAAAACTAGAGACCACTTTGCAAAGGCACATGTACATAAGTATAGAATACCATCCAAATGGTTGATCAACTTTTCCTTTATTGATTCCAATCAAACCATTGTGAATCTCTTCAACAATATAAGAAGAAAAATAAAAATTCACATTCATGCTATACTATAATATTTGAACCATCATATACATTAGTGGAATAGGCATATAGTCTTGCTCATCCATACCAAAGAATTTACATAGAGAAATATAGGTAGCTTGGGTCCAAGGGTTAAAATATTTCTTAAGTAGTGGCTCAAGGGTAGATGATGAGACTAGGGTTAACTTTCTAATCTTTAAAAATTGTTAATTCAAAGGCCCACTTATAAGATAAAACCTTTGAGCCTCGTATACTTCTTGTAATTAATCAAAATCAATGGTCTCATGAAGGGTAGAATGGGGGCGTAACATTAAAAACTCACAAATTTCCTGTGCTATGATTTTGAATAGGCCAACTCCAACATGATTTCTTACCAAATGAAGCACTAGATCATACCTTTTTGCAACAAGGTTAAAATTTTTGAATCCATGAAAACCCCTAGGACAACCTACTTCCCCAAATCAAATTTTCATTTATTACTATGATGGGTTTCTTGGTTTCTCTGAGAAAACCATTTCTTGAAAAGTTCAAAACCACTTGTGGTTTTTTGTGCATCTCTAAGAAAATTTCCTTTGTCATACAAACCCTCATAAATTTTTAATCTTGGATACTTAAGGATTATCAGTTCACCCTTAGTGGAATCATTAGTTAAAATTACTAAATGTTCTAAGAGGTGATCATGCACATTTCTCTCCTGGTAGCTTGTTTTTTCACTGAATTCCTTTCAAGGAGGCATGTTTAGGGTTTATTATATTCTACAAACATACAATTACCTTCAATTATCTCTTCCAAAGATAAAAATTTCAACCTGGGAAAATATACCTACTATATTTCATATTCTAACCTTTGCAATATGTCCCACAAACAAAACCCTAACTTTTCTACAAGTAATGAATATCTTGTTGAGAATAGATTAAAAATAATAAAAGTGGGAGATTGTTGAGATCAAATTAAAGAAAACTATCAAAGAGGGAGATTGTTGAGAACATACAAGTATGATCAATATGTTTCAATCATTGCTTTATCATTGATGTCAAACCTACTATTTGATGGTAAGAAAACTTCTTATATGATTTAAGTACTATCACTTAGTTGATTGATGAAGAGGATTTGATCAAAAGATGTAACAAAAGCACCTAGAGGAAAGGTTGAGTTATGATTATATAATGAAGTAAAAGAATCAGTTAAGACAGCGATAACATGATGCATTGATAATCTCCTTAAGGTTACAAAGGCTAGTTACAGTAAGAAAGTTTAGAAGAGAAAGTTACACAAAGGTTGTCTACCAAGCTTGACCAAGTGGATAGTGGGTGCTAAGCAAAGTTAGTACAAGCCGAGTAGAAAATCAATTAGAGCTGAGTAAAAGTTCATTCTAGTGTATGCTGAGTAGAATAGTGGGTGTTGAGAAAAGTTTAGTTGATGTTGAGCACTAGTAAACTTTGGTTCATGCCGAGTGATTTCATAGAGGATGCCAAGAAATGCAGTATGTGTCGAGCATAAGAAGCTAGATAATGTCGAGATGCTATATTATTTAAAAGACTATGATTTTTATGGATCTAAGCTGACAAATTTGTTTTCTTGGAATTTTTGAACTAGGTGGAAGATAAGATTGATGATTTGGTGGCACAGAATTCAAGGTAAACCATTTTTAGGAAAATTCAACGAGGATTCAAGTAGAAGTTTCTAGAAGAGATATGGAATATGGGAAAGATTCATTGTATCCTACCTAATCCATCATAACCTTAATTTGGATGATGGAGAATGATTGGCAAAAGATCTTAATTTCCTATTTATAGGGATGATTGGTCAGAAGTAAATATGGTTAAGTTCGAGAAAAGGTTTTGCTTCATTAAGTGACCTAAAGAAGAGAGACTGCATTGGCATGTTAAGCAAGAAGTCTTAAGGATATGAATCCTTGAAGGGTGAACAAGTTGTCAAAGCTAAAAAGTAAGAAGGCCAAGTAGAATGAAGGACTGAAATAATGATCTGTAATCTGCAAATGAAGTTGTAAGTTGTTATTAGATCAAGCCTTACTATTACTATCTAATGATTGTATCAATCTAGGGTAAATCCTTTGGATTAAGGTTGACCTAACAATCATTTGTAAATCTTTTAACCAGGTAAAATTCCAAGTGAATGGTCTAAAGTCCTCTAACAAGGTTCACTCCTAATAGGAATATTGAAATCCTTATCAGGGTCACATTTAATAATGTGTATTGTAACCTTTAATAGGGTTGGCCTTTCATAGGGCATCACTTTAAAAGAGTGAAAAGAGTAGCATGTTACTAGTGTTTTTTCCCAAATTAAGCTTCCAAGTAAATCATTGTGTCAAGTGTATTGATGAATCTATTATGTTTCATGTTTACATTTCTACAAGTAGATTTCACAATAACCTAAAAGTTTTAAGTGATTGCATAATCTTATGGATGCATGCATGGTGAAGATAAATTTTTTATGGGTTCACTAAGCTGTGAAAAGTTTTGTTTATACATTTGAACCTTGGATAACTAATTCAACCCTCCTCTTAGTTATTCTAGAGTATTCCAACAATTGGTATCAGAGCCATCTATTTAAGAGCACTAGTTTAAAGGTACTAGAAGCAAAAATATCAAGATGTCAAAAAGAGAAGTACCAAAGCTCAACAGAGATAACTTTCTTGCATGACAAAGTTTGATGAAGTTACACCTTGGAGGTCATGGAGATCATGCAAAATCTACCATTACCACTGAGCATGTTGACCTTATTGGAGCACCAACTACTAAGGATATGAGAAATAAGGAAGAACATAACTAGGCAATGCTAGAGATTGCCTTTTCCCTAAGTTAGCTAAATTTGATGATATAATAGGTCTTGACACTGCAAAGAAAATGTGGGATGCCCTAGCCATCATCTATGGAGGAGACACCAATGTTCTTAGAGGCATAGCTAAAATTCACAGAGGTAATTTTGATGATATGAGAATGGAAGAAGGTGAAAATATTGCTTAATATGTTGCAAGGATAAAAGAAGTGGTTAATGCAATAAGAGGAGATATTGGAAAATTAGATGATGATACTATGTTAAGCAAAGTTTTAAGAACACTACTACCTATATATGCTATTAGAGTCTCTACAATCCAAGAACTAAGATGCATACCAAGGAATGATCTTTCACATTAAGGATTGGTTAGTAGACTTACTGCTTTTGAGCTATTTAAATTTGATAATTACAAACTTGAGAGTATTGAATCTGCTTTCAAAGCCAAAGTGTCATTGAAGGAACTTGATGAGAAGAGGAAAAAGAAAAAATATTAAATATGTATCCAGTGATGGTGATATAGATGAGGAGGATGTTGAACAACTTGAGGCACTATTAGCAATAAGATTTCACAAAAGTAAAGGTAAGTTCAAAGGTAAACTACCTATCATTTGTTTCAATTGCAATGAGGTTGGTCATATTGCTGCTAGATGTCTAGAAATGAAAAATTATAGAGGTGGTGATAAGTACAAAAGTAGAATAGATGAAGACACCAAGGATTAAAAAGACAAAGACAAAAAGTCATGCTACATTATTGAAGAGGAAATATCTAATGAACATGATGATAAAGTGGTATATGTTGTAATGAAGGATTAATTTGATGAAGATGAGGCAACTATACTTGTGACCTATGTAAATAAGAATGATAGGTGGATCATTGATAGTGGGTGTTCACACCATATGACTGGAGACAAAAGTAAGTTCATTTCCTTGAATTTTTATGATGGAAATAGTGCAAGATTTGGTAATGAAGCACCATGTTTGCTAAATGGAAAAAGTTCTATCAAGCTCATAGATAAGATTTTATGTGAAAATGCTTACTGTGTTGAGGGACTTAACTATAATCTTTTGAGTGTATCACAATTGAATAATTTGGAATGTAATGTTGAATTTGAAAACAAGGTTGCTAAGATATATGATAGAAATGGGAGACTGATTGGAAAAGGTGATTAGACTAGAAGTAATCTATTCTATCTTAATATAGATGATGTACTTGTCTAATTGTAAGAAGATAATGTATGACTATGGCACAAAAAGGTTATACCATCTCAATTTTGATAACTTGGTTAGTATCAGTAACAAGAGAAAGGTTAGAGGATTGCCTAAGTTGAAGAAGCTTGATAATGTAATGTGCAAACAATGTCAATTGGGCAAGATGACAAAGTCAAGTTTTAAGAGTAAAACTTATACCTCTAAAAAAATACCAGAGATTGTTCATACTGACTTGTGTGGACCAATTGAAGTGAAAAGCTACAAAGGATATAAGTATATTATGTTGTTTGTTGATGATTACTCTAGAATGATGACAACTATATTTCTAAAAAAGAAATCTGATGCCTTCCAAATGTTTAAATAGTACTTGGCAAGAGTTGAGAAGGAAATAGATAAAAGTTTGAATTGCTTGAGATCTAATAGAGGAGGGGAATTCACATCAAATGAATTTGAGATATTCTATAATGATGGAGGAATAAAAAGCTAAACATTTGCACCTAGAACCCGTCCAAAAAATGGAATTGTCGAAAGGAGGAATAGATCTATAATGAACTGTGATAGAACACTCATGATGGAGAATAATTTTGCTTTGAAATACTGGAGAAAATTTGTAAGTACAATTGTCTATACTTTGAACTATGTACTAGTCAAGAAAGGTACTCATTCAACACCTTTTGAACTGTGGTATGGATACTCACCCAATGTAAAATACTTTAAGGTATTTGGAAGAAAATGTTACATTCTTAAAGATTTCATAAATGGTAAACTTGATACAAAAAGTGAAGAAGGTATATTCCTAGGATATTCCATAGAAGTAAAGCTTACAAGTGTTTAAATACTGACACTAAAAAAATTGTGAAAAATGCAAATGTGAACTTTGATGAATATATAGAAGTATATGAGGCTAAACCTATGAAAGAATCAGAAGAATAAAAATAATTTGTATACTCTTAGGAAGGTATGCCTACTGAAGAAGATGCTACAAATCAAGCTACAAACCAACAACAAGTTTTAGTGAGTCACATACTATGAATGCCAAGTTACATTCAAGAACTGAGCTGCATTTTGAAGCCTATTTACAAAATGAAATTGAAGCACATTTAGATTTTGAGATTTGTAGAGATGCTAAGTTACCTAATAGAGATGTACAAAATGATTTTGAAACTAAAAGATCAAATGAAGAAACAAGAGCTCAACCAAGATTGTCTAAATATGTCAAAAGACATCATCTTGCTGCACAAATTATTGGAGATAACAATGCTAGACCAATGACAAGAAATAGATTGAAAAATAATACATGTTTTTTGAGCATGAAGGAACCCAAAATAGTAAAATATGCATTAGAAGATGAAGACTAGAGTAAGGCCATGGAAGAAGAAATAGAACAAATAGAGAAAAACAAGACATGGACTCTAGTTACTAGACCAAAAGACAAGAATGTGATTGGCACCAAGTGGGTATTCATAAATAAACTAGATGATAATGGTGAAGTAACAAGGAAAAAGGAACAAGGCAAGATTAGTCTACAAAGGATATGGATAAGAAGAAGGAATTAACTATGGAGAGACATTTGCCCCTATTTCTAGATTGGAAGGAGTAAGAGCTTTACTTGATTATTTTGCATACAAAGGTTTCAAAGTTTATCAAATAGATGTTAAATCTACACTTCTAAATGGCATATTAGAGGAAGAAGTTTACATATAACAACCAGAAGGTTTTGTTGATGTTGACAATAAGAACATGGTATGAAAATTACACAAAGCTCTATATGGTTTAAAACAAGCACCAAGAGCATGGTATGATAGACTTCATAAGTATCTTGTGATGATTGGATTTTAAAGATTTGATGATAACAACAATCTATACATAAAGACAAAGAAAGGAAAAGGTATTTTGTTATCTAAATTTTTTATTGATGATGTCATATTTGGAGGTCAAGATGCCTTATGTAAAGCTTTTGCAAATGAAATGAAGCAAGAATTTGAAATGTCTATGTTTGGAGAGATCAAATTCTTTGTGGGTTTGCAAGTATATTAGATGAAATATGGTATATATATCACTTAGTTAAAATATGTCAAAGAAATACTTTTTTTTTTGGATTGGAGGATTTAAGACCAATTAGTACACCTATGGTGTTAGGACTTAAGTTGTCAAAGAATGATGATTCAACTGAAGTGAATCAAACATTGTACAAGTCTATGATTGGAAAATTATAATATGTGGTACATAGTAGACCTGAGATTACATTATCTATATGGATAGTTGTAAGATTCTTTGCAAATCCCAAGGAGAACCATTTGATGGCTGTGAAGAGAATAATGAGATATCTAAAAGGAACAGAGGAGTATGGTCTATACTGTAATAAAAATGAGAAATTTGAATTAAGATCCTATACTGATGTTGATTGGGCTAGAAATATTGATGACAGAAAAAGCACCAGTGGAGGAGCATTTTTCCTAGGCAAGAGATTGGTTACATGGACGAGCAAGAAACAAAATTGCACCTCATAGTCTATTCCTAAAGCTAAATATGTTGCTACTACTATAAATTGTACAAACATTAAATGGATCAAACAACTACTAAAAGGTATGAAGGAAGAGAACCAATGATATTTTATTGTGATAATACAAGTGCTATAAATATATCAAAGAATCCTATGATACACACAAAGAATAATCACATTGCAATCAAGTATCATGACTTGAGAGAATTAGTTCAAGATAAAGAGTGAAGATGAAATATGTTAACACAAAGAAAATTTCTGATATCTTCACAAAAGCATTACCTAAGGATACTCATGAGTATCTAAGAGGGTAACTAGGGGTGATACCCCTATCAAAATCTAAGTAACAAAGAGGAGTGCTCTGCATCAAACAAGCTGATTTTCATATATTACAAATTGATGTAGAGGATCTTACTTTAGGAGCTACCTAAAATAATCAAAGAGCTAAAACTTCAAATTAGTCATAAGAAAGGTGATAGAGGGAGAAACTGAAGAAACTGAAAAGCTTATATCTGCATGTTTAGATGACAAGTCTTTGGCATTTTTTTCAAAGAGGGAGAGATTCTTGATCAAAAAATTTGATGACCAAGCCAATATATTTAGCAAGAAAGATCTATTGATTAGAGTAAGGGAGAGATTACTAATCAAGAAGAAGATATTAAGGGAAATAATTGCTAAGGGAGAGATTGCTAATTGCTAAGGGAGAGATTGCTAATTGCTTAGGGAGAGATTACTAATCAAGAGAGAAAATTGATGATCAGGAGCTACACAATAGGGAGAAGAGTTATCAAATAGGGAGAAATCCTTATCTACCTAGTAAGAGGGAGATATAAGAAGAAACTCAGAGGGAGTTATAAGAAAGAATTTTGTAACCTATTTAGAAGATGAAAGTTGCTGATAGAGGGAGAGATTTCAATATAAGGATTTTTTCATTTTGGTATTTTCTTATTGTTTTAACCTAGTCTATTTGGTTGAACAAGGTTTTCTGCCATTTGGTTGATCAGTTTGGTTTGCCATCAATGCCAAAGAGGGAGATTGTTGAGATCAGATTGAAGAAGAATATCAAAGAGGGAGATTGTTGAGAACATACAAGTATGATAAATATGTTTCAATCATTGTTTACTGATGTCAAACCTGCTATTTTTTGGTAAGATAATTGCTTATATAATTTAAGTACTATCACTTAGTTGATTGATGAAGAGGATTTGATCAAAAGATGTTACAAAAGTACCTAGAGGAAAGGTTGAGTTATGCTTATGTAATGAAGTACAAGAATCAATTAAGATAGTAACAACATGATGCACTAATAATTTGCTTAAGGTTATTGATGGAGGGCCACACCACCCTACCATCTTACAACCAAGAATGCAACAATATGGGGATAAAGAGATGAAAAAATGCTTCCCAATAAATTTTATTATTCTTGAAAATCCAATAGCAATTACAATAATATTTTTGCAAGATCCCTCAAGATCCAATCCCAACCCAAGCTAGTCTAGATCCACACTCTGGTAGAAACCTCCAAGATCTCAACTTGTGCTCACAAGCCACCAAGAAACATCCTTGCTTTTTAAACCATAGCCACTAGCTCTTCTCCAACTTTACCCAATATCCAAGTGTAAATTGCCTCACATTCGATGCTCTATCCACACATTCACAACTCCATCACAATCCTGTTGTAAACTACCTCACATTCAGTGCTCTATCCATAGGCTTAGGAAAACTCACTCCTCACTTCCTCCTTCTCTCCAAGCTTCTACTAAGAAGAGATCACACCTTGAAGCTTGCACACCTTGGAGCCTTCACACCTTCCAGCTTGATTAGAAATGCTCATATGCCTTGCTTAAATACTCACTTACCACCGAATGCATTATTTATCCACAACCTTCTAGAATTCCACCTACACAATATCCACAACCTTCTAGGATTCCACCTACACAATATCCACAACCTTCTAGAGTTCCACCTACACAATATCCACAACCTTTTAGGATTCCACCTATACACCTCAATACATGGAATGACAACCATTTTTAGTTTATTTTTCTATTTACACCACCTATGCACCTCATAAATAGAATTTTTTTTCTTTTCTCCTTTTTCCCTTATTTTATTTTTTAAATTATTTTTCCTTCAATTTTTGTCACTTTCTCTCTCCTCCGCACTTTTTTTTTTAAAAAAGAAGAAAATTTTCCCCTGCAAGATGCTCCTGCATCAGACTCCCCAGGTAGATAGAAAAGTGTGCCCCACACTTTGATGCCAAAAGAAAGATCCCCAACCATCTTCATCTTTACTAAAGGTTTCCACTTCAATAGGGGCAAGAAAACCAATCTGCACATCATCCACATATGCATCACTCTGTCAAACACTGGAATATCAACCATCCAATCAACATGCTTACTCCTAGGAACAAATTGAACATAATGCTTCATCTACAAGCCATTATCCACATCAGCAACTAGTGAATCCATACCAGAAATAATAAACTCTACATCAGCAACAACATGTAGATCTCCATAAACACAAGCCAAACTCCCAACATGAGCAATCTCATTGCTCACAACAAGATGCTTTGCAACATACACATCATCACCAACAAGAACTAGATCATCCATGATTGAGTGCTCCACAATCTCCATGTCAGACTCAATCAATTGATCATGAAAACCAATCTCCATCCCAACATCAATAAGGTTAAGAATATCTTCAGCAATAACCTCTATCTGCTCTGCAAGTTCTGTATCAGACTCCAGAATCTAATCAACAAAACCAACCTCTTCCACCTTGACCTTGTCATGCCATCTTCTCTCACAAACAAGTCTCTTAACTAGCTCTTTCAAATTAGTAGACTCCAACTCCACAAACATTCACAGAATTCCTTCCTCACCCCATCCCTAACTTGATCAGCCAAGCTAGCCTCAAGCCAATTAATCATCTCAGAAAACCTCCTCTCCATTATATCATGGATATTCACAATCATCTTAGGGTCCAATCCTATCAAGGCCATCTCCTAAGATCTTCATAAACCCTCTGCAACAAATCCTTTTGACGCTCCTTATGACAACCTCGAATTGTTTGCAAGTTAGATCACAACTTGCCACCTCACATAAACAATCGAGAATCACATCACAAGTATAGGACCATGGATCTACATCCACAAATGATCATGTCCCAACAAGTTCAATCTTCCATCTCTGCATCCATCGATCAATCTGCATGTCCTCCTAAGTCCTGGTCCAAATAGCCTCACGTTCGATGATCTGTTCGCACGCTCAGGAACTCTCACTCTGCTACCACTTGATGAAGGGCCACACCACCCTACCAAATCACAACCAATAATGCAACAATATGGGGACAAAGAGATGACAAAATTCTTCCCAAGCAAGTTTATTATACTTGAAAATTTAATAGTAATTATAATAATATTTCTGCAAGACCCCTTAAGATCCAATCCAAACCCAAGCTAGCCCAGATCCACACTTTGGTAGAAACCTCCAAGATCTCAACTTGTGCTCACAAGCCACCAAGCAACCTCCTTGTTTCTAAACTGTAGCCACTAGCTCTTTTCCAAATTTACTCAAGATCCAAGTGTAAAATGCCACACATTTGACACTCTATCCACACATTCACAACTCCATCACAATCCTGCTATAAATTGCCTCACATTCAATGCTCTATCCACAGACTCAAGAAAAATCACTCTTCACTTCCTCCTTCTCCTCAAGCTTCTACTAAGAAGAGATCACACCTTGAAGCTTTCACACCTTCTAGCTTGATTAGAAATGCTCATATGCCTTGCTTAAATAGGCACTTACCACCCAATGCATGATTTATCCACAACCTTCTAGAATTCCACCTACACAATATCCACAACCTTCTAGGATTCCACCTACACAATATCCACAACCTTCTAGAGTTCCACCTACACAATATCCACAACCTTCTAGGGATCCACCTACACACCTTGATAAATGGAATGCCAATCATTTTTATTTTATTTTCCTATTTACACCACCTATGCACCTCGTAAATAGAATTTTTTTCTTTTCTCCTTTTTTCCTTATTTTTTAAAAATTATTTTTCCTTCAATTTTTGTCACTTTCTCTCTCCTCCACATTTTTAAATTTTTTTTTCCCATGCAAGATGCTCCTACATTAGTTATAAAGATTGGTTACGCTAAGAAAGTTTAGAAGAACAAGTTACACAAAGGTTGTCTACCAGGATTGATCGAGTGGATAGTAGGTGCTAAGAAAAGTCAATACAAGTGAAGCAAAAAATTAGTTGGAGCTGAGTAAAATTTCATTCTAGAGTATACCGAGAAGAATAGTGGATGTCAAGTAAAGTTTAGTTACTGCCAAGCACTAGTAAACTTTAGTTCGTGTTGAGTGATTTCACAGAGGATGCCGAGCAATGCAGTATATGCCGAGCATCAAAAGCTAGATAATGTTGAGCTACTACATTATTTAAAAGATCATGAATTTGATGGATCTAAGTTGACAAGTTTTTTCTTAGAATTTGTGAACTAGGTGGAAGATAGGATTGATGAGTTGGTGGCACAGAATTCAAGGTAAACCATTTTCAAGCATACTCAAAGAGGATTCACACAAAAGTTTCCATAAGAGATATGGAATATGGGATAGATTCATTTTATCCTACCTAATCCATCCTAATCCTAATTTTGATGATGGAGAATGAGCATCAAAAGATCTTGATTTCCTATTTATAGGGATGACTATTCAAAAGTAAATATGGTTAAGTGCAAGAAAAGGTTTTGCTTCATTAAGTGACCTAAAGAGGAGAGACTGCATTGGCATGTTAAGAAAGAAGTATTAAGGATATGAATGCTTGAAGGGTGAACAAGTTGTCAGAGTTGAAAAGTAAGAAGGCCAAGAAAAATGAATGACTGAAATAGTGATCTGTAATTTGCAAATGAAGTTGTAAGTTATTATTAGATCAAACCTTATTGTTACTCTCTAAAAATTGTATCAGTCCAGGGTAAATCCTTTGGATTAAGGTTTACCTAATAGTCATTTGTAAATCCTTTAATTGGGTGATATTCCAAGTGAATGGTCTAAAGTTCTCTAACAAGGCTCACTCCTAACTGGGTAATTGAAATCCTTTAACAGGTTCACATTTAATAGTGTGTATTATAACCTTTAATAGGGTTGGCCTTTATAGGGCATCACTTTAGAAGAGTGAAAAAGAGTAGCATGTTATTGGTGGTTTTTACCAAATTGGGTTTCCACATAAATCATTGTGTCAAGTATGTTGATGAATTTTTTATGTTTCATGTTTATATTTTTGCAAGTAGATTTGATAGTAACCCACAAGTTTTAAGTGATTTCATAATCTTATGGATGCATGCATGATGAAGATAAAAGTGTTATGGGTTCACTAAGATGTGAAAAGTTTTGTTTATACATCTGCACTTTGGATAACTGATTCACCCCCTCCCAGTTATTCTAAAGTATTCCAACATATCTTCTTTTTTTTGCACCCCGCATAGGAAACAATCACTTTTCAACAAAATTTGTGATGCAATTACAAATTTAGCCTCATTTGTAGTCATATGAATTTGAATTAATTGACTAGAAAATAGTTGTAGATAATAGATACCAAAGTATTGTAGACTACTTCAAAAGTGAACTGTTGATAAGACGTGATCTAATGACTCTAATTTAATACTCACACACTAAGTCATCCTTCGTATAGTGATGGGGTAGTTAAATAAACACTATGGTGATAACTATAAATGAGCCTTTCTTTGTGGGCTCCTATATGACCTTTGAAACATTTGGGCCCCTACATGACCTTTGAAACATCTAAAATGCATGTCATGACATCGCATTTTCACAAAAGGAAAACTCCTCACATTTTTCCATAAGGACAATGTGATAACCTTTATATTTTCTTTGATCTGACAACTAGAGAAAGATAGTATTGACAACCTTTAGGTATGAGGGCCCACTCTAGGACACGTGTCCTTACATCACATTATCACATTAGATTATCTTCTAGCATCTTTCCATGGTGACAATATGCTAGCCCTAGGTTCTACGAAGATCTGCTAATGTAAGAAAAGGAAAATTGTGGGTCCACTCATTTTTTTGGGGAATACCTTGAATCAATAATACAATGCCACGTGGGCAAGGCCAATATATTATAAAACAAAGATGCTAAGCCTAATCAATACATTGTCATATTAATTTTTTTTATACATCATATGACCCAGCCTTCTAAAAGGACAGTTGCCTCAGAAAATACCACATCCACATACATAAATAAACACATAAAAGGCTCAAGGAAATGATATTTCATTGGTATCAAGGCTTACAAAATCACTTGGCTAGGAAAAAAATCTCCTCCTCATGCTGGTTCTTTTCTCCGAGAGCCATTTTTGAATCAATTATTATTGATATAATATAAAGTTTCACCAAAAAAAAATCCCCTCCTAACAAGAAGATGACCCTTTCCTCTCAAATGATAAAAGTAACTTAAAATCAAACAAGGACAAGGGTTTTATGTTTTCATATTGATGATTTTCTTAGGTATGACTAAAAATAAACAATCTTGGGCCAAATATAAGCATTAATTTGAGCAGTCCAAGTAGAAATTTCTTATCCTTGAAAAGGGGATAACACCATGGTTTTCACCCTAGTCAATTTTCTATGACAAAAATCTATGTGTTCTGGGACGCTACTTGTGTCTTGATTATTTTTTCTTAATCCTAATTGGTGACATTATAGTTTCCCATTTCAATAGATTAGTGTGTAGTCAAGTTTGAATAAGTTTTGAATTATTTTTTAATATATGGATTCACCCCTCATCATATTCATTAGTAAGTGGACCAACAATTGGTATTAGAGCATGATCTTCTAAAAAAAATAGTGTTATATCTTGAGGAAAAGATCAAAATGATGAAGAGGGAAAATCCAAAGTTTTTAATGGAAAAGTATGCTCTATGGTGTGGAAAGATGAAGTTACATCTCAAGACACTAGGAGACACATATTGGAAGTATGTAGAATGTAAATACATCCAACTTGCACCACCACTTGATCTAGATTGGAAAAATGAGAAGAAATCTCATACTGCTACTATGGAAGCATTGGTGAGTACTCTTTTATATGTTAAGTACATTGACGTAGAAGATCTTAAAACTTTCTATGTAATATGGGAGAATCTTAAGACCATGAATGGAGGAGACAAAAAATCCATAAGGTAAAAACTTAAAGTGTAAGAGTAAAATACAATGACATGAGGATGAAAGAGGGAGAAAACATCAAGAAATACACCAAGAGAATAAAAGACATGGTGAATGGCATAGGAGCTAATAGAGGTAGATTGAAAGAGGATGATGTGGTGAGAAAAATACTAAGGACTTTGCAACCCTAGTATGCCATGAGTGTCTCAACCATTCAAGAAATATGATCACTAGAGAAGGGAAATTTATCTCTTGACACCTTGATAGGGAAGGTGACTAAATTCAAGTTAAGAAACTTTGAGAACATTCAACCCAATTTTGAAGCTACATTCAACCTATTTCAACTAACAAAGGAAAAGAAGTGAAAAACACTTCTAGGTACAAAAGAAAACATGAAAGTCTCAATGCTGAGGAAGTCAAGCAAGAAGAACTAGAGGCTTTGTTTTCAAAAATACTAATAAGAGGTAAAGGGAAGTACAAATACAAACTTTCATTAAAATAATTAACTATAGAATGATAGATCACATTGTTTCAAGATGTCCTAAGACTATCAAGAAGGAAAAGATGAAGAGATGGACAAGATTCAAATGAAATGAGAAGAAGCATTGTTACAATACTTAAGGTGTGACTAATAAAGAGTCAACCTATTCTAAAAATGATGAGAAGGAGATAACATTTTTTCTATAAAGAAAGAAAAGGTGGAGAGAACACTGATATACAAAAAAAATCACAAATAAAACTAGACCATAGATAGTGGTTATTCCCATCACATGACTAGTGATCAAAGAAAATTCCATAAAGTGGAAGAGTATGATAGAGAAATAATAAGATTTGGTAATGATTTACCATGTGCAGTAGTAGGTAAGGGTACCATATCCCTAAATGATTCCACTAGTTGTGGATTTATTAATCTACCAGAAGGTCTAAAATATAAATTGTTGAGTGTAGCTCAAGTGAGCAATAAAGGTTATAGGATTGAGTTTGACAAAGGGTCTTACAAGATTCTTGTCAAGATAGATAAGCTATTAGATATAAGTGAGGTAATATATTGGCTACAAGTGAGGTAAGGATAAGTAATGTATTCTACATCAATACTTTTATAAATAATTATTTAATAGCTAAGTTGGATAATAGCGGGCTATGGAATAAAAGGTTATGGCATGTCAATCTTGAAAGAATTGTTAAGGAAGAAAATAAAAAAATATGTAAGAGGCTTGCCTCAAATCACAAAGCCTGACAACATAATTTGTAAAGATTGTCAACCAGGAAAGTTGGCTAGTTCTAGTTTTACTAGCAAGTCATTTTCTTCTGAACAAATATTAGAGTTAGTGCACTCTAACCTATGTGTTCCTATAAGGAGTAAGAGTGTATTAGATGACTAGTATTTGATGTTGTTCATAGGTGATTTTTCTAGGATGAGGTGGAATATTTATTTGAAGGAGAATTTAGAAGTCTTTAACATGTTTAAAGTATTCAAAGACAAAGTGGAAAAGGAGACTAGTAAGGCATTGAAGTGCCCAAGATTAACTGGGGAGGTGAGTTCATCTCAAAAAAATATGAGAGCTACTACAAGGTACATGACAGTAAAAGGAAGATGTTAGCCCTTAAGACACCACAACAAAATGGTGTTGCAAAAAGATGGAACCATACTATCACAGATTATTCCAGAACATTGATGATCTAGAACAATGTTACACAAGTATGTTGGAGAGAAGCCATGAACATAGTTGTGTACATCTTGAATATGGTAAAAGTGAACAAAGGCACCAACAAGACACCATATGAGTTATGGTTTGGAATTTTTCCCTTGGTGAGTTAATTTAATGTATTTGGAAGAACGTGCTATATGAACAGAGACAAATACCAAGGGAATTTTGAGCCAAAAAGTGATGAAGGCATCTTTTTGAGATACTCTACAAAGAGTAAAGCTTATCAGTGTTTGAACATTTGAACAAACAAGATTGTGCAATCTTCTAATGTAAGAGTAGATGAGTTATTTGAGAAGAATGAAGAGGAAAGAAACAAGAATATTACAAGTAATTTACATATACTCCCCATTAATCAAGATGTTAAAGTAATAAAGTATTTTCTTATCAATTAAATTATATTGATTTAATTATTAAGTCACTTATTATCTCTAGTTTACTTAAGCTAAACTTTAGGCATATAATAATTAATTCTTTTATTAATTATTATCATGCAACCTAGGTTTTACCCTATTAGAGTTTTTATCTCCTTTTATAAGTGTTGATCTCTTTGTAATTTATCCATTCACTTTTGATAATAGCAATTTATCTTTTTTCTTATAAAAAATGTCTGATCTATGGATCTGGAAATTCTAGCCTCCATAGCTTTTTGTTCTCTTTATTTGTGATAGGTTTTTGCATGTAGGTGATTCTTGGGAGCTATGGGGTTGATCTTTCATCAATTTAAATAGAAGCTAGTGGAAATGATACTAGTAGAAGTGGTACAAGAGAAAGCACCAACACAAGAAAATGTGGTTCATCCTAAAGAACATGTAGTAGAAGCACCAAGAGAGTAACCATTGTTGGAAAAATATGTAAGAAGACACTACTAAATGGATTAAATCATTGGATAAAAGGATTTTAGAGTAATAGCTTTGAGAATGATGAGAGAGACCATCTATCTACTCTCACAAGTTGAATCAAAAGCTACAAGGAAATCTTTAAAAGATGAAGACTATAGAAAATTCATAGAGGAAGAGATCAACTAGATAGAGAAAAATGAAACATGGACCTTGCTGATGTGACTAAAGGAAAAAAGTTTCATTGGCACAAAGTGGGCATTTAGAATAAAAATGAATGAGGATGGAGAAATAATTATTAGAAATTTGATTGAAAAGATCATTGATCAAGAAGATTGATCAAAGAGGGAGATTACTGTTAAAAGAATGTTTTCAATCATTATTTTGTCATTGATGTCAAACCTATTATTTGTAGGAATGAAATTTTCTTATAAGATCCAATCTCTATCACTTAGTTGATTGATGAAGAGGATTTAATGAACAAGATGTAACAAGAGTACCTAAGGGAAAGGTTGAGTTATGATATTATAATGAAGTGTAAGGAAAGGTTAAGACAATGGTTAAATGATGTATTGATAACATATTTAAAGATACAGAGGTTGGTCACATTTAGAAACATTAGAATTATAAGTTAGAACAAGGTTGACTGTAAAGCTTAAACTAAGTTCATCAGTGGGTGCTAAGCAAGCTAGTTGAAGCTGTGAAAATTCTCAGTTGGAGTTGAGCAAAAAGAAAATCTAGTGTGTGCTGAGTAAGGTTCAAGTGTCAAGAAAAGTAACAGCTGCTAAGCATCAGAAAATCTTAGTAGGTGCCGAGTATTAGTAAAATGTAGTTGGTGCCAAGTAACACAGTATGCATCGAGCACCAAAATTTCAATAGTGTCGAGCTCCTACATTATTTGAAATGACAAAGATTCACCAAATCTGAGCTGACAAAGTTATTACCTTGAATTTTTTGAACTTTTGGAGGATAAGGATGATGAGCTGGTGGCAAAGAATTTTATGTAAACCATTTTTGAGCGAATTCCAGAGGATTCTTCATGATGTTTCTAGAAGAAACAAAATATGGGTTAGATTCAATGAATCCTACCTAATCCATACGAATTAAAATTAAAGGAGGGAATAATTGAGTAGGAAAAGGAATTCCAAACTTCTATTTAAGGAGTCACAAACCAAGAAGCAAGAGTTGCTAGAGTGCCAAATTGCAAAGTAGTTAGAAGGGTGTCAAGGAGAAGACATCTAGGAGAAAGAAGAACAAAGCACAAAGACTCTAATTTGACAAATGGTCAGAGAGAGATGATTGTACTGGTACCTTAAGCATGGAGTCTCAAGGAGACAAAGCTTGAAAGGAGGGAAAGCTTTTAGAGTTGTAGAGATTGAAAGCTAGGCAAAGATATGAGCTAAGAAGTGATCTGAGATCTGCAAGTTGAGTTGTATTTTGTAATTAGGTCAAAACTCCTTATTATTACTCTCTAATAATTGTATCAGTTAGGGTAGAAGAAAATCCTATGGACTTAGGTTGGTTTAATAGCCATTTATAAATCCTTTAACAGGGTGGCATTCCAAGTGAATGTTCTAAAGTCCTCTAACCAGGCCCACTTCTAATAGGGTGGTTAAATCCTTTAACCAGGTCACATTTAACAGTGTGTTGTAGCCTTTAACAAGGCAGGCCTTTCATAGGGCATCACTTAAAAACAATGAGAATTGAGTAGCATGTTATTGGTGGTTTTTCCCATATTGGGTTTTCATGTGAATCACTATGTTATGTGTTGATCTTTATATGTGTTATGCTTGCATGTTGATTTACAATAACTTGCTGAATAGGAAAGTTATAGATTGGATGAATGAATAAGTTTGATGGGCACACTTTACATGATGAAAAAGTTTGAATAGGACATTTGGACTTTGAATAACTAATTCACCAACCCCTCAGTTATTCTAAAGAATTTCTAACAATTGGTATGAGAGCCATCTATTGATTTAGTTTCAAGGTACTAGAAGTAGAGAGATCAAGATGTCCAAGAGAGAATTTCCCAAGCTCAACAAAGATAACTTTGCTGCATGGAAGAGTCTAATGAAATTGCACCTTGGATCAATAGGTGACTATGCACAAACCTCAATTGGAACAAAACATGTAGACCCAGTTGGACCTCTTACTATAGATGATTTAAGCAAAAGGAAGGAACACAATCAGGCAATGCTGGAGATTGCCTCTGCACTTAGTTATGCTAAATTTGATGACATCAAAGGATGTGACATTGCATTCAAAATGTGAAAAGCCCTAACAAATATCTATGGAGGAGATCAGAATGTTTAGAGAGAAAAGAGAGAAAGCCTCAGAGGAAAGTTTGATGACATGAAAATGGAAGAAGGAGAAAATGTTGCTCAATATGCTGCTAGAATAAAAGAAGTGGTAAGTGCAATAAGAAGTTTGGGTCGTCAATTAGAAGAATATATTGTCAATAAAAAATAATTGAGAACCCTTCTCCCTATCTATACTATTAGAGTTTCAACCATCCAAGAGCTAAGGTGTGTACAAGGAAACACACTAACCTTTGAAAGAATAGTGGAAAGACTTACTGCATTTGAATTAACAAATTTTAATAACTACAGACCTAAGAACCTCGAATCTAATTTTAAGGCCAAGTTGACAATGAAATACACTAAGGAGGTGACATCAAAGAAGAAGAGTAGAAAAGGAAAACATGCATCCAGTGATAATAGTACAAATGAGGAAGATGAGGAATAATTAGAAGCACTACTAGCTAGGAGATTCCATAGAGGCAAAGATAAATACAAAGGTAAGTTCCCTATTATTTGTTTCAATTGCAATGAAGTGGGTCATATTGTTGCAAGATGTAAATAGAAGAAGAACTACAAAGAAGGAAACAAGTATAAGAAAAAAAGAAAAGATGATAATAGAGATTATAATGAAAAAGACAAAAGATGCTACATTGTTGAAGAAGATTATGATGAGAATGATGATGAAGTAGTCTATGTGGCCATGAAGGATGAATCAGATAAAGATGAAGATGAAGCAACAACATTGGTAACCTATGTGAACAAGAATGACAAGTGGATCATAGACAGTGGGTGCTGACATCACATGATAGGAGATAAAAGTAAGTTTATTACCTTTACTCAATATGATGGAAATAGTGTTATATTTGGAAATGATAATCCATGTTAAATCAAAGGAAAATGTTCAATCAAACTTACTGAGAAAATTTCACATGATAATGCATACTATGTTGAAGGATTGAACTACAATTTGTTAAGTGTATCATAGTTAGGAAATGTAGGTTGCAAAGTATAATTTGAAAAAAAAAACTACCAAGATCTATGACACTAATGGAAATCTGATAGAGAAAGGTGAACAAACTAGGAGTAACTTGTTTTACCTAGATATGGAAGATGAAACTTGTCTTGTTGTTAGATTTGACGATGTGTGGTTATGACATAAAAGATTGTGTCATGTTAACTTTGACAATCTGATTAGCATCAGAAAGAAGAAGAAAGTCAAAGGTTTGTCCAAATTGAAGAAGCCTAAAAACACAATGTGCAAACAATGTCAACTAGGGAAGATGACTAATTCTAGTTTCAAAAGAAAAACATACACTTCCAAAGAAGTTTTAGAACTAGTTCATACAGACTTATGTGGTCCAATAGAAGTGCAAAGCTACCTAGGAGACATATACATAATGCTATTTTTAGATTACTATTCAAGGATGATGACTGCTATGTTTTTGAAGCAAAATTTTGATGCATTTCAAATGTTCAAGTGGTATTTGGCCAGAGTTGAGAAGGAAATAGGGAAGAGTTTGAAATGCCTAAGATTAGATAGAGGATGATAGTTTACATCAAAAGAATTTGAAATATTCTGCAATGACAAAGGCATCAAAAGGAAAACATCAACACCAAGAACTCCACCATAGAATGGTATTTTTGAAAGAAGAAATAGATCAGTGATAGACTATGCAAGGACCTTGATGATGGAGAAACATGTTTCTCTAAAGTACTAGAGAGAAGTTGTAAGTACTACTGTTTACACCCTAAATAGAGTCCAAGTCAAGAAAGGTACAAAATCAACACCTTTTGAATTATGGTATGATCACTCACCTAATGTAAAACATTTCAAAGTATTTGTTTGCAAATGCTATATTCTTAAAGATATTAGAAATGGAAAGTTTGACACAAAAAGTGATGAAGGCATATTTCTTGGATACTCCACTAGGGGCAAAGCATATGAGTGTTTGAATACTAACACTAACAAGATTGTGGAGAGTGCAAATGTAAATTTTGATGAACATGCAAAAGTGAAAATTGATGATTCCAGGAAACTAGAAGAGTATAGATCTTTTGTATATTTTTATGAAGGAATGACTATTAAAGATAATGCTGCAAATCAATTTGGGAATCAGCAATAAATATTAGTATCATCCGAGTCACAACTAGTGAATGTTGAGCTACATTTAGAAGCCAAGTTGGAGAATGTATAAAATGCACATTGTGACTCTAAAAAGAGTATACATGAAAGAAATGATGAAGTATTAGATGGAGAAGAACAAAATGACTATGAAGCTAAATGATCAAACATGGAAAGTAAGATAGAACCAAGGTTAGCCAAGTATGTAAGAATACATCACCTTGCAGATCAAATCATTAGTGACAAGGATGATAGACCAATGACAAGGAATAGACTAAGGAATGAATCATGTCTGCTGAGCAAGGTTGAGCCTAAAATAGTAAAAGATGCACTACAAGATGATGACTGGTGTAAAACTATGGAAGAGGAGATAGATTATATTGAGAAGAACAAAACTTGGACCCTAGTTCCTAGACCAAATGATAAGAATGTAATTGGTACAAAATAGGTGTTTAGGAATAAACTTGATGAGAATGGTGAGATAACAAGAAACAAAGATAGAATAGTTTGCAAAGGCTATGCACAAGAAGAAGGACTAGATTATGGGAAAAAATTTGCCCCTATTGTAAGAATGGAAGGAGTAAGAACACTACTTGCATATGCTACCTACAGAGGATTCAAAATCTACCAAATAGATGCAAAGTTTGCTTTTCTAAATGGTATAGTAGAAGAGAAAGTCTACATTGAATAACCTGAGGGATTTGTTGATGACAACAACAAGGATATGGTTTGAAAATTGTATAAGGAAATTTATGGTTTGAAGCAAGCACCTAGAGCATGGTATGAGAAACTGCATAAATATCTTGTGAAGATAGGATTTGAAAGAATAGATGACAACAACAACCTATATATCAAGGTAGAAAAAGGTAAAGACATTTTGATATCAAAAATCTTTGTTGATGATATAATATTTGGAGGAAAAGATGTTGTATGAAAAGATTTTGCTAATCAAATTAAACATGATTTTGAGATGTCAATGTTTAGAGAAATCAAATTCTTTGTTGGATTGCAAGTACATCAATTGAAGCATGGCATATTTGTGACCTAATCAAAATACATCAAGGAGATACTCAAGACATTTGGATTAGAAGGCTCAAAACTAGTTAGCACACCAATAGTGACATGACATAAGTTATCCAAGAATGATGAGTCAGCTGAAGTGAATGAGACAATGTATAGATCAATGATTGAAAAGTTACAATATGTCATACATAGTAGACCAAACATTACATTAGCTATTGAAATAGTGGCAATATTTTTTGTAAATCCAAGAGAAAATCATCTGATGGTAGTAAAGAGAATATTGAGGTACCTAAAAGGAACTGATGACTTTTGTTTGTACTACAAGAGAAGTGAAAAATTTGAACTAAGAGCCTACATTGATGTAGATTGGGGAAATAATATTGATGATAGAAAAAGAACCAATGAAGGAGCACTTTTCTTGGGAAAAAGATTGATTACAATGACCAAACAAAAGAAAAGTTGCATCTCACAGTCTATTGCAGAAGGTGAATGTGTTACAACTGCTATCAATTGCACTAATATTGTATGGATCAAACATCTATTGCAAGGTATGAAGGAAGAAGTAAATGAGCCTATGATACTTTATTGTGATAATACAAGTGCTATCAACATGTAAAATAACCCCGTAATGCATGCCAAGGCCAAGTATATTGCAATCAAGTATCACTATGTAAGAGAATTGGTGGAAGACAAACAAGTGAAGATGGAATATGTAAGCTCAAAGGAACAAATTATTGACATTTTCACAAAAGAACTACCTAAAGATTCTTTTGAGTATCTTAGAGGTAAGTTAGGGGTGATACCCCTAGCCAAGGCTATTTAAGAAAAAGCAAGACTGTCTTGCATCAAATGAGCTGATTGTTAAGATATTATACATTGATGTAGAGGATACTTACTTTAGGATTCATGCCTGAAATAATCAAAAGTGATGAAGTTCCAAATTAGTCACAAGTGAGGTGACAGAAAGATAAATTGAAAGAACCTACAAATACTTGCATGTTAAGATGCTGAAATAGTATGTCTTTGGCATTGTTGTCAAAGAGGGAGAAATGTTAAGAAATTGATCAACAACATTTGATCAACAGTTGAAAGAGAAGATGAAGAAGTTGATTAGAATAAAGAAATAACAGAAGATGAGCAATGCATATAGAGGGAGAGAATTTAAGAAAGGATACATATACAATAGCTAAGAGGGAGAAATAGAAGTAAAGAAATTGGGAGAGTATATCAATAAAAGGAGATGTAAAATTGATGGTAACACAATTAATTTTTGGCATTTGACTTATTGTTCTAACCTAGTTAGCATGTTGATAACATGGTTGAATAGTTTGGTCTGATGGTTGATTAGTTTGGTTTTCCATCAACGCGAAAGAGGGAGATTGTTGGAAATCTAATTGAAAAAATCATTGATGAAGAAGATTGATCAAAGAGGGAGATTTTTGTTAAAAGAACGTTTTCAATCATTGTTTTGTTATTGATGTCAAACCTGCTATTTGTAGGAATGACATTTTCTTATAAGATCCAAGCTCTATCACTTAGTTGATTGATTAAGAGGATTTAATGAACAAGATGTAACAAGAGTACCTAAGGGAAAGGTTGAGTTATGATATTGTAATGAAGTGCAAGGATTAGTTAAGACAATGGTTAAATGATGTATTTATAACATATTCAAAGATACAAAGGTTGGTTACACTTAGAAACATTAGAAGTATATGTTAGAATAAGGTTGACTACAAAGCTTAAACTAAGTTCATTAGTGGGTGTCAAGCAAGCTAGTTGAAGTTGAGCAAATTCGTAGTTGGAGCTGAGCAAAAGGGAAATCTAGTGTGTGTCAAGTGAAGTCCAAGTGCCAAGAAAAGTAATAGATGCCAAGCATCAAAAAATCTTAGTAGGTACCAAGTGAATTTTAGGTGCCAAGCATTAGTAAAATGTAGTTGGTGTCGAGTAACATAGTATGTCCCGAGCACCAAAATTTCAATAGTGCCGAGATGCTGTGTTATTGGAAATGACAAAGATTTTCCAAATTTGAGCCAACAAAGTCATTACCTTGGATTTTGTGAACCAATTGGAGGATAAGTATGATGAGCTAGTGGCATAAAATTTTATGTAAATGGTTTTTGGGTGAATTCTAGAGGATTCTTCATGATGTTTCTAGAAGAAAAAAAATATGGGTTAGATTCAATGAATCCTACCTAATCCATACAAATTGAAAATAAAGGAGGGAAGAATCGAGTGGGAAAAGGAATTCTAGACTTCTATTTAGGGAGTCACAGACCAAGAAGCAAGAGCTACTAGAGTGCCAAATTGCAAAGTGATTAGAACTGTATTAAGGAGAAGACATCTAGGAGAAAGAAGAACGTAGCACATAGACTCTTCTTTGACAAGTGGTTAGAGAGAGATAATTGCACTAGTACATTGAGCATGGAGACTCAAGGAGACAAATCTTGAAAGGAGGGAAAGCTTTCAAAATTGTAGAGATTGAAAGATAGGCAAAGATATGAGTTGAGAAGTGATCTAAGATCTACAAGTTGAGTTGTATTTTGTAGTTAGGTCAAAACCCCTTATTGTTACTCTCTAGCAATTGTATTAGTTAGGGTAGAAGAAAATCTTATGGAATTAGGCTGGTTTAATAGCCATTTTTAAATCCTTTAACAAGGTGGCATTCCAAGTGAATGTTCTAAAGTCATCTAACCAGACCCACTTTTAAAAGGGTGGTTAAATCCTTTAACTAGGTCACATTTAATAGTGTGTTGTAGCCTTTAACAGGGTAGGCCTTTCATAGGGCATCACTTCAGAAGAGTGAGAATTGAGTAGCATGTTACTGGTGGTTTTCCCCAAATTGGGTTTTCACATAAATCACTATGTTATGTTTTGATCTTTATATGTGTTATGCTTGCATGTTGATTTATAGTAACTTGTTGAATAGGAAAGTTATAGCTTGGATGAATGAATAAATTTGATGGGCACACTTTACTTGATGAAAAAGTTTGAATAGGACATTTGGACCTTGAATAACTAATTCACCCCCCCTCTCAGTTATTCTAAAGCATTTCTAACAATAATAACAAATAAGGAAAGACTTGTTTGCAAAGGCTATGCATAGGAGGAAGGAATAGACTGTGGAGAAAATTTTGCATCAGTGGCAAGAATAGTAGGAGTTGTGACACTCTTAACCTTTTTAGTATAGAAGAGATTTAAAGTATACCTAATGGATATGAAGTTTGCATTCTTGAAAGTAATGTTAGAGAAATAAGAGTACATTTAATAACTATAAGGGTTTGATATTAAGGAAGACAAGAACCAAATATGAAGATTAAATAAATCCATGCATGGACTAAAATAGACACCAAGAGCTTGGTATGAGAGTCTGCACTCATAATTGATCAAAATTGGATTTGTAAGAATGAGTGACAATAGAAATAGCTACTTGAAGAAGGAGATAGGACTTGAATTGTTGATTAAAGAGATATATGTGGACAACATCATATTGTAGGAAATGAAGAAATGAACACAAAGTTTTCAGAAGCATCAAAGAAAGAATTTGAAATGTCCATGATTAGAGAAATTAAATTCTTCATTAGGATATAAGTGTCCCAACTTAAGGGAGGAATATTCCTAAGCCAAATGAAATATGTGAAGGATATTCTAAAGACATCCAATTTAGAGGAGGCCAAACCAATAGGCACCATAATAATGATTTGCTATAAATTTGTCAAAAGAATATGAGAGCCCAAAAGTAAATGGGACTCTATATCTATCATTGATTGGAAAACTTTAGTATGTAGTACACAATAAAATGGATATTGCATAAGCTATTAGGATTATGGCTGTATTTTTAACCAATCCAAAATAATCACACTTTATTGTCATATATAAACCTTTAGATGCCTTAAGGGTACATAAATTTTGGTCTTTGGTTTCCCCATATGGGTACATTTGAGCTTAGTGTTTTCACCAATTTAGATTGGGAAATGAACATAGATGATAGAATGATCATGATAGGAGGTTAATTAGTTATTAGAGGAGTATTATAGGGCTCAACCAATAAGAAGTAGAACTACATATAGTAGTGAATGAAAAAATAAAAGTATGTCACAACAATAGGGAATTGCACTTAGGTTTTTTGGATCAAACAACTACTTAAAGGATTTCAAGAGTAGAAGAACTAGTGGTTATCAACTGTGATATACTCTAAGACAAAGAAAATATCAATCAAATACAAATTTATTAGGGATAAAGTGAAAGAGAAAGAGGAAAGATTGGAATATATACCAACAAAATAATAATTGAAAGACATATTCACAAAACCTCTTCAGAAAGACACCTTTGAGAATCTTAGAGAAAAATTTAGGGGTATTACCCATTTTAGGTCTGAAATAGAACAAAGGGTCAAACATAGATATATTATCTCCAATGACTAACCATAAAGTGTATTGATGAAAAATATGGGACTACTCTATAGGGGGTGCAGTCACTAAGACATAACATGCATGTAGGAGTTGATGAAATCCAACTCCGCAGTTGCCAAGATCACCTACATGCAAAATAACCTGTTGAAGGGAAACCAAGAAGGAAAAGGTGGAGCTTGGAAAAACCCTAAATGGACATGATAGAGAAAATATTGCAAAACAATGAAATTATATTTAAAATGGAATGCGATGTGTTTACAATGAGAGAGAGACCACTTATAATATTGCATAATGCAGAATGGGTCCCAACAACAACGCCATGTTAGATACCCATGTACAATGCAATGAGATGCAACCTCTATAAATAGGGAAAGAGAGAAAACTACATGGGAAAAACCCTCCTCGAAAAAGAGGTAAAAACCTAGTGAAGAACTAAAGAAGCCTCCAACTAGGTGAATGTCCCCTAAAATAGGAACAAAAAGTGATCATGAAGAGCATCACTGAAGCATGAAGAAGCCACAAAATTTTCCATCAGAAAGAAACTACCGATTTGAAGAACTTCCATGGAAGAAGAAGGCACGAAATGAGCGTGTCTATATGGTAGATGACCCATCTCACCGAAATGCATAGGTAGCCAACCACTACAATCACCTCGTATATAGGATCAACCACTGAATACATAGTTCACACTATTGAACCATTGAACCATTGATGCCTTAGAACAACAACATAACCCCTCCTTAATGTAGATGGGGTGAGAGGATAGACAATTGAGAAGGTGGGCCAAAAATCTCCTATAGACAAACCAAGAATGACGAGAGAGGAAGAGGTACAAACACCTATAAAGACATGGTCACAACGACACTGCATGGGGAAAAAAAAAGGAAGAATGCCTAAAACAACAAAAAACTATCCCCCCCAAGGTGCTTTATAAAAATAGTGCATGTACAATTGACTCAAAAACAACGTTCATGAACTCGAAATGCAAAAGTGACACTTTATCTCAGTGCATATAGAAAAGAGCTTACAAATGATGTCTATAATGATCAAAATAGGAAAAAAATTTGACACAAAAGATAAGACAACCTAAAACAAAAGAAACCATGCCAGGAAAATGATCATCAAACCTAAAATGCCCAAAATATCCACCATAGAGAAAAAAATACCAAAAACATGATAGAAAGAGCATGGGAAAAAATCTAAGAAAAAAGACCAAATTTTTGAAAAGGTGACAAAACCAGCTTTCCAAAAATATAATGTTTTCAAAAAATTGACATGGGATGCAAAAGATATGCATGCCAGAGTCAAAAAATAAACTTTGGACTTCCACTACAAAAATGGGCAACTAAACTTTGGACTTTGGAAGCCCTACAGTGGCTAGTGGGTGGCCTGTTGGTAGAGATAGTGCTGCAGAGGTGAAGCCATTGTGGGTTGCGCACTGGTAGGGTCGTGGTGGCATAGCGGTGGCCACTTAGCCGTGGAGCTCCTGATCATATATATATTTGATGTTGATCATCCATACGACCATACGAAAGCCCCCAAACTAAATTTTTTTTCCTCTTGGAACCCTATCTCCACAATCAACAAGTTTTATATGAATCTAGACTGCAAATGACCTTCCAGATCTAATGATAGTGTCTGTTTGGGCCCAAAGTGCTCCAAAAAAAATGCTCTTCCCTCGGATTGAAGAAAAATGCACAAATAAACTAGGGTTTGTGTCTCCGAATCACGACTTCAAAAAACCTTCAACAAAGCAGCATTAAGGAGGCTCTGATACCATGTAGGAGTTGATGAAATCCAACTCTACAATCACCAAGATCACCTACATGAAAAATAAATTGTCGAAGGGAAACCAAGAAGGAAGAGGTGTAGCTTGGAAAAACCCTAAATGGACATGAGAGAGAAATATTGCAAAAGAATAAAATTATATTTACAATGGAATGCAATGCGTTTACAATGAGAGAGAGACTACTTATAAAGGCCTCAAGGAAGCTTGTAGAACAAGATGGAAGGTGGTAGAAGATAAGGTTGACAATTAAGCACTCTTCCACAAAAAGGTGGAACATCCTAGAAGAGAACAAACTCCCATGTTGTCAACAACTCATCACTACATGCATTAAATACTAAATATTAAATAAATCCATTAACCTAAGTAAGCTTAAGTAAATAGAATAAATAATGAATAAATAATTATTTATTTACTATAACAATGCACACCTTTGGAATTGTTTTCAAAGGGGGAGAAGTAAACAAGGTAAAATGTGTTTCAAAGAAGAGGAAGAAAAAGAAAATGAAGGGAGAATTTAAAAAGGTGATGCCTAACAAAAGGAGAGTGACATACTATAGAATAAGTATAAGAGGACCTAAGAAAAAAAAGGAAAGAAGTAAGAAAGGGAAAGGCACAAAAAGATAGAACAAGCCAATAAGAACATAGACAAGAAGTGCATAAATGAAAAGAAATTAACTTACAATAAGTGTCATCATCCCAAGGGGAGATGTGGATCAAGAAAAAAACAAGGCAAAGCCATGATTTTATTTTCTAAGTATGGATTGGTCAACTAGATATGAAAAGGGATAGTTTTCAATATAAAAGTGTTGAAATTGCTAAAAGTGTTTCCATTAATGCCAAAGAGGGAGATTGTTGGAATAAATATCAAAAGAATAATGAATAAGATGAAGTGCATTGAAACCAACAAATCTGAGTACATTAGAAATCATATATGAGCTGGAGAGCATCAAGGTGATCTATATCTAGCTAAGTGAAGTAGTTATATTACTTAGATCAATCTTTCTATTGTTCTCTAAGAACTACAAAAACAAATCCTATTGAGGGTAAACTTTAGCAAGTTCTTTGTATCCAATCCTTTAACAAAGTGATTTTTTTTTGGTGTGTTCTAAGTCCTTTAACTAGGCTTCTCTTAAGTGGGAAATATTCTTCAAAGGTCTATTCAAAATCCATTAATGGGGTGACACTTGAGAGTATCATTGTAAACTTTTACTAGAGATAAGATCTTGATTGTGTGCAATTTAGGAGAGTGAAAACTTTGTGAGGATTGACTCACATGCCATCATTTTTATCCTAGTTAGGTTACCATGAGAGAAATTTGTGTGTTATGTGATGCTACTTGTGTCTTGATTATTGTTTCTTAATCCTAACTAGTTAAGTTGTAATTTCCATTTCAATAGACTAGTGTGATGTAAGTACTAATTCACCACCCCCCTTTTCCTTAGTATATTCATTAGTAAGTATATCAACACTTTTTTGAGAAATATCCTTGCAAACTTGTTCTTGGTCACATTCTCCCCCTAAATCCTATTATGCTTCACCCACTTTTCAATATTTTAATATTTCCATTTTGAGGACATTCTACTCATTCTTGTTCTTTTTTTTGCGCTTAAGATTTTGTTTTTTTGGATCCTCTATATCTTCATCTTTGCATAGGCCCACTTCACCAAGAATAGATTGCATAGTCTCTTCACTCTATATAATGCATCTAAATCAATTGATTCACCATTTACATCCTCAACCCCAAATCGTATTTCTTCCTCTTGTAAATTGACTTGTTGAAAGAATTATTCTATAAAAGTCTCTTTTTATAATGTGTTTTCTCCTATTCTATCTCCTTTGGCCTCTTCTCTAATATTATCTTCAATGTTTATTTTATTTTGAGCTAGTTGTTCACTTGTCTCTTCTTAAGTGGAAGGAGAAACATGTATAACACTATATTGTGGTTGAGAAAAAGGCTTATCCACTCTTATTATTTTCTTTCTAAGGAATGGTTGATCTCCATCATCATCCTCTTCTAGTTCTTTTAGTCTTTCCCTCCTGGGACCCTTTCTTAGTAGTTTACATAAGGGTCCTTGGGCTTCTATATTTTTATCTACTTGGACTTCATATAAAGTCTTTGGTGCATTGAGGATGGAGTTGGGATAAAAGGTGTAATAGAAGATATTGTTTCCTTCTCCTTTGTGAAGGAAATGGAACTTCCATTTGTCTTTTTGTGCTTTCTAATTCTATTGGGAGTTTTTTCTATCATTTTATGTTCATGTCTTGTTTGGTGAGTGGTGGAGGCTTAACATATGTTCTTTTTTATCTTGGAGCTATAGGGATTATTAGTTTGAATAATTTATTTACTCCGTCCTTCCTAGGGATGAGGTCCATTTGATAAGGGTTACTTAGGGAAATTTGTGGACCAACTTTATCACATATCTATCACTATGTTGTACATCTTCATTCTTTGCAATATTCAAATATGTGCTATGGACTCCCTTATAAAAAATATTTTTTGTTGGAGAATATATGCATTTTATTATCTTTTTTAATCCCTAGCCTTTTTTTTTGGATATGCTTAAAGTACAATCTAATAATATGGTTTAATGTCCGAATGGGATCAAACTTATCCCTTTCTAGCTTCAATGGTACTAGTGAGAACTCTAGAAGTTTAAGGTATACATTTTTGATAGCCTCCATGTTTGAAAAAATAGGGATGCCTACATTTATTAGATATTTTGTCTACAAAAATAAAAAATAATGAGTTGGTCACATGGAAAAATTTTAGGGGGTAATATGTACTCAGTGACACTTAATGCATGTAAAAGTTTGGAACTAAATGAAATAATTTTGAAATATCTTGATCTTTGTATTAAGTTCAAAGGGTATTTTTTTTTTTGCAATATGTTCCTTGATAAACATCATAACTGAAAAGATAAATGTGTTGATGTTAATCCTATTGTACTTTATGATCCTCTTATAGTAACTCAATTAGGGCAGTGATTGTATACCCTAGTTTTATTAATCCTTAAAAAGTGGCCTACGAATCCAAGGGATAAACCATGTATGGATTTTTACTATCTTAAAATAGAAGCACCTGTCATTTAAGACTTTAGGTTCCTCCCTTTAGTGAATTTATAGTCCATGTGTTTATTTGTGCTTAAATGGCTCTATTATTGGCACTTTTACTCGATTAGATTACATTTATTTTGTAATTTTATTTTACACAACTCATGAGACCTTGTAGACATGGAATTAAAGGAATTAATGAGTATAGGTAGACCTATGCTGATTTATACCTGGGATAAAAATATTTTTGAGTCTTGTGTCCTCTTGAGCTCCTTAATTGGTTTCTTTAATGTCTCATCTAGCTCATTTTTTTTTATCCTTGAAAGATAGTATAACATCATACTCACAAAATATCAAGGATCTCATTCAAACACATAATAAATTCATCTTCAAGCATTCAAGACATTCAAGGATTTAGTGAGAAGAATTTCCTCTTCAAGATCTACATGCATTGTTGGCCATTAAGAGAGGATATCTACATTCCAAACATTTCATTTATTCATTGTTTCCCTTTAATAACATCTAAATCCATGAATAAATGAGTTGGTATTGACAAGATCCATTACATTTGTGGATACTTCCTATGTCACATTGAAGATTCAACATCAACAACATCAAACATTGTAAGATCCTTTCTAATAGGAGTTGTATCAAGTGAGGCAAATTATTTATAGTTTATCTTACTTCCTTACATGATTTAAATTTAATTTCATTAAGAGTTTAATTCCTCACCTAGGGATTGACCAAGGCTAGTGCCCCTACCCTCCCCCCCAAGAAAAAAAACAAAAGATAATTTTATTTTTTCTCTTATTTGTAACCAACACATTAAGTCCCTTATGAAAAATATCCTTGCAAGATATGTCAACCTAGTAATTAACTCAATCATACATAATTCATATAAATTGTTGTTTTATATGGTTTATGATACACACACAAGTGATCATATCATACAACTCATAGGTACACATGGGGTAAGCTCAGACATACATTACCTATACATAGAATGACTTACAAACATTATAGTACAAGTACTGACTAGGCTGAATGGATGGTACAAATATATGCGAATGATTCACATATACAAAATGTAATAATTGGTGCAAACATAGAGTTACTATCTCAACACCTTTCCCCCATATCCCCTTCAAGTTATTATCTCTTTACATATAAAAGGTAAACATATGACTTAGCTTGGGTACACATTGTATATACACATGGAAAATATGAGCTCAAACATACATGTCCTATACACATGATAAATAACTCATACACATCAAAAATATGTATAATGACTAGCTAAATACATGACATAATTACATTCTCTATGCAAGCAATATTTAAAATTCTTTCACAATATCATCAATTCTTGATATAATCTTCAACATTTGAAAAAGTGTATGAGATAGCTTTGCAAAAACCCTTGGTACATTGAAGTAGTGTATTGGTAGCTCCTCCTTTCTTAATGATTGTATTTGTCATGTTGTATATTTATTTATTACCAATTTTATTATCCTTCATGTGAAATCTTTATCCTCTCCTTCCTAACAACTAATTTAAGAAACCTATCAATGATCAATAAAATTGAGAGATAGTTATCCCGCATCAAAATTTTCTCATCAATACATGCACTTTATTTTTCTCTAGGTACCGTGTTACACAAAATTTTGAGCTGGTTAATTATAGACTGATATAGGCTTCAAATTCTTCTTATCACCTCTTTCTTGAGTGTCGCTTATTCTTACCTCCATTTCAATGTTGATAAAATAAAAATACATAAACCTTAAAATTGCACACTAGAATTTAATGCAACTTAAAGACTTGAGGAGGCTTTTGAAAGATCTATTGGTCCTATCTAGTGACTAACATACTTAGTTGTTTATTTGGGTTTGCAATTTTTCCTTTGTATTTTTTTTCTTTTGCAAACATTTGAAAATGATTGTAACAATATCTTATATTAGATTCTTTTCAACCTTCCTTGTGGGTGCCCTAAGGCCCATTTCCTAGTTTTGATAATCCTCTTCTGGTAAATTTCTTTATATTTATCAACTATAGTGATAACAATTTCGTTCTTCTAATATCATTGCATAATTGTTATTACCTATGGTATATTTCATGCCTTTTTATAGGCTTGGGAGATCTATATTTTATCTCCAAATTGTGAAGTATTTTGAATTAAACTTCTAGATAGATCCTCTTTATTTTATAGTTTGAGACAACCAGATGAGTGTGCTATTTTTTGTAACATTTCCCATGTATATTATGCTTTCTTCTCCTTCTTCTTATTGGGGAGTGAAAAAAATTCTTGTTTCATAAAAATCCCTCCAAACTTGTTCATTCTCATGTAGTTGTTCATATTCTCCCCCTGAATCCTATTATGCTTCTACCCATTTTTCAATATTTAGGAGGCTCTACTAGTGCTTGTTCCTTTTTTTGGGGTTGAAGAGTTTTTTTCTTTTTCTTCGGAGCCTCTATATCTTTATCTTTGCAAAGGCCCATTTCACCAAGTATAGAGTGCATAGTCTCTTCACTCTTTTTAATATATATACATCAATTGATTCATCATTTACTTCCTCAACCCCAACTCCTATTTCTTCTTCTTTTAAATTGACTTGTTAGAGGTCTTCTTCTATGAAAAGATCTTTTCCTACTATATTTTCTGCTACTTTATCTCCTCTAGCCTCTTCTATAATATAATCTTCAATGTTTATTGTATTTGGAGATGGTTGTTGACTTGTCTACTCTTGGGAGATTCCATCAATTGTGGCATTGAAATATCATCTTAAGTGGAAGGAGAAATAGGTATAACACTATATTATGGATGAGAAAAAGGCTTAGCTAGTATTGTTATTTTTCTTCTAATGAGTGGTTAATAGTCATCTTTATCCTCTTCTAGTTCTTCTATTTTTTCCCTCTTTGGACCATTTCTTATTATTTAATATACACAAGGATCCTTGGGATTCTCTATTATTTTATAACTAGACTTTGTAAACTTTCTTTGGTGCATTGAGGATGAAGCTAGGACAGTGGGTGTAATAGAAGCTATCCTTGACTTCTCCTTTGTGAAGGCAATGAAACTTTCTTTTGTATTTTTCTTCTTTCTAATTCTATTGGGGGATTTTTTTATCATTTCATGCACATGCCCTATTTGGTGAATGGGTGGAGGATGCTTAACACATGTCTTTTTTTATCTTGGAGCTATTGGGCTTATTATTTTGAATAATTTTATTTACTCCATCATTCCTAGGGAGAAGGTTGATTTGATAAGGCTTACTTACCCAAATTTATGGACCAAGTTTATCACATATCTATCCCTATATTGTATGTCTCCATGTTTGAACAATTTTGGGCTCCTACATTTATTGGATATTTTTTCTATAAAGCTGTAACAAAATGAGTTTCCTAGATGGATATAATTATGGAAAAAAATTAGGGAGTAGTGTGCACTTCGTGACACTTATGCATGTAAAATTTTGGAACTAAATGAGATAATTTTGAAAATATCTTGATGTTTTTTGTAACTTCAAGGGATATCTTTTATTGAAAAATAATTCTCAATAGACTTGATAGATGTAAAGAAAGATGTGTTATTGAAAACCATGTGGTCCCTTATGATCCTCCTATAGTCACCTGACTAGGGTAGTGATTGTATACCCTATGGTTGGGCTAGGAAGTGATACCTTGGTCTTTAATACTTAAAAAGTGGCCTAGGAAGCCAAGAAATAGACCATGTATAAAGTTTTACATTCTTAAAAAGGAAGTACCTATCATTAAAGACCTTATTTCGCTCCCTTCAATGAATTTATGGTTCATGGATTTGTTTGTGTCTGAATGACTCTATTACCATCTCTTTTTGCTAGTCATATTGTATTTATTTTCTAGTTCATTTTATACAACCCACGAGACCTTGTGGACATGGACTTAAAGGTATCCTCAAGTATAGGTTGACCTAAGTTGACTTATGTGTGTACAAAAAGTGTCACACTTCTATAAACCAATATTCTCAAAGAAACTTGAGAGGTGGCTTATATCTCTCTATCTATGACATGCAAAGGTGAAAGTAGTGAAATAGTGGCTCTCAAATGAACTAAGATATGAAACCTTTGCAAGGTGAACTAGAGAATGAGAGTTTCAAAGACTAGAGGTAATGAGTGCCAATATCCAAGAATTCTTAAATGGGTGTAAAATTCAAGATGAAAGATAAACTAAATGAGATGCAAGATGAAAGCTAACAAGTATGAAAGATTACAAAATACCCCTATTTAGACTAGGTGAGCTATTCTAGGCACAAAAGGAAATCTAAACTAAAATGACATGATGCAAGAATGATAAAGAAAATATAAAATGCAAATGAAAGAGAACTCCAAGTATTTCTAAGATCCAAAGTCACAAAGAAAACCTAAAACATAATGTTAGAATGAGAGTGTAAGATTATAGAATGACGAGAGATATCTCCCTTTAAAGAAAAATAGATAGTAGGGATTAAAAGGAAAAAGAGGCATAATCAAGGGAGGAGAATGCATCTTTAGTGATCCATGTGCACAAGCACCTCCACCAATCAAAATCAATAGTTGATTTTTGAGAGGGAAAGAAATATGTGGAGGAGAATTAAATTTATTTAAAAAATAAAAGATTCCACTCACATAGAAAATTGTGCATTCATGTGTAGACAAAAATTCTTTTTTCCTCTTATTTTTAAAATAGGAATATTTATCTATGTGTACACACTTAGGACAAGTAGAAAGTGGGGAAGTTTATTTAATGAAAAGGGAGAATGCTATTCTTATTAAATTAAAGACTTCAAATAAAGGGGTCAAACCATAGGTTATAATCGAATAAATAGATTTTTGAAGATTTGATCAAAGATAACCAATGGATAAATTAATCAAAATTGCTAGAAAGGGGGCTAATGATCTAGATGACCCTTTTTGGGTGATCACATTTTCCCCTCTTTGACTAATGTGTGATCGATCTAGGAACACATTATGTCAAATAATAAAAATGCCAAGAAAGCATTAGAGAAATTTGACTCTGAAGAATGAAGTATAAAGAGATAACAAATCCTAAATGCACAACCTATTAACGATAGTGTTGAACATTGGGAGAGAGATAGACATTATAAATACTTGAGAGAAGCACTAATATGTCAAATAAAGTATACAAAGCAAGAATATAGATCAAGAGAAAATGGAAAGGTCGAGCATATGCTCCTAAGAAATAGATTGCCATAAAAAAAAAGCAATTTGCAGTAATGATAGAATATTCTTGCCTCTTCAGACTAAATCAAAATGAGATAGAGGATATGTAGAAATGAGTTGGATATAGATCAAATTGACATAAAGAAAAGTCTATTATGATAGATAAGCAATTAAGAACAAAGAGTGACCACCAAGTAGTGAAAATATGCCCCAGTTTGACTAAGTCTAACAAAAAAGATAAAGCATAAGAATTAGGTCAAAAAATGAAGATAGGTGAAATGAAATGAAATATAATGCAAGAGAACAAAGGAAGAGGGTAAAAATGATGAAGGAATAAAGAAATGATGATAGCCCCAACAAGATTTGAAGATTAAGCCTCAGAAAGTAAGCCAATTGCATAAGAAAAGGAAGAATTTTAAAATACAATTTTGACCATCAAGATGAACCCAAATTTTGATTTTGATCCTAAAAGTGGATCGAAGATGTCAAAATTAGGTAGGGGTGAAAATTTTCTACAAGTTAAAGGAGGTCAAAAATTAGGTCAAGAGAGTATATAAGTAGTAAATTAGATATGATGATTTAGATTAACCCCTTGTGATGATAGGAAATGAAAAGAGATGAGAGAAAACTAAGAGAAGATGACAAGATATGATCGAGAAGAAGAGAAGAATGAATGCAGTTATGTGACACATCCATGAAAGCTAAAGAAGACTCTCTCAACATTTAAAAATGCAAAACTAAGCTAAAATGAACCCTAAAATGCAAGCTACTATGCAAAAGGTGCAATTGCAAGGGTTGTATAGATAGGTCCTAGTATGCTAACATAGACCATGAATATAGAAAAGATCAAGAGAATTAAGACTAAAGAGTCACTTAAAACAAGTTCAAACACTAGAGACATAGAAAAGAAAAGTAAAATGATGAAACTACCCCCCTAGTAAGAAAAAAAAGAAAATATTTTCACTTGAAGTTTGACAATAATTGATAGCATAGCAAGTTTGATGTTCCAAAGCAAGTTTTTAAAGCAAGATAGTGATACATGCAGTAGTCTTCAAGAAATTGAGCATGGCACAAAGAAACCTTGAATGATAAAAGCATATGTGAGGTCTCAAAAGAATTCCATAGAACTATCATGATGTTTATGTTCAAAACATTTCCATAGGTCTAACACATTGGAGAACACATCAAGAACATTCTACCTAAATGAAATAACTCACTACTCAATACCTTGGCCCAAAAATTTATACTCCCTTGCCTCACAAAAGTGGTTGCCAAAAATAGATATTGGATTAGTCATAGATGGGCTACCCACATGTAAAGGAAAACATATGGTGAGTCAAATCTTGGAATGATCCAAGTAGTCCACTAGAATCAATCTTTGCACCAAGATATTGAGTGGAAAAATTGGGTGGCCTCTAATCTTGTGGTGTATAGTTAGGGTTCCATTCACAACAGCCCCCTTTCTCCTAATACAAGACACCTTATCACATGATAAGTAATAGACCTTGTGGCTAAAAGAGTACCTTAAGCATTCTCACCTAGTGATTTCCTCATGGTCACAATCCTACAAGTACTTCCACTAGATTAAGGCAAGTGTTACACCCTTCAAATCTTTAGCCTTTGTCAAAGGGTTTGTGATTATAGTGGGTTGGATTAGCTAAGATTTTCTTATTCCCATTTCAGTTTTTTCCTATTGTTATATTTCCACCAATAGCAAGCCCTCTGAATGAGATCAACAAAATGGATCCACACCAAAGATGTAAAGATTTTTGATTCACCTTAGAAGGTGAAGAGCATACTCTTGTACTAATAAAGGACCCCTAATCATGAGTTTTATGTGCCTAATTTAAAAAAAAATTAATCTAATTCCACACTTGAAAATGAAATAAAATACAAGAAAGACTTGGTTTATTTGTTTTCTTTGGGTAGCCTTGCAAACATGTTAGTAGCCCTTTTATCTTTGACAAGTGTTCTTTTCTTTTGTTTTGAAAAGAAAGTGTGCAACCCATACAAAATAACAAGGTTAGAGCATCAAAACTAAGACACGAAAGAGAAAGTGAGTTTCCTCAAAAATCCAAGTTGTATTCCAATCAAGCATATGCAAAAAAGTGCAAACTAATCACAAATGCTCTTTTTTTGCTTTTTGCTTTTGACGTAGTCAACAAGATTTGATTTATTTTTCTATTATTTTGGCTCCAAAAGCATAAATGCAAAGAAGAGACCCCTACTAAAAACTAGAGAAATTTTTTAAAATGCAAAAAATTCAGCAATATCTCTTAATTTGTGCCCTAAGGACCTATTTTGTCAAAATAGACCAGGTTTTTCAAACTGAGTTATTGAGCCCTAAGATGACTTCCAAATTCAAAACACAAAGAGAAAACCCCCTATAGAATTTAAATAATTTTCCAAAAATGAAATCTTTTCTTAAAAATTCATTGATTTATGACCATAAATTATTTTCTATGAAAAAAAAAGAAAAAATCATAACTAATGTACATCAACTCAAAATTATCTAAAAATTGGATTGAAACATCTTAGATGCATCCCCAATCTAAAAAAATATTTTCAAATCCAAACTCCAAGTAGTTTAGGAGAAAAATATTTTCAAATCCAAACTCCAAGTAGTTTAGGAGATATGATAAAATTATTTAAAGACCAAGGGTTTTTGCCTTCAAACCAATCTGCACAAGGGTTAGCCTTAAAACCAAAGTGGAAAACTTGTAAAAACACTTGATTATATCCAATAAGTTGCTATAAAATATTAGAAATGAGAATGCAACTAAAATTTAAGAAATAAAATAGAGCTAAAAACTTGGTTCTAGTACCACAATGTGCACCAAAAATGTTTGTAGAAAAAGCATTACACTTCTATAAACCATTATTCCCAAAGAAACCCATGAAGAGGGAGACTTGAGAGGTAGCTTATAGTTCTCTATCTATGAAATGCAAAGGTGAAAGTAGTGAAATGATGGCTCTTAAATGAACCAAGCTATGTAACCCTTGCAAGGTGCACCATAGAATTAGAGATTCAAAGAATAGAGGCAATGAGTGCCAATATCTAAGAATTATCAAATGGGTATGAAATGAAAGATGAAAGCTAAACTAAATGAGATGCAAGATAAAAATTATGAAATATTACAAAACCCCCTATTTAGAATAGGTGAGCTATTCTATAGCACAAAATGAAATTTAAACTAAAATTCCATGATGCAAGAATGAGAAAGAAAATATAAAATGCAAATGCAAGAGTGCTCCGAGTCTTTCAAAAAATCCAAAGTCACCAAGAAAAACTACATCATAATGTTAGCATGAGAGAGTAAGATTATAGAACAAGGAGATAGCTCTCCTTTCAATGAAAAATAGATGACATGGATTAAGAGGTAGAAGAGGCATAATCAAGGGAGGAGAATGCATCTTGAATGATACATGTGCACAAAAATTTCCACCAATCACAATTAATAGTTTAATTTTGAGAGGGAAAGAAATATGTGGAGGAGAATTAATGTTATTTAAAAAATGAAAGATTCACTCACATAGAAAATTGTGCATTCATGTGTAGACAATAATGCTTCTCCCTCTTATTTTTAACTAGGAATAATACTTTATGTGTGCACACTTAAGATAAGTGGAGATTTTTATTTAATTAAGAATGTTCTTTTAATTAAATAAAAGACTTAGAATAAAGTGGTCAAACCATAGGTTATAATTGAGTAAATAGATATTTATCGATCAAAGATAAATAATGGATAAATTAAGAAAAATTGCTAGAAAGGGGGCTAATAGTCTATATGACCATTTTTGGGTGATTACAACTTATACCTACGAGAAAAACATTTTTGGGTCCCATGTCCTCTTGAGTTTTGCAATTTGTTTCTCCAATATCTAGATCGACTCTCTTTTGTTTTAGCCTTGGAAACTAGTATAACCTCATACTTACAAGCCATCAAGGATCTCATGCACACACAAAAGAAACTTAATCTTCAAGCATTAAAGGCATTCAAGGATTCATTGATAGACATTTCCTCATGACTATATAACATCCATCACTGGCTATCAGTGGAGGATATCTAAATTGTGTACATTACATTTATTCATTTATTTTCTCTTCCTTCAAAACATCTACATCCATGGCTCCATGAGTTGGTATTAACAAGATCCATGACATTTGTGGAGATTTCCTACTTCACATTGAATATTTTACATCAACAACATCAACCATTGCAAAATCCTTCCTAACAAGGGTTACATCAAATGAGATGGATTATTTAAAATTTATCTTTCTTCCTTAGATGATTTATATTTCATTAATTCCCCACCTAGGGATTGACCAAGGTAAGCCTCCCTAATAAGAAAAAATATTTTTCTCTTATTTGCAACCAACACATAAAGTCCCTTGAGTAAATCATGAAAATATTTTAGGGTTTAGGATAGAACATACCTTACCAAAATTGATAATAATGTGATCAAGGATTAGGGACGGGGTGCCCATAATCATTTTTGAGAGTAAGGGTATGGATATATGCCTCATTCATTAAAATACAATGAATGATACTTGAGATATGTTGATTGTGACAACCAACAATTTTAGGGATCATGGATAGGCAATCTCGATCCTTGTCTATATTTTTGAACCTTCAAGCCTTTGAACCCTAAATAGATTAAATGATTGTTAAGGATTGGGGATTGAGGATGTAGGTTCACTAGATCCTTCCTTAGATGATTTATATTTCATTAATTCCCCACCTAGGGATTGACCAAGGTAAGCCTCCCTAATAAGAAAAAATATTTTTCTCTTATTTGCAACCAACACATAAAGTCCCTTGAGTAAATCATGAAAATATTTTAGGGTTTAGGATAGAACATACCTTACCAAAATTGATAATAATGTGATCAAGGATTAGGGACGGGGTGCCCATAATCATTTTTGAGAGTAAGGGTATGGATATATGCCTCATTCATTAAAATACAATGAATGATACTTGAGATATGTTGATTGTGACAACCAACAATTTTAGGGATCATGGATAGGCAATCTTGATCCTTGTCTATATTTTTGAACCTTCAAGCCTTTGAACCCTAAATAGATTAAATGATTGTTAAGGATTGGGGATTGAGGATGTAGGTTCACTAGATCCTTACAATTACTCAAGTGTTTCCTCTATTTATAAGACATGCACCATTACTCCACTTTATCTAATCACAACTTAATGCCTTGAGGATTTAAAATAATTTTTTCACAACACTTATCACAAATAAAAAATCTTAATCTATCTCTATCTATCTACCAAGCTCACTCAGGTGATGAAGACAATTTCTTGTGTATGCCAAGCATACCAGTGATAACCAAGCTCAAAGTTAGTATATATCAAACTCACTCGGGCATCAAAGGGAATCCAATGTTAACTGAGTTTACTTGGTTACCTAAGAAAATTTGGCAAAATCTAGTGTTAATTGAGTTCACTCGGTTACCAAAGGAAAGTCTTCTCTAAGTGTTGATCGAGCTAGGTCAGCTAATGAAGGATTTTTATTTGACAACATATTGATTTTAATGGATTTATTTGTTATTTCTAGTTGACTTAAGGGTTTATCATTAATTTTTTAAAAGTGTATTCAAACCAAATTGACTAGGTAATTCATATAAGTATAAGGTCAAGTTGAAGGAAGCAAAATAGAAGGATAGAAAAGTATCCAAGTTCACTAAGCTGCAAAATTTTTTTTGATCAAGGAGGATCAAGTAACCAAGCTAGAACATAGATCTAAAATCAGCAAGGTAGTTGCATCAACAATCAGGTCAAGTCATTGTTACTCTCTAATAATTGTAGTAGTGAATAAAATCTCCTAACAAGGTTAGCCTAACAACTATTTTCTAAATCCTCTAATAAGGTGAAATTTCTAGATTGAAGTGTTTGAAGACCTCTAACAAGACCACTCCTAATAGGGTGATCTAAATCCTTTAATAGGGTCACACCTAACAGTGTGTTTTGTAACCTTTAACAAGGTTGGCTCATAATAGGGCTCAATTTAGAAGAGTGAAAAATAATAACTAGTTGCAATTGATGGTTTTCCCAAATTGGGTTTCCACATTAAATCTTGGTCTCTTGTTCCTAGACCTAAGGACAAAAATGTAATTGGCACAAAATGGGTATTCAAAATAAAGTTGAATGAAAATGGAGAAGTGTCAAGGAATAAGTAAAGACTAGTATGCCAAGGTTATGCTCAAGAGGAAGGTATTGATTATGGAGAAAAATTTGCTCCTATTGCTAGACTAGAAGGTGTTAGAACACTACTTTCTTATGTTGCACATAAAGAATTCAAAGTATATCAAATGGATGTAAAGTCAAATTTCTTGAATTCAATCCTAGAAGAAGAAGTATACATTGAGAAACCTTAAGGTTTCATTGATCCTAGCAAAAGGAATATGGTTTGCAGATTACACAAAGCTTTAGATGGTCTCAAACAAACCCCAAGAGCTTGGTATGAAAGATTTCATAGTTATTTGGTAAATATTGGTTTTCAAAGAAAAAATGACAACAACAATCTATACATCAAGAAAGGACCAGAGAAGAAGATATTATTGGCATAAATTTTTGTAGATGATATATTACTCATTGGACATGATGACTTGTGCAAATCCTTTTATGAGGAAATGAGTAAGGAATTTGAAATGTCAATGTTTGGAGAGATCAAATTATTTATTGGCCTACACATTCAACAAAAGGATGGTATCTATATCACTCAATCAAAGTACATCAAGGCGATACTAATGAAGTTTGGAATTGAGGATTCTAGACTAGTTGGAACACCTATGTCTACTAGACATAAGCATTTCAAAAATGATGATTTCGAAGAGGTAGATTAGACAACATATAGATCAATGATTGGAAAACTTTAGTATGTAGTTGTCATGCCCAAAAAGCAAGGCAAAAGCACACCAACCATTTTTTTAAAAAGTTAAATAACCTCTATATTTAAAACATGCTACACTGATTAGGCTATGGAAAGTTGACAAAAGATTAAGAGTGAGTTTTGAATACATATCGTAAAGATGTAGAGTAGGTATTCCAACATAGTGCACATGCTTGAAACCCTAGATTCTAACACTACAAGAACATGTAGTTCTAGTTGAATGAGTTGACCAATTAACATTTACGTTCATTTTACAAAGGTATGACTTCCAATTCAAATTACATTTTAGGGTTTCCAAGTTCATAAGTTGACTATGATGCTATCCCTTTTAACACTATACTAGATCAATCCTTAGGAGAATTTATTTATGCATTTAAAGGTTAATCTATCTTAACATACTAATACTTAATTCCAGATATTATCATAACCTGTTTAGAACTAATAAAAAATATTGAATATTTATCATTAAACTAAACATGACATTGACCCATCTTATAATCAAAACCCAACCCATTCTATCTAGCTATCTAGACAACTTTAAATCTATTACCTATTTAAATCCTGATATAGCAACTTGCACTTAATTAATACTTATAATTAAATACATAATATTCTTCTAAAGTATTTCTAAAATACTCAAAATAGAAGAATAGATATTTCAGATAATGACATTTTATAACAAGATATTTTAACTATACACCTAGTGATCTAACCATTAAACTTTTCCAACAAATACATTTTGTTCCAAACATAAAATCTCAATATTATAATATTTTAATTGAACATTAACATTCTTTCTTTATTCAAGGAGAACTATCTACTAACTTTGATTAAAAACTACTAACTATAATGCTAACTTAGCCCTCCTAACCGCCTGCTAACTAAACAAATAAAACAACCATTAAAATTTATCATTTTCTAAACAAAAAAGTAATAATAATTATAACATTTATTTAAACCTTAAACTTATTACAAACCTCCAATGACAACTTAATCCTATTCTAACCCAAACATCTTGCTAGTTAATACTAACATATAAATTAAATCCTAACATCATAACCTACACACAAATTTATTAATACTACTAATCCATGATAACAAACTAAATCTGAAACCAACATATATTACTAACTAAGCTTACCTTACACTAACCAAGTCTACTAACACTTTATTATTATAACTCCTAAATAAAACATAAATTATAAAGCTAACTAAACATTAATCATTACCCACTAAACCCTACTTATCTTCCCTAACCTTCCAATCAAAATCCAACTACCCCTTAAGCTCTATTAACTACCCCTAAGCCTACCTTCCACTTGGCAAGTGGACCAGCCACTTGCTTGGCCGTTCCCCAAGGAGCCCTCACATTGACCCATGCTATTAGTACACTGCCAAAGGAAACATGACATCATTTGCAACAAGGTACATTAGGTAAGTTTTTTTTTGGGGGGGGGGGGGGGGGGGGGAGTTTTTTTGTTTAGAACTTGCATAAATTAAAGGCTCTTCACACCACCCTCTTCCCATCACTTCCTTAGTGATGTGTTTCCCCAAGTCAACCTATCTTTTTTCATGGGGATTGATGTGTCATTATTTTTAGCAACCCTCTATAATCCTGTACATGGGTTTTGGAAGGAGGATCCTTTGGTGGGAGAAGGGACCAATGGGAGGGGCTCTAAAGAAATGTTTTTAAAAAAAAGTAACCTTAGTCTTTAATGCATGTGGACTTAGTCCCTTATTGACCAGTCACCACTCCTCCATTTTTTCAAGCACAATATCAAGTAGGCTAAGAGAGTACACATGTCATGGGAGATTGAATTGGGTAAGCCAATAACATGCTAGGAGTTATTTTGAAAAGTTTATTAGGTGAAACTTTAGGATAGACATAGGATAGTTAGATATATTTCCTTTTTCTCTTTTTAAAATTTTTTAATCTATTTTAATTCCTTTTTAAAAATTACATAATTTTCTTTTTAAAATGTATCCAAAAATATTAAGTGGAATCTAGAAAGGAATATACTCTGGTCAAAACAATAGGTGATTTAATTTTGCTTCCCATACAAAGGGTAGGGAGCATTTTTGCTCTAGAAGATAAAAAAAGTTTCAAGAGTCTTTTTTTTATTTTCTAAGTGTTAGATATCAAATAAAATTAAGTTTACATGGCAAGGGGATATTTTTTCTAGGTTGAAGTATAGCATAGAGTTTGATGTAATGTTTAAGCATTCAAATAGGAATATTTTACTTCCTAATCATTATGAAAATACAAGATGAAATACCATTCATATAATTGAATTTTCTTAGAATCAAATTGCATAACTTTATATATAATCATTGCACCTATTTATTGATAAAACAAATACATACAATTTTGAATCATAAGGAATATCATATGAAAGGAAAATCCTTTTTTTTTTTTTGAACATAAATGGGCTAAGCAACTTCTTACTCATTTTATTCAAGGACTCCCTCAGGAAAGAAATAGGGAAGAAAACTCAAGATCATAATTGTTTCAAAAATAAGGATAACAATAAATTTTTACAAAAGGATCATTATCCCAAGGAGAAGTCTCCCAAACATTTGAATTGAAACAATAACTCTAAATTCATTCTTAGCTCCATAACAAGGTAACCACTATGAAATCTGTAAATTACATCAAGGTAACCATGGAGAAACCAAAAAATGACCGAGAGACAAACAAACTTAACACAAGGACACATACAACCAAATATTCAAATCCCAAGTTTTCACAATAGGTTCATTATTGAACTAGACTAGGGAGAAGGTGGATTTTTCTAGGGTAGGAGAAGTCAGTCACAACACCATAACAAATTCCCTTTTGAGGCTATAATCACAAGAACTTTTATTCTTTCACTTCTCAATTTCTAAAACAAAAACATGGTTTCTACTAATGAGTAGGGACCATATCACCCTATTCTTTCCCTCTACTCATCATGTGGAGATACTTTGCACTATCCAAAGTCCAACTGAAGCCCTATTCTCGTACATGGCCACTTCTTCCCTATTCGAGGGTGAGTAATGCCAACACAACTCTTATAGTTTCCCTCATAAAACAAAATGTAAAACACAAAAAGAAAACCAATAAGATCCCCATCACAATCCCTTCCCTTACATGTTAATCATACATATGAATACACACACATGCAAAAATCTACTTAAGCAATGAAAACATAGCATGAAGACACAAAATTGAAGGATTCCTACCTTCACAAATAGTTATGGAAAACTAAAATTTGAGAAGAGGTATCCTTCCTTCTCCTTCAATCCTGAGTTTACTATCTAAATGTAGAGATTTGGTGAACAGTCTTCCACCCTCAAATTTGTAACTAAATAGGGTCGTAACTCAACCATCTAAAAATTGCAATAACTCCTAACTTGACTAAGGCTTGTAGAGTCTTGTAACTCATCCTCATCATTAAGGCAACTTTATGGTGGAATATAAACTTGTCAAACTCATGGTAAAGCTCCAATTTTCGCACTAAAATAAAAATAGGATTTTTGGATGGTCACAAAAGTCAATAAAATGGGCTAGAGGGGTCAAAAATGCCCCCAATCCCTACATATACCCCCTAGGCACTTAGTTTTCATAATTTTTGGCCTCTAGGACTATTTAAGGACTTATTAAATTGCTTGGAATATTTGGACTTTCTAAAAACCATAGGAATACAAATCTTACCACTAAACCATAATTATGGTAATTAATCCCAATTACCAACTAATTAGTATTAGGTTACTAACCTATTCCATCTCAGATTATTAGGTTACTCAGCTAAACCCTAATTATCATGCTGATATACATATATGGATTACGAGTGTCAAGTGACACTATAAAATCATTGTTACAAAACATTAAACACTTTATGATTACATAATGATACACACATTCAATTTATGATACAAATAAAATAAAAAACAATGGGCTTTACATCTTTCATTAGACTCAACCCTGGGTTTCACAAACTGTACATAAGGTTGAGTTCTAATTCTTCGTTAGATTTCTTAGCTAATAATCCTACACACTTCATTTCACACATTAGTAGTTCAAGAAAAATCACATGTATATATATATTTAAAATTTATCTAAATAATCACATAAATCAAAACATCAATCTTTCATATAAATGATGATTATCTCATTTCTACTCATATATTTAACCATTAAAAGTTGCATAATAAGTATAACATAACCTGTTTGTTAATTCAAAACAAAATACTAGAATAATCATCATTAGGCATGAATATATTTAAACATCCTAAACATCGTCAATAGGGCATATCAAAATATTTGAATGCATATAACTTAATCATTAAGGTACCACAATCAACATTGTCATCATAAGATGAAACACCTCATACTATTGTTTAACCAGTTGAGATAATGTAGTAGTTCTCGATATACCGAGTTTTTCAAACATGAATATATTAGTTGATCTCAGTTACTATTAGGACATATATACCATAAAACATTACTTCATATTCATTCCAATCTCCTATAATGGATTCAATAGAGAAATTTATATTTAATAAGTACATACGAGGAGGGAACTTATAGTAGTGCATACAAGACTTGATACAACACTAGCAATTAGTATGGTGGCAAGATTTTTTACTAATCCACAAGAAAATCATATGATGGCAATAAAAAGAATCATGAGGTATCTAAAAGGTACTTAAGATTATGGACTATGTTATAAAAAAGGAGGCAAATTCAAATTGAAATCCTTCATTGAAATTGATTGGACAAGAAGTATTGATGAGAAGAAAAGCACTCATGGTGGAGAATTCTTTCTTGGAAAGAGGCTAGTGTCTTGGAAAAGCAAGAAGCATAATTGCATCTCTTATTCTACAACAAAAGAAAAATATGTTGCAACAATAGCCAATTGTTCCAACATTGTTTGGTTCAAACAACTATTGTTAGGTATGAAGGAAGAAATCAAGGATCAAGTAGTTTTTTTCTGTGATAATACCAGTATAATCAACATTTCCAAGAATCCTATGATGCATACTAAGACTAAACACATTGCAATAAAATATCATTTTCTAATAGAATTAGTGTAAGACAAAGATGTGAGATTGGAATATGTAAATACAAAGGAACGAATTGCAAAAATATTCACCAAACCATTTCCTAAGCATGCATTCTTGTATCTAAGAGGTAAGTTAAGGGTTATTCCCCTATCTAAAGCTCACTAAAAAGACTTTAGTGATGTATCAACCGAGCATTTGAAGATTAGTCAGGGTTGATATAATATTTTCAGAGTAGATTGCATATGAATTAGTACATTAGGTACATGGGAAGTCCATTGAATGTTGTCTTTGGCATGAGATGCCAAAGAGGGAGAGTTTATGCTATCATATCAAATAAATTATGTGAATAAGAAATTTTGTGAATAAGGAGAGTTTATTCTTAGAGGGAGAGTTTTCTATCATATCAAAGAAACTGCAGTTAGAGAGATAGAGATTGATGTCAGAGGGAGTTCAAATTGATAGAGGGAGTTCTATGAATGAGAATCAAAATAAAACTAAGGATATTCCTTACTTTTATTTTTTTCTCTAAAATTTCATTGTAATATGACATGTTGTGTTGCTATCAATTCCAAAGAGGGAGATTGTTGAAAACAATTTTTCAATTGTATATTGTCTTTGATGTTACACAAATGTCAAGTCTTTACTGAGTAGTCAATGTTTGTCAAGCTCACTTAGGTGATGAAGACAATTTCTTGTGTATGCTGAGAGTTCCACTGATAACCAAGCTTAGAGTTAGTATCCATTGTGCTTACTTGGGCATCAAAGGAAATCCCATGTTAACCAAATTCACTCAAGTACCTAAGAAAAGATGGCAAAATTTAGCGTTAATAAAGTTCACTCGATTACCAAAGGAAAGTCTTCTCTAAGTTAGTGTTGACCAAGTAGGTTTGACTAACACAAGATTTTTCTATGACAACATATTAAGTCTAATGGATTTATTTATTAGTTATAGCCAAATTAAGGGTTGATTATTGATTGTTTAAAAGTATATTCAAGATGACTTGACAAAGTAATTCATATAAGTATAAGGTCAACTTGAGGATTGAATGTGTGAATATGTGGAAAAGAAGAAGATGAATAAATGAATAAAATTAGAAGGATAGTAGAGTATCCAAGTTAATTGAGTTGCAAAGAATATTCTAACCAAGGAGGGCCAAGTAACCAAGCTAGAACAAAGATTGAAATCAACAAGATAGATGCATCAATAATCAGGTCAAGTCATTGTTACTCTCTAATAATTGTAGCGGTGAATCAAATCCCCTAATAGAGTTAGCCTAACAACTATTTGCCAAATCCTCTAACAAGGTGGCATTTCTAGATTAAAGTGTTTGAAGACCTCTAACAAGGCCACTCCTTACAAGGTGATCTAAATCATTTAATAGGCTCACACCTAACAATATATTTTATAACCTTAAATAGGGCTAGCTCCTGATAGGGCTCAATTCAGAAGAGTGAAAAATAGTAACTAGTTGCAATTGGTGGTTTTCCCAACTTGGGTTTCCATGTTAAATCTTGGTGTCTCATGTGTTCATGTCATTTTATTTATGTTTCTACAACTAAGTTAATTAAGGTTAATCACATTAAATATCTTAAGATCTCCATATTCAATGTTTACCAAGTGACAATAACTTTTAGTGTAAACTAAGCTATGTTGTGTTAACTGAGTGATCTTGTGCTAACCAAGTTACAACAGTTTCAATAGAGTTTTAGTTTTGTATTATCGACATCTTAAGGGACTTGGATTTATTTTTGTAATAATTGATTCATCCTTTCCCTCTTAGTTACTCTTCTTATATTTCCAATGCTAACTATAGAAAGAAAGTTTGTAAGTATAAAGGAGAGTTTCAAAGAAGATACCCCTATGATGAGTAAAGGGAAAACACACATGCAAGTAAACCCAAGAATAGTCTAGTGTAGGAAGGAAAAATCACACACATAAGGAAGGAAAAACCCACACACATAAGGAAGGCAAGAGACACTAGTAAAAACAAGTGGAAAATAATAAAAGGGGAATAAAACTCTAGAAAAACTAGGAAGAGGGAGAACTCAACCTATGAAATAAATCACTTGTTGGATTGGTTGTATGAGGACAATTTGATATTCTCTTCTTTATCTTGAAAAGGCTCACAAATTACAAAATCTAAAGAAAACATGGTGTTCAAATGAGTGGTGAAATGACCCTTTTATATGGATGACATTGAGGTCATGTTAGCGTGCTTAAGAATAAAAACATTTTTTAGGGTTTCAAGTCAATCCCCTTTGAATGGTCAAGGATTAGGGTTGCAGAGGTTTCATGTTTCCATGCCATCCTTATCCCCTAATATCCAATCCTTGAAAGGAAGATAATGAAGATAATACAGGGGTGAAGCATCTCTAAAATAATTTTGGGAATCTCATTTCCGATCCCTAAAAGACTAAAAGGGAAAAAAACAAAACGTGGTTTTGGGGACAAGAGTTTTGTTGTTACAATATGGTTTAAATAATATTGAGATCTCAATGAATGACCAAAAAGAGGTTATATATATATATAAAGCCACTTGACAAAAGAAAATGGAGAAGGGATAGAAGAAAATAAAAAATAAATAGGGGTCCCCAATCACTCTCCCCATTTTCTCAAATGATCAAGTGGGGTGCGAGTTTGAAGAACACCATTATTCAAATGAAACACACCAAATAAATAATGGTATGAGTATAATACATGAACCTTTGTTGGTAAAGGTGAGAATATGGTGGAGAATATTGAACTCATTTTAAGTAAAAATTAACAAAAACATAAAGAAAATACATAATTTGGAAATTCAAAAAAGCCTAAAGATATTAATTTCTAATTAGCACAATGTTTATTTCAATTTAGTCAAAACTTGGTAATAAGTAGGAGATGAAATAAAGATCATTATATAGTCATTAGGATGTTGCTCACTTTTAAGGTAATATCATATATAAAAGATTTTTTCTATCCCAAAAAATGTTGAATTTGTCATGTGCATAGATACATACATGCCTATTATTATATATTTTCCATATCTTAGAATAGGAAAAATAAAAATATGAGGTCAATAAAATCTATATATGTGTCATTTGCATTATACTAGTTGAAAATATTGGACAAGGTCAATCTATATATAAATGATTCATTTAAACAAATATTCTAATTATATAAATTTAAAATAAAAGACAAATTTGTTTATATGAAGGCTCAATTTTGGATAATGAGTTTTGTGTGAATAAAATAATAACTATAATATTTATTGTTAAAATATGTTAATCAATGAAATAATCTAATTATCTCAATGATATTTGCTTATTAGAATATTATAAGAGGATAAGATGACTATATGATTATTCATATTTTTCATTATATTGAGAGGGGAACCAACAGAGTAAGCCCTTCTTATGATACTAAGTTGGAAGTTTGAGTAAATAAATAAATCAAATAATTTTCCTAAGAGAGAATCAAGATTTTTTTATCACATTGTATGATAATGATTAGGGAATTTGATTCATCTACTAAATCAAGTAGTAAATGAGTTTATTGTCTTCATTAATTTTTTTAGGTTTTATAAATATTTAGATGTAGTCTAATCATTTTGAATCATTTTATTTGTTTTTAGGAAACACATAATGAAATTAGTAATAGTAACATTATAAATCAAAATATATTCTAGTTAATTACAATATGTGAGGGGGGTAATCCAATTAAATAGCCTCCTACACTAATATTGAGAGGAGCATTATGCAAAAAATCCATGATAAGTGATCTATAAAAATCAACTAATTTAATACATAATTACATAAAAACTAGTGTCACAAAATTTAGGTCATATTATAAACATAAGAATAACAATATATATTGAGACAATATTAAAAACTCAATATTTGCATTTGAGTTGAGTAAATTTGATTGAAGATTGAGACAAAAATGGGGAGTTGAGTGGATGTAGTGAGCAGGAAAGATGGATTCAAAAATTTAGGAGGGAATGGGGCAGGATCATCTAGATCTGGAGATCAAGCAGGAATGACTTTGGACTTTGAAAAGGGTAAGGATCCCGATGAAGGTGGAATAGTAGAGGATCTAGGGTGGGGGGGGGGTCCTAGTTGTGTTTTTTTTTGGCAAAAAAGTGGTCCAGTTTATTTGGTACCATGCTGATAGGTAAGTCCTCCTTTCCACCAGTTAAGAATATTTCTTCTAATGAGCAAGGTACGTTAATATTGGAGATCTTGGATCAAATCATAGATAAAAATATTTCTAGAATGGATTTGACTCTTGTGGGAAGGTTTTTAGGAGCTAGGCCTAATAGTGAGGTTTTTCATGCCTTTGTTCAAAGGAAATGGGTTTTAAAAGGCTTGGTGGACATCATGGCTATGGCTAAAGGATGTTTATCCTTTAGCTTTTCCTATGAAGAAGATAAGTGTGAGATTCTATGCAACGGTCCCCAGTTGTGGGTAAACATACCTTGATACTACATAAAATGTCACCAAATATGAAATCTCATGATGAATCTATGATTTAAGCACCCATATGGATTAGAATTCTAGGGTTTCCTCTAGAATTTTGGGTGGAGGATGTGTTTCAAGGTATTGCTAATGCTTTTTGTGAACTTCTTTCTATGAACCCAGTTATAGTCTCTAGAAGAAGACTAAATTATGCCAAAATTTATGTGGGAATTCTTGAAGGAATGGATATGCCAGAGATAACTTCACTCAAATCTAAACTAGGAACTTGGAACTAGAAGATAGAGTATGAATCAATCCCCTTTTCCTATTTTCATTGCAAAAAACTGGTCATTAGGCAAAAAAATGTCCATCTCTCATTGGAGCTCAAAGAAAGTTAATTTTTTTTTGGATTCACAAAGGATTAAATGATGTGGTAGAATATATACAATTATTCTCTAAGGAAGGGAAAACTTTAGAGGGTAGTGGTATTGAGAAGGGGACTTTGATGTCTGAAGTTTCTGAATAGGTTAACTCAACCAAGAAAGATGAGACTACTAGAGTGGAGAACTAGGAATGGGTACCTTCAGTTCAAAATAGGGAAGATGATAATGCCATTATGGCACAAGAAAGAGGTGTAGGAAGTCTCAAAAAAGGGGATCAAGAAGTGGATGGTGAGATTCAGATTGTAGATTTTAACAATGGTGATTCTGATTCCCATGAGAAGCAGGACTGCATCATTATAAGGAAGGAAACTCAAAGTCTAGTTAGATCTCTTTCAAATGTTACAACTAAAGAGAGTAATCAAAAGTAAGGGGATGCTAAGGAAATATCTAAAGAATTTCTAAGGGAGGATGATGACTTTGGTGTAGACTGGATGAAAGTGGGGGCTAAGAAAACCACTAAATCAAAAAAGAAAAATTGAGGTTTTTGTCTTATAAAAAGAATAAAGAGAATGCTCTGTTGAAAACTAGGAGTAATAAGATAGGGGATATGATCAACACACCATTTGGAAAGAGCATTAAAAAAGGCAATCTTAAGAGAAACAAAGCTAGGGACTTCTATTTACCTCCAACATCGTCTGGTAAAGGTGTCAAAGCTAGAGATGTTGGTTTATCTCCTACTTTTTCTAGAAGACCCTCTACTATATAGAGAAGAATAGGAGTATAACAGATGGTAGTCAGAGGACTATCTTAGATTCAAAATCTTTCCATAAGAAATGAAGTTTATTTCATGGAATATTAGAGGATTAAGTAATCCTCACAAGCAAGATATAGTGGGAAATATGATCAGGGATAACAAACTGAATATTATTCTTATTTAAGAAACACAAATGTTAAAGGATAAATTTGAAGGTCTTTTGGCTTTTCAAGGAGGTAAGATTATTGGGAGTGATTCTGATGGGGCCTTAGGTGGTATGGAAATTTATTGGAATGATAGATGTATTAATGGGGAACTTATCTCTCAAAATAGAAATATGATGAACATTAGATTTACCAATTCTAAGGATGGTTCCTCTTGGGTGCTTACCAATTTTTATGCCCCCAATTCCAAATGAGGTAGAAAGGCACTTTGGGAAGCCCTTACTAATTAGAGAAAAAAAATTGTAGATAAAAAATGGATTATTATGGGGGGTTTTAATACTCCTCTGAAAGAGAATGAGAAGATGGGAGGATGTTAGACTAACTTGGGTAATAGATTGGAGTTGATGGATTTTATTGATAGTCATCTCTTGCATGATGTGGATTTGCATGGGGTTGATTATACTTGGACCAATAGAATATTTGGGAAGGACCTCATCCAAATTAGATTAGATAAAGCCCTTATTAGTAGTTACTAGTTTTTGGAATATAAATTTTCTCTTTTTGCTCATGTTCGAGTTGGATCGGATCACTACCCCATTTCCCTTGTGGATGACCCCTTAACTTTTAAGAAGAATTATCCCTTTAGGTTTGAAAAAATGTGGACTCTTCATCCGACATTGGAAAACCTTGTCAAGGAATGGTGGAGTATTCAAGTGGAGGGTACAACCATTCAGAGTTGATAAAAATTTGAAAAATATTAAAAATAATATCAAAAGATGGAATGAGGATACCTTTGGGAACATTTTTGACAATAAGAGGAAGGTTATTGAGGAACTTAAAGATATCTAGGATAGTATTTAGGTAGAAGGGTATGGGATAGTTTCCAAGGACGAGAAGAGCTTAAAATTATCTAAGATGCATGATATTATCACTAAGGAGGAGATGTATTGGAGGTAGTGGTTGAGAAAAGTTTTCTTAAAGGAAGGGGATCAGAACACTAAGTATTTTCACATGACTAACTTGAAGCATAGAATGGTTAATAGAATTTATAGAGTTATTGTTAATGGGGTTCCTACTAAGGATGAGGAGATTATAAAAAGGGAATCTATGGATTTCTCAATAATTTACTAAAAGGTGATACCAATTTGGATAAGGATAAGCATAAAATGTTTCTTGATTGTATCCCAAAATGAATTTCAAAGGAGTAGAATAAATTCATCACTGTTATTTTTTCTAATGATGAAATTACCAAGGTCATCTTCTACTTTGATGGTGACAAGGCTCTTGGTCTAGATGGGTTCCCTTTCTTATTTTTTCATGAGTATTGGTGTATCATCCAAGAAGATGTTTCTAATGGGGTTAAGGAGTTCTTTGGATCAAGGAAAATTCTCAAGGAGTTGAATGGTACTTTCCTCACTTTGATTCCTAAAAAGCCTAGTGCTGATTGCATGGATTAGTTTAGACCAATCAGTCTTTGTAACTCTTTCTGCAAAGTTATTTCTAAAGTTCTAATGCTTAGAATTTTTTTGGGTTTGTTCTTGGAAGGTAGATTTTGAATTCTATCATCTCGGTGCATGAGAATATTCATTCCCTTACTATGTCCAAGAGAGAGGGGTTCCTTCTTAAACTTGACTTATCTAAAGCATATGATAGGGTGGATTGGGAATTTTTACAAAGAGGGTTGGAAGCTTTTGGTTTTAATAAGAGATTTTTGGAGTTGGTACTTATGTTGGTTTCCTCTACCACCTTCTCTATTCTTGTTAATGGTTCCCCTTATCCTTATTTTTGGGCTTCTTGTGGGTTGAGGCAAGAGGATCCACTTTTACCTATACTCTTCATTCTCATGGTTAAATGCTTAGGTAGATTTGTGGAGAAAATGGTGTTTGTGGGGGATTTTGTTGTGCTTAGACCTTCATCTAAAGATCTAACTCATTCCCATCAATAATTTGTGGATGATTCTATTGTGATGGGATAATCTTATATTATGAATGCAAGTAACATTAAGAAATATTGAGGATTATGGTCATACTTCATTAATGTTAATGATTATAGGAAGAAAATAAAAATAAAAATTATTGGATGTGAGATTGGTACCCTACTAGGCTCTTATCTTAGATTGCCCCTTTTTCTTGACCCACCTAAGATTTTTTGGAGTTCACTGATTGATAAAATCCATTCTAAGTTAGCTAGTTGGAAAGGGCCCCTCCTTAGCCATGCTAGAAAGGTTATTGTCCTCAAATACACCTTACAGAATGTTCTGCTGTATGCTTTGAGTGCTTTTAAGATCCTTAGAAATTTTTCTTTGGCAATTGAGAAAATTCATAAACTTATGGATGGGTATGGAAAAGAAGAAAATATTTTCTTGGATTGCATGGGAGAAAGTTTGCATGCCTATTAATAAAGGAGGCCTTCATCTTAGAAGGGTTTCTTCTATGAATAATTCTTTGCTTGCCAAGCTTATATGGAGATGGCATAAAGAGGAGGGAGAATGGAGAGACATTTAGAATGATAAATATAATAGGGAGAATCAACATCTTAAACTCTTCCTCAGCAATGAGACTTTACAAGGGGGTTCAATGATTTGAAAACATGCATAGAAAAATAAGCACATTATCAATAAAGGGGTCAGATGGAAGGTGGGAAATGGGAGGAATTTTCTTTTTGGGATGATATTTGGATTCTTGATCATTCCCTTAGTTCAGATCAAAGATGGAATGGGTTTATGGATCAGTGCAAGAATTTCTTTGGGATTTTTGTTGAGGACTATTGGGAGGAGGATAATTGGGTTAACCTCAATAGAGTGGATAATAAACTCAATAATCTCAACAATATTGTGAATGTTGTCTTTTTAAGCCAAGAGAAGGATGCTTTGATATGGAAACATAATCCTAATGGGTTATTTTCTATGTCTTCAGTGTGTGCTAATGCTTTTGAAGAGCATCAATAGCTTTGTTTTGCCAAAGCTTTCTTTAAAGGTATGACACCCAAAGTTAACATATTTTTTTGGATTCTTTTGTAGGATAAAATTCTAACCATGGATAATTTATTAAAGGTAGGGTCTAACATTGTCAACATATGTTATCTTTGTAAGGAAGCTAATGAATCAGTTAACCATATGACTATTCATTGTTCTTATACTAGAAGATTATTGGAAAAGGTTTGTGGCTTATTGAATATTACCCGGGTTGTCCCCCTTACCATTCAAGAAATTTTCAATGGTTGGAAGTTTCCCTCTAGTAATACTTTGGTTATGAGGTTGTGGGATTTCATCCTCCTAGTCCTTTGTTGGGGTGTTTGGAAGGAACAAAATGATAGGGTGCTTAGGGGAAAGGAAACTAATTCAAGCCAACTATTCTGCAAGATTAAGAATATGGTGATAGAGAATACAAGATCTTGTGGAAAAGGGTGCCAACTTTAGAATGCTTGGGAGGAATTAGTGTTTCAGAACTAGAATTTGGATGATCTTACTTTTTCTCAAAATGGTCCTAACCTCAGGGATTTGGCAAGATGGGATTGTCCCCCTAAGGATTGGTGTAAGATTAACTCTGATGGGGCTTTGAAGGGAAACCCAAGAATAATGGGCCATGGTATCATCATTAGGGGTGGGATGACCATTCCTATTGGGGTTCAGACTAATCATGTGGAAAAAGCAAGTGCAACCCTCTGTGCTCTTAGCTATGCCAAAAGTTTAAATTTGAATAAGATCTGGCCAGAGGGGGACTCCCTTAATATATTAAATTGCCTTAATAAAGATACTAATCCTTCTTGGAATATTAATAATATTATAGGTAAGGCCATTGATCTTATCAATTCCTTTGAAATTGTGTAGTCACTCACAATATAGAGAAACTAATCAAGTTACTGACAAGGATGCTAATGTGGCATATAAAAATGATGAAAAGTTAATTTGGAATCAAAATATTATTCCTACCAAGGCACTTTTATTGATTGAGCATGAAAAAGATAGAAGTAAACAAAAAAGTTCATTGATGATGAATATGTCATCAAGAATTCATATTGATATGAGTAGGATTGGTAAGTGGTAGGTTATTGTGAGATAGAAAATGTATTTTCATTCATTACCACATAGATTATGGGTCTTTTTTCCCACTAAAATCCTTGGCTATGATTTTGAATCTGGTCTTTTATTGCAATGAGTTTTTTTGAGAAGCAATAACCCTTGTTTTAGTGTGAAGAAGATGGGAGGAAGGAGAAAGAGAATTGAACTAGCAAGCTGCAAAGAATGGAAGAAGAAGGGTAATATTTGGGACATTCTGGAATAGGGGAATTTTACAAGATTTATGGAGAAATTGAAAGGTAGTAACCTTGTCATACTTGAAAATTCATCAAAACTTGAAAAGATGGGAGTATATTGGTGGGTAATTAGAGGATGGAGGTTTTTGAAGATATTATTGCTAAAGCAATAGGTCTTGAAACTGAGGGTATTAACTTCTACCGAGATACGAAGCTTTTAGATTGGGTGGTTAAAGAGTTTGTAGAATTGACTAAGGAGTGCAATAGGCTGGTGAAAATTGGTAATTCATACTTTAGCCCTAGCTCCATTTCTCACCCTTGGAGATTTGTTATGTCTGTGGTGATTGAGTCTCTTACTTTAGATGACCATTTTACTAAGATATATGGACACCATTTTATGTTGGTTAACCATTTTAGGCATAGGCTTAGGATAAGTTTACCCTTCCACCTCCGGAAATCTTTCAGTAACACTATTTTAGCCATTCAAAATGATCCTAAGGGTGATTATGCTTGTCATGAGGGGTTAATGGTTCTAGTTATGAATTTTTTGAAATACAAAAAAGTAGATAGACCCAGGTTGAGCAAGAAAACTTTAGATTATGAGATGGAGGGAAGTGAACTAGAGGAGGAATTTGATGAGGATATGGAGGATGAGATTGCTAAGGTTGAGATGAAGAAGAGGAAGAAATGTGATTTGGGGATCTCATCTAGGAAGAAAAGGAAGGATAAGGAGATTGATTCTAAACAAGACACTAATTCTAAAGAGGAGTAGGAAGAGGGTATTAAGAAGAGAGGAACATTGAGTAACATTTTGAGAAATAAGGGGAACAATGTTGAAAGTGATCCTACCCCCTCTAATGATGAACTCCTAATTAAGAGGGTGGAGAGAAAAAAGGAAAAAATTGCTTGCTCAGGATTTGGATTCTAATAAAGAGCTTATGGAGATTGAGCCAGATACGAACAAACAAGGGGGGCATGAAGATTACCTTGTGCATGATAGGGATGAGGAAGACTAGGGTTTTCTAAAGGGAATATTTGGTAACCCTGAGATTATGATGAAGGATATTAGCAATATAAAGCAAAAAATGTAGGATATCTTGAGGGATTTTGACTAGCTCAATAGGATGGCTAGGGGGGGAGCAAAACACTAGGTCAACACATTGACAAACTTTCTAAGGTTATAGGAAATGCTGAAGAGGTAAAGAATTTGATGAAATGGGTTCCACCACTTGAAGCCAAGAACAAAAAATTATATCAGCTGGGAAAATATCTTCAAAAAAGAATGGATGGTCTGGATATCAGAGTGGATAACTTGGAAAAAATGATTAAGAAATTGGCCAATCAGAACTGCACTATCTTGAAGACCATGATTGATAATTGTAACACACTATTGAGAAAGCTTGAACATCATAAAGGCCAAGATTCTAAGGATATGAAAGAGGACTAGGGTCCAAGAAAGCAAAAAAAGCACTAATTCCAAGGAGAATGAGGGCATGGAAGCAAAAAATTTGGATGATATGAAACCCTTTATAGAAAACATGAACACCCTAGCAGACCAAGTAGTGGATCTTCTAAAGATACTGTAGCTATCTTGGGGCTATCTTTTTTCTTTCCTTTTGTTCTCTTTTCATGCATAGTTGTATTCTAGCCTCTTGTTTTTGGCTTGTCTAGTCTGTTCCTTTTTAGGCTATGAGGCCTCCTATTTTCTGAGCTTCTTTGCTCTTGTTTCTATGATACTTTGTACAAGGTTTTGGGTCCTTTAAAACCTTTTTTTACAAAATTGAAACAACATATATCAATCTACAAAATAATTGAATTATTTATGTACATCACATGGTATTGGCATTTCAGTTGTAAAACCTTATAAACTTAAAAAAACCACTATGGAAATAAATGATATTAAATATCCTTAGCAAGCGAACACTAGTTACAAAACTTATACCTCACTAGAAATATGAGCACCAACTCACACTTCCACACAAACTCAAACTAGGAGAATTGCATAAATCTCAAAATAAAAATACAATCTCATTTTAGGGTTACTCTATTTCAATATAAATCACTCATCACAAACATAACACCCTCTATTTTGAAATAATTTGCAATAATAGCTCAATTATCAACCTTTGTTATTTTTTGCAAGGTAGACAGCTCAAACATCACTCACTAAGCTTAATTCCTAGGCAAAAAGTGTTAAATAGTCAAAGTTGACCTTTTTTTCCTAAGCTTAATTCTTCCCTTAATGTGTGATGTTTAATGGTGGTCGCTGCAAGGACTTTTTTATCATGAGAAAATATCAAACACATTTTTGTACAGATCCCTGTAAAATGCTCATAATTGAAATTGATTGAAGAGACATTTGAGTTTTATCTCATCTTATTTGAAGACTTCTTCCCATGTAAAATATATCTCAAAATCTTATAGCATTTTCTATACCTCTCCATTTAGCATTGAACATTTCCATGACTTTATGTAGTGTTTCTCTTTATATATTTCTCATCTCAACACTTATCCCATCTGTGCATTTAAGAATTACAAATTTTATCTTCTTCTCTACACAATTTTATTGTTACTCTTTCATCAATTATCTTTTTATAGATATTTCCACTATAGATTTTTTCTCTCAAAGACAAGAATATATACACAATTCATTTTTCTTTCCAAAACTAGTTTGAAAAAAAAGTTTTCAATGACATTTCTTATTAGTTCCTTCATGCAAAGAACTAGAGCGATACAACTTCAAGAGAGAAAATACATATGTTGGATAACAGGTGATGCAGTGAATGATGGTCTCGCTTTCAAAAAGGTAGATATTGGAATTATAATGGCTGATGCTAGGGGTGCAACTGACATTTTTTCAATAGGACCTAGACTGAGTGTCATTGTCAGTGTTGTACTATATTCCAAAGAATGAAGAATTTAATGGTAAGGACTGCATTTTTACACCAACATGTATACAATTTCTGTATATTCTAACTTTGAATCAAGAGCAATTTTCGTTGACTGAAAAACTTTTTTCCATTGAATACTTGTGAAGATTCATGCAATATCCATTACTATTCTTATTGTGGCAAGTTAGAATAGACTCAAGTTTATCTTCAAGTGATCATGTGTAGTACTTCATACTTTTTTGATGGTTATTTAACATGAATTGCAACATTGAATAAGTGTAGGTGGGAAAATGAAGAGTTAGATATTTTTGAATGAGTCTTGAAGAATAACCTAGTACTGCAATATATATTTTTATGCATAGTTGAGTCATTTTGGACATTTTCTTAAAAGAGGGATACAAGAATATGATTCCTAATACATCACATTATAGCTGTTGTTGTACATAAAATTCATACAAATATATGATAATATATTCAACATTGTAGTTGATGCTACAAACGTGCTCCACTAGATATGGTAGGGAAAGTGCAAGATGCATTTCAATATTATAGTTACCCTATTCCCCTGAACAACTTTTTTCTACAACTATTAAAATCATTGGAAAATAATAGGCTAGATTTTAATACTTTGGCCCTTATATTACAATTTTTCCAACTTTAGTAAATTTATTTATTTTGGCAGTTATGATAGAGATAATCTATTTGAGGCTCCAAAGGGCTAGTCCTTTCTAGGAGGCCATTGATACAACAACTTTGATACTTATCCATGGTGCCCTAGACCTATTCTTATTTATTTATTTATTTATCTGCAAGCAAAGAGAGATTTTACCATTCATATATACTACTAAAGATTTCTTAAATTTTTGAATAAGCGAGGAGATCATTGTATATCTATGCATGTTGACTTTTTTTATAACCTGCATTGCACAAAATTTAAACAATATAAGTCACTAAGTTAGACTTGCATTATTGAGGGGAATTGACATATATGAGCTTAGACCATATTGTTTTTCCAAAATGTTCATATGCAGATAATTTGTTTTTACTAATTCACATTTTGGTTTGATTTATGCCTACAACTTTTACATAGTAGTTAGAACGGTTATCATTTCCAAGGTCATTTTTCATACAGATTGGTTTCTGGTAAGAATGCACACAATAGTATATATACAATGCTGTTTTTTCTAAAGCCTACATAAAATCCATCTTAAACTATAGTATCAATTTTGAAAAATTTGGATTCATTCAAAGAAGTATAATGTTAAAACATTATTATTGATTTTTTCATTCTATGGTATCCTTGTTTAGAACCATTTCAGTATGAGTCACATCAAGGAAAACCCTTATCAAATTATGTCTTCCCTATATTTGCAAGTGAGCATTGTTACCAAGCTCCGATTTTTTTCACAAGGTCCCACAACAGGTCATTTTTAGACAAACCTTGCTTTTTGCTAGTCTCTACTTTTATGATAGCCTAGTTGGTAATTAATTTATGCTTTTATGATATCCCAGTTGGTAATTGATAATTATTCTACTCCATTGGCATTGAATTTTTATGTTTCAATAATATATATTTTATGTTTCAATAACGTTCATATTATATCATATCATTCCTTTGCTGATTTTTTTTTCTTTCTTTTGTACACAGATTGCCACTATGATTGCAACTAAAAGATGGATAGAAGTGGAACAAATTGAAGGGTCTCATGGGGTTGGACAATATCGATTTGGCTATATAGAATTGTGATTTATCACCATTGGATTTGGTCACATTTTTAATTCACTACATTATTTTCCATCTTTCAAAACTCCCAGATAGTTGAACTTGGCAAGAATTATTCTTCCCTCTAGCTCTTGTTATTCATGAATGTACCTTTAATTACTAGTGACAATTTTTTTAATGATAGTACATCACAATAAGATGTCAACTATTGTATCTAATGTGACTTTTTGACATGTCATTGCTCATTGATCACTATTGTCTTTTGAATCCATTATGACACATAAAAACATTCCAAATCCTCCACGTAATTGTCAAACTTAAAAAGGCATTTCTTTGCTGATTGTTTTTCTTTCTTTTGTATATAGATTGCCACTATGATTGCAAACAAAAGATGGATAGAAGTGGCACAAATTAATAGGGTCTCATGGGATTGGGTAGCAATTATTTGGCTATATAGAATTGTGATTTATATACCATTGTATTTGGTCACATTTTTAGTTCACTATATTCTTTTCCATCTTTCAAAACTCCCTAACAGCTACACTTGGCAAAAACCATGCTGCCCTATAGCTCTTGTTATTCATGAATGTGCCTTTCACTAGAACTTGTTCAAAAGTGAAGGCATGTTGGATATGGAGACCATCGATTATTTTTAGCTATAAAAGTGAGTCCTTGTCTTTCAATTCCACTGATATCAACCATTTCTTTCTATAGTGTGAGTCCCTAGGATTTATGTATTTTGATAGCCCATGACATGGTGAGTGGTAGTTGTCTTTAGCTGCCTAATGTTATCAACACTATTGGAATACATTTTGGCTCATGTTGATTCCATGGTGGTCCATTGTAGTTTTCAAAATGTATAACAACATACATGGGCATGTCTAGTGGCTTGGTACCTATTCTGTAGACAATATCTATGATTTCACCAATCACTTGATAGATGATTCTTTTGCTTCTATCCAAATGTTTGTTGAAAGCATTACACACTGCCCTATACAGAGGAGTAAATATTTTTCCAATTATTTGTTATATATCTCACTGTTAGAATTTCTTTAGAATAACTAAGAAGTGGGGGTGGGGGGGATGAATCAGTTATTTAAGGTCCAAATGTCCTATTCAAACTTTTCACTAAGTATAGTGAGCCCATTAAACCATTCATTCATCCAAGCTTTAACTTATCTAATCAGCAAGTTACTATAAATCAACATGCAAGAATAACACATAAGAAATCAACAAATGAAATAGTGATTTACATGGAAACCCAATTTGGGAAAAACTTCCAGTAACATGCTACTCAATTTTCACTCTTCTGAAGTGATGCCCTGTGAAAGGCCTACCCTATTAAAGGATTACAACACACTATCAAATGTGACCTTGTTAGAGGATTTATCCACCCTGTTAGAAGTGAGCTTGGTTAGAGGACTTTAGAACATTCACTTGGAACATCACCTTGTTAAAGGATTTACAAATGGTTGTTACACCAACCTAAGTCCATAAGATTTTTAGATCCAATACAATTGCTAGAGAGTATTAGAAAATCTTGACTTGACTACAACATACAACTTATCTTGCAGATTTCAGATCACTTCTCAGCTCATACCCTTTCCTGGCCTTCAATCTCTACAACTCTGACAGTTTGCCCTCCTTTTAAGCTTTGTCTCCCTAAGACTCCTTGCTTAATGTACTAGTGCAATCATCTCTTCATGACCACTCATAGAAGTAGAGCCTCTGTGCTCTTCCTTCTCCTAGATGTCTCCTCCTTGATACCCTTCTAACCACTTTGCAAACTTGGCTCTTCAGCAACAACAATATTAGTAGCTATTTTCTTCTAGGTCTATGAATCCTTAAATAGAAGTCTTGGAGTTACTCTTCCTGCTTGATTCTTTCATTCTTTAATTTCCAATTCACATGGATTGGGTAGGATTCATTGCATCTAACCTATATTTTGTTTACTCTAGAAACTTCTTGAATAATCCTTTAGAATTCACCCAAAAATGGTATAAATAATATTCTGTGCCAATAGCTCATCATCCTTATCTTCCAACTCATTCACAAAATTCAATGTAACTACTGTGTTGACTCAGATTTGGTGAATCTTCATAATTTGAAATAATTTAGTAGCTTGGCACTATTGAAATACTGGTGCTCGGCACATACTATGTTACTCGACACCCTCTACATTTTTCCTGATGCTCGACACCTAAAGATCACTCGGCACCAACTAAGAATTTTTTGATGCTCAACACCTAATCTTCACTCAGCACTTGAAGATCACTCAACACACACTAGAATTTTCTATTACTCATCTCCTACTGGGAATTTTCTCAGCTTCAACTAATTTGCTCGACATCCACTAAAGATCTTAGTTTAAGCTTTGCAATCATCCTATTACAACTTCTTTCTCCAATGTTTCTAAGTGTGACCAACCTCTGTAACTTTGAGTATGTCATCAATACATCATTTAACCAATGTCTTAACTGATTCTTGCACTTCATTACAACATCATAACTCAACCTTTCCCTTAGGTGCTCTTGTTACATCTTGTTGATCAAATCCTCTTCATCAATCAAATAAGTGATAGTAGTTGGATCTTATAAGAAAATGTCATTCCTTAAAATAGAAGGTTTGACATCAATGAAAAAATCATGACTAAAAACATTCTTTTACAATAATCTTCCTCTTTGATCTTTAACAATAAACTTTTCAATCAGATTTCCAACAATCTCCCTCTTTGGCATTGATGGCAAACCAAAGCTGATCAACCATCAAACTAAACTATTCAACCATGAGCTTACTAGGTTAGAATAGTAAGTCAAATGCCAAAAAGTAAATTGTAACTTCACATTTCCTTCTACTATTCTAATTGCTTTATTTTTTCTTCTCCCTCTTTGCTGTTGTATCCTTGTTCTTTGACTTTCTCCCTCTATATTGCTTATCTTTTGTTGTTCTGATCAGCCTTTAATAATTCTATCAACTTCTCCCTCTATCTTCTTTGATTAGTTTTAAACATCTTCTCCCTCTTTTCTAATTCTTTGTCTTCAACAGTTGTTGATTAGTTGTCTACTTCTCCCTCTTTGACAACAATGCCAAAGACATAGTAGTATCTTTAATATGCAAGTGTAGCTTTTGCACATTCATTCAATTTCTCCCTCTGTCACCTTGCTTGTGACTAATCTGGAATTTTAGCACTTCTATTACTTTAGGCATAAATCCCAAAGTAAACATCCTCTGCATCAATGTGTAATATCTTTATCAATCAACTCATTTAATGTAGGGCATACTTGCTTTTGCTTCAAGTAGCCTTGGCTATGGGGTATCACCCCCAACTTGCCTCTAAGATACTCAAAAGCATCTTTAGGTACTACTTTTGTGAATATGTTAACAATTTGTTCATTTGAGCTAACATATTCCATCTTCACTTGTTTATCTTCCACCAACTCTCTTACATAGTGATACTTGATTGCAATATGCTTGGTTTTGGCATGCATTACTAGATTCTTTGATATGTTAATAACACTTATATTATCACAATAATGTATCATAGGCTTAGTTACTTCTTACTTCATACCTTGCAGAAAATGTTTGATCCATACAATATCGGTGTAGTTTATAGTAGCTGCCACATATTTAGCTTTAGCAGTGGATTATGAGGTGCAACTTTGTTTTTTACTAATCCATGTAATCAACCTCTTTCCTAAGAAAAGTGCTCCTCCACTAGTGCTTTTTCTATCATCAATGTTACCTCCCCAATCTGCATCAGTGTAGCCTCTTAGTTCAAATATTTTACTCCTCTTATAGTACAAACCAAAGTCATCAGTTCCTTTTAGGAATCTCAATACTCTCTTCACTACCATTAAGTGATTTTCTCTTGGATTTGCAGAAAATCTGGCCACTATTCCAACAACTAATGCAATGTTTGGTCTACTATGTACAACATATTGCAGCTTTCCAATCTTTGACCTATACAATGTCTGATTTACTTCAACAGATTCATCATTCTTGGATAGCTTATAGCTTGTTGCCATTGGTGTGCTAACTAGTTTTGATTCTTCCAACCTGAATGTTTTGAGTACCTCTTTGATGTATTTAGATCGGGTCACAAATATGCCATGCTTCAATTGATGTACTTTTAATCCAACAAAGAATCTAATTTCTCCAAATATTGACATCTCAAATTCATGCTTCATTTGATCAACAAATTCTTTGCAAAGAACATCTTTTCCTCCAAATATTATATCATCAACAAAGATTTCTGATATCAAAATGTCTTTACCTTCTTCAGCTTTGATATGCAAGTTGTTGTTGTCATCTATTCTCTCAAATCCTATCTTCACAAGATATTTTTGTAGTCTCTCATACCATGCTCTAGGTGCTTTTTTTTAATTCATAAAGTGCTTTGTGAAGTTTGCAAACCATGTCCTTGTTCTTCTCATCTTCAAATCCCTCTAGTTGTTCTATGTAGACCTCTTCTAGTATACCATTTAGAAAAGTAGACTTAACATGCATTTGGTACACTTTGAAACCTTTATATGTAGCATATGCAAGTAATGTTCTTACTCCTCCCATTCTTGCAATAGGGGCAAATGTTTCCCCATAATCCAATCCTTCTTCTTGTGCATAGCCTTTGCAAACTAGTCTGACTTTGTTTCATGTTATCTCTCCATTCTCATCAAGTTTTTTTCTAAACACCCATTTGGTTCTGATCACATTCTTATTAGTAGGTCTAGGAACTAGAGACCATGTTTTGTTCTTCTCAATTTGATCTATTTATTCTTCCATGGATTTATACTAGTCATCATTTTGTAGTGCATCTTTCACTATCAGAATGTGTATTTTGTATATTCTACAGCTCGGCTTCTGAATGTATGTTGACATTCATAGGTTGAGACTTGGTAGATACTGAATTTTTTTGTTGATTCTCAACTTGATTTGCAACATTGTCTTCATCTATCATTCCTTCATAGAAGTATATAAAAGATCTATAATCTTTTGATTGCTTGGACTCATCAATTTGAATTTCTGCATGCTCATCAAAATTTACATTTGTACTCTTCACAATCTTGTTAGTGTTAGTGTTCAAACACTTATATGCCTTACTTATAATGGAATGTCCAAGGAATATGCCTTCATCATTTTTAGCACAAATTTTCCATTTCTAGTATCCTTTAGAATATAGAATTTACAACCAAATACTTCGAAATGTTTAAGATTGGGTGAGTAACCATACCACAATTCAAAAGATGTTGTATTTGTACCTTTCTTGACTTGAACTCTATTCAGTGTGTAGACTGTAGTATTTACAGCTTCTCTCCAATACTTTAGTACAATATTTTTCTCCATCATCAAGGTTCTAGCATAGTCAATTACTAACCTATTCCTCCTTTCAACAATACAATTCTATGGTAGAGTTCTTGGTGCTGATGTTTTCCTTTTCATACCGGTGTCATTGCAAAATATTTCAAATTCCTTTGATTTGAACTCACCTCCTCTGTCTGACCTTAGGCATTTTAGATTCTTTCCTATTTCCTTCTCAACTCTCGCCAAATACCACTTAAACATTTGAAATGCATTATATTTTTTCTTTAAAAACATAACAGTCATCATCCTCGAATAGTCATCTACAAATATCATTATGTATCTATCTCCTAGGTAGCTTTGCACTTCTATTGGACTACATAAGTCTGTATGAACTAACTCTAGTACTTCTTTGGAAGTGTATTTTTTTCTTTTGAAACTAGACTTAGTCATCTTCCCTTGTTGATATTGGTTGCACATTGTGTTTTCAAGTTTCTTCAACTTGGGCAACCCTTTGACCTTCTTCTTCTTGCTGATGCGAATCAGATTATCAAAGTTAACATGACACAACTTTTTATGCCACAACCACACATCATCAAGTCTAACAACAAGACGTTGCATATTCCATATAAAGGTAAAATATATTACTCCTAATTTGTTCACCCTTTCCTATCAGATTTCTATTTGTGTCATAGATCTTAGCAGTTTTATTTCCAAATTCAATTTTGCAACCTACATTGCCTAACTGTGATACACTCAACAAGTTGTAGTTCAAACCTTTAGCATAGTATGCATTATCACATGAAATTTTCTCTGTAAGATTAATAGAACCTTTTCCTTTGATTTGACATGGGGCATCATTACCAAATCTAACACTATTTCCATCATATTAAGTAAAGGTAATGAATTTACTTTTATCTCCTGTCATGTGATGTGAGCATCCACTGTCTTTTATCTTTTGTCATGTGATGTGAGAATCCATTGTCTATGATCCACTTGTCATTCTTGTTCACATAGGTAACCAATGTTGTTTCTTCATCTTCATCTTTATTTGATTCATCCTTCATGACTACATAGACTACTTCATCATTATTCTCATTAGAGTCTTCTTCAACAATGTAGCATCTCTTTCCTTTCTCTTTATAATCTTTGTTATCATCTTCTCTCTTGTTCCTGTGCTTGTTTCCTTCTTTTTAGTTCTTCTTCTATGGACATCTGACTACAATATGACCTACTTCATTGTAGTTGAAACATATAATAGGGATCTTACCTTTGAAATTACCTTTTCCTCTATGGAATCTCCTAGCTAGTAGTGCTTCCAACTATTCCACATCTTCCTCATCTATGTTGCTATCACTGGATGCATGTTTTCCTTTTCTTCTTTTATTACTTGATGTGTCTTCCTTGGTGTCTTTTATTATCATCTTGGCCTTGAAAGTAGATTCAAGGTTCTTAGATCTGTAGTTATCAAAATTGGATAACTCGAATGCAGTAAGTCTTCCCACTATTCCTTCAAAGGTTAGTGTGTTCCATTATACACACCTTAGCTCTTGGATGGCTGAAACTCTAATAGCATAGAGAGGAAGTAGAGTTATCAAGTATTTTCTAATGGTTGTTTCTTCTTCCAATTGACCACCTAGACTCCTTATTGCAGTTACCACTTCTTTCATTCTTGTAGCATACTGGGCAACATTTTCACCTTCCTCCATTTTCATGTCATCAAACTTTCCTCTCAAGCTTTCTCTTTTTGCTCTCTGGACATTCTGATCTCCTCCATAGATTTCTAATAATATTTTCCACATTTTGAATGTTGTGTCACAGTCTTTGATGTCATCATATTTTGCATAATTAAATGCAGAGGCAATTTCCAACATTGCTTGGTTGTGCTCCTTCTTTTTGTTCAAATCATTAGAGGTCCTGTTGGATTTACATGTTCTATTCTAATTGAGGTTTTTGCATAGTCACCTATTGATCCAAGGTGCAATTTCATTAGACTCTGCCATGTAGTAAAGTTTTGTTTGTTGAGCTTGGAAACTTCTCTCTTGGACATCTTGATCTTCCTACTTCTAGTGCCTTGAAACTAAATCAGCATATGGCTCTGATACTAATTGTTAGAATTTCTTTAAAATAACTGAGAGGGGGGGTGAATCAGTTATTCAAGGTCCAAATTTCCTATTCAAACTTTTCACTAAGTATAGTGAGCCCATTCAACCATTCATTCATCAAAGCTTTAACTTATCTAATCAACAAGTTACTGTAAATCAACATGCAATCATAACAAATAAGAAATTAACACATGACACAATGATTTATGTGGAAACCCAATTTGGGAAAAAGCACTAGTAACATGCTACTCAATTTGTACTCTTCTGAAGTGATGCCCTATGGAAGGCCTACCCTATTAAAGGTTTACAACACACTGTCAAATGTGACCTTGTTAGATGATTTATCCACCCTATTAGAAGTGAGCTTGGTTAGAGGACTTTAGAACATTCATTTGGAATGTCACCTTGTTAAAGAATTTACAAATGGTTGTTACGCCAACCTAAGTTCATAGGATTTTTAGATCTAATACAATTGCTAGAGAGTATTAGAAAATCTTGACCTAACTACAACATACAACTTATCTTGCAAATTTTAGATCACTTCTCAGCTCATACCCTTTCCTGGCCTTCAATCTCTGCAACTCTGATAGCTTGCCCTCCTTTTAAGCTTTATCTCCCTAAGTATCCTTGCTCAATGTACTAGTGCAATCATCTCTTCATGACCACTCGTAGAAGTAGAGCCTTTATGCTCTTCCTTCTCCTAGATGTCTCCTCCTTGACACCCTTCTATCCACTTTGCAGACTTGGTTCTTCAGCAGCAACAATATTAGTAGCTCTTTACTTCTTGGTCTATGAATCCTTAAATAGAAGTCTTGGAGTTCCTCTTCCCACTTGATTCTTTCATTCTTTAATTTCCAATTTTCATGGATTGGGTAGGATTAATTGCATCTAACCCATATTTTGTTTACTCTAGAACCTTCTTGAATAATCCTTTAGAATTCACCCAAAAATGGTTTAAATAAGATTATGTGCCAATAGCTCATCATCCTTATCTTCCAAATCATTCAAAAAATTCAATGTAACTACCGTGTTGACTCAGATTTGGTGAATCTTCATAATTTGAAATAATGTAGTAGCTTTGCACTATTGAAATACTAGTGCTCAACACATACTGTGTTACTCGAAACCCTCTACATTTTTCCTAATGCTCGACACCTGAAGATCACTCACCACCAAATAAGAATTTTTTGATGCTCAACACCTAGTCTTCACTCATCACTTGAAGATCACTCAGCACACACTATAATTTTCTATTACTCGGCTCCTACTCAGAATTTTCTCAGCTTCAACTAACTTGCTTGACATCCACTAAAGATCTTAGTTTAAGCTTTGCAATCATCTTGTTACAACTTCTTCCTCCAAATTTTCTAAGTGTGACTAACCTTTGCAAATTTGAGTATATCATTAATACATCATTTAACCAATATCTTAACTGAACCTTGTACTTCATTACAACATCATAACTCAACCTTTCCCTTAGGTGCTCTTGTTACATCTTCTTGATCAAATACTCTTCATCAATCAACTAAGTGATAGTACTTGGATCTTATAAGCAAATGTCATTCCTACAAATAGAAGGTTTGACATCAATGACAAAATAATGATTAAAAACATTCTTTTACAACAATCTCCCTCTTTGATCTTCAATAATGAGCTTTTCAATCAGATTTCCAACACTCACTCTTATCTTTGCATTCAAAATTTATTGATATGCTTGTTGTGATTGGGTGATTTAATAATTTTAGCATTTTTTTATTATGTAGTTTCATTGCATCATTTGTAGCATGCATATGTATAGATGTATTAAATTATTCATTTTTATTTATTCTTAAATGGATGTCTGAACAACTAATTAGGAGCTCCCAATCATGTTGTGTAGGGTTTGCTTCTTATATATTGTGTAAAAGCTAACAAAATTTCCTTGTGTGGTAGCTTTGCCTTATTGTTAGAATAGTGAACTACTCCCAAATCAACTTAGCACTTGAATGTGATGTATAGATTGGGTTGTCCATAATAGGGGGTAGTTGTGCAAGGTTGTTGAACAAAATAATTGATACTCCACCAAAGTGGATGACATATTGTCAATGAGGAAAGACCTCTCATAATTAGCTAGCAATTTTAAGTAGGAGATTTGGACCTAAGAAGCTCATTTCATCAATAATAATGTACTTGATATATTTTAATTCTTTTTGGAATGCTATTAATGCTTGGCCTTGTAGTGGTTGCATATCCTTAACAGGAATCCTAAGCTTTGAATATATTATGTTAGCATGCATATTGAATGCGACAATGCTTGTGGGGGCTAGTAGTAGAAATTGTACCTTTTGATGGTGTGCCTTCTTATTGAACATTACTTTTATGGATGAAATTAGAGAGGATTTTCCTATTGTTCCTTGGATAATCATGTGTAATGGTCCATCTAATTGATGGTGGTCATGCTCTATATTCAAAGTGCTAGCCTTTTCTCAAGAGATAATGTATCATGGGGAATGGTGGAAGACATAGTTATGATGTTAATATAACCATTAGTATTTTTGTCACATATAAATTGTATTGCACTTGCATGTAGAAGTGGTGGGATAGTAATATAGTCCCAATGGTTGTTTATGTCAAATTCATGCCTTTTAAGCATATTTAATTTATTGAGTATTGTAGTACATAATGGTCCCATTTCTATTAAGAATTCCCATTCTCATGCACCTAACATATGATTAGTACCTTGATTAGATTCATTTTCTTCTTTATTGTCATCTTCTTCCTCAAAGTTGTTCTCATCATTATTGGTGCAACTTACATGCCACACATTCTAACCATATTCATTTGATACCAAATTTTTATTATTTATTCTTTTGTGACTCCTATCTCTTCTTCTATATCATGAATATTATTATATAAGAGTAGCTCACTCCAATAGAATGTCTGAAAATGCTCCAATTCAATATGTGGGACTTTATCAAATTTAGGATAAATATTGACAATAACTATCTTTTCTCGTGCTTTCCATTTGCATCCTTTTTTATTTGCAATGTATGAGTAAGAACTTGTAGATTCAATTAAACTCAATGTTTCAAGTTTAGAAGGGTGATGGATGTAGAAATATAGGTAACTAGGTTGAATGTGAGCATTTCTTAGCTCTCTTATTATTCAATGCAACACTTTCTGCCCAACATTTAATGATATAAACTCTTGAATACAAACATCAAGTGGTAGCCTTTGTAATACATAACATGTTTCTTGTGCTCCTATATCATGTTAAACAATAACTTTAAATAAGAATTTATGATATGTAGACATGGATGAGTCATCTTACTTCTATGTTATAGATATTCTTTTTAGTATTTCAATACATGTCTTAGATCATTTTTCTACCTTCGCTGCATATTTATCAATATATTTTAAGATGAGTGTCTACAAGAGGATAGGCTGGCAATCCATGTTCACTCTGTTGGAAATAATCAAGACTAGCTAGGTTACTAAGAGGGGAAGGGTGAATCAGTAACCTCAAAAACTTTAAATCAATTCAATACTTGATCCATACATCATTCATTCATCTAATCTACTATATGCATGAGAAAGATAAATATTTACAACACATGAACACAAAATTTTGGTGATCCAGAAACCTTCCAAATAGAAAGTAAAATTGGGGTGGGGATGATACCCACAAAACTTCATTACTATAGCATGAAGTTATCCTATTAGGGCTTATATTGATCACTTTTGATGATCTACCTTGTTAAGAGCAGTTTGGACTGCTAGATCCACCTTGTTAGAGGGTTTACAATCATACAATGAAGTATGCACTCTATTAGGAGATTTATACAAAGATTGTTAAGTATACCTTGTTAAAGGATTTACAAAACTAATTCACCTGTTAGGATGAAATAGTGGATCTACTTACAACTTGATTGCTGATTAGATCCTTGAAGTACATATCACCTCTTGTGACTGATGAATCTTTAGTACTCCTTGTAGACCTTGCTGAATACTCTACTTTGCTACTGATTCACTTTTTATCCTTCTCAAAGAATTACATGTCCATTCCTTTTCATACTCATACATTGCAAATGATATAATAAATTACATATATACCATTCCAATAATTACAATTGCAAGGTTGGCCAAAACACAAGTGAACAAAATATTACTGAGTTAACCAAACAGTAGAAAAATCAGGTTCTTCAAGCTGACTTGATAGCCTTCTGATACTTGGCATCCATTGCATTACCCAGCATCATCATGCACTTGGTAGAAGTAGAAGCTCAATCCATACTAATGACAGTCCATACTAATGACACAACATAGCTTGGAACTCAGTAACCATTGCAGACTCGGTAGATATAGTATCACTCAGTAAAAACTGAATCCTTTGTTTACCTTGCTTTCACTCGGTAAACACTACACTTTGATCACTTAGTAAACACTAGCTTTCATCACACAAACTGATGACTTAGTAGAAACTGTGAAGCTTAGTGAACATTGTATGCTCAATAGATATTGCTAGGTTGCACACTCACTCGGTAGCTTCATGAATGCTCAGTATGAACTGCTTAAGTGATAAATCTACAAGGTAACCACTGAATGCTTGGCATACACTGTAGACTAAGTGACAAACTCAGTAATCATTCAGAATTGAATAAGTGTTGTCACTAATGAAAAATATAATATAATGCCAACAATCTTCCCCTTTGGCATTAGTGACAAAAAAAACTTATGAGCCAAACATTGTGTACACTGACATACTGGATTTGATTTTTCAAAATTGATCTTTGTAAACCTATTGTATATACATTTCTTACATGTCTTTACATATCTCCCCCATACATATGGCATGGTATATACATAGCTTATCACTGTACATATATCAATATATTCTCTCTTATTTTCTCCATTGTATCTTACTCCCTCTTTGACTTTTACTATCTCTTACTCACAATAATCTCCCCCTTTTTGACAATAATGACAAAGGTAATCATACCTATACAGAGACACCAAAATGTGAGAAAAAATCATAATGTACCTTAAGAATAAGAGCCAATGTGTTATCTCAGTTCTCTTGCAAAAATTTGTAGGTGGAGAGAACCACTTAAACTTCTGTAGAAAGTTCAATCATATGATCTGCTATAGAGAAATTGTTATCATGGATCAATGTTTTTGAATAAGCAATGTGCTTCTACATTGTGTCCATAATAGGAAGGATCTTTTTCTAGATGTCTAATAGTGTAGACCGAATCCTTGCTTCCTCTCCCAATAGTTCTGCCTGCATGTTTGACAGGAATATGATCTTTATGTGATGTGCAGAGCTTGAACTGGGGTCAAGATGCAAATTTTGAGCACTGACCTTCAATTCTTCATCAATTTTACTCAATTTTACCTTTATTTCTTTTTTGTACTTGGTAACATCGCATAGCTTGGAAAAAAGGGATGTTATATTTGTAAAAGAATTTTCAAGATTGCTCAAAATTGAAGATAGTTCAACCTGCTTTATTGCAATGTGCTGAGCAATGTGCTCAAGCACTTTATTATCAAATTTCTTCCTACCTTTTCTATAAGCTTCTCTTGACCAGAAGTGTCTTCATTGAAATTTTGTATGACCTCTTCTAATTGTAACAAAATGTGGTGAGATGAATCCACATCAACACCTATTGCCTTAGTAATTATATTTTTAACACTTACAATTATAATGAATTCTTTATCTCTCTCATATCTAAGTTGTTTTTGCCTTGCTCTTTGCTCTAAATGCTAACTTACCAGTCTCATTTCATCAACTATGGTAGTATCCAGATCTATCTTAGGTATAATAATTTCCTTGTCCAAGTCTATATCCTCATCAATTGCCTTGCTGGTAAGTAGAAGTTTTAGTGGAGTCTTTGGTTTTACTTTAGTGCTTACAATAGTTGATGAAGTTGGACTAGCAAAAAAAACTTGAATTGAGCTAACTGCAGGAAAACTGAGAGAGGTGTTAATTGTATCCAAAATTGATGTGCTTCTTAAAAATGAAGTATCAATAAGTAATGTACCAACTAGAATATTTACAACTAAGGTACTAACTGGAACAAAAATTGATGTAGTTGAAGCTATGGATGACAAAACTATAGAAAAAAGTAGCAAACTTACTATACAAGTTGCAATAGATGACTCAGGAGCTGATAAAGAGGGCTATAGCTTAGTAGATGAAGTGCTTGATACTTCCATTGAAGATACTTGCAGCTGGGAGATGATAGGTGATGATTGAGCTATTGATGTGGAAATTGTGCTCATAGTCTCACTTGCAGAAGCTATCTCCATAGTAGATGCAACAATCTTTGGTGGAGAGTGAGGAAGGGATGAAATAACTTTTGCTGCAATTTTTACTAAATCTTCTTCATCCATGTCTTCCTCTTTAGCTTCATCATCATCCTTTAGTGTCTGATAGTCCTCAACATCAAAAGTGGCACATGGAGCATTATCTCCTTCATCATTGTCACTATCATCATTATCATCTTTGATTTCTATAGGATCAATACTGGGCTTTTGTAGATGATAGATGTTCTTCCACATGTTTGTTGCATCTCTTACAACATGCTCAATGTCCTTAATTAAAATCAAACACGTGTAAAATCTAATCATCATTTTACCTTCATTGTTCTTCATTGTTACCTTTATTTCGTCTTCAATAAGACTTGGTAGAAGATTCTTCAAGGATTTCTCATATATGTCCTTGGTCATTTGGGTGGTTGACTCCCACCTTGGTTGCAATCTCACCAACAACTCTTTGGAGATTTGAGGGGCAAGTTGGTTTGGGGAGTATTTCCATTTTCCCATCTTGTTAAGTACGTATTCATCAATCTATATTTTCTTTGCATCAGTCCTTGTTTCAAATTTTAATGCCTTGAAATTTTTGATGCTAGCTCCCTCTTCCAATTGTTTCAATCTTTCTTGGAAGGTCAGTTAGGGCTTGCTGAATACTACTTCACCTTTTTTCTTACCTTTTTCTTTCCTTGTGAAAACAATTGTGGAGGCTTTAGGTGGCTTGGTAATGATTACCTTGCCCTTATTTTTGACTGGATTTGCCTCCTTCTTTGATTCTTCCTCTATATCTTTTGGTTCCTGCTCCTCTTCTTCATCCTCACCTTTTCCTTCAGTAATTATTAGGGGCTCAGTAGCAGTTTTTAACCTGGAAACCTTTCTCTTCCCTTTATTAATTTCTGGAGGAAGTTTGATTTCAAGCTCAATTCTGGCCGTTTCCTCATCATATGTTCCAAAAATTGGTTGCTTTGGATCTACTGGCTCATTCACTAGTGCTTCAATAATATTCCTGGTTTCATCAATATTCACCTCATAAGGAAGATGTTTCACCCATGTAACTTGGGGCCTGACTGCCTGAATGTATACTTTATCACAATCAACCATAAAACATACATCATCTTTGTAGTCTTCAACCAATTTTGGTGGAATTTGAAACTTGTTATTCATTCTTTCCTTGAAATATTCAAAATAATTATCCATGATGCTATCAAAGTTTACACCCATTTCTGCTACAAACTCATTTATCTAATATAGAATAGGAATATCTTTTCTCCACACAACAGTTCCTTTGGATGGAAAGAATTTTTTTACATAGAAGAAAAGACATGTCAACAAGGAACCAAATTTGCAAGGGTTGTTCTTTGAAGTCATAATGCTTTCCATATTCTTGTTCAGTTGTATTAACAATAATTCTAACAGATCAAATTCCAGATTTTTTTTCACAACCTTGAATGCCAAATCCACGGCCTCACAGGGCACACTGTTCAAACAACTTGAGCTATAAATCTTGTGAGAAATGACATGAATGCCAAACCTTAATTCAACATCAAAAAAATGCTAACCTTAAAACCTCTACCATCCAATTTAGCTAGGGTTTTCTTCTGAAGTTCATTCTGACCTAGGGTTTTGGTAGTTTTTTTCTTTACTTAGCATGGGGAGACTAGTAATCCTATGAATCATCTTCTTGGTGATTAATACTAGTTGTTCTAACCATAGTTGACCATTGTGTACATGAATAAGGATGTACCTAATCCACTTAATCTAGAAACTTCTTGGCATATGCGAGATATGGGTTAATCCTTTGGTCTCTAGATATTTATGTTTGGGTTTCAAAGAGCCATCAACACTCATTTCTCCTAGGGCATTGTCCATTTCTAGGTTTCCAATCTCTTGAACAGAACATCTGAAATGAGTATGAATATCATTTATAAGAAGTACCTTTGGTAGAGTTTGCGATTGAGCTCCATTGGGGTTGAGTGTTTCTACAATTGCTGGAACTAGCTTAAAATTTGGCGCCTTCCACTCCACACCTTTAACTAGCATTTTTTAACCTCTTTTTGCCTTGGTGTTGCTGCTACTCCCAGATGCCATTGATGCTCGGTAAAAGATAGAATTTTTTTTTGAACAAATCCTTCGCTAGAAAATTGCTTGAAATCACTTGGAATTTTCTTGAGTGCACCTAAAAATCTCTTAGCTCTGAAATCATGGTGAAGAATGAAATCAAATTCTACCTTTTTGACAAAAAATTTGTCATTAATGCTCAATACAAAAGTAGCTAAGATGACATAGTGCTTGACAGCCTGTCATTCATTCACTTGCTCGATAGAAGCTTGCAACTTGGTGATCGAAAAATTTTTTTGTTACTCCTGACCTAGCTCGATTGAGTCTATGATTGACCTTGCTCAGTATGACCTAGTTTCTTCTGATCCTTTGTATTTGAAATATTGATTGGATCTTTCACTTTCTTTCATTTGGAATTGCTTTAAATATAGCTTGATGATATAGTTCTAGATCCTCCTTTATGAATCTAATTGGAAATGGTGGAGTCACCCATTTCTTGAGTGACATGACCATCATTTGAACTATTCTGCTTGGTAGATTTAGGAATCCATTGTTGTCTCATCTATTTTCAAATGTTATTAGCTTTAGCTTTCTTTTAATCTTCAATTCTTCCTATATTCATGCAATTCTTGGCTATATGATTGAGTTTAGTGCATGTATAACATCTTACTATTGTATCTCTTTTTCTCAAGTGATGCCTTGAGCAGTCTTTGTCAACGTGTCCATATTCTCCACAAAAAATGACATCTGCACTAGGTATTGTAATCCCATCCAAAGATTGCCTTAACAAGTTGTTCAACTAGATTGAATGATTTTGATCTGCATTAGAATGCCTTGTGACCATGCTTCTTGCATTTGTGACATTTTCCTTCAAATTTTGGTTTTTCCTTGCATTCATTAGTGTTGTGACCATGTTGATTGTAGTTGTAGCATTTTCCATTGAATTTTTCTTTTCCATTACTCCAACATTTGTTTGATGTATGACCTAGCTTACCACATTGATTACAAGTAGGTTTTTGATTCCTTTGAGCATCTTGTTTGGAAGATTCACCTTCTTCATTATATCCAAGTCCTACTTTACCCTTTTGTCTATGAAGATTCTGCTCATTTTGTTGATTTAATTGATTCATATCTTCTTGAGACTTCATCATTCTTTCAATGATTTTATTTTCAACATTTAGGTCAATTTCCAATCTTTCACTAATTTTTCTTTCAGTGATTAAATGAACCCTTAGGCTTTCATTTTTAGATCTTAGATTCATGATTTCTTCATTTGCATTGGATAGTTAATTGATAAGACTTTTATTTGCATTGATCCTTTCATTTGTCTCATTTTTAGATTTGTTTCTTTGTTTCAAGATTTCACATAGCCTGATTGATTGGATTTCTTGTTCTCTTTTAAGTTTTCTTACTTCTTCTTGTAGAGAGCCATTCTTTGCTAGGAGTTCCTTGATTGCCTCATTTGCTTCATTTGAGCTGCTTGATGGTAAAATGTCTTCAATCTTTTCTTCAACATACTGATGGTCATTCATTTTTCTTGCAAGTTCCTTCCTTCTCTTCAGGGATTGAGAAAGATGCTCATTTACTTCTTTGAGTTGAGCAATGGCTATTTCTAGATCTAGCTTTTCATTTTCAATTGCTTTGTCAAGTTTGAATATCTCCATTTATCTTTTAGATCTTTTCTCAAGCTATCAAACTTTGTCCTAAGAACCACAATGCTCTGATAACAATTGTTGGAAATAATCAAGACTAGCTAGGTTACTAAGAGGGGAGCAGTGAATCAGTAACCTCAAAAACTTTAAATCAATTCAACACTTGATCCATACATCATTCATTCATCTAATCTACTATATGCATGAGAAAGATAAACATTTACAACACACGAACACAAAATTTTGGTGACCTAGAAACCTTCCAAATAGAAAGTAAAACTAGGGTGGGGATGATACCCATAAAATTTCATTACTGCAGTATGAAGTTAGCCTAGTAGGGCTTACATTGATCACTTCTGATGATCTACCCTGTTAAGAGCAATTTGGACTGCTAGATCCACCTTGTTAGAGGGTTTACAATCATACAATGAAGTATGCACTTTGTTAGGAGATTTATACAAAGACCATTAGGTCTACCTTGTTAAAGGATTTACAAAACTGATTCACCTATTAGGATGAAATAGTGGATCTACTTACAACTTGATTGCTGATTAGATCCTTGAAGTATAGATCACCTCTTATGACTGATGAATCTTTACTACTTCTTGTAGACCTTGTTGAATACTCTACTCTTCTTCTGATTCACTTTTTATCCTTCTCAAAGCATTACATGTTCATTCCTTTTCATACTCATACATTGCAAATGATATAATACATTACATATATACCATTCCAATAATTACAATTGCAAGGTTAGTCAAAACATAAGTGAACTAAATATTATTGAGTTGGCCAAATAGTAGAAAACTCAAGTTCTTCAAGCTGACTTGGTAACCTTCTAATACTCAGCATCCATTGCATTACCCGAAATCATCATGCACTCAGTAGAAGTAGAAGCTCAATCCATACTAATCACATAATGTAGCTTGGAACTCGGTAACCATTGGAGACTCGGTAGATATAGTATCACTTAGTAAAAATTGAATCCTTCATTTACCTTGCTTTCACTTGGTAAACACTACATTTCCATCACTTGGTAAACATTGGCTTTCATCACACAAACTGATGACTTGGTAGACACTGTGAATCTCGGTGAACACTGTATGCTCGATAGATACTGCTAGGCTTCACACTCACATGGTAGCTTAACGAATGCTCGATATACACTGTAGACTAAGTGACGAAGTTGATAATCATTTAGAATTGAATAAGTGTTGTCACTAATGACAAATATAATATAATGCCAACACACTCTACAAATTCCAAGCATTATTGTAGTATGCATATTTAACCTATGAACATTTCTTGCCAATTTATATTGTACTTTTCTAGTTTCATCATGTGATAATATAGATACATCTTTCTCTTTTCAAGGGGCTTTATATCTACATGTGACCTTGTTTACTTTCTTGTGTAGACATGTATGCTTAGTGCATTTTGTGTGTCTTTGAACTCAATTTACTAGTTCTTCATAATCATGAGAAATATTTGTAGCAAAGATCTAAGCTATATTCAAAAGACAAGGATCATCTGAGAGAGAATGATAGACTATATTATTGCGAAGACATGTAGTACATGGATTTCCTGGTAGTAACACTAATATCAATTTTTTTTTCTAGCATGTTCAACTTCAACACTGATTTTCCAATCCAATGTATCCATATTTGGTGCATTTGGCATCCAGATAAATCCCCGTATGTTTCTAGTTCCTTAATGTTACCCTTCAATTCTATACCACCAATCTATTGCACCCAAAAACTTTTCAATCACTTCCTCTCAAAATATTGTGAACTTTTAATGTAGGTATAGTGCAACAATGTGTGAATTATTAATGACATTGTCTAATCATTTTTTATTTGTTTGCATATACATACATACATACATACATACATACATACATACATACATACATACATACATACATACATACATACATATATATATAGTCCTTTAATAATATTTGTAAATATAGCCATTTGATATCTACAACATTCAATGTAAATAATAGGGTAGGTGGTCCAAGTTGGTTGATCATATTTACAATGTCAGTGCAATAATTTTTCCATAACGTCCTTGTACCCCGCATTGTGGATCAAAAATGCATAAGTTCTCCTACTAACTATGAATTTGGGAGTTGTTTCAAATGTTCAAAAAGATCTTCTATAGTTATCAGGATATTTTCTTTAGCATTCTTTTTCAAAAAAAGTTGTAGGTAGTCTCTGAGTATGATGGCACATCATCATATTGTAAACTAAATATCAAAACCTTGGGTGTCTTCCAAGTCTTTGGTCATGGTACTTTAGTAAATGGATTGCATATTCATGCATGTGTACTCTTTGTATTTATAGTTGCAATGGAAGTGAAATTCTATTAGGGAATAGGGTTGGAAATGCTAAATCTAGTAGTCCCTTGGTATTATACTCATTTATAGGAGATGAATCTATATTAGGCCAATACATGATTTCTTCTACAACATCTTCTAGATCGAGCTCCCTTTTTAGAGTTTCTAGTTCTTGATGCTTAATTGGAAACTTGGGCATAAGTGAGGAGGTCTGGACTACAAGTAGTTGATCTTCAATATCACCTAAGCCTAATTGATCACTTGTTGTAGTCATCTCATTTTTTATGTAGTTATCCCAATATATCTGTATTTTGATGAGGAAGTTGTGATAATTTTTCTTCACTCATAATGACATTATGGTAATATGGATCATTTTTAAATTTGTATTGTAGTGCATTTCTAACATGGCTTCTTCTCATGCAACAATCATACATGCACCCTTCATGTTCTCTATGTACTATTAAATTATCTAGCTCTTCGACCCTTTGTGGTAATATCTTTGTAATGGCTTGTATATCTTGTAGGAAGTTTATTGTATGTTCACTATATTTATACTGGCCACCAATGGCATGTTTTAATTGTAATATTGGAGCTACCCTAGAAATCAACATTTTTTCTACTTGGGTTAATCTTTTAAGTACAATTGGTTGGTCAACTAGATCCATGTTGTTGAGTGTTGAGAACCTGTGAATACCCTTCTCATTAGAACACCTCTCATGAAATATCAATTCCTTAAAGAAAATCAATGATGGAGGAAAAGGCAACGATAGGGGAAAACACACACTTTGTGTTGATTCATGGAGGATGTCATGGAGCTTGGTATTGGTACAAACTTCTCCCTCTCCTAAGAAAGGCAGGCCATGATGCCACTACAATAGATCTTGCCTCCTATAGAATTCAACCAATGGTAGCAATGAAGTTTTTCTTCTTGAAATTCTAATTTCTTTATCTTGAAAGCTTATGTTTGGAATCCTTTGTATTTGATCCTACTAGCTAGGAACAACTGATTGTTCATTATATTGTACCTAATCTAATGACAGTTCTATAGGAGTTTTGTAATCAACCCAACTAATCATAAACTAGACCAATTTAATAGAGTTATAGCTAGTTTCTTTTTAAAAATATCGGATATGATATGTTGTAAAATCTCTTGTAAACTCTACCCATTTTTCCTGGTGTGCATCATTTTTGTGCAAGATCTTGAGCTAAGTCACTTAGTATTGGTTGAGTGAATTTTATTGTTTTAAAGAATCTTATAGTTTTGGCCAAAGTATATTATATCTAGATTAGGGTAAGTGCACCAAGTTGTGGTGCCAAAAGGGGGGTATAAGTGGACACCTTTTTTATGAAATCAGTAATTTTTGAACTTCAACAAGAATTTGAAGATAGTTATGCTCACAATTTTAAGATATGATAAAAACAAATGTAGTAGTCCTTTGAATCTAGTTTCTGAAATACTATTTTTTTTCAAAATGGTTTAGTTGTAGGTCCTCAAAAAAGGGGGCCATAGAAAGTGGTACTATTTGTACCAAAATACATAACACAATACAAAGTATGGCCCCCTTAAAATTTTAACTTTTTTTTTGAAATTCTTTAATCACTTTAGTCAAAAGTTACTTAACACTATGTAGTTTATCCTAGATTTTTTAGGTAATTTTATAATGTGTATATTTTTTTTTAATGAATTTTTTAACTAGACACATCCCAAAAATATGAAATATTTGTGTGCTCTCCCTAGAAATGATTGAAAACTAATCTAAAATTAGAACTTCTTTTTTGCAAAGTGTGTAGAATGGAGTCTAGTTTCTAAAAAACTAAGTTGTTACAAAATTTGATGAACGAGCTAAAACTTACAACCCAATTAGTACATGTTGGTTTTTGACAAAAAATGGACATACATTCAAAAGAAATTATAGATGAAAGGCTTGAAATAGTTCAAATAAAAAATAAATTATATGGTCATATAGCTAACATAGAGAGCTACAATGTCATGTAACTTGATCTTATTGATGCTCAACCATGAGGAATCTTGAAGGAGATCACACAAGAAAAATCAATCATTTCTTGTATGTTTACGCCAAAACATGTCTTAGATCTATTTATAGACTCCAAACCTTTGGGTTGGATCCCCAAGGAAAAAACAAACCTTAGGCTTGGTAGAATGAAAAGGTTTCATGCACACATTATAGCATTCATGTGCTATTTAAATCTTTTTAAATTTTGGTCTTAATAGTGCATGCACACTTTAGTGCGCATACACTATTGAGACCTAAATAGTGCCTAGAGAGGGAAGAAGAGAGGTAGAGCAAGAGTGAGAGAGAGAGGGGTGGAATTTGTGTGTGTGTGTGTGTGTGTGTGTGAGAGAGAGAGAGAGAGAGAGAGAGAGAGAGAGAGAGAGAGAGAGAGAGAGAGAGAGAGAGAGAGTAGGGGATGGGAGAGGGGAGAGAGAGAATAGGGGATGGGAGAGAGAGGAAGTGTGTGAGAGAGTAGGGGTGGCAAAGAGAGAGTACATGATGGGAGAGAGAGATTGAGAGTAAGGGATGGGAGAGAGAGGAAGTGTGTGTGAGAGAGTACGGGTGGGAGAGAGAGTATAGGATTGGAGAGAGAGATTGAGAGTAGGGGATGGCAGAGAGAGTAGGTAGTGGGAGAGGGAGAGAGAGAGAGAGTAGGGCACATGAGAGAGTGTGAGAGTGTGAGAGAGAGTAGGGGATGGGGGAGAGAGAGTAGAGAGGGAGAGAGTGAGAGAGAGAGATAGTAGGTGGTGGGAGAGGGAGTGGGAGAGGGAGAGAGAGGGGGAATGGGAGTGTGTGTGAGAGATATAAAGAGTAGGAGATGGGACAACGGATAGAGAGAGAGAGAGAGTAAGGGATGGGAGAGAGAGAGTAGGTGGTGGGAGAGGGAGAGAGAGGGGGGGAATGGGAATGTGTGTAAGAGAGAGAGAGAGTACGGGATGGGAGAGAGAGGAAGTGTGAGAGAGAGTAGGGGTGGTAGAGAGAGTATAGGATGGAAGAGAGAGATTGAGAGTAGATGGGGGAGAGAGAGAATAGGCAGTGGGAGACAGAGTGGGAGAGGGAGAGTAAGAGAGAGAGGAGGATGGGAGTGCACATGTGTGAAAGAGAGAGAGTAGGGGATGAGAGACTTGGTAGAGAGAAAGTAGCCTGAGAGAGAGTAGGGGATGGGAGAGAGAGAGTAAGTGGTGGGAGAGGGAGAGGGAGAGGGAGAGAGAGGAGGGATAAAAATGTGTGTAAGAGAGAGGGAGAGTAGGGGATGGGAGAGAGCATGAAAATTTGAGAGAGAGTAGGGGATGGTAGAGAGAGAGTAGAGAGGGAGAGAGTGAGAGAGAGAGAGTAGGTGGTGGGAGAGGGAGTGGGAGAGGGAGAGGGAGTGAGAGACAGAGTAGGGGATGGGAGAGTAGAGAGAAGGGGGGATGGATGTGTGTGTGTAAAAAAGAGAGAGAAGGGGATGGGAGAGGGGAGAGAGAGATAGAGTAGGGGATGGGAGAGAGAGAGTAGAGAGAGGGAGAGAGAGAGAGAGATTGAGAGAGAGATAGTAGGCAATGGGAGAGGGAGTGGGAGAGTGAGGGGGGGGATGGGAGTGTGTGTGAGAGAGATCTAAAGAGTAGGGGATGGGAGTGTGTGTCTATGAAAGAGAGAGAGTAGGGGATGGGAGAGGAGAGAGAGAGAGTAGCCAGAGAGAGAGTAGTATATGGGGGAGAGAGAGTAGGTGGTGGGAGAGGGAGTGGCAGAGGGAGAGAGGGTGGATGGGAGTGTGTGTAAGAGAGAGTAGGGGATGGGAGAGAGTATGAGAGAGAGAGTAGGGGGTGGTAGAGAGAGAGAATAGGATGGGGGAGAGAGAGTGAGAGTATAGGGGAGAGTGAGAGAGGAGGATAAGAGTGTGTGAGTGAGAGAGAGAGTAGGGGATGGGAGAGGGGGAGAGAGAGTATCCCAAGGGAGAGTAGGGGATGAGAGAGAGAGAGAGAGAGTAGGTGGTGGGAGAGGGAGTAGGAGAGGGAGAGTGAGAGAGAGTAGGGGATGGGAGAGGGGAGAGAGAGTGAGAGAGAGAGTAGGGAATGGGAGAGAAGAGAGAGAGTGTGAGAGAGTAAGGGATGGGAGAGCTGATAGAGAGTCAGAGAGAGTAGGGGATGCAATAGAGAGTGAGAGAGAGAGAGTAGGTGGTGGGAGAGGGAGTAGGAGAGGGAGAGCAAGAGAGAGTAGGGGATGGGATCTTGAGAGAGTAGGGGATGGGAGAGAGAGTTGGTGGTGGGAGATGGAGAGAGAGGGGGGATGGGAGTGTGAGAGAGTGAGAGAATAAGGGATGTGTGTGAGAGAGAGAGAGAGAGAGAGTAGGTGATGGGAGAGGGAGTAGGAGAAGGAGAGCGAGAGAGAGAGTAGGGGATGGGAGAGGAGAGAGAGACTGAGAGAGAGTAGAGGAAGGGAGAGGAGAGAGAGTAGGGAGAGAGAGAGAGTAGGGATGGGGAATGGTGGGATAGGGAGAGATATATTTCACATATTGTGTATGCACTGTAGTGCATACATGCTTTATAGTGCATACGTGCTTTATAGTGTGTACATGCTGTAGTGTGTACACACTATGTGAAATCACCAAAAAAGGTCACAAAGCAAGTTTGGGTCCCTTTTGATCCATATTCTATTTTTTGTCTATTGTGCATTCTATTGTTCCAATAGAAAACACAGGTTTCAAGCTGTTGGAAGTTAGGAAACAATATTTGAAGACTTTTTGAAGCTAGAAAACACCAAATTCAATCATTGGATACACTATTTGAAGGCTTTTTGAATATTCTTTCTATAGAAAAGGTTAGTGTAGTCCTTTTTAAATATTATTTGTTGATATATAGAGACAAAATTGATTATAATTTGACATTTTGTTTAATATATAGTGAATTCATTGAAATTTGTATGTTTGAATAAATTGTTATTTGGAAATGGTTAGAAATTTGGCAAGTTGTTTGATATATAATGTGTATTCACTAAAATAATTGCAATTTTTATATGTATTTGAAAGATTTTTAATTTAAAAATTGTAAGTAATTTAGATGTTTGAATAATTTGACATGTAGAAATCATCATCATGCCAAGGAAGAAACCAAAAACTCAAACAAGTGAAGAGAGGGGGAGAGATTTGGCAATTAAAAGAGATAAAATGAAACTACTACATGAACAAAGAAAATTGCTAAGAAATAATGAAGAATTGACTTTCAAAGAGGAACAAGAACCATTGATACAAAGAAACAAAGAGGAAGAATTGGAAAGACAAAGAGAATGAATGAGACTATTATGCTAAGGAAGACAATTGAATTGTGAAACTACACCATCTTCCAATGTTGGAGTCATATCATCCTCCCATGTTGAAGAGACACTAATTTGTAGATCCGACGATGTGCACACTCCATCATGTCATGTTGAAGGTACAACATCAACATATCAAGTAGGTGATATTCCATCTTTTGCATCTTATTGCCAAGGCACATCATCTTTGGTTCAAGGTATGCAAAACACTCAATCTTATGTTGATGTTCAAAATGTTGAGGGAATGGAAGAGATTATAAAACCTTCTAGAATTTGTTTTAGAAGATCAAAATATTTGATTGATATTGATACTAACATTTTGAAATCAATGCCTAACAAGATTAGCTAGCATACTTGTCAAAGAAAAGTTAATCATATGTGGAGATTATTCTTTGAAGAATTAAATATTACAGGTCAATGCCAATTACTTGTTGAAATGATGAGGAATTTGAAATTTAGGCCTATCATGAAGATTCTTGGGCTAAGAAAAATGGACAATTTAAATGAAAAAAGCATTTTAAAGAATCTAATGAGTGCTTATGACAAAGTGGGTTCTAAATTAAACACCAAAGATAGTAATATCACAAGACAACTACTTACATTAACAATAGTAAGTACCCAAATGAAGAAAGCTTGACTCATGAGAAAGACAAGAAAAACATTGAAAATTGGTAGAGGTACTCTAAGGAGAGCCATGCTAAGGCATGAGAGATTGGAAGATCCAACAAAAAATGTGTTATGGATATTTAGCGGCAGACTACTGTGAAAGGATAAAGAAATTAGTGAAGCTTTAAAATCATTGATCGAAGCTTTTTGGAAAAATAACACACCTATTTCCCCTAATCAAAGAGATGTTGTAAGAAGGAGGATTGGTAGCCAAAATCATGACCCATATGCAAAACATTTTTTGGACTCAACTCAGACACAATTTTTTGCAAAATTTATTGGTATGTATCCTCAAATTCAAACAAGTCAAATTTTATTTGAGATGGGTAAACCTTTTTATGAGAAGATAAATCACACATGCACAACTTGTTGTTGTAGGATACATATTGAATTTTCTAACCATTTTGATGTTTTTAGGCATATATGTGTGTTTTTGCATTCTAAGTTTTTTTTTCAAGATTGTGACATGAATAAGCATTTGTTAGGTCTAGAGGGCATTAATATATAGATTAGAAGAAGTTGCAAAGAAAGAAATTTAGTTTTCAAGTCATTTTTACTATTGTTTGCATGTTGCACAAAATGTACAAACTTTTAGACTAGATGTGATGGATTTTTGAGATAGAGCTTTGAATCAACTTTCTTTTTCTTCTGGTCTCATCATTCTACATGTTTTCTAACTCAAGTTATTACATTTTTAGTGAAACTAGGTTTTTAGGACAACATTTTGGTGCACACAACAAAAATGGATTTCTAATTGAAATTTCCTTGGTTGAAATTTCATGCTCACTTGGGAAATGGTAGTTAGTAGAGTCCTTTTTAAGATTCTAGGGTTTCAAGATTGGAGGATGTGTTTTGTGATTTTCCAATCAAGCCCTAGGTCAAGTACCATGAAGGATTTGACCTTTTATAGCATGTTAATTTGTGAACGGTAGGAGTTTAGGAATTGATGAAGGGATGAGCATTTGGAAATAAGTTATTTTAGTGTTGCTAAAACTTTTCCAAGTTGTAGAAGTGGAATCAAGTGGAAAATGTAAAAATTGCACTTTTTGTGCAAAGTTGCATTGTTGAAAGTTGTAAAAGTTGCTCAAATTTGCAACTTAGTGGGAAAAGGGTCATGGGATCAACCTGTCTATTCCATTAGCTCTAGGTGGCTGGGTAAACCCTAGCTCAAAGCTCATCCCATCCTATTTAGCATTCAAAAATTCTCAGGCATGCCAAACTGAAACATCCCTAAGGGTCACTAAATGTCATATTGCAACGATCTTTGGCAGGGACATCTCAGAGCTCGTGTGAGGTATGGATATGATTCTAGGTCCTATATTACTATGTTTTGGAGACCTACAATAACCTCTCTCACTTTATGGAGATCTTACTCCATTTTGATTTTGCGATGCCATCTCGAGTGATGCTAAGACTCATAGTGTTGGCTAGTACAAAGTTGCCAACAGCCAAATATCCCTCACCGTTTGCCATGGGATCAAATAGTCTATTATGTTAGCTTTAAGTGGCTGGATAAACCTTAGCCCCAAGCTTGTTCCATCTTGTTGAGCACTTGAACATTTTCTGACATGCTAAAACCAAAATGTCCCTAAGGGTCACTAAATGCCATAGGGCAACAATCTTTCATGGTGCATATCTTGGAGCTTGTTTGAGGTATGGATATGATTCTAGGTCCTATAGGACCATGTTGCAAAGAACTACAATAACCTCTCTTGCCTTTTGGAGATCTTACTGTGTTTTGATTTTGTGACATCATCTCGAGTGATACTGAAACTTGTAGTGTTGGCTAGTACAAAGTTGCCAACTACCAAATCCCCCTCACCGTTCATCGTGGGATCAAACTATCTATTATGTTAGCTCCAAGTGGCTAGGTAAACCCTAGCCCCAAGCTTGTCTCATCCTGTTGAGTGCTTGAACATTCTTGGGCATGCCAAACTGAAATGTCCCTAAGTGTCACTTAATGCCATAGGGTAGTGATCTTTGACAGGGCATATCTAAGAGCTCATGCAAGGTATGGATGCAATTCTAGGTCCTATTGGAATCTGTTGCAGAGACCTACAATAAACTCTCTCACTTTTTGGTGATCTTACTCTATTTTGATTTTGCGATGCCATCTCGAGTGATGCTGAAACTTGTAGTGTTGGCTAGTACAAAGTTGCCAACTACCAAATCTCTCTCACCTTTCATTGTGGGATTGAACTGTCCATTTTGTTAGCTCTAGGTGGCTAGGTAAACACTAGCACCAAGCTCATCCCATCCCATTGAGTGGTCAAACATTCTTGGGCACGCCAAACTAAAACATCCCTAAGGGTCACTAAATGCCATAGGGAAGTGATCTTTGACTGTGGCAACTGGATATGTCATCTCATCCAATGATGGAGACTCGTGATAGAACATAAATGGGTGATCATACACATCATTTTGAACATGTTATTTTTTTATGATAATAAGGTAATCCTCAAATATTTCTACTTCATCCCATGCTCTATTTTGATACTTTTTCAACCTTGGGTTTTTCACATTAGATATTCCCCTAACAACAAGGCTCAAAAATTCCTACCAACAAGGCTTCATACTCCATTGTTGTATTTGTGTTGTTTTATTCTAGTTTAAAAGAATAAGGGAATTTATCACCTTGTGGTGATATCAACACTACACCAATTCCTATACTATTGGATGACTAGATACCATTGAACTCAATATCCTATAGGGAATCCTTATGATTAAGTTTAGATTCAACAACCTTTTCCCCTCCTAAAATAATTTAGTTAGAAATTTAATACCTATTGCATAGAATTTGGGCTCGGGGATCTTCTAATGAAAGGAATGTACATAGACTCTCCATTTGGTTGGAGTGTCACAATTTCCTTACCTACTAGTATGGTATCTTAGGAACAATCCAATTTAACTTTTCTTCCTAGGTCCTTACAAAAACTCTTTCTCGACATGTCATTACTAACTAGAATATTAGGAACCAAAATAGTTATCTTTAGTGTCTTGCTTGGATGAGTGGATAATGCAAATTGAACGTTTTTTATTTGTTTTACTAGGGGGGCCTTCTTATAATCCATAAAAGACCATTTACCAAAGATTTTAGTTAGAGGGGGGTGGACCTAATGATTTTAGAACATACAAGGCATTGTGTTGTCAGAGGCCCTAGAGTCAATTATACAATTATTGATCTTATGGTTGTGTATGAACATAGAAATATAGAATAGTTTGAGCTTCATATTTAATGAGACATATTTGTCATATGAACCAACTTTACTCTCAAACTTAACAATGGAGGAATGAACTACATAATTTTGAATGATTTCTAAAGATAAAAGATTAGTTAATTATTTATCAACAACTTTAGGCACAAATTGATGACCTATGACATATTTAATCAACTTATCCAGTTTGTTAGGGTTCAATCTAAGGTACTCATAGGGGGGATTTTTAAACTTTTGGATGACTTACAAAAGTATGGATTTTTTTAGCAAATGAGGTTTTGGAGTCATTGAAATTTGAAATTTTGAACCAAAGGTTTGACAAAAATGATGTTTACCTTTGTTCAACTACTTTAGGCATAATGTATTGCCCTGAGTCTTAAGGATCTATTGACTTCTTGTTGGAATAGTGCATGAAGGATATTATGATGTTACTAGGATATTGCCCTATTTTTTACATCAAATTTATATTCAAGATGAAAAACTTCAATTTTCTCGACAAGGGTTCACAAACTAAGATTTTAAGATTCTTGGTTTCTAGAGGTTATTTGGTTTTGTCTTTGTCTTTGTTGTTGTAGTTGTTTAAGAACATCACCTATATCTTCCTCCCTAAGAACTCTATTAGCTCTATGCTAATCTTTTTGAGTTATCCTAGACTGCCAAGAAAGAATATTTAACTGACTAAGAATATCTTCTTTCTTGTTGTGAAAACCAATAATGGGTTCCAACATAGGTATAATATTTTCATGTAGTTTGTAAAGAAGCTTTGAAAAAGCCCAAAAACCTATCTGTAACCCAAGGAGCAACATATTTATGCTTGGAGGAACTCTAATCAAGGGTTGGAAACTCATTTCTTGTACAAATCCATACTATTGGAATGTATGCAATGGACTGTGATTGTTTTAGCACAGATTTTACTAGTTTTTAATCTTTTTTGGAGGCAAATCACATGACTATTATCATTTTGTTGCATGTTGTAGTTGTCTTATTATTGTTTTCCATTTTCAATGCATTAGTTATAGTTTGTGACCAAGTTTTGAAAGGTTTTGTAAATTTCTTCAAAGATACCTATCTGCTGCTAGTTTTGGAGTTGTATATCGTTCGGGGCTATAAGTCTTGTCTCCATTGTGGAAATTCCATGGTCTTCTAGATTTCAAGGCTATAGACCCTAATGTATTACATTATGCAAGCAAGGTTCATGAAAGTGAGTTCAAAGAATTCTTTGACCAAGCCCTAGGTGAGCTAGGCAATGACCAACTAGGGATTGTTAGCAAAGAAAGAGCTCTCAAGAGCAAAGCTTGAAGAATGAAGACTTGCTCTTATGAAGGATTAAATAGGGGTATGAGGAGGTTATAAATTGTGGAGGAGGAGTCTTGATGAAGTGTGGAAGGTGTCTTAAAAGTGGGGACATCAAGTAGCCAAGAAAACCCTACCAAACCCTCAATTTCGCTATTTTTGTTGTATGACCCATACACACCCTAAGACCCTAAAAATACTTGAGTATGGGTCCTACGTATAAATTGTTCTTAAGGCTAGAGGTGTTCAAACTCTAAGATAAAGGAGATATTGGCCCTAGAAATTATGGTGGAGGCCTAATTAGGGGCTCTCCTTGTAGCCCTTTTGTGAAGAAGTCTTGAAATCAAGTACAAACCCATTGTTTTTATCCATTCAAGCATAGTACAGTGTGTTCCAATAACACCTTAGGACATCATGGAAACCTTGGTTGGACTAGGGAGTGCTATGGTAACCTAGTAGACCTATAAAACCTTTGGAGGGATACTGTTTCTAGAAGAGTAAGGGAGTGATGCTGCAAGTTTGGATTAGTTAACCTGGTGAGGAGGTTAGGCAAGGTCAAGGGATGTTCTAAGTAGCAAGAGATCCTATAGACCACATAGATGTAGAGAAAACACCAAGATCCACATATAATATACAAAGTTGCACAGGGATGGGGGTACTTGGGGTACGGGTATGAGTACAACCATTTTTTTTAATAGGGGATGGGGGTACTTGGGTATGTCAAACTTTATTTTTAACTATAATTTTATATTTATAGAAAACTTGAATTTATGAGTCATGCCAATGATTTTTCAAATCAAGAATAGTGATAAAGTTTTCAAATGTAATGTATTGTTTTCAGTTTTAGATTTGTTATATATTTGTAATAATAATTTATGATCGATGTTTAGATGCATAACATAGAAGGAAGGATTTAAACATGAACAAGTAGATCTTAAATCATATGACAATGACATATTGCAAATGATAAATCTCTGGCTTTAACACTTATAAAGTTTATTGTTGATCAACATTGTATCAAAGTTTCCAACTGATTAGGTATTGAATTAAACTTGATAAACAAATAATAGAGAAGGAAATCTTTAAACATGAAAAAGATTATAAATCATATGATGATGACATATTGGAAATGATAAACTTATGCTTGAACAGTGATAAAGTTTATTGTTAATCAATATTCTATCAAAGTTTTGAATTGTTTAGGTATTGAATTAAGATTGATAAACAATGAGCTGATACACAAACAAAAAACCATCAATCAAGGTCCTTAGCTATTATGTTCTCCACTGAGTACCTGGTACTTGGGATAGGTGTACCTAGTACTTGGGTATGTGGGTATGAGTACCAAGGGTGTGGGTACAAGTACCCATGTAACCTCATAATATATTATGATAACCAATAATGTCATACATGAATGAACATATAATATATTATGATAACCAATAATTTCATACATGAACAAACATATAATATATTATGTTAACCAATAATGTAATACATGAAGGAAAATATAATATATTATGATAACCAATAATGTAATACATGAAGAAAAATATAATATATTATGATAACCAATAATGTCATAAGTCTAATAATCCCATGCATCAAATAAATGTCACACATCAAATATAAAATGTCATATATACGCCAAATGTATATTGAATATGTCCACTAACATAAAATCCAACATATATGTTTGTTGATGCCTATACATGTGTGTCTATCAACTATATCTTCTCCTTCCCATGAGGGGAAGGAAATGAATCTCTAGAGGTCTTCAATTGTCATGTGGAGGGAGATGATGGGGATGATGGGATCTTCCTCACACACTCACTTGTCCTCTTGTTGAGGCTCTTCTCTAACTCAAGCTGATACAAAAAAATTAGATATGAATCAATAATTATTATACATTGAAATTAAATATATGTACACACAAAATTAATTATTTTCTTATCGCCATCAAAAAGTTGCTCTGCAAGTCCACCTCAAAGGCTCGTGGATGATCGGGTGTAACAAGACCCTACACCAATTCAATCAATATAATCACTTATAAATAACATTAGAAATTTTGATACTAACTATTATAAACAACAACTAAAATAAAGAAAATTCTTTCATACCGTAGTCAATGGATGTGAACTAGCCATAGCTATAGCCACTCCACGATCGATGGACTACCAAAGATGAGGATGAGTCTTAGATGTCAAGAGTTGCATGTCATAAAATACACATTACATTTAATATGAAACATGAAAAAAATATAATCAAATGAATTAAATTAACATGAAACAAATGTACCTCTATGAAGCTCATATCATGTCTAGGCTTGGAGTCCCTAGTGAATGTTGACGGTCCTCTAGAGAACTGATGCACATGCATAAATTTTTTTGTAAATCCTTCATATGATTACTTAATAAATATATGTATTAATTTAAATGATTAAATTGATACATACCTTTGGACCCATTGACAGGATGAAAAAGGGTCAGGGGATCACTACTAGGGCTGCCAACACTCTAACCCTGAATTTTGAACAATGTCAATACATGCTAATTAATTAGTCAATCACTATACATATGAAATGTGATCAAATTAGTTTATTATAATTTTAATTTTCATGTGTGTCAATGCCAAATGTTTCATTAGGGGAATTAATCAGTGACTAGCCCATCATCCACATTATCTCTAGCATGACTGTTAAATGTGCATAAGGATCTGCATGATGTACACATGTGACCATGACGCACAGAAGGCTCCTCCTCAACTAATGGACTCATGAAATGAATGAGGGTCTGCATCAAAGCATTAATAGTTTTGTTGGTGTTTGAAAATGCTGGAGGGTTTTCAATTATCCCTATGAGAATATGACACATCTAGGGGTAGCTAACTCCCATTATCAACATATCATTTTAGACACAGGGCCATCTATAAGGCATGATCCTTCTTCTACTTCAAGGTCTGCAAAACCTAGGTGGGTGGACCTATAGATTCTTTATATGGTACCTATTAGAATCTGAAAAGATTAATAACCCAGAAAACTAGTGCAAAGAATAAATATCTAAACTATGAATGCAAATGATACAAAATCAAAATAGCATCATAGAGTTAGTCTCCCAGAGAGTAATGCAAATGCTGGAAGCAAAATAGCATTAAGAGGATGCAAAAAACAAGAGATGCAAATACAAGCCAGGTAGCATGCATATATAGGCTAAGAAGAGAGAGGAGGTGGGAACACCAACCAATGAGGAGCAACCATCTATCGGACTAAAGATAGCAAAGTATCTTCCCAAGATAGCTAATGGATGCTCACATGTAGGAAGGTGACACCTCACAACCATTCACCTAATAAGACATGCTTTATTAACCTAAGCGAGATTATTAAAGTGTAGGAAAAACCTAGCAAAATAGGAAAAATAAAAAACTACACTAACACCCCCCCATAAGTGAAGCTTAGGTGGATGCTAACCTAGCAAAGCTATGAAAGAAAGAAAATGAGTCCTGGCAACAAGGCTCTGATACCATGTTAGAATCTGATAAGATTAATAACCCAGAAAACTAGTGCAAAGAGTAAATATCTAAACTGTGAATGCAGATGATACAAAATCAAAATAGCAACATAGAGTTAGTCTCCAAGAGATTAATGCAAATACCAGAAGAAAAATAGCATTAAGAGGATGCAAAAACAAGAGATGCAAATACAAGCCAGGTAGCATGCTTATATAGGCTAGGAAGAGGGAGGAGGTGGCAACACCAACCAATGAGGAGCAACCATCTATCAGACTAAAGATAGCAAAGTATCTTCCCAAGATAGCTAATGGATGCTCACATGTAGGAAGGTGACACCTCACAACCATTCACCTAATAAGACATGCTTTATTAACCTAAGCGAGATTATTAAAAGTGCAGGAAAAACCTAGCAAAATAAGAAAAATAAAAAACTACACTAACACCCCCCCATAAGTGAAGCTTAGGTGGATTCTAACCAAGCAAAGCTATGAAAGTAGGAAAATGGGTCTCGGCAACAAGGCCTGATCAGGTACCCAATACAAGAAAAAGAACTAGATGAAGGAAACTAAGCCTCCAATCTAGGAAATGTCCCAAAGAGAGGAACAAAAAAGAGCATGAAGCATCTCCGAAGCATGATACTGCAAACACTGTCAGAAGAAATTGCTGGAACCTCCATTGAAATAGTGCATGACCAGGTAGAGAAGACAAAGTTTGAAGAGTTGATCAATTGAAGAGGTGACCTCCAAAGGTAGGAATGAATGAGTGTCTATATAGTAGATGAACCATCTCACCGAAATGCATAGGTGCCTAGCCACTGCATCTGCCTAGTACATAGGAACAAAAATTGAATACGTAGATCACTCAACTGAACCAAAGAAGCAATAGAGCCAACAGGTGAACCCCCCCATAATGCTAAACAGGGAGAGGGGTGACAGGAACACTGAAATGCAATGCCAAAAACATCTGCAAGAAGAAGAATCAGGAACACCAACAGTGCAATAGAAGTACAAGCATAGGATAAAGGGCAGTGTCACCGACACACTGCATGGGCTAATTTCATGAAAGAAAAATTCACTTGACAAAGGTGGATGAGCAGAAAATGGCAAAACATCATGACCCCCCATGGCACTTTATAACTGAGTGCGAGTACAAACAAACACAAGGTGTATAAAATCCTAGATATGCAAAAGCAGGCACTTTATCTCAATGCGTTTACAAAAAAAAGAATGCAACAGAATAGAAGCATACAATGCTCAGAAGTAAAAAAGAAGAGTGAGCCAAAAGAACAGAAGAAGAGATTCCAGGGACCTGTAGAATCCAATTAATCCGCTAGAGTGCGAAAGTGCAAAACTCGAAGGAGAAAGAACCTAGAGTAGAATCTGGATAAAAGACCTATGCAACTGAATAACTCATAGAACTAGATTTCCAACAATATCTGGCAAGCCCAGAAAAGAGTCTGAATGAGCGAGATATGGCTCCCGGAAGGCAAAATAGAACATCTAGCTTTGACTACCAAAACAGGCAACCAGACTATAGAAAAAATAAAAAAAACTATACCATCATCTCTATCTTAGAACCAACTTTCTGACACATTTTTTGGATCGAAAAAATACGTCTGTATGCTCAAGTTACAGAAGAAAAATCGATAGGGCCTCCTCATGAAGAGCATATGCTAAAAGTGAAACTTGGGCACAATAATCAAGGAAACAAATAGAACCACTGTGATCTACTCGAAAAATCATGCACTTTCAAAAAAAGAATCGCCTCGATACAAGGTTGTATGAGAAAGTTATGATCCTCTGAAGTTTCCAAAACGAGAACTGTGCACAGTCACGACTGAGAATCTGCAATTTCTAAAGAATTCATGCATGAAAAAAAAAAAAAAAAACTCCACCAGTGGATAGAGCACAAAAAAATAGTGAAGTTCATAACAAGAATCATCAAAATCGGAGTCTGCATGAGCAAGAATGAGACATTTGAAAATTGCGTTCAAATCTGCGACTACCAATGGAGAGGGGTATGGTTGTAGCTTTGCATGCTTGATTCTACAAAATATACAGCTTGCATGCAAAATCTAAAAGATACCTAGATGGTTTTTTGGGGCTGCAAACAAAACCTAGAAAGCGTTTTTCTTGCTGATGTACATAAGATGTTGTTGTAGTGTAAATCAGACGCCTTTAACAGTAAAAAATGGCTCCAAAAATCAAAAAATGACCCCAGCAACCAGAATATGACATGAAAATGCTAGATTAGCTTCTTAAGTCCATCAATGGCATGTTGGAACCTGCAAAACTGATTGAAAACTCCAAATATGCAAGTTGGTTGTCAGATTTGAGATTGAAACCCCAGAGAAAAACTGTTTTTGTCAAAACTTTTCTGATTCTCAGGATCATCCAAAGATGCAAGAGAAGAGCATACTTCATTTTTCAAAAAACTACAATAAAGTTTATTTGCCCCCCCAGAATCTCTCAAATAAGGAAACTAAAATCTACTCTTGCACATAGAAAAGCTCTGATACCATGTTAGAATCTGATAAGATTAATAACCTAGAAAACTAGTGCAAAGAGTAAATATCTAAACTGTGAATGCAGATGATACAAAATCAAAATAGCAACACAGAGTTAGTCTCCAAGAGAGTAATGCAAATGCTAGAAGCAAAATAGCATTAAGAGGATGCAAAAACAAGAGATGCAAATACAAGCCAGGTAGCATGCTTATATAGGCTAGGAAGAGGGAGGAGGTGGCAACACCAACCAATGAGGAGCAACCATCTATCAGACTAAAGATAGCAAAGTATCTTCCCAAGATAGCTAATGGATTCTCACATGTAGGAAGGTGACACCTCACAACCATTCACCTAATAAGAAATGCTTTATTAACCTAAGCGAGATTATTAAAAGTGTAGGAAAAACTTAGCAAAATAAGAAAAATAAAAAAACTACACTAACAGTACCAGTTATCAAAGCATACACTGAATCTAATATGAAGTAGATAAAACCCTTATTTCTCCTAATAACTCATGAAATAACATCAATCTACAGTAGCTAAATGCAGATCTATGAACCTCATAAGCTGAGTGAGGGCATTCTATTATAGCTCTTCAACATGAAAGGGAAAAGCTTTTGATTAATAATGTTGATATCAGCAAGACCCAAATATAAGCAACAAAATCTAGTGATCCTATCTCTGATCAGTGCTTTATCTATTGGGCAATTAAATGAATTATAACCATACATCTTCTGGAAATCTTAGACATATTACTACATCCAGATCCCTGATCTACCTTCACCTTGTGAACAAACATCTGCTTCAGATTTGAATTACATACTCAAATTATCCCATCATGAAATCTGCAAACCCTATGATAAACATCAAGCAATTACATGGCTCTTTGTTCCATCTGCAAGACATTTTAACCACATACATTCCAAAATGAAATGCAACCTAATTCATGCTCTTGGTTCACAAATTAGAAGAAATTACACATCCATGAACAAGAGACAAGATTCAGATTGAATTTGAAACCCTTTGCTGCACTTTATTTATTTTCCTTGAAATCAAATACATGAAAGACGTACAAAAAATAACTCATAGATCACCTAACATAACAGAACTATCTGCATAAAAATACATGCTGCTCAATACAACAGAGAAATGCTGAAGAATGGTGTCTCAGTAGTGAGTCATTTTTTCTCAAAATTGGAACCCACTAGTTTATCAGTAATAAAAACTAGAAACCTACAAATGACAGAAAGAAAGAAAGATATAGACAAAGCTGAATTCTCGGATCTGATATGCAACTGACAGGTGTCCACTTGAAATTCAATCCTTTGGCAACTGAAAAACCTCTTTCTTCTTTCTTCCCATTTTGATCTGATCTTGTTTCATCATTTTTTGTAACAAACTTGCAAAATATCCCTTTCTAAATGATGAAAAATGTGTGAGTCACCAAAATATCTTAACTACCTTATGAGAATGCTAGTGAAATTTCAATTTTTACTGAGTGAATGTGTTCAAATTTTGACCCATTCTGCATTTCACTGTAAGTTATAGATATTCAAGTCATTACCATGTTGGAAAAAAATTCTGGACTTCGATATCTAAATTTGGTTGCAAGTTTGAGATCTAGAAGAAAACCTCAAGTAGCATGAACACACTACTTCCTATGCAGAAACTAACTCCGAAATTGAGAAGTTCATCTTCTCTCGATTTCAACAATATATAACACTGCCATATTTGCATCTCAGGAACCTCCAGAAAGTCCATTTGAAAACAACTCCCCTGCTATAAAACCTTGGTCTGCAACTCATTAATTTTTAAATTTTTGAAAAATTAAAAAATTTCTAAAGTAAAAACTTTAGAAGTATCCCCTTTTAATTTAAAAGGTATAACGTGCATTTTTTCCTGAGAAAAGAATAAAAATATTTTTTATGACTTTCACATTTTCCCTTGGCTTTTAAATCTAAGGTCAAACCTCTATTGACCAAGTGCCATGTGGCACTTTGTGATTGGCCCACCATCTGTACAGTGACCATCCTGCTTCGGGCCTAGTGCCACATGGCATGATTCTGCATTCTTGCATTACTTATCTAACGTGCATCTTATTTTTGCAGGGAAGTGCCATCCGTCAGATCGTGTCATGTGTCACGATTTGAACACCTCCTGTCTCAACTTACTCCTGATTGCCAACTGGGACCCATTGCCACGCGAGCTGCCACGTGGCATTATTCTACTGGCCGCTTGATTACTTATCAACTCATCATGTTAATGCCACTTCACCACTGGTTTTGGCCCTGCTGCCACATGGTAAAAATCCACATTCTCGCATTATTTAATGTCTTTGCAGCTTCTTTTTGCGGGAGTGAACCTTTCACCCATCTTGCCACGTTTCAACATCATAGCCTCCATCGCCACATCAACATGCTCGTCTCTTCATTCAAAATCTTTGGTTGGTTGACCTGCCAACTGTCATGCATGTCATCCTATCGGATTGGGGGTCTCGCACTCATTCCATGGCTTCAAAAAGCCTCTTTGCATTGTACACTATAACGTTGAGTTGAGTTGTATTTAAATAACAGCAGTCTCCCTACACCCTTGATGTGGGACTAAACTCGTATCTTTATTTTCTCTTAGCCGTGTGGATAGAGCTCTTTTCATGATGTGGGTTTGATGCTTTGCTTGCATCGGCTTGGTCCTTTTCAAACTGTTGACTGCCCTTTCATGGCGTGAAGTGCCTCTATACACATGTAGTTTCACATTTTTTATTGCACTACCTGTACATTGCTATTGCATTTTTTGCTTATGAATTGGCTTCTTTGCCTCTTAAAACTATGGCCTCTGCCTTCTCAAATGCTAGCCCTATTTAGAAGACGTGGATGGTCTTTTTTAGGCTTAGGCTGCTCTTTTTATGCTTGGCTTGGTACCTCTTTTTGGCGTGATCTGCTATCTCTTGTGGTATTCCTTTGAGACTGGTGGCTTCATTATAAAAATTACGTATGGCTTATGGAAATGGATTTCCTCCTTGTCTTTATCTCCTTGCGGTTTGCTTGGGTTCTTTGCCTAAATATGTTGTCTCTGATTTATGCCTTCCGCTCCTTGTTCTTTATTTGATCCCATTCTCAAAATGTTGAGTGTTGTTCTTTCTTCGTGGCATGGGATTGCAATGTAACTGATTGCAATGGTTTTATCCTGCATGCACTAGGCTCCTTCATTACAAATGGATGGTTTGTATTTGGAGCCATGGGCAGCCTCCTTTGCGCAAGGTCATACATGTTGTGACACATCCCTTTTTGTTGCAAGCTCCTTCATCGGCTGAAAATGTGGCTCCCCTATTGACTTATTGCCTCCTTTTCTTTAAGCCACTGCCTCATCCTTTGAATGTGTATTTTAACTAGTTGGTCGCTCTTTTAATTCCTTCTTTGTTTGTTGTGACTTGGCTTTGATTGCATGCCTTTCTTTTTAATGGAACGACTTTCTTAGACTTTGTTATGAGATACTCATCCATCATCTAAATCAGCAAGGTACCATTATAAAAAGACTCTAGTCACAATGTCCTGAGCTTAGACAAATATAAAGTACGAGTCTTAACTCTTCCTTGCTATGGGACTGAGCAGGTTGATTTAATATATATTTAAAAACATAGATCTGTCCATGCCATGCAAGAGGTCAATGTGTTTGTTTGATATATATAGGTTAACGAGTATGCAAGTATTTGTGAATTTTCAACTTTCAAGTCAGAGATAATAGTGCAAGTGTCAAAGGAAGTAAATTGGCTCAACTTACATTATATCTATTCCCACTTGACCTTGAAACCAACTCCTTGATTTTGCTTACTTTTAAACTTAGTTGCCCCTTTTACATTACTTGGCTTGTTCTGTCTTGTTAGCATGGGCAATTCCTTCTTTAGAGTTGTAACTATAGACCAGACAAGCTTAGACATATTCAGAACCAGGGTCTCACATACACTTCTCTTATTATCTCCTCCACCTACAATATACCATCGATCACCTACTACAACACCAACATGTCCAACCCTAGAAATAATCAAATCATCTGGTTGTTGAGGATGTGACCACTCCATCTTTAAAACCATGTGTACCACATGGGATCTTCTTCCTCCAAAATTTTGATAAACATCCTCATCACCTCTGTGGAAGACAACTTACCAATGCCATTCCAGTGGTTGTCATAATTTTGATGAATTTAGCTGGGCCCCAAAGTGGGTCTGGCAATTTTTTTTTTGTTTCCAGACAACTGATCCTTCAGATTAATCCATTAACCTTTTAATATCCACTAGAATTGATTTCAAGCGTTAATTTGATTATTAAAATCTCATTTTTTATTTTCTACAAACTATCATTTTGATGCCAGGAGGTCTATTGATTGCCTTTGAAAATTGATCCGAACAACTGACCAGGCTCTAAAACCTGACCCACTGATTCTTTGTTCTACATTCTTTTACCTTGTCACGTCTCATCTCATGACGAATTTCCAGTCAAAAGATACTCAATGTCAAAGTCGCCCCTTCAGAATTACCTGCACGAAAACATGTTAGAAAGCAATAAACTGGGTTTGGAATTGGCTTGGAAAACTAGGCAAACTGACACTTGGGAAAATGAAAACTGGGACACTAGTTCTCTATCATGAGGATATTATGAATCTATGATTTTGGCTGACGAAAAATAACAGGATGCAAATGGCGATCAGTCAAAGTAGGCTACTTGGATTTGTAGACTGGAAAGAATGACAGAAAAGTAATTTTTGCAAATGGATTTGTCATGACTTGCAAATTGACACACTTAAAGTACTTTTGGAGGACAACATAGTGGTACAATCCATTTGATCTCACCAATCATAGATTAGGAGTTATAATGCCACGAATAGGGGTACCGACAAATCTGTAAATGCTGACACTAGTAAAAAGTTACAAATTGCGTTTGGAATCGCGTTTGAAAACTGATCAAACAGATTCATCATAAGCTGAAACTTGAAGGATAACAAGTCTCTGACCTCTACAATACAATGCAAAAGGAAATTTAGCATTTTAGTCAACTAGTCAAAAGTTATAGCTTGTCAAACAAGCTTCCCAAAATTATGTGCAATGTGCATCAGCATGATAAATTTAAAAGACCAACTTTGAGGGATTCAAAACCTAGTCAAACGAACTCAAAACGACTCAAAATCTGAAACATAGGTTCTCGGGTATGGAAAATAGACACTCTCAAAGTAGAAAGTCACAAAACCTTTCTAGGTGCGAGATATTCAGATGCAAACACAACCTCCTATTGCTATTTGACACTTAGGTGAAAATGCAGATTTGACAGTTTCTCAAAATGAGATCTCACCAAATCACTCGAAATGACAATTTATCATCATGGAACGCTTAGACAGGTTGAATGCAGGGTGTTAGAAACATTGAACACCTCATGGGGCTCAGACTGACAGCCGGGTACATAGGCTTCACAAAGCATTTATAGGCTTAATTTTCTCAAAAATTTTGAAATGTGACTAAAAATGAAGCACGCAATTTTTAGTCCCAACAAGTCCCTAGAGTGATGGCCTCTACATGTTCCTTCACAACTAAAGGAATAGTCACATGCTCACCTTGTGGCTTGACAATAGGTGCCCTAACTACATTAGGGTCACGACATGCCCTCGACCTCTCAAATGATGATCCCCCACCTCTACCCTGAGATTCTAATATATCAAAATAATTGGAGATCTCCCCAAGGACAAACTCACAATACAATTTTTTAAAAAAATACATTGAGACCTCATGATTATTATAGGGAGGGGCATCAAAAACCATCCACCATCTATCCCACAAATTATTTCTAATACTATCGTGTATGCACCAATGGATGGGGAACCGTTTAGTTGTCTCTCTAATAGTACTTTGTTCACCAGGCTTTCTAAACAATGCACAAATGCTACCTTTTGGTATTTTTTCTTTGCATCTTGATATGATAATTTGTTTGCATAATATCTTTTTTATTCATCCCTCTTAACCCGCCAAATATCCAACTAGCCATTAACAAAAGCTACATGGGTTTTAATGGACTCGAGGGAGGATGCCAATTGAGCTCTCATTGGATTGGTTTGTTCACAAGCTTTCAACCTACCAATGAGTGCTTTTAATTCATTTTTTCCTCTTTCTATTTCATTTATTATGTTCTCTTGTGTACTAGGAGGAGGTCTTCCATTTGGTGTAGGTTGCAGAATTTCTTATTCTTGTTGTGGAGGGTTTTGATTCTCATCTTGTTGAGGGTTTTGGTTTGGATCTTGTTGAGGGTTTTGGTTTTGATTTTGTTGAGGATTTGCCTATTCATTATTCACATTTCCTAATAAGAAACCAATTGCAATCTTAAAAAAAAAAACAAATTTAAAGAAAAATTGAAAAAAAAAACCAACAAAACAATACAAAAACATATAAGACAATACAAAAAGAAGGCTAGACAACATACGTTGTTATCGTGATCTTGAACTTCGACGATGAGGAGGCAGGTGGAAAAAATCTTCAATTTGCTGAACTTGCATATGCGCTATGAGGAGAGGAAGTTGCAAAATAAGGAAAAAATGAATGGGTTGTGGGTTTGGAGCCCATTTATAAAAAAAATTGGGTTTTAAAAAGTGTGTATGTGCTTTGTAAAGTTAGAAAAAAAAGGGTGTCATCTTTTTGGCACCACAATGTGGTGCACTTTGCCATCATTAAATGGTGTAAAGAAGGGTTTAATATAAATCATATAAAATTAAAATAACCTTGGTACCTAATAAGGTAACATATGGCTTTCCATTGAATCATTCCATAACCTTTGTTGAGCTAAATTTGTAACAAAATGCACCCTACAAATGTGGAGAGTGCATTCTTACATGAGTTTTTTTATTGGTGTTTTTTTCTTAAATAATATACATATAGTATAATTAAAATAAATAAAAACATTTATCTTTTTTTTTTTTTAAATAATATTTGGTTTGAATAAATAGAAACATAAATTTCTGAGTCAACATATTTATATCTACCAATCTGTCCAATCATACTTGGATACTTTTAGGGTTCGGTGTTAACATACTTCTCTATTGATTATCTTTTCACAACTGAAAATTCTAAAAAATAGAAATCCTCTAACTCCACACATTTACATCCAAAATTTGTTAACAATCTGCGTTATAATCAATTCCACCTTAAACAACAATTTAAATGATTCATTAACAAAACAATAAAAATGTCTTTGTCAAAGTAATCCAACTCTACCAGCAAAGGGACGTCATGTTCCTAGGTGTGGCTACTAGATTATGTTGAAATAATCCATCTTTTCTTCTAATGTTTGGCATAAATTTGTCCTTCATTAATTACCTGCATTCAAGAGACATTAAGAGGGACATAGTGATGTTTTTATTACGTTTGATATACTCTCAGTTTGCATACAATTCTCAAAATGATTACGTCTCCAGTCATTCACTATGGTATACTGTTATTGCAAACCTGTCCGTGGAGATTAGATGTGGATAGACTTTTAGCCACCTTTAAACAATAGAAACCATGTTGTTTCAAAAAATAGGAACAAAAACTAGGAGCACATTAGAATATGCAGATACAGACAATGACGCCATTCCTGGATATCATTTGTGACATAGGATATCGCCTTCTTACAGATCTGACAACGTCAGAATGTCACAACTTTCCGATGGAAGTCTGTTAGGATATAAGCCTATACGCTTAATTACTTGTGACAATTTTTTTAATGATAGTACATCACAATAAGATGTCGATTATTGTATCCAATGTGACTTTTCAACATGTTTTTGCTGATTGATCACCATTGTCTTTCGAATCCATTATGACACATAGAAACATTCCAAATCCTCTACTTAATTGTCAAACTTAAATAGTCAGTGGTATTCAAAACTTGACATGAAAGATTAATCATTGATGCCAGATATGTCCTTAGAGATCAATTTGATTATTAATGGCAATAGTTTGGTGTCTATATAAAGTTCTTTTCATTCATCCCTATCTGTAATAAAATTCTTGTCGCCATGAAGACAAGATTGAATACTTACATTACATATTCTTAGCCACCAAAACCAATCTTCTTTATTCGCATTTGGACTTCAACGAACTAATACAAGTAATACACATTGCCATTCAACAATACAAGTTCATGAATCCAATTTTAACTTAGATGAACACATCAAGTCACTCCATAAATACATGCACTTGTACTTATTATAGCTCATCGAAAGCCTCACATCATTTTGCAAAAAGAGGGGTAAAAATTTATTAAGACAGAAAGGAATACAACAAGGAGAGCTCAACAAGGAGCTCGATCCTGAGCAACAAGATCATCAAATTCATCGAAAGCCTCACATTAAAGGTAACTATAGTTAGTGAAATAATTTTGTTTCAAGATTTGTAGATCAATTGAAGAATGTAATTTGAATATAGGGAAACTAATTTTTTTTTTTTTTTTTAAAGATTACGGCTTGGTTAAAATTAAAGATATTTATAAGATAAAAATGAACTTTTTACTTCGGATAAAGGTAATTCTTATATTCTAATTGTGTTGGAGTGTAATTAAACCAAACAAAGATCAAATTGGTTGAGATAGGAAATCTCTAATTTCTTGTCTAGAGAATTAAACTACTAAGTAGAAGTAACATAACTAGGTTGTTAATGATATCTATGAATAGACAAGTATGAACTATATGCATAAACCTAATATAATATATGTGGAAAAGATAGGCAAAATCATAGCTCTTTCAAGTTTAGAGTACTTTCTTTCTAGGTTTCCATCACTCATACAATACTTTTTCAAGCCTTACAAAAATGATATACTTCAAACATTCCTAATGAATATAGAAGGTCATTGATTGTCTTCACCATTGACCTTGTTGAATCTTGTGATGCGGAAATTTTCATTTTTCACATCATTGATTCAATTATTTTTGTATTACTATTCAAAGAGTCTAAAATTACTTGAACCATCCTTATACAAGTACTCTTAGTCACTCTTTTATTATTCAATGACCATCTTCATTAGACATTCTTAATTAGAAACATTAAATTTATTTATCAATCAACACACTTCTTCTCCCTATAACTATGTTTGAATTTTTTCTTTCAAAATTTCCTTGTTAACTTGATATCTTGTTCATTGATTGTTCTTACCCTTTGATCAATACACACTCCTCCTCTTCTTCTTCTTCAAACAAAAGTATTTCACAAATTATAGTTACTATTGCAATCAACGAATTATTGTTCTCTTGGCTTCATTTCCAAATACTATATACTATAAAGAAGCTATTTGAATTGCATTTTTGTATTGTGAATTCATGTCTATGAAGACTTTGCAACATTTAAATTCAAGCACTAGAGGAAGTTTCAATGGCTATATTTCTTGAAATTTATCATTCTCAAACAAATATCAAAGGAATGATTCTTGTATTTGTGAAGTGTAAATGGATTAAGGTAGGAATCATTCTCGTTCGTACAATTTCTAGAGTTAGATTTATTGTTATTCCTCATGATAAGAATTGAAAATTCAAATCATTAGATTAGTTGTTTAATTTAGTAGTACAAGTTTATATTTGTTATTTTAAATTTGTTATACTTAATTAGGACACTTTTGATCTTGTAATTGTTATTTCAGCAAGTTAATTAATTGAGAAAATTAGCTTAGGAATTCTTACATTTAGCTTGAATTGTTGAAAATGAAGGGGATGTACTCACAATACATTATAGGGTCAAAATTAGAGATAATTGGGATCATTAGATTTAGTTGTCTTTCATAAAACTAGGATAGATCAAAAGGGTTTTGGATAGTTCTAGATAACCTCAAAATTTGAAGTTAGTCACTATTTGAAGTGCAAACACCCCCCAAGATCAATAAGTCTCATTAATGATCCTATTACTAGATAGCCTTGTACACACCCTGGTTGACATTTGATATGAACTAAATGATACAGTTTTACAAAGCAACAAAATTGTACATCATTTTTGGCAATGTGACCCAGGGCCTTGAATGGTTTGAGGAACTTGTTCCATAATACTTATGCATTTAAAAGTATTTTGCATTTCAAAGGTTAATGAGATAAAATAGATGACTTAGAGATCAATTTGGAGGATACCAATGTCCTATTAGATGTAATAAGTGGGAATGAAACATTCAACACCTGAACGAACATCATTAGAGAGAAGATATTTTGGATAAACATATTGAAGAACAATTTAACAAGGAAATTGAAGAACAACACAAAAATTATAATGAGGATCACAAAATCCACAATGAAGGAAACATGGGGAACCATAATGGAGATAATGAACCACTTGATAGACCATTTCAATATCCCATAGGGATAAAAGAACAAACTCATGTCACCCTTTTATAAAAGAAAAGGTTATCAAAAGTATAACTATTCAACTTCAATGACATAAACCTAGTATTATTATTTAGAATTAAACAATAAAGTAAACTATTGAAATGTATGGAAATGGAGAAAGTTTAGGATTTTTACTTTTAATAATTATTTGGAATAAGAATTGATATATTTTTTCTAATTTTTAAGCATGATTTTTTAGTTGTTGAAAAATGCTAAAAATGAGAGCTCTAGTTCCCACCACAAAACTATATGTAAATAAACTTGTTTCCCTTTGATCTTAGATTATGTTATAGATGACATAAACAACTAGAACAATAAAAAAATAAAAATTGACTTTTGACCTATATTTTCTCTTTTATAACAATTCAAATTTTAACTCACTTAAAATTGATAGTTTTCATCTCCCACCACATTTTTCAAAGCAAATATATTCTAACCAAAAGAAAAAATGTACATTTTTGAAGAGGATCTAGAATGTCATATTCTTTTAAAATGTTTTTGATAAGATTTACTATTTTTTCTTTCTCAAAATCAACATCTTGTCAAGTGTTAAAATACATACTTATAGTATTTTTTAATTACAATATACTATATCCAAGTAAAACACTATAAACTCTATATGAGAATATTCTTAACTTTGAGCTCTATAAAGTGGTGTTTATATGTTATTAAAAAAAATATCATTTAAAAGAGTAAGATTTATTGAAATGTTAGTTTTCTGAAATAATTGTATTTGTTTAGTAATTGGACACAAACTAGTATAAAACATGTATTTAATAGCATTTCCAATTGGAAAACTGTGAGAACATATATAACTTAGCTATAATGAATTTATCTAGATCATATATTTGAACAAAAAGTAGTTTTAGATGGGAATACTCAAATTGAGTTGTCCTAATAAGTTAGCCTGAAAGGTGACACAACTTTGTACTTTTATCCATAGATGAAAATACATAGGATGATGAACCACCAATGAAAAATATTTCCACAGCCAATCTCCCAAATTTTTGAAGAAAAGCTTCAGAATACCTTAATCAATTCCTCTTTGAGTTTAATGTCCTTTGTCAAACCTATTACTACACTATTTGTAATCAAAAGTTGAAACAATTTGCTTCAACTTTGAAGGAATATTCTCTAAGATTTTTTATGGGTCTTCAACCCAAATCTATCACAACTTGGGATGAAATGAAAAGCGTATATCTAGATAAATACTAGGATTACTATCAAGCTAGGGATAGCAAGGAGGAATCATTTTGAATGAGACAAATGTAAGATGAAAGTTTGGAAGATTATGTTGATAGGTTCCAATTTATCCATAGGAGATGTGAGAATGGTTTAACATAAGATATTAGAAATACAATCTTTTTGAAAGGTATTGATGAGGATTCCAAAGATTCTCTGAATCTTATATGAAAAGGGGATATCAATAAATTGAATTTAAATGAGATCATTGATTTTTGCCAAAATTATTCTCATACTAGACATGGTGTAAGAGGTTCTAGAAGGAAGGAAGGTCAACTTGATGTAACCTAGGTGATGGAGGAAACAAAAAATCTTAAACTTGATATTCTTTTATGCTTAAATAGTCAAATAAAGAGGAAAAATTCTAAACCACTAGCTATCTATTGTTCAAAATGCAAGGGGAAACATCTACTGAGGAAGTGTCCATTGAATAGTATTGATATTTATTCCACATGTGATGGATCTCACGAGACCAAATCCTAAAAATTGTTGATAGAAATAAAAGGGTAGTTAAACAAAATAATTGAAACCAAACAAGATTTGAAAATGTAGGTTAAAGGGGCAAAATCTAGGGACAATTTGGAGGCTAGAATAATTGGAATAATTAGAATGCATGGAACAATAAAAATGTTCAGAATACTCCTAGTTATAATAATTAAAAATTTCCACCTCCTAATATGCCTTGGGACCTCTTCCATGGAAAAAAATCAATGGCAATGAAATTAATGGCAACAAAATCTACCTCCTTGGTTGAATCTATATAATTAGTTGCAACCCAACCAAATCAAAATCCACCATGGAAAAACAATAATTTTTTTAGCAAATAATGGGTATCTAATCAAAATAATATGCCAAATGAATCAACTGAGTAGGTGAATCAACCTCAGTTATCTTCCTAGGCGGTCCCTAATCCAAAGAATAGAGAAGCCAATAGTGTTGATGCTAGCCCCATTGGTATTAACTTTATTGAGGTTAATGACATTCATTTAAGGAATAGAATTGTTCCTTCATCAACTCCTATTAAACTTCAGGAAGGGAGAGACCTCATGGATTGAACAATCCTGTGATAAAAAAATTCCAAATGAAACAAAGTAAACCAAAGAAAATGCCACATCCTAAAAGATTTAAGAAGGATTATGAAGCTCTGGATAACTCCAGGGATGATCATGATGACATAATAAATTCTCAACTCTTGAAGGAATTAAAAAAGATTGAAATTAAAATCCCACTTTTATAGTCCATTAAAGATATTCCTAAAACCAACAATATGATCAAAACACTCTATATTAAAACTCCTAAAAGGAAAAAGAGGATGCCTCCTATCATTCAAATAGGAGCCAAGATCATTGATGTGTTAGATGGGAGGTCATTACCACAAAAATATAGTGATCCAAGAAATTATGTGATTATTCTAAAGATTGAACAGTGGAAATAACCAATGTTTTGACTGATTTAGGGGCTTCTATCAATATCATCATAGAAAACACTACAAAAGCACTAGGGTTTACAAATATACAATGAACATCAATGGTACTAATGTTGGTCAATATTTCCACAATTAAACTAGAAGGGAGTCTAGAGAATGTAACCATGAGTATTGAGACTTGGGATTATCTTGTTGACTTTTTGGGTTTGAAAGCTTGGAAGAGAGATGTGGGATAGCCTATAATCTTGGGAAGACCCTGGCTTGCAATTGAAACAACCTTAACAGATTTTTTATCAGGAACTATGCAAATCTCAAATGGATTGAAAAAAAAGGAGTTTCCATATTTCTAGTAGCCAAACCAAATTTAATGAAAAATTAATAGACAATTAAATAGAATTTGGAGAAGATGGGGTAGTCCATTTGGAAATGATAACATTGAAAGAACATATCAAGGAATTTCAAGGGTTTGTGCAAAATTATTTGAAAAGAGAAGAAGAAAAGAGTGAACAATAACAATGTAAGAATGCAAATGATAAACATGCAATAACATCTTTGCACTATTCTCACAATGATGTATGTTCTATGAACTCACTAATGAAAGAAGTTCAAGATGAGAATAAAGGAACTAAGAATATTTTTATACAGAAGGACAAGCCTCTCATTATAAATTAACAATTATCATGGACACAAAGAAAAAAAACTTAAACAAGTATTCGCAAAACATAGTCAAGAATTTTCTTGGGATTACTAGGATATGTATGTAATATACCCTAAAATTTATATGCACCACATATACACAAAGGATTTTAAATCAATAAGACATGGGAAACAAATAATCAACCCTTTCTTAAGGGAATTTGTCAAACAAGAAATTGAAAAGTTGCTAAAAGTAGGCTTTATTTATCTAATATCAGATGGTCAATGGGTTTCCCCATTGGTTATTAGTCCTAAAAAGAATGGGAAATGGAAAGTATGTGATGATTATTGAGAACTTGAAAAAGCTACTAAAAATTGACTATTTTCCATTACCATTCATTGCTCAAGTATTGGATAATATTGCTACTAGTGGTTACTTTTCATTCCTAGAGGGGTTTAGTGGCTACAATCAGATACAGGTGGCTCCAGAAGATGAATAAAAGAGCTACATTTACATGTCCTTGTGTTACCTATGTATATAAACTCTTACCATTTAGTTTATGCAATAATCCAACTACATTTCAAAGGGTAGTTTTGGCAATTTTGTAGATCTAACAACTTCTTGTGTGGAAGTTTATATGGATGATTTTATAGTCCATGGGAAGAATCTTAAAGAAACATTGGAAATTCTAGAGAAGGTCTTATATAGATGTAAAGATCATCGATTGTCTTGTAATTATGCAAAGTGTTCTCTTGTAATGTAGTAAGGTACTATGCTAGGACATTATATCTCAAAGGAGGGAATAAGAGTTGATCCCAGTAAGATAGAGATAATTGAATAAATTATCACACCTGTAAATCAAACTGATGCAAGAAGTTTCCTTGGACATGCAAGATACTATAGATGATTCCTTAAAGGATTTAACAAGAAATTTGGTCCCTTGTTTAGCCTTTTGAAGAAGGATTTAGTCTATGAATGGACAAATTCTTGTCAAGAAGCCTCTAAAAGAGTCAAGGAAGCATTGAATACAACATCAATTATCAAGGGACCAAATTGGAGTGGTCATTCCATATCTATATGGATGTATCAAATTATGAAATATTAGTTATCTTGGGGTAAAAGGATGAAGAAGGAAATATGCATGCAATATATTATAGCAACAAAAGTTTAAGCTCTCCTGAGAAAAATTATACCACAACTAAAAAAGAAAATCTCATTGTAGTGTATGCTATAAATAAATTCAGACATTACATAACATGATATAAAGTGTTTATTCATATTGATAATTCTACTATAAGACATCTCATGAATAAAGAAATTGTGGGAGGTAGGATTATTAGATGGCTTTTATTATTGCAAGTTGATATAATCATCAGTGACAAAGTAGGGAAAGAGAATATTGTTGCATATTTTTAATCATGAAAGGTTTTGCAAGGTAAAAATGAATCGGTCAATGATTCATTTCTTGATGAACATCTATTTTCCATATCAATGCGTTCACCATGGTTTGTAGACTTTGCAAATTATTTGGTTATAGGAAGATGCCCAATCCATTTTACACCACTATAGAAGAATAAGTTAGTTTGAGAAAGCTCTAGGTATGTATGGGTAGATGTACTTTTATTTAAACATTTTCCTAATCATATGCTTTATCATTTTTTGTAGGAAAATGAGTACTATGATGCTATCCACTCATGCTAAAATGCTCCAGCAGGAGGCCAATTTTTAGTTGTGAGAACAATATAAAAGATCTTAGGAATGGATAATTTCTATCTACCTTGGCCAGGTATATCACATATTATGTAAAGCATTGTGATGAATGTCAGTAAATGGGGAAACAAACTCCAACTATTGAGATGTCATTTTAGCCTCGGATGGCTTTGGAGCCATTTGAGAAATGGTTTATTGAATTTGTTAGACCAATAGATCTACCATCTAAAGGAAATCATCACATTTTGGTGATTACATACTATGTAACTAAATGGTTAGAAGTCAAAGAACCATCGATAGCCCATGAAGACAAACTTGTAAATTTTCTCTACAAGAATATATTTCAAAGGTTTGGAGCACCAAAAATTATAGAATTTGACCAAGGGCCTCAATTTATGTCCAACATGATGATTCATTAATGAAGAAATATCAAATAACTCATAGGAAGTCATCTTCCTAGCATCCTCAAGTGAATGGTCACACAAAAGTTACAAATAGGGAACTTGAAAATATCCTAACCAAAATAGTATAATCAAATGGGCAAGATTGATCATATAGGGTGGAGGAAGCAATATGGGCTTATAAAATAACATCAAAAATGACTATTGGGTTTTTTTCCTTATGAATTAGTTTATGGAAAAAACTAGTGGCACCCATTGAATTTCAATTTCAAACTCTAAGAATGGAAAAGGCCATTAGAATTCCTTTATCTAGATGAGAGGAAAAAATGATTCAATAGTTAAAAAAATTGGATGAAGTAAGGTCTGAAGCATTACTTCATATAGAGATGATTCAACATCAAAGGAAAATTTGGCATGGCAAGCATATTAAGAGTAGAAATTTCAAGTTGGGAGATTAGGCATTGTTATATGATTCAAAGTTTTATGAATTCAAAGGAAAATTTTATACATAGTGGTAAGGACCATACCAAATTGACACAATATATTGTAATGGTGTGGTGCACTTGATCCTTATTGATGGTGAAAAGAAGACAATGCTAGTTAAAGACCACCAATTGAAACTTTATCATAAACTAACACCAAAAGAAGAATATTTAAAATAATTGTTGTCTTATGTAGAATTTTTCACCATGGAAGATTTTTCTTCCATAATGATGGATTTGACATAAATTTCATTGGGGGAAGAATAAAGAGAACATATTGAAAAATCAATAATGAAAATCCATTCTCCAAAAAAGGGGCGTATTGAAAACTAGAAATGGTAATTCATGCCCCGAACAAGTTGAAAACTAGAAATGACAACTTACTAGAAGCACCGAATTACTCATGATAGCTCTAGATTGAAAAAGGAAAAAGGAGATCGATCAATTATAACATGATTGGTGAATTTTAAGATCACATTTGTTAACTAACTCATTTTTCATGTTAAAAAATAAACCTCTTGATGACATCTATCAACTTTTCTACCACATGGGACAAACAAAGGAAAAAGATAAGGTTTGGTAATATTCAAAGAGGTATGCATTTATTAAGTCAAATTAAGCATCCATAATTCATTTTCCATTATTAATTTTTATGTCATTAATAAAGGTAGTGTGAATCTTAGTATGATTAGTTGTACATATTTATCATTAATAAGCATGCTTTGGGTAATTTGAAAACAAAATAAAGTTGTAATCAATGTTCAAAATGACATGAAAATTCATTGGGGAAAGTTAAATGTCACATCATCAAGTATTCCTGTCTTTTCAGTGCCTCCAAAGCCCAAAAAAGTAGATTTGATGATGCATTGTCAAGATTTATTTCATACATGAATGCCAAATTTTTAAAAGAAAATGCTCCAATCTATTAAAAATTATCATAATGAAAAGTGCAGGGTTTTAAAAGAGTATAACTAATTCATTCTCTAGTCTATTAAATTTCTACAGTTGAACTTTTCCCATTTTTGGGTGCTTGGGTCAAGGTTAATAAATTGTTGTTTTTGAATACTGTTAAAATGGGTCAGAAGAGGAAAGAAAAGTTAGAGTGATTGGAGATGGACAAGGAATTAGAACAATTGTTATATAGAGCTATATGGTTAGATTTCATCCTCATGTATGAGGGATTTGATGAAGAGCTAGTGGATGAATTTGTTTTAAATTTTCATGTCAAGGCTACTTAGGTTTGTGGAATAATTTTTCATGTTAGCACAAAGATAATAAGCTATCTCTTAGGAATTATAGTAGAAGGTAAAATAATTACCAAGTAGATATCAAATCTAGAAGAACTAGTTGAACAATTTTATAATGCTTAGGAAAATGAAAGCTGACTGGAATTGGTTAAAATTAATGGTAATAGAAAAGGAACTAACATGATTTTACTTTCTGAGCCTTGGAAAACCCTGGTGGTCTAGTTGATGAAGTATTTCACTTGTGATGGATAGTATGTGATGATACTTGACCCTAGATTAAAAATATTGTGTTATATCCATTATGGGGAACAAAGGCTAGAGATGAGAGTTAACTTGCTAGAATTTGTATTTCATTACTTATCAATTGTAATTCAAAATGCAAGAGAAAAATAGGAGGTAAGACACCAAGCTCTTATGAATTTAATTTTGAAACACCATTTTATGAAAAATGAAGAAGGGGAAGAGTCATAGTATAATTTCTTAACTGAGGTAGGAAGTAATAATAATCCTAAGGTTAAGAAAATAAAATGGGAACCCAAGAATAAGAAGGAGAAAATAGTTAGGGTTCAAGTAAAGAAAAAACCTAAGGTTCAGGGGAAGCAAAAACAAAAATTGAAAGAAAGTGTACTCACTATAACTAAACCTTCCCCTAAATTTCTTCAAACTAGTTTAAAACCTAATGACCCAACTACTTATAAAAAGATTACTACAACCTCTAGCCAAACAAGGAAGAAATTGTTACAACCTATTCTTGAGGAAGAACATGAAGAAAACCATGTTCAAGGTGAAACAAATCCAATTCAAGAAGAAACCTTAGGACATGAACAACATGTGCATAACCTAGAACAATTGGATGACTCACCACGAGTTACACGAGAACCTCCTATTGATGAAAATATTTCTAAAACAATGCACCCTATAAGGAATCTTCAAGAACCCTTACAAGAAGCTTTGACTGTAGGTGAATATCCTCTGAGTAGTCCACAAGATCCATTATAGATGGAAGCTAGTCAAGTTCATATCCATGGTAGTGAGAAAAAAGATGTTACTTTGCATGACATTTAGGAGCATTAAAACTCTCTCTATGGTTTCCCTATTTAGAGAAGTATGGGGGCAATTGAATTTTCTTATGATAGTGGTTACAAATCAAAGGAAGAAGAGGTGGAAGAATGATTTGAGGCACCAACCTCTTCTAAGATGCATCAAAATGTGGAAAATGAGGTTGAAGATGAAGACGTATTTTAGAGAAGATAAGGGAAGCATATTTTAGAAGAATTAGAAATAGTGGAGAGACTAGTAAGAAAACTCCTTACTGAAGAAGAGATGCAGTTGAGAGAAGTTCTTCTTCTCTCTCAAAAAGAGAAAGAACTTGAAGAAGAGAGGAAGATAAGAAATGAGATATATGCCCAAATGCATGATAAAGAGAAACAAATCCAACAACAATTAGAAAATTTAGAAGTTGAAAATAAGTCTAAGGAAGAACAACTAAACACGATGCAACAAGGGGTAACCCTCATTAGACAAGACATTGTAAAAGTTAAAATTGGGTATGAAGAACAAATAGATATTTTAAGGATGCTAGAAATAATAGTCCACCAAGATAACCGAGAGGAGAGGGGGTGAATCAGTTATCCAATAATTAAACCAGTTATCTTCATTTAACCATTAATCAAAGTAAACAACAACCATGTAAAGATGCACATAGACAATTACACTAGATATGTTGACTAGGAAAACCCTTGATTAGAGGGAAAACCTCTGTGTGAATGATGTCCACAAGATGATGTACTAATATAAATATTCCTTGTTAGAGGATGGACCCTATTAGGAGTTTGTTACAACATTTAGTACAATGAGTCCCTGTTAGGAGACTTTGAATCCCTGTTAGGAGATTCCAACCCTACTAGGAGTTGTGGTATAATGTATGCTAGAAAAACCCACTACCCAAACATGCAATTTCAACTACAAGAAGAGCTTACTACACAAACAAGTAATTTACTGGTATCTTCTTCTTTCCTCTATACTTTCCTCTATCCTATCAACTATACCAATCACTGTCAGACCTTGTAGACCAAGTCACAAAACTTGGATCCAAATACCAAACCTTAGACCACTCAGCAAAACCTCGACAATGAAGTTTTCTTCACTTCCGTACTGCTCTTCTCAACTTCGTATTCCACACTCTCTGCTGCTTTCTGAACATTCAAAATTTGCATTTCACCATATCCACACATGTCATGATAAACAAAATTGTCCTTCCTTTATACCAAGTCCATAAAAAAATTCATGAGTCAGTTGTTAGTCCTTCTCAATTAATCATTATAGGACCTCACTAAGAACACATTACACTTAGTGATAACCTTAATCTTCCACCTTTCAACTTGAATAACTTTTCATACACATAATATTATGATGAGAGAGCTTAGTCATATTATCCTCAAAATGTCTTCTCCATGTCCTCAACCTTGATCCTCAAGATATCAACTCTGCTAAGAGGTATAAAAAGTTTACCAAAACATGCCTCTGTAAACTCTATCTCATAACATACATCACCAAAACTTACATATCTTCTTCTAGACTTGTCCTTTCTACTTTTTATGTTAACTACATATATCAGATACTCAAAAGTATCTATCATAATCTCGAGTGGTTATTATGCTCAACTAGCCATCTGTACCAATGTAACCTTTCCTATGTTCTTCTATTAGATACCACAGAAGAAATCAAACATACTATGGTGACATCAATGATAAAATCAATCATGAATGTAACATATCATCATCAAACCAATCTCTCCAATCTTGCCAATCTTGGAAAAATCTCCCCCTTTGGCATTGATGGAAATGTAGATGAAAAACATCTAGCTCCAACAATGCCAACAAAAGATAAACATTCTTCAAATCCTCTTTATCAATCATACTCCCTCATTGATTTACCTCAATGTGCTTTGTACCAAACTATTATTAAAAATTCATGCTGAATTCTCCCATAAACTCAAAATAGTGTTTTTCATGCACAACTTCTCCCCCATAGTGTTATGTTTTTCATGCCAAACCCTCCCCCATTGACATCAATGGAAAAGGTTCTACAACCAACATCTATGCATCAACAACATCAATAAGAGTCCTAAGTGACTCTATCCATCACATATACTCCCCCATATAGGAAGCATCAACATCCAGTCTAGTAAAACAATTGTGTTTTATTACCTTGGACTGATGCACTCTTGCATCTTCTTACTTTGATGTAGGAAACAACATAACCCCAAAACTCTCTTTGGGAAGAGACTTAGTGAATATATCTACATTATGCTCTTTAGTGCTCACATACTCCAATCTAATTTCCTTTTTTGCAACTTTTTTCTCTCAACATATGATACTTAATAGAAATGTGCTTAGTTTTCAAATGCAATACTATATTTTTAGACATATTTATTGTGCTTGTATTGTCACAATGTATAACAATAGGTTCAATGATTTCTATCCTTATATCCTTCAACATTTTCTTCATTCAGATTACTTAATTACAATTATTTCCTGCTGTAACATACTTTGCCTCTGTTGTGCTTTGAGATGTGTAATCTTGCTTCTTGCTTAACCAAGAAACCAATCTTCCTCCAAGAAAGAAAGATCCTCCACTAGTACTCTTTCTGTCATCCATACCACCTGCCCAATTTGCATTAGTATAAGCACTTAGAGTAAAATCAGTAGATCTGTCATACCATAAACCAAATTTTGAAGTTCCTTTTAGATATTTAAATATCCTTTTTACTACTATATAAGTGCTTCTTTGGGATCAACCTAGAATCTTGCAACAATTCCAACTATATTTTCTATATCTGGCCTTTTGTGAGTCAAATATTACAAACCCCCAATCATAGATGTATACTTCTTTTGCTCAATAGTAGGTGTCTCATCCTTTGTAGATAACTTGTGTCCAGTTACCATAGGTGTTCAAATAGGTTTACATGTTTCCAAACCAAACCTTTTCAAAAAATCCTTCAAGTACTTAGTTTAAGAAATAAAGATTCCTTCTTTATTATGTACTATTTGCAATTCTAGGAAGTACTTCATCTCTTCTATCATACTTGTTTCAAATTCTTTTTTCATTTCTTCTGCAAACTTCTTACTTTCTTCATCATTTCCTCCAAATATAATGTCATAAAAAAATATTACTAGAATCATCAAACCATCTTTAATTTCTTTCCATTATAGATTACTATCTACCATACCTTTTCTAGATCTAAGCTTTGTTAGATGCTTATCCAACCTTGCATACTAGGTTCTGGGTGCTTGCTTCAATCCATACAATGCTTTCCTTACTACAAACTATGTCCTTGTCATCTGTCAAAGGACATCCTTTAGGTTGCTCAATGTATACCTCTTCTTCAAGTTCTCCATTCAGAAATGGTGAGTTGACATCCATCTAATATACTTTGAATTTATTCTATGTTACATAGGCTAAGAATAATCTTATGGCTTCTATTCTAGCCAATGAAGCATAAGTCTCCTCATAATCTATTCCTTCTTGCTGTGAGTAACCTTTACATACCAATCTTTCTTTGTTTCTTACAACTTCTCCTTGCTCATTCATATTGTTCCTAAATACCCATTTGGTTCCAATCACATTCTCATCTACTGGTCTAGGGACCAATTTCCATGTCTCATTCTTTACTATCTAATCCAATTCCTCTTTCATAGCTTGTTTCCAATAACCATCTTTACATGCTTCATTTGCATTCTTTGGTTCAACTTGAGATATCAAACATAGTTCTCCATTAACTTTTCTTCTTGTCATCACACCTTTGTCTTTGCTTTTGATGATCTATTTGGATGGGTGATTCTTTATCATGTTCTTTCCTAAAGTAGTGTTGGAAATACAAATGGGAAATGTATACTTCTGAGAGGGGGGGTGAATTAGAAGTACTAATCTCTAACCAATAAAATTTTTAACTTTAAAACAATACATGAATAAACATATTAAATTACAATGTAAAGTAAATGCATCCAAATAAACACTTGAGACCAGATATGATTACCCAGAAACCCTCCAATGAGAAGGTAAAACTAGGGTGAGAATGACACTCACAATTCTTCACTATTGTAGCAATAAAGTTCACCTATTAAGGCTACATAATTTGACCATTCTCATGATTTTCCCTTTGAAAGGCCCGCCCTATTAAAGTCTTACAAAGGATTGTTAGATCCCACCCTATTAAAGGATTTTAACACCCTATTAAAAGTGTGCTTAGCTAAAAGGACTTTAGAACACTCACTCGAAATGTCACCCAGTTAAAAGATTTCACAATGACTATTAAATCAACCTTAATATAAAGGATTTCATCCTACTGATATAGTTATTAGAAAGTATAGTAGAATGTTTGATCTAATACACTTACAATATAGTATTGTTGATTTTAGATCTCAATTTAGTCCTTCTTGATCCTTTCTGATTTGATATGAAATTGTTGTATCCTTGATCCTCTATTTTGATAACTGATTTTGCAATTCTATCCTTCTTCTAAGTGACCTTGAATGCATACTGATCAATCCACCCCTTTCACTTCCTTCAAATCTTTGCTAACATTACCTCCTCACATGTACTCTCTAATGTGCTTTCTCACATAATTATAGGGATTTGTCTCCCTTTAAAAATACCTTTTTTGCTTAGGGTTAGGTATGAATCTAGGATTGAGATTCATCCATTTTTCCTACTTAATTCCTTCCATTTTTCTAATTGGTTGCATATTGATCGCATATGGAATCCACATATATTTGATCTTATCTTCAAAGTTTTGAGATTTATCCATATGTTGGCTCAAAAATGGTTTACATAGTTGTTTGTGCCATCACAAACAACTAGATCAATTCAGTGTTACTCAACACTTGTTAATACTAATGCCTGGCACATACTATAATTTTGTCTAGCTTGGCACTTGAACTTTCTTGGCATCTACTATTCACTTGGCACTTGAATTGCCTGACACATGAGTGACTTGACACTCATTACAACTCAACATCTATACACATTATACTTGGTAGATGTTACTAGCTCGACATGAACTTAGTAAAAAGATTAAGTATTTTGACATTCAATTGTCAAAACCAATTTGAGATCAACAAGTAGGAGTTGTTATCTCAACTCTTGGCTCTACTGAAGGTTTTGAACTTTGTTCCTACCTTTTCTCTCCTTCATTTTGCAAATCATTGTTAGTCTCAAGAAATAACTCATCATTCCTTAGCTTAGTAACAACATCATCATTTGAATTATAATCAATTATTCTCTCTTGTACTCTAAACTTTTCATCAATTCATAAATTAGCACTTTCCATAACAGTCTTAGTTCTTTGATGATAACATCTATAAACCTTTCTTTTCAATGAATAACCAATAAACATACCTTCATCACTTCTACCATCAAACTTACCAATGTCATCATATCTCTTAATGTAACATTTAGTCCCAAATATTCTAAAAAACTTAACTGTAGGTGAGTGACCAAACCATAGTTTGTAAGGTGTCTTATTTGTATCCTTCCTAACTTGAACTCTGTTCATGGTGTAGACTATTGTATTCACTACTTCTCTCCAAAATGTCTTGAATACATCATTTTCTACCAACATAGCTCTAGCTTCTTCTATTACAAACTTGTTTCTTCTCTCTACAATGCCATTGTATTCAGGGGTTCTTGAAGCCAATAGTTGTCTTTTAATTCCATTTTGCTCACAAGGCATGTTAAACTCATTTGAAGTAAATTCCCCTCCTCTATTTGATCTTAAACATTTGATCTTCATACCAGATTCATTCTCAACTCTATTCTTGAATATCTTACACTTTTCAAATGCCTTAGATTTCTCTTTAAGAAATGCAACCCACATAATTCTAGAAAAACCATGAACAAGAATCATAAAATAACTTTCACCATAGAATCATGTAGTCTTTATAGGACTACTAAGATCTATGTGTACAATCTCCAACTTTTCTATAGTGGTAAACTTCTTGTTGTGAAAATAAGTTTTGTTATGCTTTGCTAAAACACACTGCTTGCAAATTGTGTTAGTAGGCTTTACAATCTTCAACAAATATCTAATAGAAATTTTTTTAGTAGTCCTCACAATACTATCAAAGTTTATATGGTAGAATCTCTTATGCCATAACCAACTATCATCTACCTTTGCAATGAAACATGTCATTTCAGCAGGATTCAACTGAAATACATTATCTCTAGATTTGGTTCCTATTCCAATTACCTTTCCATCTTTATATCTGATCATGCATGTCTTTTCTATGAACTACAGCTGATAACCTTTGTTTACTAGTTGTCCAACACTCAAAAGATTATGTTTTAAACCATCAACAAAGTATACATCCATGGTATTAGTTTTAACATCAAGAGTTATAGATCCAATACCTTTTACTTGCCATGCTTCATTGTTTTCAACTCTAAAAATTCCTCCATCCTAACTTTTGAAGTCAAAAAACTTGTTCATATCACCAGTCATATGATGTGAACAACTGCTATCAATTATCCAATTAGATTTATTTTCAACCTGTGATACCAAAGCTATCTTCTCCAGAATTTCCTCTTTAATTTTCACAAATCCAATTTCATCATCACTACCACTTAATGCTTGTTCATCAGAATCATTTTCTTCATTTGTATACAAACAATCTCTATCTTTTCTAGGCTTGTAATTCCCTTATACTTTTTCTCCCTTTTAGGACACTTAGATGCATAATGACCTTATTCGTTACAAGTCCAACACTTAAACATTTTCTTACCTCCCTTTTCTCTTCTTACTAGATGGGCTACTGCTTCATCAATCTTTCTTTCTTCTTTAGATCTACTACTACTAGAAAAATCTCCTCTAGCACTTGTGCTTCTAGATAGGTTAGGTCAAATATTCAAGGCACTAAATGTTGTTTCTATTTTGGTCAATTCTTTGGACTATCTAAGTTCATTCTCAACTACTTCAATTCTTCCAAGCATTATCTCCTTTTTGAAATCTTTGGTACAAGATATTAATAACTATATCATATGAACTGCTTGCTTGAATGGTGCTATTAAAGTATTCAATATCTTCCATATAACCTCATCATCTTCTTTTTTTCCTCCTTGAGCTTTAATACTTATAGTAATTTCTAATATCCTTCCTATATATGTTCTTATAGATTCATCTTCCATCATCTTAGCATCTTGAAACACACAAATCCAACTTTGTAGCTTCTTAGAATGTGCATCACCTTCAAAACTATTTTCCAAAGCTTTCTAAATCAAATATGAAGTAGGAAGTTATTTTACCTAATTGTACTCAATTTCAAGAAGTGCAATCAATAGTGCTTCTCTAGCTCTCATGTCACACATGAAAAGATCTCTTTTTGTCTTGGTGAAAGTTTCCAAATCCTTTTCTTCAATGATTGTCTTTGTTGATTTTGTCAAGATCCAATATCCTGGACCCATACACAAAAAATGTGTCTTCATCTTTTCTTTCTAGCTATCATAGTTTGTTCCATCATTCTTTGGACTATCTTTCTTGAACATGTTCATCATAGATCTCCCAAAGCTGTTAAAATTTTTCTTCAAGGTCCTAATGCTCTAATACCAATTGTTAGAAACAAAAGTTACCAAGATAACTGAGAAGGAGGGGTGAATTAGTTATCCAATATTTAAACCACTTATCTTCATTAAAAAAACTTAACCATTCAATCAAATTAAGAAACAACCATGTAAAGATGCACATATACAATTACACCAAATATGTTGACTAGGGAAACTATTGATCAAAGGGAAAACCCTGATGGGAATGATGCCCAAAAGATGATGTACTAATATAAATTTCCTTGTTAGAGGATGGATCATGTTAGGAGTTTGTTACAATATTTAGTACAATGAGTCCCTATTAAGAGACTTTGAATCCCTGTTAGGATATTCCAACCCTACTAGGAGTTGTTTTATAATGTATGCAAGAAGAGCTCACTGCCAAAACATGCAATTTCAACTACAAGAAGAGCTCACTGCTCAAACAAGTAATTTACTAGTATCTTCTTCTTTCTTCTATACTTTCATCTATCCTATCAACTAGACCAATCACTATCAGGCCTTGTAGATGAACATCAAATCCAAATACCAAACTTTAGATCACTTAACAAAACCTTGGTAATGAAGTTTCCTTCACTTCTGCCCTGAGCTGCTCAACTTTGCATTCCACACTCTTCTAAACATTCTTCAATGTTGAAACTTGAATAACTTTCCATACATGCAATATTATGATGATCAAGCTTAGTTATGTTATCCTCAAAATGTCTTCTCCATGTCCTCAACCTTAATCCTCAAGATATCAACTCTGCTAAGAGATATAACAAGTTCACCAGAACATACCTCTATAAACTTTATCTTAGAACAAACATCACCAAAACTTACATATCTTCTTTTAGATGTTTCATTTCTACTTCTGACATTAATTGCATATAAAAATAACTTAAAATTATCTCTTATAACCTTGGGTGGTTATCATGCTCAACTAGCCATTCATACCAACTTAATCTTTCCATTGTTCTTCTATCTAATACCATAGAAGACATTAAACATACTATGTTGACATTAATGACAAAATCAATTATGAATGTAACATATAATCATCAAAAAAATCTCTCCAATCTTGCCAATCTTCCAACAAAGGAAAGAACTACAAGGTGCTAGACCAAAAATAGAACAACATACTTCTATAGACACTCAAAAATGGTTCACATCTATAGTTTCATCAAATTTTCATACTAATCCATCCCATTTTCTCATTCCACTTACTCTTATCTTTAGTCCAACATGATCATATCTCAATAGTGTCTGTCATCATTCGTATCCTCTTTCACATTAATTGAAAATCAACTCAAAATCATATCAAATCAACCTAGAATCACCCCAAATCTACCTATAATCACCCAGAATTAGTCTTAATCAACATAGAATGTGTCAAACATCACAAATATATTATCATTTATCCAATCCTAGGTATTATTGTAGCTTTTAGTGCCTTGGAAACCTATCAATCTATCAAATCTTATCAATTTGAACTTAGTACTATCATGGCTCTCAGTACTAGGTCAAACTGTCATTCACATCATCTGATCTTTGACATTGTTGAGTCTCTCAGTGTTAGATCATGGCACAATCAAATCAATTTAATAACATTTACAATGTTTGTTGATTTTATTATGATCAACCTCATCAACCAATCTTGATCCTATAGCATTTACGATATCAGTTAAGTGTTCCATGTCCTTAGTTCATGTCACGTGTCCTTGGCATGTTATCAATTTCAATCAATTAATCAATTTGACCATGGCTTTGGTTTACCTATCATCATACTAGTTAATTTGCATTATTATCACATTTTCATCAAAGGATATTGTCGTAATTGTTTAATCAAATAGATTATAGGATTAAATAACCCATAATTTGATCCTATGTCATTTTATTAATTATTCTTATTAACTAACATCCTCAATTAACTAATTTTATTAATTAATTGATTTATCATTCACAAACTATGGGAATTCACAATTTCCTAATTTCCATTTTCCATCATTAATTTCATTTTTACTAATTTCTATTTGTGTGGAATAATGGATTTTTAATTCAAATATTCCGCATAATATTGACATCATTGTGACACATGGGCATGACACATCATCTATCCTCCATTTACACTTGGCTAAGATATGTCATAATCCATATATTCTTATTCCTTGTGCATGTCCATATTTGGCTTCCTTGTCATATATTCTTGGATTTAAGTGGGTTTGAGGTGTCAGATGATACATCATAGATCCTCTTACATTTATAGCCAAGTTTGACTTCCAAGCATCATACAATCCTACATTTGGCATCTTGTGCCATATGCATCATGGATTCTCAAAGGAATCTCTTACCAAGTTGCATATCCAAGATGACAAGTCCAATGCTCTCATCTTGTGTGTTGATTATAAAATGAGCATTCTTCCTCTCATTTCTGGTACCTAAGTATTAAGTCCTTCAAGTCCCTAGGTTTTTAGTCTTTTTTCCTCTCAAGCTAAAATCAAATCTTCTAGTATTCTCATAGCATTATCATTACCATAGGCTTTTCTTCCAAATTGAGTGCACTATAGACAATTGGAGCTACATTACATGGAGAAGAAAGAAGGACATGGGCTATAAAAGTGAAAGAGGGAGTTTTAACTTTGTGTTCTTCCTTTAATTTATTTGGCTTTCATGGTAGACTAGAGGGTTTCAATGTATGTTTATTGAGTTTGTGATTTTCTCATACTATGTTAGACATTATCCCATTTTTTGGTCCTACAAATTGGTGAACTTGACATGAACATGCTTAACTAACTTGGGTTTCTTGTGTTTGTGCTTGTAGGTGCAAGGAAGGAGCTCACTTAGAAGGGTATAATGACTATCTGCACTTCCTTATCACATCTAGATTAATTAGGGGGTCTAGTAATATGGTTATATACTCTCATTTTATGTATTTTGTTAGCTTTTTGTCCTAGGGTGCACTCTGCTCTATCAAGGTGCACTTGGGACCTCTAGGAGGTAGTTTTAAGGGCCTAGGAGTCACCATAACCCCCATCTATTGTTCCTAGCTTACCAACTACACCTAGAAACCACCAACTATGCCCTTCTAGGCCAAAACTACACCATGGGAATAGTTTATATTGTTTGAGTGCACTTGGGAGGGTAGAGTTCAAAGTTTTTGTTTTTGGGTATTGTTTTGGGCCCAATTCCCCATAGTCTACACCTAGTCTCCCAACTGCACCTAGAAACTACCAACTATGCTCTTCTAGGCCTCAAGTACACCATGGGCTTAGTTAGCACTATCTAAGAAAACTTGGAGGCATACTGGGTCATTCAGGCCTTCTAGGGCATAGCCCACTCTGTTAGAGTGCAGTTGGTTCACAAAAAGCACATACTTCACTCAAAGTCTACATCAAGGGTTTGTGCTTCTTTATAGGACCTAGATTAGATGTTTTTGTATTATTGATGGTCTATTTTTATCATGTGGCAACCATTGGATGAAGACTAATCATTAAAAACTACTAATGCTTGTTTGCAGGATGTTGTCAAAGACCCTATGTGCTTGTCCAAACCATGTGTATGGATTTCCTAGATTAAATAACACTTTATTTGGTGCATAAAATAAACCTTTTCTTTTCTACTTAGTGTGTCTACAATGTTTAAAACCCTAGGAGTTACATGGATGTATCCTCTCCCCTCGCCATTCGTGGATCTATGGTGTAAGAGAAATCTGTGTGACTTCTATAGAGAAGCCTATGTTGGACCAAGATATCTAATATTGGATATGCCAAGGGATGATTTCAGAGTAGTAACGGGCCAAAGCTAGGTCAACTTTCTAGCCACTATATAAAACTCAACATGTTTAATGCCTTGTTAGCAGTATTACTGCGTGATAGCTCCCCTCTAGTACCCTTGTGGTGCATCAAACCCCAATTCTCAAGGCTTGGAGACCTTCTAAGGAAGTTTATCATTCACTTGCTAAATGGAATGCATTTATTAAAAATATTTTTTTAGTGGCAAAAAACCTTTCTATCTACTGGCTCAAGGGGTCACCCATGCCCGTAAAGATATCCCACATTCTCGTAGTCCTTAGTGGAGACAATATTCCCTTGGGAAGTCATGCTCCTTTGTAGCCTAGAGAAGTGAGTGTGTTGTAAGGCGAAGCCTATGGTGCCAAGATTCTAAGTTGTCCACTCTAGATAAGCATGGCTAAACTTTGGTTCAAGTAGAAATTCAGTGGATATAGTCCTAAAGCCTAGGTTGTGGTGTGTCTTTCACTTTAAAAACAACTATCCTTGCCTTATTGTGTCTTGCATGTGTGTAAAAAATTAATCAAGATAAAAGCCAACTTGAAAATTTAAGCCTTGGATATTGTTAAGACCTTGTCAAAACTTCAAACATTATCAAAATGTTATAACCTTTTGTCAAAATTTGAAAACTTTGGTCCAAAAAACCTGAAAACTTTGAAACATGGAAGACTACATCTCTAGAAGTGCTTGGCATAGCTTAGGTTCCATCTTTGCATAATATTTGCTCCCATTCACCATAGTTTGAGCCTCATACTTGCATCATCTAGGCTTCATCTTGCATCTTCTAGTCCTCATTATGCATCCCTCATCTTTCATATTGCATTCATTAGGGTTTAGTTTGCATTCTTTGGTTTTTGCATTTCAACCCTAAAATCTATATCTTCCATCTTGCATCTTTGCACAAAAAACCTCCATATTACACACTTTAACTATCATTCTAGGTGCCTTGAACATCATTTTGAACCTTTATTCTAGTCTTATCACTATCCTCTACTATTTAGCTCACTCTTGCATCAATCTGGAAATCCCAATACCCAAAATCACCTTAGTTTTAGCCCAGCTTTCCAAATGAAACTAGAAACTGTGCTCCAACTAGCCCAAAATACACCATGGGTGTAGTTGGAACTATTTGAGCACACTTGGTAGTTCAAGAACCTAGTTTGGGCTTCCAAATAGCATTTTGAGACATCAATAGTGTTGTTAGGTGCTTGGATAGCCCCCCCTATCTTAGCATGTCGTGATCTACATTTTGCATCTCCTAACCTTCATTGTCATCATCTATGGCTTCATTCCTTAGTTAATAGCCTTCATTTTGCATCTCCTATCCAACCATAACATCATACCCATCATCCTAGCTCTCTGGTATAGTAACATGGCAATACCCAACCCAAAATCAACAATCATTCAACTCGGTCTCCCAACTACATTGTGAAACTACCAACTGCACTCAAACTGGCCCCAAGTGCACCATAGGCATAGTTGGTGTTGTTAGAGTGCACTTGGTGCTATTAGAGTGTAGCTGGATACCTAAATGACCATTTTGGGACCCTAAAACTTCATTTAGAAGCCTCTATAGTTCCTCATTTTTTATATGACCCAAAACAACATCTTGTACCCAAAATCTCATTTTGCATCTTAGGAAAATTTTATATTGCATATCCAATCAACATAACCACCATTTTAAGTGACCTAAACATCATTTTGAACCCAAAACCTTTGAACTTAGTCCAAAATTTGAACAAAAGTATGAACCCTAGAGCATTTCATTGTGTCAATGGATAATGAATCTTTACCATGGTCATTTTGTCATTTTCTTTTATCATTTTATTTTGTCAAACTCTATCTATGTCGAGGTAGATTTGAATTTTTCATTTTTATCTTTTAATTTTTATCTCTTTTTGGTCAAGATCCAAAGTCTATTGTCACAATGTTAAACTCTTAGGTTAATACCTTTCAAAGATTTCACCTAAGTTCAAAACCTTGCATATACCCTTACCATAGCATTTTCATATTCCTAGTTTTCCTAAACATCATTTTGACTTACCCTAGTAGTAGATCCCCCTCATCTTGCATTGTTCAAAACCCTAGCATCATTTCAACTATCAAACCCTATCAACTTGTCTATCAACAAACTTGTCTTCTTGATCACTTATCCTCATTTTTCATAGTCCAAATTTCATTATCAACCTTAGCACACCATCCCTTGCATAGTCCACCTTGCATACATCAACTTCCAACATCATTTCCAAGTGAAAAAATCTAACCTGAATCATCACTTTGTATACCATAGAGTCATTTTCATCTCCTTTAGTCAAACTCCAAAGTGTCATTTACATTTTCATTTGCACATTTTTCCTAGGACATTTTCATCTTGCATATCAAAACCATAGTTAATTTGGCAACTCCTTAAGTTTCATAACACCCCTAAACACCTAAAAATCCAAAAAACACTCATATCTTGAATACCCACTTCCAAATTTCCAAGTTTTGCTCCATTTTACCAACTACACCCCTATTTTACCAACTACACACTTCAGGTGCACAATTAGTAGTTTTAGTACACAATTGGTAGTTTTAGAGTGCACTTGGTAATCAAGGATTTCATCTTACATTCCAAAACCCTAATTTTTACTTCCATATCTTGCATTGTATCCCTAAACCTTATAAACCACTCAAAATCACTCAAATCATTCATATTCTACATTTTAGTCACATTGATACCTCTGTTTACCAACTGCATACCTTCTTCTTACCAACTACTTAGCTTCAGGGCCCCAAGTGCACCAAGGGTGCACTTGGTACTGTCTAAGCATATTTGGTAGTTTAGGTACACACTTGGGAGGTAGGGAGTCCATTTAGGTTTTCCTCCATTGCATCTGCATCCTTAGGTATCATGCCAACACTTACAAGGACACAGTTAGGTCAAATACTTGAAGAACTATACCAACCCTTGTTCTCTGAAGCAAAAAAGAAACCAAAACCTCATCCAAGACCTAAGAAGAGCAAGAAATCCCAACAAACACTTGACAAAGACCAAATTGAGGTATCACAACCTTTACTTGTGGACCCCTTAAAGATGTATCCGCAAGATCATAATAATCAAGGGATGACACAACAAACCCTGAGCAACACACGTACCATGAAGTTTCCCTCCAACACTTTTCCTACACATGGAATGGTTCAATGAAGTCCTAACTTTGAACCTATATTCATGTTGATACGACCAGAAGTTGGAATCGTACTAACCACACCTAAGGATGAACAAACACACTCCTTCAAATTTAGCATATCCAATAGGAGTACCTTCAACCCTAACATATAAAATACACAACAAGATACTATACACTTAAGTGATGACTTTGACACTGATTATGACATCACTAATGAAGAAATTGCTAGGGCATGTCAAGATAAAACCTTTCAAAAGAACTTTAAACTTTTTTCAGCCCAAGAAATTGTCAAATGCAACCCAAACTTGGAGAGGCCTAAGTCCAAACATGAAACCAATTCAACACTCAAAACTATATAGCCTATGATCAATTTGGATGTAGATAAGGGAAAAAAACCTTTGGAGTTTTTGAGTACAATAATGGCACTTATAAGGCACCATCAAGAATCAAGCATTGAAATATTCCATAGTACATTTGAACACATCAACATTAATTCCTTGTTTGGTGAACCACAACCAATAAAGGGAAACAAAACTCTTCCTAAATATTCTGAAAGGACATTAAGACTTGATCTCAATCACATGATGCAACAACAATATGTGCCTAAAGGGACTTATACTCTAGGGATTCCAAACATATCTCCTTTGGAGGAAAATCAATAAAGTGCAACTTTGCTCCTAACTCTACCAAATGTTATGGAGCCTCCCATGAATACAACATGTGAAACATCAATTGCAACAATCACTATGGACATACAAAGGAAAAGTCTTATTGACATTTCACCCATTACCAAAAGGAATACATCTCATTGTCAAATTAATATGATGTCCCAAGGAGAAACATAGAACACAAAAAGGTACCAAAACAACAACCCAAAAATGATCAATTCTCATGGACATAGCCAACTCCCACAAAAAAACTGACCTACAGTGGTACAAGGACTTAAAATTTACAATCCACAACGAAGTTTAAATCCACTTAACACACATTTGACATATCAATAGCAAGATTAACCACAAAAAAACCTCAAGTGGTGCAAGGATCCAACATCCCTAACATGCACTCCAATGTAAACCCACTTGACTTACATGCAATGTACCAACAACAATTCCAACAACAATATGCCATGTTTGCTAAACAACAAGAGCAACTCAAGAAATATTTGGAATACCAAAGACACCTCGAACAATAAATTATGTATCAACAATATTTGTTACAACAACAACATGTACCACAACAACCTCAATAGATACCTCTACAACAACGATCACATACATAGTCCCACATGCAACCAATAGAGGCATCTCAACATCAACCACAACAAAGGGCACAACAACAACACATGGTACAATAATCATAGTTGATAATACAAAAATTACCACAAAAAGTACCCCAACATGTACCACAACCAAGACCCTTTTTTCTTTGAGGTACCAACATACCTCCACCACCTAGTGATACATCACCTAACTCTTCAGACACAAAAATTTCAGAACCAAGTAGACATAGTTATCACTATAGCAAGTATCTACTCATAGAAATAAAATACTTGAAGAGAAAAGTATTATGAAAAACCCTAATGAAGAATTACTACAACAATTTAAACAACTTTTCAAACAAGTCAAGGCATTGGGAGTCTAGAAGAAATAGGTTCTATATACAGAAAGGGACTTATATCCTAATCAATTTAATAAAAGTCTATATATGCCTCCATTCCCAAAACACTTTGAGGCTCTAAGATTTGAAAAATACCAAGGAAAAGGAAACCCCATTAATCACATTAGGAAATTCTGTGCCTCTTGTACTGAACTCAAGGATGAGCCCATCTATCTCATGATATATTTCCCTTGTTCTCTAGGTGTACCTACACTTGGATGGTACTCCAAACTTCCTAGTTCTATCAAATATTGGTAAAAGATGGTAGAAAAATTCATCTCCCACTTTTCCTTCAACATTATAAATGAGGTGATACTTTCTGATTTGTGCTCAACTAAATAGAAGATAGGAGAACCATATTTCACATTCTTACTATGTTGGAGAAACTTAATCAATCAATGCTAACTAAAAATTCATGAAGAACAACAAGTTAACCTATGCATTGAAAACCTAGTCCACAACTTAATGTATGAACTCAAGATCCAAAGTCCAAGTACCATTTCCAAACTGATGAAAAGGGTGCTAGTATTGAAGATACCCTTATCTATAAAGGAATCCTCAAGATGAACAAAGAAAACACAAACACCAACTTGTCTAATGATAAGGCACAATTTTTCTCCAAAAAAAAGAATGTGACCAATGATGGTATTATGGATGCATGAAAAATTAGCACAACACAACCTCAGTTGACTTTGAAAGGTGTGAACCCACAAATTCACAAACTCCTTATCAAACACCACCTCCACAATAGAAAATTGAGACTTCCATGTAGGATGGTCCTCAAAGACACCTTAGAAATAAAGATAGAAAATTCACACCTTTGGGGATACCTCTTGAGACTACACTTCAACAATTACTTCGTAATAACTTCCTGCAGTTACCCCCAATCAAAGATGAACCACTAAATAAAGCTTCTTGGTGGGATGACAAAAAATTATGTGATTACCACCACACCAAAGGACATGCAATACAAGACCTTATTGATGATGGTTTGATCATAGTCAATCAATCACTACTAGCATCCAATTATGATCACACTATTTTTAAAGATCCTTTGGATAACCACATCAAGGAGAAGGCCTCCAGTTCAAACTAAAACTCACAAACCAATGTTAATTACACATGCACTAGCTATGACTACACCATTAACTATTTCAATGAGTCTAATTCCCACATATCCACATTCACCTTAAAGGCTGAAGACCCTCATTGTACTATCACTACACACTATACCAAGCTCACTCTACCTAGAACTCCATCTAGAACTACTGCCTCTACTAGACCTATACCCCCTAGTAGAACTAATGATCTTACTTCATCTAATTATAGACTTGTTGAATAGCTTATCAAGACCCCTACAAAAATATCCATCTTGGACTTGTTGCATACATCCCCCCAGCATTAGAAGATCTTGGATCAAGCCCTTAAAGTGTTAGTATTCCTAGATAACATTGATGTTGCCCAATTCTAGGCCATGGTTGGGAACCTATCCACATCACAACATATCACCTTTTCCCCTCAAGATATTCTTAAGGATAGACCCAACCACAATGATCCCCTTCATCTTGAAGTCTTTATCCATAATGCCAAGGTCAAACGTGTCTTGATAGATGGGGGAGTGGGACTAAACATCTATACCCTTCAAGTTGTCAAGGGTCTAGGTTATTCTAAGGATGATGTGGATCTCTCTCAAAGAATCAAAATAAAAGCCTATGATGATGGTGAACACTTCTCCAAGGCCATCATCATATTACCCATTAGAGTTGGTCTAGCTATTGAGAATACATTATTCTAGGTCCTAGATATAGAAATGCATTATAACATCATACTAGGATGCCCTTGGATCCATGCTATGAAAGTCATGCCATCTACATATAATAAATCTCTAAAGTTTCCCTACAATAATGTGGAGGTTACCATCCCTGGTGACCCAAAACCTTTCTAGTTTTGTGCTAATCTAAGAGATACTACTACATGCCAAATCCCAACAAAAAATTAAGCACAACCCACAGATTCCTCTAAGTATGTGGATGCTGATATACTCCTTAGTAAGGCCAAGTAAAAGCTAACAATTGAAGACAAAGGGTGTGGAGATTACTTTCTATCTCAAGTATCCCACATTAGGGATTCATCACTTTCTCCCCAATATTATAGTAAATCATAACTATTGCAAGAACAACATTTTGAGATATGTACACAAAATGCCACTTCTATCAATGAGAATACATTTGTATGTATTGAGAAAGAAAAAGTAGAGCAAAAACCCATTTTGATATCTTCTAGCAAGTATGGACTTGGGTTTCCTATGATGCAAAAATAAGGCTATGATGGCTATAGTGGTCTTGGATATCAGAAACAAAGAATAATTGAACCTATCACTATGAAAGGACAACCTCCTAGTTTGGCACTTGGATTCAAACCATTATGAATAGGTCCTATTACTATAGTACCTATGTATGAGACTATGAATGTTTCAAACACTGAAAAGGCATTTGAGGATACCCAACTTTAAACCAATAGTCCTCTAGCTTCTAAGCATGACCCCAATAATATAATTGAATCAAACATCCATATATATATATACCTTCAATAAAAGCCCATTCAACACTAATGATGGCATCCCCTTAAGTTATCTTGAACTATTGGATTGGGACCAACGTGGACCATCAATTCTTGATCAATTCAAAAATGGTGACGCTCTCACAAATAACGTTGAAATCTATGAAGGCATTAAAATTGGTGATCATAAAGAAGCAATTTATCCTAAAGTGAACACATTGGAATATTTTGGTGAGCCAACTCCACCTTCTAGTTGCAAAGAAAAAAGTGAAAAAAATGGACAAAAGTAGGTCTCTTGGTGAAGACCAAGAGGAACCATTAGACCATGAAAAATAAGAAGCTAAGCAGTTCCCAAGGATACAAGGTAAACAAGATGATGCCATGAATATCAGTGTTCTAGTGTTCAACATGCCACAAAGTCTTTTTGAGCACTCTTGATTAGCCTTCATGTGGGAAGACATTGGTCTCAATCCTTCCAATCCTCCCCTATTTGTCCCCATATCTAGCTACCCAACTTGCCCATCACCCAAGATCAAATCTTTATCCAAAAAGCTTTTACATATGTCATCATCAGTGGCATCTTATTCAAATAATCCTTTGAGCCATTTATCCTCAAATTCCTTGATTCGCAAGAGGTAGACATTGTCTTACATGTGATACACAATGGTATATCTTGAGGTCTTTCTAGTGGTTTGATCTTAGCTATAGACTCAGAATGACTCCTACATAGTTATGTTTAGTTGTGGGTCCAAAGATTATCAGCTAGCAACACCAACAATATATTTCTTCTTATCATTTGTCAACAATGTTCTTGATTCCATCTAAAGGTCCTAGAAAAATAGCAAAAAATGGCAAAAAGTCCTAATAAAGAAACAAAGTGAAAAGTCATGAAAAAATGGATGCCTTGATGAAAACTTGGCAAATAGGCATCTTAGCATGAAAATTTGAGTCAAGAGAAAAAATTATGTCCATAAGTGAAAACCTGGCAAATAGGCACCATGTGTAATCAATTGTTGCTCCTACATCTATTAGGATTCAATTTGGTTTTTCCCCCTTTTGTCATTCCCTAATAATATCCTTCATATTGCAAGACATCCTTGCTCCTTGATCATGGCCCAAAAATTGGTTAATGTTCATTGTTATCTGACCTAAGCATCACTAGTCTGTACATACTGTCTTTGGCCTTTGTACATAGTTTTCATCTTGTCTGGGGGCATATCACCTACATAGTGCATAATTTTGAACTTGAATTGGGCGCATGTCCCTAAGTACATCTTACCCATTGAAGTTATCACATATGAGATTGGAGCTAACATTTAGAAATCCTTTATGATTCTTAAAAAATCTTAAAAAATTCAAATATGACGTTGAAATAATCACTAAAAATCATAAAACGTTTTGAAATAATCATTAAATATCATACAATGTCTTGAAAAAATTACTAAAAATCATTATAAAATCCTAAAATTATCATTAAAATTCATAAAATGTCCGAAAGAAATTCTAAAATTCACAAAACATCCTAAAATAAACCCTAAAAATCATAAAATGTCCTGAAGAAACCAGTCACACAAAAACATCAAATATTCTTAAAAACTTTAAAAATCACAAAACCCATCAAAAATTTGTAATAAACCTTGTACGTAATCACCCCTTTTGCATAAACACTTGTATTTTCATAGGCTAAAACTCAAATCACTATACTTCAATGACAATCACACTATCTAAGCAATGTGAACCAACAATCAATCCAATGTGTCACTATGAACCTATCAACTGAATCCACAAACAAAACCATCACATGATCAACCTGTCAAACACTATCTAAAGACTTAAAATACTAAAAAGAGAGTAATAATGGACAAGAATAGCTATTGGCTCACATTGTTTAGTAAGCAATTTATTTTTTCTTTGTTTTTCTTCGATCATGTTCCTATGTCACTCGATGATATAAACTGATCTATGAGAGTGGTCAAGATGGTTCATGGCCATCTTTTATTTTGTCTCTCAAAATGTACCTTTGAAAGTTTGGAGCATGTCTATATATCTCAAGAAGGGCAAGGTCATTTTTTGTCTACGTCATACTTGTTTATAAAAAAGGTTTGCATTAGTGCTCAGACCCTTTATACCATGATGGATTGCATTCTATTTTCCATATCAAAATAAAGCTCCATTTGACATATACTGCACTTTCTAAAAGAAAAAGTTCTCAACTCATTCTAACTAGTCTTCATCTTGCCTCCCTATTCTTCTATCATTTATCTCTTCATCCAACACCATGATCATGTATTCTAATACACCAAATCATCTTCATCTTGCATTCCTAAATTGATGCATCATCCTACACTATCTGTCAACCTTCTAGGGCTTTCCACCTAGTCCAACCTCGGTCTAACCTTTGTTTGACCAATTGTGACCAAATGTGACCCAGTTTGACTTATTTTACCAATGTTATGACCTCTTTCTATCATTTTTGGCATGCATGCAAAGTTTCAGGTCATTATGAGTCTAGTCGGGCTAATTTTGGCCCCCAGAGCCTTCTCAGGTGTAGTCTGCACTTTTAGAGTGCACTTGGGCTTCTCAAGTGTATCTAGGGTGCATTTGGTACTGTCATAGTGCACTTGTTCTTCCCAAGTGTGCACTGGGTGCACTTGGTTGCATTTTGGGTGTACTTGGGGTAGTAAGATGCCCATAACTACTCTCGGAGCCCCTATGTTGCACTCTAGAGCCCATAAGTTTTGCATTTCAACTCTAATTTTCAATCTATCAGTTGCATTGGATTTAAGGTTTCACTTTCATTACTTGGTCATTATCTTGAGTGGTAACCCCTAAAAATACTCTCAGGCTCCAAATCAACCCCCATTCTACACTCTAGAGCCCATAACTTTTGCATTTGAGCATTGATTTGTGCTTTGTCAGTTGCTATGGCTTTTTCTTTTTATTATCAAAAAATTGGCCTATAATTTTCTTATATTAATCAATTTATTGAGGGGGAACCCATATATATCACCCCTACTAGGGCATGTTGTTGTGACTTTCTCATTAGTGTTGTTTGACACAATGCTCAAAATTGTATTGTATCAAAGGGGCAAAATGTAGAAACTCAAAAATGGCTTGCATCTATGGTTTCATAAAATTTTCATACTAATCCATCCCACTTTCTCATTCCACTAACTCTGATCTTTTTTCCAATTTGATCATATCTCAACAGTGTTTGTCATCATTTGTTTCCTCTTTCACATCAATTGCAAATCAACTTGAAATCATATCAAATCAACCTAGAATCACGCCAAATCTACCTAAAATCACCTAGAATCAATCTTAATTGACCTGAAATGTGTCAAACATCCAAAATATATCATCACTTTTCCAATCCTAGGGATTTTTGTGGCTTTTAGTGCCTTGGAAATCTATCAATCTATAAAATCTTATCAATTTTACCTTAGTACTATCATGGCTCTCAGTACTAGGTCAAATTGTCATTCGCATCATTTGATCTTTGACATTGTTGAGTTTCTTAGTGTTAGATCATGGCATAATCAAATCAATTTAATAATATTGATAGTGTTCTTTGATGTTATTATGATCAACCTTATCAACCAATCTCGATCTTGTAGCATTTACAATATCAATTAGGTGTTACATGTCCATAGTTCATATCATGTGTCCTTGGCATGTTATAAGTTTCAATCAATCAATCAATTTGACCATGGCTTTGGTCTACCTATCATCATACTAGTCAATCTACATTATCATCAAATTTTCATCAAAGGATACTAACATCCTCAACTAATTAATTTTATTAATTAATTGATTCATCATTCACAAACTATGAGAATTCATAATTTCCTAAGTTCCATTTTCCACCATTAATATTGGTTTTTACTAATTTATATTTGTGTGGAATAATGGAATTTTAATTCAAATATTCCACATAATATTGACATCACCGTGACACATGGGCATGACACATCATGGATCCTCCATTTACACTTGGCTAAGATATCTCATAATCCATATATTCTTATTCCTTACACATGTCCATATTTGGCTTCCTTGTCATAGATTCTTGGCTTTAAGTGTGTTTGAGATGTCAGATGATGCATCATGGATCCTCTTCCATTTATAGCCATGTTTGACTTCGAAGTGTCATAAAATCCTACATTTGGCATCTTGTGTCATATGCATCATCGATTCTCAAAGGAGTCTCTTGCCAAGTTGTGTATCCAAGGTGAAAAGTCCAATGCTCTCATCTTGCATGTTGATTATAAAATGAGCATTCTTCCTCTCATTTCTCATCCCTAAGTCTTAAGTCCTCAAGTCCCTAGGTTCTTAGTCTTTTGTCCTCTCAAGCTAAAATCACATCTTCTAGTATTCTCATAGCATCATCATTAACATAGGTTTTGCTTCCAAATTGTGTGCACTATAGAAAATTGGGGCTATATAACATGGAGAAGAAAGAAGGACATGGGAGCTAAAAGTGAAAGAGGGAGTTTTAGCTTTGTGTTTTTCCTTTTGTTTATTTGGCTTTCATGGTAGACTAGAGGGTGTCAATGTATGTTTATTGAGTTTGTGATTTTCTCATAGTATGTTAGACTTTAGCCCATTTTCTGGTTCTACAAATTCTACTTTATTAGCTCAACCTAGGTATCTTTCTCTTGCATCTCAAAATTAAAAGCAAGTAAAAGAACTACAACACCATTTGGAACATAACCAAAGAAAAGAATGAAGCTGAAGAAAGGGTAAATCAAATTATAGAGATTTCTTTACATTTGAATTGCTTGAAGAAACCTAGAACTTATGTTATTTTTCTAAGAGAACAATTTTTTCATTGAAAATTAATCAAAATATCTTTAAAAGGAAATTGGATTATGAAGATGATTTTGAATTCATGGTTGATTACATAGCTAGTGTTCCCACAATTCACAATTTAGTATTTGAATTTTATCTCGATAGGTTCCTAATATGGCATCATATTCAATCTTTTTTCTCAACCTATATGTTGGAGATGTAAAAATTAGGACATTTATCTCATTTATGGAAAATCAAAATGAATGGGAAGAAAGAAATGATATGCTCATGGAAATGCAAGCAAGTCTAGGTCTTTCTAAAATGCAAGAATACCCTAAAACTAGTCCTTTTAAAAAAAAATTCAATGGTCTTGCAGAAATAGGTATACCAATAGAAACTTATTAGAAGAATTTACAAAAATCCATAAGGGATTATAGGGTTGTTGATAATTTGACATTTCAGGTTAGAAATTCTATAAGGGAGAGATATGAAACCATTCCATGAAGGATTACCTGATAGAGAACCTATGACTCCTCACAATTTCATCTGGTCACAATTAAGAGCTTGAGAAATTTGTAATATTACTGAGATACATGGTACTACATGGATTATAAAGAGATACAAAGCTCCATTAGTTATGTTTCCTCCTCCAAGATTCAATTCAGCCAACTTGTTTGATGGCAATAAACTTAGAGACTAGAGGAATGACATTGTTGGTACCAATGGATATCAACCTAAAATGACTTATGTTAGGTACAATTTTGGTGGACTATGTCTGTATATCAACATGGAAGAAGAGAACATGAATTTTCCATATCCATGATGATGACAACATGCAACTTAGGAAGGGGAGAATGATGATTTTTTTAAAAAAAATCATATTTTATTTAGTTTTTGATTAATCCGTAGCCATCTTTTTAAGTGATAAATATGTATAATTAATAGGATAATATACACTTTTACCTAGATTGGTGATACTTTAAGTTGATTTTGGACTAATGGATTAATGCTGACATTCGAATGATAATGCATGTTTTTGTAATATATTATTGGTAAAATCTTATAAATCTATGTTATTTTATACATGTTTTTGTGTTTTGTCATTTATGAAGTGATCACAGATTTGGGAGCTATCACTTGTTAGCATTGCAGTCAATGGAATTTAGAGTTTTAGTTAGCTTATGTGTATCTATCAAACCTAGAGTAGACATTTCAATCAAATGAAGGAAATACAATAGATTCTTAGGTAAAAAATGAGGAGTGATTGAGACATGTTGATGTGTGTTTCAAAAACTTATTGTCATTATTCCATCCACCTTTCTCTACTTCTTCATTTGTAATGACATAACTTTTAGTTATATTTTTTGATCTTGAATAATCAAATATGTAGGTTTTTGAATTTGAAATAAGGGATATTCCTTATAAATATCCTCTTACTACTCCTATTTAGAGGGTAATGACTATAGTAGTTTCTTAGTATAGAAAGTTTGGTTAGTATGCAAGATTAGAGGATCATTTCAATTTATTTAGTTATTGTTGTAATCAATGAATTATTCTTCTCTTGGTTTCATTTTTGAAGATTGCATAATATAAAGGAGTTGTTTGAAATGCATTTTTGTATTATGAATTCATGTTTATGAAGACTTTCCAACATTTAAATCCAAGCACTAAAGGTAGTTTATATGGTTTTATTTCTTGAAGTTTATCATTCTCAAAAAAATATCATAATCATTCCTATATTTGTGAATTATAAATGGATTAAGGTAGGAATCATTTTTGTTCGTATAATTTCTAGAGTTAGATCTATTGTAATTCCTCATGATAAGAATTAAAATTCAAAACATTGGATTAGTTGTTTAATTTGGTAGTAGAAGTTTAAATTTTTTGGTATTTTAAGACATAATTAGGACACTTTTAGTCTTGTAATCATTATTTCAATAAGTTAATCAATTAGAAAAATTATCTTAGGATTTCTTAATTTTAGCTTGAATTGTTGAAACTAAAAGGGGTGTACTCACATCCCATTCTAGGGTCAAAATTAGCAGTAATTGGGATCATTATATTTAGTTGTCTTTGGTAGAAATATGATAGAATAAAAGAATTCTAGACACCATTAGATAACCTCAAAATTTCAAGCTAGTCACTATTTATAGTGTGAACAATCCCCCAAAATCAATAAGTCTCATCAAGGATCCTTATAGAAAATAGCCTCGTACACACCCAAGTCAACATTTGATATGGAATAAATGATCAAATTTTACAAAGGAACTACATTTCAAATCATCCTCTTCATCATACTCTTCTTCTTCTTGTTCTTTCTCCTCCTCCTCCTCCTCCTCCTCTTCTTGTTCTTGTTCTTGTTCTTCCTCTTCCTCTTCCTATTCCTCTTCTTATTCCTCCTTGTCTTCCTCCTTTTCTTCCTCCTCCTCCTCCTCCTCCTCTTCCCCTTCTTCCCCTTCCTCTTCTTCTTCTTCCTCTTCTTCTTCTTTATATTCTTCTTCTTCTTCCTCTTCCTCTTTTTCTTCTTCATGTTCATCTTCTTCTTCTTCTTCTTCTTCATCTTCCTCTTCTTACTTGTCTCATTCCTCCTCTTCCTCCTCCTCCTCATCCTCCTCTTCCTCTTCCTCATCCTCATCCTCATCCTCTTCTTCTTCCTCATCCTCATCATTTTCCTCTTCCTCATCCTCTTCCCCTTCCTCCTCCTCCTCCTCCTCCTTTTCTTCTTCTTCCTTGTCATCCTCTTCTTCTTCATCTTATTCTTCCCCTTATTATTCCTCTTCCTCTTTTTCTTTTTCTCTTCATCTTCCTCTTACTCTTCTTCTTCCTTCTATTGTTCCTCATCCTTCTCTTACTCTTCCTCTTCCTCCTTATATTCCTCTTCCTCTTCCTCTTTTTCTTCTTCCTCTTCCTCTTCCTCCTCTTCTTCCTCTTCATCTTCCTCTTCCTCTTCTCCCTCTTCTTAATCTTCCTCTTTGTTCTCTTCCTCCTCCTCCTCCTCCTCCTCTTCCTTCGTCCTTCTTCTACTTATCCTCATTCCAATTTTTCTTCTTATTCCTCCCCCCTCCCCCTCTCTACCACAACCTCCTCTTCCTATTCCTCCTCTTCCTCCCCCCACCCCCTCATTGAGATACCAACATAGAAATCCTTGAGATCCCAAGGTAGAACTCCTTGAGATACCATATTTGGGAAAAAAATATGAATCAAATCAACATAGGACTACTTCCTCAAATAATACAACTCATAACATAAATAAGGATACTTAAGATATATTGAAAGTATACTATCATTAATTAAAAGATTTGATAAAAATACGACATATTTTAGCATGAATGTTGATGGTATTCCTATGGAGGAGTATGTTAGAAATGCTAGAGATATGATTCAAATCTTATGTGTTTCATTCGTGATAGAGTTTTTCATTGATGTCAGCAAACTCCTTACTCTATGAAGATTACTAGAATTATAGAGGAATAATTTTTTGGAATGATAAATGGTCAATGATTATTTTATGTGCACTTGAGCATAGCTTAAAAAACCTGTCATGATACTATGTCTATATTCACAAAAAGAGATTTGTAGTTTTGGCAAAGTTATGTAAAGTTTTTTGGAGGTTATTGTTAGAGACAATTTCTAGAAAGAAATTGCTAGTAAATTAGTTATATTTTTTGGTAAAAAGCAAAATTTTGGCTAAGCAATCTTGGAGGAAGGTTAGAGACATGTTGAGAATGCTATGGTTGAGATGGAGAAATCAGCTAGTGTAGTTTGACCAACTTATTGAAGATTGTTCAAAGTACTATTTCCTCTGAGCCAACTATTGTAAAAATCATTGTGGAAAAATTATAATTGTAATGTAATATCTTAATGATTTCCTATAATATTATTGTAAATTGGGAAATCCTTTGGGCCAACTCAATACTTGTTATTAGGACTTGGTATAAAGGAAAGATCATTTCCTTATGGTAAATCATCATATGTGGTTATATGCATTGTGATGTTTGGTTGAGTGAACTTAAATATGTAAATCTTTTGATCATAGAAGAGATTGACACATTTTGAGCTTCAAAATAATTGTATTGGCAAAGGAGTTTCTTTCTAGTTAGTTCAGAAATCTTGAATATGCTTATCTAAAAGATTGACTAGTGAAGACTATTACTGAGGCTATTTGGATAGTGGGTTTAGTTTTCCTCCTTTTAATCCCTAATAGGGTTAGCACAACTCCTAACAAGGTTGGAATCTCCTAACATAGAATCAAAGTCTCCTAATGGGAATATATGTACTGATCATATCTTATTGACTCCTAATAAGGTCTATCCTTTCACAAGGAAATTTTATGTTAGCACATCATCTTGTGGGCATCATTCCCACTGGGGTTTTTGCTCTGATAAAGGGTTTACCTAATTAACATATCTAGTGTTATCATACATGGATATCTTTCTAAGGTTTTTGTGTCTATGATTTACCTATTTGAAAATTAATGATGATAGTGAAAGTTATTTTAAGAACATAATTAATTTAGCCCCCTCTAAGTTATCTTGGTGGACTTTACTTTCTAATAGCATGAATGTCACCCATTATCATTTAAGGAAAATGATATTTATTTCCTCATTGTGAAATAATGAGACACTTGAGTGTGATCTAAGGCCAAAAGAGATGCACTTTAGAGATCATCTGATGCATCAAACAAAAGTAATACAAATTGACATATTAATAAAATAATATCCAATTAAATTATTGAAATTCAACTATTGGTACCTTGTTATCCTTCAAAATAAAAGAATCAATCCACTTTTTACTTTATAACATTTCCTTTTGAAATTGTGTTGGATGTCGACCATATTTCACCTCTTGTCAAAATATGACACATTGACTAAAACTTGATGGAGCCTCCAAAATGTTCCTTAGAAGCGACCACCAAGAACCTAGTAAAAGTGTTTTTTACATCTCTAGAGGCATGTTAATAATTGTCAAGAGAAATAAAAAATTATTTTATTTCAGAAATAACATATCACTAGGTAGGCAAAACAATTAATTTTTTCTATTTTGCAAAGACTCTACAAAGACCCTGTGAAATCATGATTTCATAGGCATGATTTGAGAAGCTTGCGAAGTAGAATTTTTTTTCAAAATCACAAGAAGTTGAAGATATCTTAATTGGTAAATTTTGAAATGGTTATTATAGTTTTGAAATCCATTGGAAGAGATACTTGTGAAAAGGTAAAATTATCATATCATAAAAATCTTGAAAAGTACAAAGTTTGAATTAAATGAGTGATGAGATATGATAAATTGGGAACACAAATATATAAAAATATGTGTGAAATGTTTTTGAAGTGAAATATGAATTCAAGGAAAATTAAATATACCTATTATATTACACAAGAATGTTGGGTTGATATCACTGTGGAAAATCTTATGCACATAGTTCGAAGATCCATCATCATCACGTCATAGTTCCTATTGCCAAAGTCTACACGAATGGGTTTGTTGGTTCAAGATAACCCAGTAGGTGAAGAGCCAAAGCTAGTTGCTCATATAGATCTCATCCATGAACAAGAAGACTAGTTAGATGTCATCCACATACTACTACATTTGGCATTGATTTTTGATGTCAATTTGTCAAAAAAAATGATAGAATATCATCTTCCATCTAACAAAAATGATTATCACTAAAGTGGTATTGGTACTTGTAGCCATCAATTTCATCCTTCTAGCATTGAGAAGAAGTTAGAAACATTATTTCATCAGGATGTCAAAACCCTAATTGTCTAAAAATAACATGGAAAATATTTTTTTAGGACAACTGCTCCAATGATCATGTCGTCACAACCATAGAATCCTTGTCAGTTTTCCTATCATAAATTATTCTTATAGCATTGGAAGTTTGATGACATGGGCATGGTACTTTTGAGGAAGCAAGCTAGAGAAAATAAAACCACAATACATACATGTGGATAGTAGGCAGAGCTCAAAAAATACAATCTCCATTTCACATTGCATTCCTATTAGAGGTTTATAGGTTTTTTAGGTTATAAGACATCATGAACATCATATTTGTGACTACTATAGGTGAGGGGTTCCCTCAACAAGAAAGAAATCTAATACAATAAAAACACTAGAGGACTTTTGATCAAAACAACTATGAGCTCCCCTGTTAGATCTCCAGCTTTGAGTTCCCATCCTCAATAAGAATTTCCTCAACATATATAGTCTTTACCTATACATATAAGAGTTTCTCATATAAGGTATATGCATAGGTGATGATAACACATCTTTATCAAAGCATTTCTAGGAGTTTGACCTAGCCCCAAATATACTATTGATAATCTTGTAATATTTGGATATCACTAGTCCATTTGTGGCTAGGTTGTCTCCTAGCAATGATTCAACAAATATTGCATGCTCGTCACCAATGCATATACCTTCTCTAATAAAATCTTATATTCATAGGTAATGAATGTATATGATGAGGAAATTTAGAAAGTTATTGGTGGTTGGAACTCAAAGATGAAGATCTAACACGTGAGTTCTTATCTTTTTTTTATCAAAAGTTTTTTAGTCATTTAGCTATTTCAATTTTCTTATTTTTTGTGGGCTTATATTAGCTATAGGAGTCATAATTATGATTTATTCCATAATATATAACTTTAAAAACCTATAGAAATCTCTCAAAAATATGCAAAGATGTGATGATTTTTTCAGCTCTGCCAGCCGTCCATGCTTATGGATTGTGGTTTCAATTGTTCCCAACTTTCTTGCTTAAAAGTATCATATGTGTGTGCATACATGCATTACTGGAAGAAAAATCAACAATGAAAGATCACTATTGATCTTTGATATTGAACTAGGGTCGCCTCTTGCATTGTCTAAAACCAACATGAAGATTGTAAATTCTAGCATCACTTTCTTGACACAATTATACTATGCATAGGTCATCAAACTTCCAAAAAAGAGCATTGGAATGATATAAAATCTCAAATAAAATAGAATAATATGAAATATTAAAGAAAATTATGGATTTATTAACATTTTCATAATAGAAAAGAAGGTCCATGATGTTCTAGTTATACCAAAAAGGTGTTTTTATTATGATTATGACAAGGGTAGGTGGATGATTCCATGAGAAATGATATCACATACATTATATTACCAACTACAATGGGGTATGTAAATGGTTGCCTAAGAGAAATTTGATTCAATAACTTGGATTATTGTTTACGTTATAATAAAGTGATCATTATCTATCTATTTTGACTTGGAAAGATGTATCTCTCAAAAGAGTATTAAAAAATCTAGTTAAAACCTTTTGATTAAGGGTAAAAGTTCCTACTATTTGAGATATGATAATATTGGTCAAATAATCATGAAATGTATGCTTGGATCATGAAAAAAAAACCTATAGTCCCATATTAAATAAATTCAAGTTTGTATGAGCAATCATTTTCTCCTACAAAAAACTTCCTACTTGTATGAAAAAACACTCTCTTGTATGACAAAATACTTACATCGTCACCTACATTGTTTCTACCTTGAATGCATAAGAATGAAAAGAGATGAATAAATTCCTATAAAAAGGAAAATCAAATTTGAATGGATCTACAAAGACCTACCTAGATTAGTCATAGATCTAGTTGTATATAATCTAACAATTGATTTAAAAGAAGAAAAACCATTAAGTAGAGATTACACAAGATGCACCCCTGATGCAGGAGCATCCAGAGTGTGCTAGAAAATCTTGAAAAAATAGGAGCATGTAATTGGGCCATCATTTTGGTAAAATAGAAGGTGTAAATTGGCTAGATGAATGTAATTGTGATTTAGAGCATTCCAGAAAAAAAATCAAGTCAAAAGGCCCCATGGTTTGAAAGTTATTATAGTTTTTTGGGTTTTGGAGACCTCCTAAGAATGCTTCAAAGTCAGGTTAAGGGCATTAAATGACCTTGAAAAGGGAAAAAAAATGGGGGATGAGTGAAGCTTGTCCATAGGGCTATAGAGCACTTTGAGAGCTTTTCATAAATGTAAACAGTTCATCAATCGAAGCTACGGTTCAAAAGTTATGCCTCCTGAAAGTTCGGTTACCGTTTTTGGATTCCTCTAGATTTGCGCCGACTTCTAATGCAGCTTTTGGAACCTTCTATTTGGTCAATGGATGCCTACTAGCACTTTCTAGAATGTATTCCTAGTCCTTAACCCTTCGAGGTCTATTTAAGGAGATTTTTGGCATTGTAAAAGGCAATTCGGAGTGGAGTTTGAGAGAAGGTACTGAAAGGAGAAATTATCTCCACATTTATGCTATTGTAAGCTCTTAGGATAGGTTTTGAAGTTTATTTTCTCTGTAATGAATGTACTAGCTTATTTTTCAATTAATACAATTTCCCTTTTCCATTTTGTCCATTCTATTCTTGGGTTGTGTCCCCATCAAGTGGTATCAGAGCAGGTTTTCCTGAGTGTGTAGACAGAGCGCCGACTATGAGGCAGTTTGTACGAGGACTATGTGGTTGTGGGTTTGAGTTAGAAGATGCCTCCATGAAGAGAGTGTGGAGGAAGGGCCAGAGCTATTAATCTTGAGGAGGTTAGAGCCCTCCAAAGGCAGGTACAGGCATTGCAAGAGGAGCTTTGTAGAGGAGCAAATGTTGTCGCAGGTGACGACCGTGAGGATGACAATGAAGAAGAAGTAATGGGACCAGAAGGGGAATTTGATGAGGAAGTTCTGAATCATGCAGAGGAAAGGCTTTTTAGGGCCATTACTAAGTTTGGGAAAAGACCTACAATTGAAGTGGGTGTATTTTCAAGAAATCTGAAACCAGATGAGTTGATCGATTGGATCAATGAACTGGAAGAATACTTTGAGTATGAGGATATCAGGGACCCAGATAGGGTTAAGTTTGCAAAGGCCAAACTGAAAGGCCATGCAAAAATCTAGTGGCAAGAGGTTCAATTGGAAAGAAATAGAAGAGGAAAGGAGAAGATCACAAGATGGGATCGCATGGTGGACAAATTGAAGAAGCAATTCATTCCTGTGGACTACGAGCTTGATTTGTTTAAGAAGATGCATGGGTTAAAGAAAGCAAGAAAATTAGTCCAAGAATATAGAGAGGAATTTTATCGACTCTTGATTAGAGCGAGGCATGCAGAAGCAAATAAGGAGAAGGTTGCTTGTTATATCAGTGGGTTGCGACCTAGCATCTAGGAGGAATTAAGTTTGGTAAGAATGACCTGCATTGAAGAGGCATACCAATTTTCCCTATGAGTTGAAGAGAAGTTGAATAAAAGGTTTGAAGGTAGACAAAGAGGGCATAGTCAAGGAGGAAGGGGAAGCGGTAGATCATCTGGAGGCCGCAATGAAACCCAAAAGAAAAATGAAGATGTGGGTACTAGCAGGAACCAGAGGAATGAGGGTTTCAACTGCTCCCATGATCAAGACTTTGGAAATCAGAGAGGAAGAGGTAGAGGATGTGGACAAGGAAGAGGAGGTTTTTGTGGTACCTATTTCCATTGTAATGAAGAAGGTCATCGTGCCTTTGAATTCCCTCAATGACAAGGAAGGACAGATAGGAGAGCTGAGGGCCAAGCTAGGGTTTCTCATGTGGATGAAGATGCACAATCATCACATTCGGAGGATGTAGAAAGAGGAGAGACCTTGGTAAATGAAAGAGTCCTACTAAGTGGTGAGATTGAACTAGGACAACGGAGGAGTTTTTTTTGTACCAGATGCAAGTGTGAGGACAAATGTTGTGACGTGATCATTGATGGTGGTAGCACTGATAACTTGGTATCAGAAGAGATGGTCTCTAAGCTGAAGCTCAAGAGGGAGAAACATCCCCAGCCCTATCGAATTGCTTGGGTAAAAGATGATCATAAGGTCCTAGTAAGTGAACAATGTTTAGTGAAATTCAAAATTGGGAGTTACCATGATGAAGTTCTCTATGATGTTATTTCGATGGATGTTTGCCATCTATTGTTGGGTAGACCATGGCAGTTTGATAGACATGCAGTACATGATGGGCATGCAAACACATACTCTCTGACAAAGGATGGAGTTCGCCACAAATTGAAGCCCATGAAAAAGGAAGGTGAAAAGGTATGTAGCAGTACTAGGATTTTTCTTGTTGATGAAAGGAAGTTTTTAGATGGCATGAAACACCAGCATATGTGCTATGCTTTGATTCCTAGGAAAGATAAAGAAGGTAGTAGTGAAATACCACTTGAAGTTTTGGATTTACTAAGGGAGTTTGGAGATATTATCTCTGATAATGTTCTAGATGGATTGCCACCAGTAAGGAAAATCAGTCATTAGATAGATCTGATTCCAGGAGCTAGTTTTCCTAACAAGGCTGCTCACAGGATGACTCCTACTGAAATAGAGGAGCTAAATAGACAAGTTCAGGAGCTATTGAGGAAGGGCTTGATTTGAGAGAGCCTGAGTCCATGTGCAATACCTATAGTACTCGCACCAAAGAAGGATGGAGAGTGGAGGATGTGTACAGATTCTTGAGCTATAAATAGGATAACCATCAAGTACCAGTTTCCTTTGCCAAGGATGGATGATCTTATGGACTGCTTGAGTGGAGCTCAGTACTTCACAAAGATAGATCTAAAGAGTGGTTATCACCAGATACAAATTCAAGAAGGAGATGAGTGGAAAATAGCCTTCAAGACCAAGGAGGGTCTTTATGAGTGGTTAGTCATGCCCTTTGGATTGATGAATGCCCCAAGCACCTTCATGCAACTCATGAATGAGGTACTTAAGAAGTATTTGGGAAAATTTGTTATTGTCTATTTGGATGATATTTTTATTTTCAGCAAGACTTTGGAAGAACATTTATTGCATATTCATAGTGTCCTTGAAAGGCTAAGGGAAGAGAAACTATTAATTAATTTGAAGAAGTGTATCTTTGCAAAAAGGGAGTTAGTCTATTTGGGGTTTGTTATATCACCTGAAGGTCTCAAAATGGATCCAAAGAAGGTAAAAGCCATCTTGGAATGGCCTACTCCAAGGTCTGCTACTGAGGTAAGATCATTTAATGGTCTAGTTAGTTTCTACAAGAAGTTTATTAAGAATTTAAGTGGCATATGTGCACCCCTAACTGATACAATAAGAGGGGATAGAAAAGAGTTCAAATGGACTGCAGCAGCTGTGAGAAGTTTTGAATTGTTGAAGAAGAAGGTAATAGAACAGCCTGTGTTGGCACTTCTAAATTTTAGAAAGGTTTTCCAGGTGGATTGTGATGCCAGTGGCAGTGCTATTGGGGCTGTATTAAGCCAAGAAGGTAAGCCTGTTGCATATTTTAGTGAAAAATTGAATGATGCAAAGAAGAAGTATTCTATTTATGATCAAGAGTTCTATGCAATAGTTCAAGCCTTAAAGAAATGGAGGCATTATTTATTGCCAAAGGAATTTGTTTTGTATACTGATCATCAGGCATTACAATACCTAAATAGCCAAGGTAAATCAAATCAGAGGCATATGAAGTGGGTAGAGTTCTTGTAGAGTTATACATTTGTGTTGAAGCATAGAAGTGGAAAATCTAACAGGGTTGCAGATGCACTAAGTAGGAGACAGTTATTGCTTACAGTAATGCAGGTTGAAGTAGTTGGGTTTGATGAACTCAAAAATTTGTACCCCAAGGATCCTAATTTTTCTAAAGCATAGAAAGCTTGTAAAGAACCTATTGCTGTAGATAGAACCAAGTGGTTAGACTATTTGATTCAGGATGGCATGTTGTTCAAGGGTAGTCAATTGTGCATTCCAAGGAGTTCCATGAGGGAAAATCTGATTAAGGAGAAACACAGTGGAGGGATGGCAGGACATTTTGGTCAAGATAAGACCATTTCCATTCTTAGAGAACATTATTTTTGGCCTCAAATTTCATAGGATGTGAAGAAGTTTGTACAGAGTTGCCAGGTTTGTCAAGTTGCCAAGGGGTTTAGTCACAATACTGGACTATATCAGCCATTGCCTGTTCCATTAAAGCCATGGGAGGACATAAGTATGGATTTTTTTCTTGGATTTCTGAGGACATAAAGGGGTTATGACTCAATATTTGTGGTGGTTGATAGGTTCTCCAAAATGGCACATTTCATTCCATGCCACAAAACTCATGATGCTATCCATATTGCAGACCTGTTTTTCAAAGAGGTGGTAAGACTACATGGACTTCCAAGGAGTATAGTTTCTGATAGAGATACTAAATTTGTGGGATATTTTTGGAGGACATTGTGGAAGAAGTTGAGAACAAACCTAAAATTCAGTTCCACGCATCACCCGCAGACTGATGGCCAAACAGAAGTGGTAAACAGAAGTCTGGGCAATTTGCTGAGATGTTTAGTTGGGGATAAGCCCAAGGGATGGGATTTGATTCTACCACAGGCAGAGTTTTCTTATAATAACTCTGTAAATAGGAGTACTGGAAAATCACCATTCCAAATTGTATATGGGAATAGCCCAAGGATTGCACCATAATTGAGGAAGATAGAACAAGGGGAGAGGACAAGTGCTGAAGCGGAAGAATTTGCTGAACATATCAAGCGTCTACATGAGGAGGTTCAAGCACACATTACCAAGATGAATCAAGAGTATAAAGCTAGGGCTGATCAAAGGAGAAGACATAAGGAATTCCAAGTAGGGGATCTAGTCATGGTGCACTTACGAAAAGAAAGATTTCCAATCGGTACTTATAACAAGCTGAAAATGAAGAAATTTGGCCCCTGCAAAATTTTGAAGAAACATGACTCAGGAAATGCATATGAGGTGGAGCTGCTAGATGGTATTCACATTTCTCCCATTTTCAACATTGTAGATTTAACAGAGTATCATGATGATGGTGCAGATGAGGAGCTGGTGTTAGAGCCATGTCCAATTCCTACTTCTAAGAAGGAGGAGATAGAAGACATTCTAGATCATCGTGTGGGTAGGAGTACCAGAAACAGGCACTATGAAGAGTATTTGGTCAAATGGAATGGACGACTGATCGAGGACTCAACTTGGATTTCAGCAGCTAAGGTTTCCCATTTGGGATTTCCTCTACCATTCATAAAGTGACAGGGTCACTTTTCAAGCTACCCTGGGTGTCTGATGTAGGAGCATCTAGAGTGTGCTAGAAAATCTCAAAAAAATAGGAGCATGTAATTGGGCCATCATTTTGGTAAACTAGAAGGTGTCAATTGGCTAGATGAATGTAATTGTGATTTAGAGCATTCCAAAAAAAGAATCAGGTCAAAAGGCCCCACAGTTTGAAAGTTATTGCAGTTTTTTGGGTTTTGGAGATCTCTTAAGAATGCTTCAAAGTCAGATTAAGGGCATTAAATGACCTTGAAAAGGGCCAAAAAATGGGGGATGAGTGAAGCTTGTCCATAGGGCTATAGAGCACTTCGAGAGCTTTTCAGAAATGTAAACGGTTCGTCAATCGAAGCTACGGTTCAAAAGTTATGCCTCTCGAAAGTTCGGTTACCATTTTTGGATTCCTCTAGATTTGTGCTGACTTCTAACACAGCTTCTGGAACCTTCTATTTGGTCGGTGGATGCCTACTAGCACTTTCTAGAATGTATTCCTAGTCCTTAACCCTCCGGGGTCTATTTAAGGAGATTTCTGGCATTGTAAAAGGCAGTTCGGAGTGGAGTTTGAGAGGAGGTACTGAAAGGAGAAATTATCTCCACATTTATGCTATTGTAAGCCCTTAGGGCAGGTTTTGAAGTTTATTTTCTCTGTACTGGATGTACTAGATTATTTTTTAGTTAGTACAATTTCCCTTTTCTATTGTGTCCATTCTGTTCTTGGGTTGCGTCCCCATCAACCCCAAGGGTTTTTTTGAGGAAAAAGTAGATGATGCTACTATATATATTTTATTATTAAAAAAGAAATTCAAAAAATCCATGGGGAAAGAAATAGGAAGAAAACCACACTTCTTAGCCCCATTACAATATATTCATTCATTTACAATCCTCAATACGAGACAATATAGCTTGAAACTTAAGCCAATGTGACATCATACAAATTGGCCAATCAGGAAACATACACAATCCTTTAAAATATGTTATATTAAAAACCAATGAATATGTAAGCCATAAAAAACTATAAAAAATGGCATATCTACCAAAATTGAGCATAGCGCCAAAATAGTCATCCTGACCAAATATAGAAAGTGCCAAAAATAATCTATGCATACACCCAACACTGCATTCCAATAGAATACATACATACATACATACATACATACATACATACATATATACATACATATATATATATATATATATATATATATATATATATATATATATATATATATATATATATATATATATATATATATATATATATATATATATATATATATATATATACACATATACATATATATATAGATATATACATATACATATATATATATATATATATATATATCTATATATATATGTACATATATATATCTATATATATATGTATATGTATATATATATGTATATATATATATATATGTATATATACATATATATGTATATATACATATATATATATATATACATATATATACATATATATATGTATATATATATATATATATGTATATATATATATGTATATATATGTATATATATATATATGTATATATACATATATATATATATATATATATATACATATATATATATATATATATGTACATATATATATATATGTATATATGTATATATATATATATATGTATATATATATATATGTATATATATATATATATATATATATATATGCCCAATCAATTCCTATCTTGTTCATCAAGAATAATAGTTGCTAGCATGGAATGAAAACTAAATACCTTATACATGTCATGATTCACTATCATTACCTTCACATCCTAGGTTTGAAAGATGATCAACAACTAAATTACCTTCCCAGTATGTATGGGAAAATGAGCATGATTAAAAGGAATCAATAATCCTCTAAATTTTGTTATAGATATATGCCAAACTCTGGTTATTGATTTTCTTGTTAATGCAGACATGAATAGAAATTAGGAAATCACTTTCAACATGGATTTGAGTACATCCCAAAGAACTAGCAATCACTAACCCTTGTAATAACGTAGAGGCTTTAGCCACATTTTTCATACCCTATGGGATAGGGGATGAATATAAGGCAATTAGAAACTGAAGATGATTTCTCAAACATGCACCAATACCTGACTTTCCTGAGTTCCCATGTGAAGCCCTGTCAAAATTAACCTTGATAACTCCAAATTTAGGTGGGGACCATTTGATCTGTGATCTAGCAAGACCTCTCGATGCACCATTAATAGAAAGAAAGGGTGGAAGAGAAAGATAATTCCACTCCTTAAGTTTAGAGTCATTGCAATTGGAAAATAAAATGTGTGAGGAATTATTCTTAATATTAGCTTAAACCAGTTCTAAGATTGACTTTTCAATAATAAACTTCACAACATCCACTATGGAAGCGGAATGCCTAAAGATATGCTTGTTTCTTTCCCACCATAAGACCAAATAATAAGTGAAGGAAAACATTTCTAGATAGATCCAAGGAGAGACTTTTTATACAATGTGGGCCAAGATTCAAATGAATCGTAAATGGTATTAGGGAGTGACATTACAAAATTTAACTTATTAAGAACAAATTTCTAGCAATCCTATGCAAATTCACATTAGAGAAAGACATGATCTACATCTTCAAGAGCTTGTTGATAGAGAAGGAAATTAAACCTCTAAGTAATGTTGAATTTTACTAGCTTATCACTGGCAAGTGGTCACTTTCGAAGAGAAAGCCAAGAGAAACATCCAGCTTTAGGAAATTTGCAATCGTTCCAACAAAATGAAAATGCTCTAGTTTTGATTCTAGCATCCAAAAATCTATTAAGAGCCATGCACCCAGCCTTAACTAAATAATTACCATCATGTGCAAGGGCCCAAAAGATAGAATCCTCATTCTCATGATAAACAACCTATTTCTCATTTAACTTTTCCTTTAATAACTTGACATAAAGATCAAAAATAGGAAGAATACTAGGCTCCTTCCAAGTGACCTAATGTGACACTGGATCCACATGATCTATATAATGGCAAACCTTATCTCCCCAAGAATATTTGAAAACATGAATAGAATCAAAAAATTTAGGAATACTTACTAGTGGGGGGAAGCCATTCCATGAATCATCCAAAAGCAAGCCCTCTGCCCATTGTTAATTTGCCAAGATAAATAATCACCATTAATTTTCCTGGATGAAGCTATAAAATTCCACATCTCAAAGCCTTTGGAGAGAGTTGCAACAGTGATGATTTGAATGGGATCCATTGAGTCTAGGTACTTGGATTGCATTATTTTGCACCAAATGCTATTTGATTTCTTCATCATTTGCCAAACCAACTTTCTCCCATAATCTTTGTTTTCAAGAGAAAGATCCTGAAGACCCACCCCACCACATTGCTTGACTAAGGACATATCTTGAAGATAAATTAAAGGGATTTTCATTTGTCTTATCATGTTGCTACTGTTGAGCTGTCATTTTGTATGATGCTTAATGGAAGGAATCCTTTCAAACTCCTCTCTTGAAAATCTAATTTGGGATCAACTCCAAGGTTCTAGGTGATCTTGTGACCTACTAGAATCCACTTAGTTGAAGATAAATGTGTCTATTCATGGGGAGGCCTTTGCTGGTTCTAACCAATTTCATATAGGATGTTCAATTTGCTTGTTGTTTCAAAATTAACTACAAAAGAGATATGTTTTTGGTATTTTCTATTTTTAAATGAATGCAATCTAACAATGCAACTATATGAATTCCTAATTTATCCAAGTCTCAGTAAAGAAAATAATGAAGATAAGGTAACAAGGGATGAAAGAAAATAACATGAAAGGGAAATTCCTAATGGAAATAAATCATGATAACAACATGTATGCAAGTTAAAACATTGAAAAGCTTAGGTAGGAAACCAATGAAAATAGGATTACTGCTTCCTGAAATTCACTGATGCAATCATTGATGGGAATTTAGTAAAACTAAAAGATGTTTCACTTCTTATCAAATCACAAGGCCATAGAAAGTGCACCCATGTGAGACAAGAACCTTTGTAAGAAAAATAGGGTGATATCTTCTCCAACTTGGTATGTTAGTAGAATTAGTCAACATGTGAAAAATAATAGAACTAAAATATTGTACAATCAAATCAACAAAAAAAAATTGTTGGCTCTATTATTATCATGAACAAGAATCCAGAAAAATAACACACTCTGGCAAGAATAACCACACTCAACATGAGAGCACCAATAATATATATTATTGAATCAAAATAATAGCCTGGAATACATGTTACATTCCTGAATTTATAAGAAATTATCTCCTCAAGTTGTGTTGAGAGTGAGAGATCTCTTAATGAAAACATATAATTTTAAACTAATAAAGCAAATCTAATAATATACAAACTAACTCTCTAAATGGTGCTAATTAGGACCCCACCTTTGTTTTTATCAATTAATGGGTGCATGAGCCTTTAAATGTCTTAAAACAAAGAAAGAAGCAATATATAAGAAGGAAGAAGTTGTAGGAAGATCTAAGAGACCTTGGAAGTTCTAAAAATGGAAGCTCAACCTTCTCTAACCATTTGTAGGAGTTAAAATGCCATTAGGATGAATTTATGGTGCATGGAAAGCTCTAAATTTAGAATTGTTAGTTAACTATTGGTGCACCTTTGGAATAGTGCACCTTGTGCACCTTGCACACCTTAGTGGTAGGACCAAAACATCCAAAATTTCCCCAAGTGTCAAAACTCAATTTCTAGCTTTTAGGTTTTCTTCCCCTTTATATTAGAGCTATGTCTAGATGCTTGCTCTTGAATTTCTCTAAAATCTATGCCACTTGGGAAGCTTCTAGCAAATCCAATTCTTTATACTTGTCTTTAACTAATTCTTGTATGATATCTTCTTCTGATGAAGCATCTTCAATGGTTTCTTAGAACTATTGAACCACTGATTGTATTGTAATGAATTTAGTTCTTGACTTATCTTTAAAAATATCAAGGTAGGAATCATTGTAATAATTCTCAGTTTCTAAAATCTACTCTTGTGTTTGATCTTTCAAATTTTGAATATCTTCATGAAATCTTTCCATTACCTTATTTTTGGTAGGTATCTTCTCAACCCAATTTTCCAATTTATCAATCTCATCCATTGTATACACCTTTGTGAGTTTGCGATAAGTCTTTGACCCTTTATTATTTGAAACACTTGAAGGTCTTTTCCCTAGGCATGTACCTCATCCATTAGCCCAAAATCCTAGTCCACTATGGATACCAACTTATCCACATTAGTTTGAACATGGTGTAACAAGTTCAAATTAGCTTGTATAATTTTTCACCTTTATCCTCAAAATTGTCATGCCATTTCTAACATGCACCAAAAAATGAATCTAACTATACACTTTACTTATCTCTCCTCTCAAATACCATAGCAAGAGTGATTTCTGGATTATCTAGGTCAATAGGGCCCACAACTTCATGCAAATAGCCTCTCAAGAGATCAATTTGCTTCCTTAGTGTCACCAACTCTAACTCATAGCTATCCACCTAGTTAAAGACCTCCTTTATGCCTGTAGTGATCAAAACTTTAGTAGTGTCTACTGTGAGTTTTCCTAAAAGGACCTCCTTGATCTAGTAGTCATTAGGACTCAAATCCTTGATGTCATCATCTATTGGAGGGATGGAAATATGTGCAAACAAGTCTCAATCCTAATTCTTCATTACAAAGGCCAATGTTCATGCATCACCCATAGGTGGCTCAAGATTCTTGATGGCTTCCACTAGCTCATCCATACTCTCCTCTTCATTCAAGTTCAACTTCCTTTTTAGTCTAACCATAACCTCCCTCTTTAGCTAGGTTGATGTAGTACCCATAGGAGACATGTATTTGGATGAAGAGGGAGTTTGGCTTGCCAACTCTTTTCTCTTATGACTCCTTTCCAAAGTCTTCTCCTTCTAAGAGAGATCTATATTTGAAGTTTTTGTATCTATTGTAGCTATTTTTCTTGCCTCTATATCTTGAGAAGTTTGCTAAGATTCTTCATGTATCTGCCCCTCCTATAATAATTCATTGACTAGCCTTTTCTTTGGCTCTTCTCCATGTATTGCTTGTCCTTTCTCTTATGTGATAGGAGGAAGAGGAGTGGCTGAACCTTTGTCCAAAAAAGACAAGTCCTAAAATGGTGGGGGTGATGTACCTAAAAACCCTTGTGATCAAGGTGGCATTTCATTCCAATCCTCTCCCAAAGGTTACCCACTATTTTAGTCCCTATGGGCATAAAATCAAAATCAGATATGTTGAAGACATCTATTTCTCACCCTTCCCACTCATCAATCCACCACTACTACTCATCTTTAGAAATAGTAACCTAAATAAGTTCCTTAGGAATAGATGGCGAAATTATGGTTGAGCTCTTTCTTCTTTCTTCTATTGTTGCCCTGGTTAAATGAGTCCTTTAACTCAAGGGGAGATTATCTTCTTCTTCTTCTTCTTCATGCACCTCAGGTATGGTTTTAGGCACTTGAGGGATGGGAATAGCCTTCTTTTGTATCTTTTTCTTTCTTGTCTGTATCCTTATAGGTACAACCCTAGCTTTCTTAGGAGCTAAAGGAGAGGCTTCTTCCTCTTGAGCTGGTGGCATCACCTCTTGTACTTCCTTCTTTGGTTCCTTCTCCTATTCTTGTTCCTATTTAGGTTAGGGAACTTATGCAATATCTTGATCTTGAGCCACTTCTTGTTGAGGCTCTTCATTCTCTGGTACTTGAGCCCACTCTTCTTGAGGTGCTTCAGATTTAGGCTCAACTTATTTTGGGAAATATCTTTTCCTATTATTTTTTCCTTTATCTACTCTAAAGTACCCAACATCCTTGTCATGTTTATATACTATTTTTGGCCTAACTGGAGATTGGGTAGGGAATTTTAGCACTATAACTTTTGCACCTTTACCCTTTACTAGGTGTATTGTGGCTTAGAAGGTGACAATCTATGGAACTAAGTCAAGGTTAAAAGGCTTCTTGATCCAGTCCCTTGTCAACTAAATTATGTGCCCTATCCTATGGTTTATATCTACATTTTCATCCCTATCAATCTCCACATTCATAATAGGTCTATCATATATCTTGTCTTTGTTATGCAAGGGAGCCAAGACATCTTGAGTGTCTTGGTAAACAACCTTGAGTGGGACCTTTATCTTTAAGGTACTCCCTACCAAATATAGAGTAATCTCTTATTCAAATATTATATTCATCTATTTTGTTCATTCGATGATCTTCAATAACATCTTCATGCACAAATTATTTCCCTGCCAAATGCTAAACTCTGCTAATATTGTCAAAATAGGGACAAGGGGAGTTGTAATCTTCTAAGGGATATTGATCCCACTCTAACTCAAAAGTCATGATTTCCTACTTCTACTTCACCTCAAATGCACCTATATTAATGGGTGATACTTATGTCTTGTTATGATGTTTTCTCACTCTGTCATATGCAGATGTGATTTTTCTTGCAATCTCCAATACAATGAGCCTATCCAATGGATATCTTGGGAGTTTTTTTAGATTCACCATTGTACCAGCTACCCTTAGGTAAGTGAATGTTTTAAATTAGATGTAATAGGTACCAATCTCTATGATCCTTGTTGTTACCTCTATTGACATCCTCTTAGCATAAGCACCCTATATGAAATGGATGATTGCAAATATGAAAGCATCATTCACTATCTAGAATTTTTTGCTCTAGTCTAATAACTTCTTCTTTACTAATTGAGGATATACCACATAGGGCAAAGCATTGGCATCTTGCATGGTTCCCATCTTGAACAGTCCTGGATAGTCAATCATGCTCGCTACCAATAAGTACACCAAATATGATGTCATGTAAAATTTGGGATTGGCTTTAACTCCTACTAGCTATTCATCTAAGTTTTCACTTAGTATTATGGCCCAATTAATTGGCTTTTTGGTTTTTGATGGTATTTATGTAATGTACCATCCAGATGTGAAGTTTCCCAGCTATCGATAAACCCATGATTATGCTCAAAAGTATAATAGCATAACTAATGTTGTCCTTCATATATGCTCTAGTCATATCTACCTTTCCTACTCTCCATCCCAATGGTGTCCTATCAATAAAAATTATGATTGTATTATCTTTGTGGCCTTCTTCTCATTCTCCCTATACCAAATTTTTGCTCAATGATAAGTTATCTTTGCATGTTGATTTGTTCTAGGAAGATGGAAAAATTTCTCAATATTCCTTGGTATTACATCCTAGACTATCTTGTATATGAAACTTTTAACAACTCTTTCCTCTGAGGATTTTATTGATGTAGGATGAGATGCTGCATTGACCAAGCTTGATCTGATAAGTGTTGACACCATCATGGACCTCTCTTTAGGTTTATTGCAGAGTGTACAAGGAATGCATTCTAGTCGATGTGTCTGAACATAGTATCTCTAATCTCTAAATGTCCATCTTGAAAATTTGATTTCTTTAGTGCTCCTTGGAATTTGAATACTATGGGCTTTGCAGCAATCATTTCTGCAAGAAAGGATGATGAGGAAGCCATCTTATCTACACAAAATAGAAAATCATTAGTCTGAAAAGTTGTAAATTAATCCTTAAACAAACCCTAATTAGTAAAAAATTAGACCCAAAACACCAAAACTTAAGAAAATCAGCTCAATCCCCCTTAAAAAGCCCTGAAATACAAGTTAGCACACCTTGATGGGTGTGATAGGTGCATGTAATAACCTTAAAAAGGTCATTTTGTATATAGTTGTGCACATGCACATGTGCACTATTGCACACATTGCATTTGACCATTTGCAATGGGGGACTTGAGTTAGTCTTCAAAATGCACTAAGGGTGCACACATGCACCCCTTGATGGGTGTGGATGTGTGCACCCTCACTTAGTCTTTGTGCTTAAGGTTAGAATGATGGTGCACATCTAAACACCATTAATTTACTAGTCTTTTAGGTGTGCACCTTTACATAGGTTTTTTTTTAAATCTTTTTAGGTTTCTTGTTACATTTATGAGCATAAATAAAGTTGTGCATATGTGCACCTATTCAAGGTGCACATGTGCACACCTTTGATAACTTAGTTGTTTGTGTGTGTGTGTGTGTGTAGGTTGGAAAAGTTTGGTGCACCTTTGAAGGTGTAGAGGTGTAGTCATGGGAGCTTTGAAGGAGATAATGAAGAGACGAGGAGAGGGGTCCCAGGTATTTATAGACCTTAGGATAGTGCACACCTTTGGAAGTGTGCACTCATGCATGTGCATTAGTGCACATCTCCAAAGGAGAAAAGAGCTCACTTACACACCTTAGGTAGGTGTGCATGTGTGCTAGTGTACTTTTAGCACTAAAATCACCTCTTTACCCTCAAACCCTCAATTTTGACAAATGGTTTTTTCAATCAAAGGACTAGGAAAGACCTAGACTCTAGGTAGAGTCCAAAAAAGGACTTAGACCTTGGACTAGGGGTCTAGAAAAACCAAAAAATATTACTAGGGGGTCCCCATTTCTAGGAGAAATTGGGAGTTCATTGTGAAACCACAACAACTACTCCATAGGAAATTTTTAATGATGTGCCTAATTTTTTTAATCACTGCCACTAGTGCATGAAGCATAGAAGTGAAATAATTTGGTATAGTTGAAAGGAAAAATATGACTAAAATATTTCTTCCTAAAAATGAAAGCCACTTTTTCATGCTAAAATTCTAGTTTTAATCATGTCCATAACAGATTTACTATACAAAACTTTGTTTGTCCCTACAAAATATAGGAATTCCTAGGTAGAATGAAGGAAGAATATCTTGTTGGAACCCCAATATTTGAACTATCTTAGAAGAGATAAGTTCATTTGTAAAGAAGATGTACACTTTAGACTTGGAAGCACTAATACTTTGTCCCAACACTAAAGTGTACAAATCTAAGACTTTCTTCATAATTCTAGCTTCTTGCACTGCACATGGCCAAATAATAGAGTATCATTTGCAAAAATGGAATGAGTGACCACAATTGTAAAATGTAGAATTTGTAACCCCCTCCACTAATTTTGGACATGATTCTTTGAGGAGATCAACCTGCTAAATGCTTCTGTCATAATAATAAAAAGTAAGGAGATATTGGATCTCCTTGTCTCACTCCTTGGGAAGAAGAGAAGAAACTAGAAGGAACCTCATTTATAATTACTAAAAATGAAGCCCTAGATAAACACGCCTTGATCCTTTTGCACCATTTATGAGAGAATCCAAGGTTACACTCAAAAAATGTTAGAGAAGAAGTTCATTTGACGTATTGATTATCCTAAATGGGTTTCCAACATTGCACCTAAAGGTAAAGCTATCAGGGAAATACACATGTTCACAATTCTAAAATCATAATTTTGCATGTTCCAAGGATTATTTTCCACTACCCAGCATAAAAATCATAGTGGATTTAACAATTGGACATAATTGTTATCTCAAATGGATGTGTTTTCAAGATATAATCAAATTATAATTATAGATGAAGATCAACATAAAAAGAAATTTACTACCCCTTTAGGAGCATTTTGTTATCAATTCATGCCATTTGGTGTTAGTAATGTTAGCACTACCTAACAGCACATGATGACCACTGTTTTCCATGCCCTTCTAAATATAGCAATGAAGGACTACATTGATGAAATCCTCAGAAAATTAAAGACATCTGACTCACACATTGTTGTTCTTACCATGATGTTTGATAGATTGTAGAAGTATAAAGTGCAATTTAATCCTAAGAAATGTGTCTTAGATGTACAATTATGAAAATTGTGGGTTAAGAAAAAGAATTGAGGTAGACCCCATGAAAGTGAAATTTATCCTCCATATGCCTCCTCCTGACACATTGAAACAAATTTTCATCTTACAAGGCATACTATATTCCATTAGAAGAGTCATGTCCCAACTAGCATATAAGGTCCATCCCTTCATGCATTTTCTCAACAAATATATCAAGTTCATATGGGATTACCTATGTTAGAAAGAATATGAACAATTCAAGGTATATCTAGCAAATCCTCTAGTGTTGATCCCACCTATTTTAGGTTGACCTCTAATCTTGTACATATAATACAATAAGAACAATTCAAGGTATATCTAGAAAATATTCTAGTGTTGATCCCACCTATTGTAGGTTGACCTTTAATCTTGTACATATAATCTACCATAGTTTCAATGGGTTCTCTTTTAGTATAGCTAGATGACAATGGAAATAAATTTTTTATTTACTATCTCAAAAGAACACTAGAGTTAATTATAAGTTGAACTACAGTTCTATTGAAAGAGATTGTTTCATTGTAATTACATATAGAAGTAACATCATTACATTCTTATCATAGTACACAACTCATCACCAATGTGGATCCTCTCATATATCTATTATCAAAAGATGCACTCACTAATCACATAGAAAAATGGGTTCTAATTCTTAGTGAATTTGACATTATCTATGTAAACCATTAGGCTATAAAGGTAGAAATAGTTTCCAACCAAATAAGAAATTCTCCTCTTCTAGGAGAGCACCCTATCATAGTTGATCTTCTAGATAAATTAATAATTACTATCACCCATAGTATGAAGTGGAAGCTCTATTTCAATGGTTCTTTCACACATAAAGGTTCCTATTGTCACTTAGGTTTGCACCTTGTCCAAAGACTATGCATGAGGACAACCTAGTGAAACATGGAAACAACCTCCAAGCTATGGAACTTGAACTATGAGGTTGAGTCTACAGAGAAAGCCGGCTTCCTCTTACTATCAGGATGAACCTAACTACTCTTGGAGAGGAAAAGGGAGAAGGAGAGCATGAAAGAAAATCTGCCTAATCTAATCTAAAGAGGCGATGCACCAAAATAGAGTGTTTAGACCAATCTCTGCCCATATATGCACTATTGAACCAGAATGAAACTAAGGATATACACATTTAAACTTGCTTTAATCTAATAATCACATGCATATTAGAAGACCAAGATGAATGACACAAAGAAAGAGAGATTCACTTATATTATTATTCGTAGGCTAAGGAGATATAGTCATGTAGATCATAGATCTCTACAACACACTAGTAAGAGGCAAAGAATTCTTGCACTTTCATACCAATGGCTGAAGGAGATAAGATAGAAAATCATGTATTTCAGAGGCACAGGGGAATTTACACTGAGAATTTGCAGAGTAGTAACAGAGAAAATAGAGAAAGGTCGACCCTTACAAAATTCATAAAATTTTCTTTATAGTTCAGGCATAACTGAGGTTTTCTAACTATAATTACTTCACAACAACCTACCATTAAGTCCTGTAGAGAACAATCATGGAGAAAATTTGATCTGGATACGGATCCAGATGCAATGATATCTGATCTTGTGTCAAATAATGCCTTGAGAGGATGGAAATAGTGTCATTAAGCCACTTTGACTAGGTAGATGGATTGGATTGGGGGGTAGAGTGTTCCTCTCCATGCTTCACATTCACTTTGGGTGGTCAAAATTGATCACGAAGATCAAATCGCATAAAAATTCTTGACTCTCTTCATTCCTGAGCACTTGAATCAGCAGGGTCAACAAGTCAACTAAACTTTACATCCAAAAAGGGCTACATGGACCAATAACCTCCTTTTATCTTTCCAACTCGCAAGAGTCCAACGTGGTTGACCATCTCTTTTCATTACTAACTACGCCAACCCTCAAACTCCAACTGCAACGGTCACGTTAACTACCAACCGCTAACCATTACTACCTCCACTGAACCCATTGGGACATGTTTCATTGAGGTACTATGTCACTATGTGTATCCTTTGAGAAATTTTCCATAGCGAGATAGCACCCACCGTAGATTTAGACTGATCTGATGATCGTGAAGACTCGCCATATTACTGCGCTCTGCCCTTAAAATAAACTTGAAAACTTGGACCCACGAACCACTTGGTAACCACATGGCACAACCTGGCATCCTCATCTTGGTGAGACCTAGCCCCACTGATCCACATGGCACAATAGTGCTATGTCACTATGGGTAATATCCTCGCAGCTTTCCATAGCGAGATAGCACCTATAGTCAATTTCCTTAGATCCATGGTGATTAACAAAATTGTACAACTACACACTGAGTTGGCTAAGTGGACCAATGAAAAACCACCATTGTACTATGACCCACCTAACAACTGCCACCGAGGGTGAGCCATAATGTCACTTTGGAGAAGGGCGGGCCCATTACATCATCTGTTCCATGCATCACCAAGGTGCTATGTCGCTATGGATAATATCCTCATAGCTTCCCATAGCAAGATAACACCCACCGTTGATTTCCTGAGATCTAGTGGTGGGAAAGATGGATCTAAACTATCAGTATGCCAACCAATAGAAATTGGCCACGTGCCAACCTATTTGACAAATTCTCATTTGCGTCCCACCAAGTGAAGCAGGACCTACATTCTATATAGTCATACCTTAGCCAATGAAAAGATTGATCAACTACCAATGTGTGCCAAATTTTATCACTAATATCTGAAGGGGCATGCTTGGGAGCCACCTTCTTTCTGATGTCACCACAGTATCACTTTCCATGTGGGCGCTATGTCACTAATGGCAAGGAACATAGATTTTTTGATAGTGCCATAACACCCACCATGGATCTAGCAAAATTTGGTGCTGAAAAAACAATAAGGAAAGGGAGGACCCACCTGACACATGGTGAAAAGGTGCTATGTCGCTATGGCAAAGGACCATGCAACTTCCCATAGTGAGATAGCACTAGCCATAGATATCTTTTAATCTGATGATGAGGAAGTTGCGAGCTTGTAGGAATAAACCTATGAAATAAATAATATCCTAAGGTTTCATCATTTAATTTTTTTGATATTCCTGGGATGATTTAAAATAACATTAAATCGAGAAGTGATCGTTGGGTGGGCAAGTATTTAAAATTCAAATATTTGGCAGGGGCACAATATGTAACATTTCTGGCGACTCATAGGGGATGCTAGCTTGCTATGCATAGACTAGTGACCTCATGCATCCATTGGATTACAGAGTCAAAAAGATGTGGATCCTATGTATACTATGAAACCCTAACCCTACCTCTGAGAGGGAAACCCTGAAACCCCTGTCTCTACAACTCGAACCAGAGACCAAAACCTCCTTCTGCAACCTTCAAAATTTCAAAACTTGTTGTCTCATGAAGACAATCCTATGCTTGTGCACTTCTTGGAAAAGTAGAGAACAAACTAGAAACAAAACTAAACTAACTATGTACATGGAATCTCAAACCCTTAGAAACATGGCTTGAGATAGATCCCATTGACTAGGATGGGCAAAATTTCACCACTAGGCCTGCTTAACTAGAAAGCATTGGCCTGCTTGCAACTAATAATCAGATAGGGACCACTCCACAATGCATCAAACTTTGAGTGTCTTCCTAGTTTTGCCCTATTTGCATCCCATTTTAGAACCAAATCTCCCTGCCTGAAGATTCTGACCTTAGCCTTCCTGTCAAAACTCTTTTTTACCTGCTGCTAGTGTGTCTCTAGGGTCTGCATGGCTTTACTTCTCTTCTCTTCCAACTCCATCAGCTCTGCCATTCTTACTATCATGGCATCATCTTCAATCAACTCTAGCTGATGAGCTAACTCTAGGGATGGGAACTCCAATGAAATTGGAACCCTTGCTTCTCTGCCATAGACTAGCACAAATGGTGAATTCCCTATTGACCTTTTAGGCATTATTCTGTCAGCCCATAGTGTACTCTTCAATTTTTTATGCCAACACCCCTGGTTATCTTCTATTGTCCTTTTCATGATCCTAATCAGGTTCTTGTTGGAGGACTTAGCCAAACCATTACCTTGAGGATAGTAATTTTAGGATATGCTCAAATAGATATTATGATCCACTGCCCATGCACAAATCTAACCTCCAACAAAAGACTTTGCATTATCTAAAATAATGGTTGAAGGAGCACCAAACCTAGTCATAATTCCATCAAGGAATTCCATAACTGAAGATTCAGTGACATCCTTCAATGCAACTACCTCTATCCATCTAGTGAAGTAATCTGTAGTAGCTAAAATCCATTTGTGACCTGAATTAGAAGGAGGATTGATAGGGCCTATGGAATCCAATCCCCACTGAGAAAAAGGCACCTGGATAGGATAAAGGGGAAGAACTACAAGTCTTTGTTTGCTAGGGAAGAAGGCACATTTTTTACACTTCCTTACATACTTATGACAATCATTAAACGAAGGTGGCTAGTAATAACTAGCCCTCATGATCTTCATTGCAATTGTCCTTGCTAGGAAGTGGCCACCATCAGGACCATCATAAAGTTCTTTGATCACTCTTTCAGCTTGGTCTGTATCAAAGCATCTTAATAGGGCTCAATTAAAATCTTTTCTAAAGAGGACATCGTCAACTATGACATAAGGAATTGACTGTAATCTATACTATCTCTTTTTAGTTCTATCTAACTCTTGAGGTATCCATTGTCTAATAAGAAATTCATCATATCATCCGTCCAACTCCTTGGGTTGCTATTTCTTACCTCTTGTTGCTTTGTCAGTATCATAGCAACTTCCTCATTAGGTTCTTGAGATAATAACATCTGTTTACACAACCCCCTCCCTCTTACTAGCTTGGTAATCTGAATGTCAATATCATATTCCATCACTTTAGTAATCTAGCCAGCTCTTTTCTCACTAATATTTTTTCTCAAAAGGAAATCCTTCACACTAGCATAGGGTACTAACAAATGAATCTTATTATGAGACAGGAGGTGTCTAAATTCCTTTAAAGCTCTAATGATTGCAAGGGCTTGCTTCTCAACATAACTATACTTATGTTCATACTCTTTAAGCCCTTCACTAAAGAAGGCTATGGGCTACTTGTCACCTTTATCATTTCTTTGGGTTAGGACATAAAAAATTCTTGACTCACCACCTAGGGTATAAAGGATGAAATCTTTCTCAAAATTTGGATTCATGAGAGTAGGGGTTGAGGCTATGGCTGTCTTGATCTCTTCAAAACTTTCCTTCCCTTCCTTGGTCCATGCAAAGACCATACCTTTCTTGAGTGTAGCTATAAGAGGTTTCACCATGGTAGCAAGATTAGGGATAAATCTTCTCACAAAATTTATCTTGCCTAGGAAACTTTGCAGCCCTTTCTTGTGTTTAGGAAGAGGGAGGGAAAGTATTTCTTTTGTTCTCTCTGGATCAATGGTTAAGCCATCCTTAGATACAATGTGTCCTAATAATTTTCCTTGGTTAGTAGCAAAGAAACTCTTGCTTGGGTTAAGGGAAACCCCAAACTCTCTACATCTTAAGAATACTTTTCTTATATGATCAAAATGATCTTCTACATCCTTTGAATACATAGTGATATCATCAAGGTAAACTAAGACAAACTTGTCAATCAATCTTTTGAAGGCCATCTCCATTGCCTTCTAAAATGTAGCACCTACATTGGTTAGTCCAAATGGCATTTTACAATAAGCATAGGTATGCCATTTAGTGGTAAATGTAGTCTTGTACCTATCAGACTCTTTAACCAGCACTTGATTGTAGCCAGAAAATCCATCAAGAAATGAAAATCTCTTTAAACCACTGACCTTGGACAAAATTTTCTCCATAGAAGGGAGAGGATGATGATCTTTAAGGGAAGCTTGGTTAAGGTCCCTAAAGTCCACACACAATCTAATTTCTCTATTCTTCTTCCTAACAAGGACAAGGTTTGCTACCCATGATGAGTGTTTGATAGGGAAAATTATGTGGGCCTCAATCAATTTGGATAGCTCCTTTCTCATTAAGGGTTCAATCTTAGGATTCACTAGTCTCTATTTTTGTCTTATTGGTTTTAAATCATTAATTAAATCTATGGTATGCTAAAACAACCTTGGGTCAAAGCCCTTTAAGTCATCATATGTCCAAGCAAATACATCATTAAATTCTTGACATAGATGAATAGACTTCTCCATGTTTAAGAACTTTCCATCAGCACCCATGACTGGAGTGTAGTCATCTTCATCAATAGCTAGGTTCATCGCCCTGCCTCTTGCTTGGTCATTAGGATTGAAAAAACTCTCTAAGGTAATGAGACCCTTAGGAAATTTGTTAGAATTGAGATGAATGATCTAATCACCATACTAATCCTGCAGTCTTGACTGATTTCTCTCTAAAAATTATGCCTCATTCTACAAGAAGCTTACAATTTTCTCATCAAATTCAAACACTTGCCAATGGGTGTTGCTATCAGGGATAGCAGGCCTTACTACCACTCTGATTTGTTGCTTCTTCCCCTCCTCAAGATTCCCTGGCACATCATAAGATGCACCTATTGCTGCAAGTCTATCAACATGTTTGTTATCTTTTCTAGGGATGCTTTGAATATTAAATGCATTGAAACCTTCAAGAAAATCCCATACCCTATTTTTATAAGACTTGAGCAAACCATTCTTGGTGGTATTTTGATCTCACTTGATTACCCACCAACTCACTATCTCCATTCACCCTTAAGGCTTGGATTCCTCTTTTTTGAGCAAGTAGGAGACCTTGAATCAAGGATTCATACACGGCTACATTATTAGTGCAACTAAATTGGAGTCTGAATGAGAAGTAATACCTTACTTATGTAGGAGAAATTAACATTACACTATCCCCTGACCCAACCTTATTTCTTGAGCCATCAAAGTACATACTCCATATCCCATTCATATCTTCTTTAGTACCCACAAGATTGGGAACTAGAGCATCTTTCACCAATATACAATATGTAATAAGGCCTATCTCAAGGGTTTCTAGCATAGCGTCAAATTGATATGCATTAGCCCATTCATCTAGGAGAAAATTAGGTATCTCTGCTAGGGAAGTGGTGGACTCATTCACTATGTCATTCTCATCCATCTCTAGGATAGGGCAATTCATGTTGATGGAATTAGGGGTGTAAGATTGAGTATGATGGAGGGCTTGAGGCTCTACTTTGATTTAATCATTGGCTCCATATCTCATCTTGAAAGACATATATGACCAATGAGAAGATATGAAACCACCTATTTGGACAGTAAAGTCTCTTGACAGACAGATGGCAAAATATGGCTTGACCTCAGCAATAGAGATATCTTGGGTTACAGTACAACCAAGGCATGCATGTAAGGCCATCTTCACATTCCTAAGGATCCCTATAGTCTTGATAGTACTACCATCCAACTATAATACATCCCTAACAATGGGTTCATATTTCATTTCCAAAGCATCAACAACACACCTAGGCATCACTGAACTGCTAGCCCCTGAATCAATCATGCAATTATGGACTATTTTGCCCCCTATAATTAGAAAAACATAAATGGAGGAGGTCTAACCTTTTTACTTGTTTCTACCTCCCTTGATTTTTGTACTAGGCTTGTGGCACTTTCCATGCTAAGTGTCTAATCCTTTAGTTCAATTCTTTCCAATTCTTGCTGCATCAACCTCTTTTGCATGGGTATAGTAGAAACAACATCTCACATGAAGATATTCACATTTTTCTTCTTCATTTTCTCTGCTACACTGAATGGCATAGCAGGTGCTTTGGTAGAAGCTTTGGGAGCTGCAATTGTATGAGGTTGAGATGGAATAACCCGAGGATCACTTGCATCCTTTCTGCCATGATTTTGCCTTTGCTACTGAAAGGCACTTGATTGATTATTTTCTTCTTGCTCATGAGATATTGCATTTGAAGTTGAGGCCTATTTGGGAAGAGGGATAGCATCTTCCATAGCTCTTATTTTTCTTCTAGTGTTATGAGAAATGGAATCATGGTTTACATTACAATGCTCCTCCATCTGATGATTCATAAAAGAGCAATCACCCTATCTTTTCATATTTGAGGCATCTTTAAATTGGTTGTCCTTGTATGATGGTTGTATTGCAGGCTCTTGGACTATCAAAGCCATAAAATATTCAGCCTTCTGACACATACAATAGGCATAGGGGTAGTTACAGGAGGGACAAAAATCTTGATCTTGAGCCATATTGTTTTGAGGGACTATGGCCCTACTTTGGTTTACATTTGAGGTTGAAGCATGGCCACCCTGCCTATTCTAATCAAAAGAATTGTTCCAATGATTAGGATTTGGAGGCCTACCACTAGTTGGAGTTTGATATTGCAATTGATGAGGCCTACTACCTTGAGCTTGATGTATCTCTAAAGTCACCACTTTGTTGCTTACTTTCTGCATCATAGAGGAGTTGTCCTCCAGCTTCTTCCCATAATCTTGCAATCTTTTCTCTAGGTTCTTTTCTCTTTTATCCATGTTCTAAATTAGAGATTGCATCATCTCTTTGATTTCATCTATCCCATTTGAGGATGTGGAAGCTTGAGGGACTGGGGCAAGGGATTGTGATGTGGAAGTTGTGGGAAGGGGATCCATTATTGGTTGATGATTTGGAACATCAGGGAAGAAAGGCATAGGAGGCCTTAGAGCTAGCTTAACTCCTTTTATTAGGATGTTCTCTAATTTTATTGCTATTTCATAAGCATTAGGTAAGGTATCTCCTCCCATAGTTTGGATTGTAGTGGCAATATCACTATTAAAATCTCTAAGGCAACGCAAGAAGGCATTACCGAGGGTAGGCTTCACTAAAGTAGGTATTATATCTCATGTCTTTTGAAATCTATAATTAAAATTAGTCATACATTCATGGGGGGCTCTTTTTATAGTAGTCAACTACTCCAAAAGTGACAAATAGTCACTTTTATCCTCAAAATGTTTGCACAATCTTTCTCCTAATCCATCCTAATTTATTATAGAACCATGAGCTAAACCTCTATACCATTGTAGTGCTTTTCCTTTCAAGGATGATGCTAGGAGCCTAACTACAACATCATCCTCTATAATGCCATGGATATTCAAGACATTTGTAACCTCTTGAATGTGTTCTGAGGGAGAGATAGAAGTTTCACTAGTAAACTCTGGTATACTTTTGAGTGCAGCTACTGGTATGTCATGTCTTTGGGCTAATAAGAGAGGGCTTCCACCATTAAAGGTGGAAAAAGTATGAGCTCTAGGCAATGCCATATAGACAAGTGATCTATTGATATGTATTGATGGTAGTCTAGGCTGAGCTCTAATAGTAGGAGGAGTAGAGATAGATCTTGTAGGTGTATTTGTTACTATTGCACTCCTAACTGGTGATAAAGATATTCTAGTCTTCCTTCTTCTAGGGTTTGAAAATGAAAGCTCTTGATACTGAAACTTACCTCTAGAAGATGCCCTTGTTTCAGCTTTGGGCATGAATCACTGCAACTTTGGTCTGGAACTAGCTATGTATTTGAAGCTCAGAGTTGCCAAGTACTTTGAAGAATGAGCCTCTTGAAGGCTTAAACACCAAAGCCAATACTATCTCCATGATATTGATCTTGAAATCTTCCCTTTTGACACTAGTAGGCTTAAAATTTTCTAAAAAGATGTTGTCCCACTAGGCTTGCCAAAAACTATTATCACTTAGGTTTGCACCCTTGTCCAAAGCCTATGCATGAGGACAACCTAGTGAAACATGGAAACAACCTCCAAGCTATGGGACTTGAACTGTGAGGTTGAGTCTCTGGAGAAGGCTGACTTCCTCTTACTATCAGGATGCACCTAACTACTCTTGGAGAGGAAAAGGGAGAATGAGAGCATGAAAGCAAATCTACCTAATCTAATCTAAAGAGGTGATGCACCAAAATAAAGTGTTTAGACCAATCTCTACCCCATATATGCACTATTGAACTAGAATGAAACTAAGGATATACACATTCAGACTTGCTTTAATCTAATAATCACATGCAGATTAGAAGACCAAGATGAATGACATAAGGAAAGAGAGATTCACTTATATTAGCATTCGTAGGCCAAGGAGATACAGTCATGCAAATCATAGATCTCTACAAAACACCAGTAAGAGGCAAAGAATTCTTGCACTTTCATACCAATGGCTGAAGGAGATAAGATAGAAAATCATGTAGTTAAGAGGCACAGGGGAATTTACACTGAGAATCTGTAGAGTAGTAACATAGAAAATAGAGAAAGGTTGACCCTTAGAAAATTCATAAAATTGCCTTTATAGTTCAAGCATAACTGAGGTTTTCCAACTGTAATTACTTCACAACCTGCTATTAAGTCCTGTAGAGAACAATCATGGAGAAAATCTGATCTGGATATGGATCTAGATGCAATGATATCTGATCTTCTGTGTCAAATAATGCCTTGAGAGGAAAAAAATGATGCCATTAAGCCTCTTTCACCAGGTAGATGGATTGGATCGAGGGTAGAGTGTTCCTTTGCATGCTTCACATTCACTTCGGGTGGTTGGAATTGATCACGAAGATCAAATCACATAAAAATTTCTGACTCTCTTCATTCCTGAGCACCTAAATCAGCAAGGTCATAAAGTCAACTAAACTCTACATCCAAAATGGGCTACATGGACCAATAACCTCCTTTTATCTTGCCACCTTGCAAGAGTCCAACGTGATTGACCATCTCTTTTCATTACTAACTATGCCAACCCTCAAACTCTAACTGTGATTGTCACATTAACAGTCAGTCGCTAACTGTTACTGCCTCCACCGGATCCACTGGGACACGTGTCACCGAGGGGCTATGTCACTATGTGTATCCTCTGAGCAATTTCCCATAGTGAGATAGTGCCCACTTTGACAATCGTGAAGACTTGCCATATTACTGCTCTCTACCCTTAAAAGAAACTTGAAAACCTAGACCCATGAACTACTTGGCAACCACCTGGCACAACCTAGCATCCTCATCTTTGTGAGACTTGGCCCCATTGATCCACATGGCACAATGGCACTATGTCACTATGGGTAATATCCTCGTAGCTTTCCATAGTGAGACAGTGCCTACCATCAATTTTCTTAGATCCATGGTGATCAACAAAATTGTACAATTACACACTAAGTTGGCTAAGTGGACCAATGAAAAACCACCATTGTACTATGACCCACCTAACAACTGCCACCGAGGATGAGCCGTAATATCACTTTGGAGAAGGGTAGGCCCATTATGTCATCTATGCTACACATCACCGAGGCGCTATGTCGCTATGGATAATATCCTTTTAGCTTCCCATAGTGAGATAATGCCCACCATTGATTTCCTAAGATCTAGTGGTAGGAAAGATGGATCTGACCTATCAGTATGCCAACCAATAGAAACTGGCCACGTGCCAACGTATTTGAAAAATCCTCGTTTGTGGCTTGCCAAGTGAAGCAGGACCCACATTCTCCACAGTCATACCTTAGACAATGAAAATATTGATCAACTACCAATGTGTACCAAATTTCATCACTGATATTCGATGGGGCATGCTTGGGACCCACCTTCCTTCTGATGTTGCCATAGTATCACTTTCCATCTGGGTGCTATGTCGCTAACGGTGAGGAACATAGATTTTTTGATAGTGCCATAGCACCTGTCATGGATCTAGCAAAATTTGGCATTGGAGAAACAATAAGGAAAGGGAGGACCCACCTAACATGTGGCAAAAAGGTGCTATGTCACTATGGCAAAGGACCGTGCAACTTCCCGTAGCGAGATAGCACCAGCTGTAGATATCTTTTGATCTGATGATGAGGAAGCTACGAGCCTACAGGAATAAACTTAGGAAATAAGGAATATCCTAAGGTTTCATCATTTTATTTTTTTGATATTCTTGGGATGATTTAAAATAACATTAATCTGAGAAGTGACCGTTGGGCAGGAATGTATTTAAAATTCAAATATTTGGCGGGGGCACAATATGTAACAGTTCTAGAGTAGAAATCTTGTTTGTTACATCATAATGTGCCTCATTCTAAAGTCTTGTAAAATCTAATTCCTTTGTATAGAAAATATAGCTTAGTACAAAGGCCTAGTAACAAGACTTTGACAAATAATTCTCTAGAATTTTAAGAGCTTGCTTGTCTTTGGTGACTCCCAATTGGTTGTCAAATACGCAATGGATGAATATGAGACAAAACATGAGAAGTTATTACCTTACCATAGAGTTGTAGAGGATCTTAAATAGAACCTTGTAGACATAATCTTTCAATAGATATCAAGGACTAGTAAAAAAGAAACAAATGCAAAAGCCACAATAGCTTCCATGATCACCATGCTATAATACAATGCTAAATGTATTTTTCTTATCAATATTATCATACTTCCTACTTATGAACAACTGAAATTAGAGTTGGTGTGTGAAGTTTTTGGTCTCGAGTCTATATGGTACTTCAATATTTATGCCTGCCTCTATAATAAGACAATCCCCATTACCATTTCCACCAACCAAAGAAAGATCTTCATTTATCACACGACTTGATTTACTATTCTAGATGGTACACTTTTCCATAAACACTTTAATGGAACTCTCCTCTACTATCTCAATTTAGATGAAACCATAATAATGTTGGAAGAGGTACACCAAGGAATTTGTGGATCCCATTTAAGTGGACTCACACTGGCTAAGAAACTTCTTAGAACTGTAATGCCCCACCAAGAGATCCAAAAGAATTAACCTAAATTTTTACTAAGTTTGCCAAACATTTAAAAAAAAAAAAACAAGAAAGTATAACATACACACCAAACACATAGTAGCGGAAGCAATAACATGTAATCATCAACAAACATACATAATAGGTTACATTCCTTAAGGATCCCAAGACGTTGAGTCACATTTAAATTTAATTAATCTAAGTTTAACAACTACCACATCCACATGAAAGAATAATGATAAAGTCCAATGTCCATCTAATATACATTTGTTCCGAATGCCTCTTGGCAAATTAATTTAGAATGCTCAATCATCCACTGTACATGTCACAGGGTATGAAAGGCTAAAAGAATATACATAAGTAGAAATAAAGATACATCATCCTCCAAGAATCCATGATACAAAGTACAGTAAAATAAATGAAACCATATACTATACATGATACATCCATCCATCATAAAAGATATAAACATCCAACATGAAATACAACTATCCATCTATCATAAAACACAACTAATCTAAGTGTGTGGTTCCTCCCAACCATCAATAGCATCATTAGACCATCGTGGGCCCTAGCCATCCCCCACGCATAACATCCCAAGTCACCAATAAGATCGTCGGTACTATAGTAATAGGGATATCACACCTAAAATATGCTACAACATATGCATAAAGAAATCTAACATACTAGAATAAAGCATAAGTATACAACATCATCTAAATATGATAAACAAGCATACCAAGAAGCTCCAGACACGGTAGCAATAGATGGATCTCAAATGGTAAGAGTGAAAAAGCACTACCACCCGACCACGTGGAACCTAAATGGTCCACTCCCACCGTGCTGAGAAGATAGTCTCAAGTCCCAACTAGGATACTAAATCACATAAAATAAATACTCTCTAAGTCTAGGAATCCTAAAAGTATTCTAACTCAAAGGGTTCTAGCACATAGATCGACATCTAGACCTAGAGGCACCACAAAGACACAAGTAGGAATCTACCATGCAAGTGGGAAAGTGTCATTGCAAAAGTCACATAGAAGTTACCCGAGCAATCCCTTAGGAATCTCAGGTCCCTAGTGATCCCTGTGGCCACTAGTATCCTCTCATATTGACAAGGCATACTACAGAATGCAAGGTCGTAACCAAGCGTTCTCTCTACCGCATCCTAGTCTGTACTAGCACTCAAGGCATGGGAGAGAACATACAATTAATCTTGTTAGGTTCATTTTACTCTCATTTAGTGTAAATGTTATCACTTATTAAAAAAACTTACAATGAGTTACCTTGGCAGCCACTTAGGGCCCCGGCCCCAATTGCAAGCCACTTCTTGACACTACACATAGGTAACCTACCCTAGGCTCATGAAATCACAAAACACAAAATCACCTCATCCCTATACAAGTGATTGGAAAGCATCAAAGATAAATCACAATAATCACATCAGTTCTCCACGAGAAACTGGAAAGCATCAAATAATAATCATAATGATCACAACAGTTCTCTATCAGCAACTGAAGGCATCAATGATAAATCACACTATCCAATGGTTCTCCAACAAGCAACCAAAAAGTATCCCAATAATAAATCACAATACTGATCGAAGACTTCAGAATGGTCAAGTCAAACATGTCACAACATGACATCATCAAGAAAAAATCATCCAAAGCATCTCAGTCATCTCAAGCAACTAGAAGACAAATCAAATATAACTAATCGATGACTCAAAAATGGTTAAGTCAAGTATCACATAAACATACACCTCAGCTTCACACAAGAAGACTGGAAAGCAATAACAACCAATAAATACAAACATCATAGAGCATATCAACACATCGCCATGGTTGGGTTTAGAGAGATTGAGAATAAATCATCATAACATCACATACACATAACCCCCAAGCCTCTGGTAATAGCCTAAGACTGGTCAATGCTAAACCAACCCCATAACACTCAAAGCATAAACAATATAAAGAAAACATCATAGTCTCACAATTGGTTTTGATTTGAAAACATACAATTGAGTTAAAGGCAAACTTCTAGTTCAACGTGTGTTTTCAAGTAAATAAGATTTTTAGAACTACCCTTATAATTTAACCCATTCTTACAGACCTATAGATTGCACAATAACCTCTATTCGCTTTTAAGTCAATTCTTTCAAAATAATCAAAAGTAATTATTTATTCAAATTATAATGTTTATTGATCTTAGAAATAGAAGCCTATAATTTTATTAAAATCGATATTAATAAAATTAAATACATTTAGAACTTAAATTAAATGTCCTTCATTATTAATTAATCTTAATTAAATCATATTTAATTAATAATTATATAACATATTCATATTATTGCACAACTTATGATTCCAGTTTATTTTAATAATAACTTAATTAAGTGTTCTAATTAAATATTATTAATTTACAATATTCAATTTTACTCCCAAAAATATTTTGATAATAATTAATTAATACTTTTAAATTAATTATCATTGTCTCCTTTAATAACTTATTTTGAAATTATTTAATAAAATAACTAATATTTTATTAATAAATAATAGAGATATAATATCCATTCAATTAATCGTTTATAAATATGTATTAATAATAATTCTTGTAAATCATTTATCAAATATTAATATTTTACCATATACCTATATTAATAAATATATAAATGGGATCTAAAAAAATAAATCTTTTAATTAACTCAAACTAACTTAAATTAAAATTTTACTAAATTAAACGTAATACAATTCTAAAACTCTTAAAAGAAAACTATGTTAAGTTCTTTATTAAATTAAAAATTAAATACAAAATTTATAATATTAAACAAAACTTTTATCACATAACCCAAAAAAAAGTGAATTCCAACTTATATTATATTAAAAAGGGGCATGTAATAAAGTTTTCATTTAAATACGTTTTAAAGCGATTTTCATATCGCTATTTGCAAGTCGATAAAGTTTTTTATTAAAAAACAAAACTTAATAAAGTTTTTGTTTTATTAAAATCAAAACTTAATAAAGTTTTTAATTAAACTTTCGGCACCCATTAAAAAAGCTGTGTGGTGACATTATTGTTGCCTGTGGTTATGGCAAGTAATCACATGTGCCCACCAATGGGAATAGGTAAGTGGAGTGGAGTAAAGTTATTTATATATATATTTTAAATTTATTTTAAAATTTTATATAATGTTTTTCTTCAATTTCATAAATGAGAGATATATATATTATTATTTTTAAATCTTTTTAAAAAATCCACGCCTTCTCTTATATATATATAATCAATTTTAATTAAATGTATTTTATTAAATTTTATCAATTATAAAATTTAAATAAAACAAATCTTCAATGATAAATATATGTAATTTTATTTATTTTATTTTTTTAAAGTGATTGCAATTGTAATCTAATAGGAAAATTAAGATGAACTAATCAATTTTCGATCTAGGATTTTCATCTCCAAAATTTAAACCCTTTCCAAATTAAAATTTTTCAATTTCGTTTTAATTCAAACCCTAAACCCGATTTAATTCTGATTTTTTTTTCAGTTGAAGAACGAGGTTTTTCCTAAATAGTTTTTCAAACTAGATTTACGGATGAAATCATTTAGCACAAGATTCATGCATCAAGATCTGAAAAAATAGTTTCCTATAGGCACAAAGTAGACATAACATATTGAATTTCATGAATCAATCAGTGGTTAAAACACAAGACCCTACCTGATCCTGATGCTAATATGCAACCACCCAAAAATTGTAGGAAAGTTCGCTTCCAAATTTGTTCCCAGAATTTCATCAGAGCTCACACCCAAATTACTCTCTTGAAATTCATGTCTCCAAAATTCATGTCTAAAACTCGTGTCCAAAAATTCATGTCATCAAAATGAACCTTCAATTGTTAATAAGGAGTTCTCTTTCCTTAAATCGGGAAACTAACTGTGAGTTCACCCGAGAGAACTCTGTGCTAACAAGACTCAACTCTAAAATTAGCTTTTATTAATCTTTGTTTTATCTTTTCATGCACATTAAGTGGATTATTAAATAACTTTATTTAATATTCCACTTGACTTCTATTTTAATCTTTATTACTTTTAAACCCATGCACACTTTATGAAATTAAAATAACATTATTATATTTACTTATTAATTTCTTTTATTTTTAACTCATGCTCGCATCATGCAATCTAGAAACTTTAATAATTTAATATATTTCAACTTTTAATTTATTTAAGAAACTTAATTGATAAAATATTTGATTAATTTAAATAACAATAATATTTAGCATTTATTTAAAAATATACTCTAAATATATTATTATTAAATTTAATAAATATTATCATGTTCTAAACTTATCCTTAAACTTTTATCTCCAATTTTAATTCTTTTTATTTAATTAATTTCTCAATTAATTAAATATTAAAATTTTCCATTAAATTAAATCATTAATTAATCTTTTAATTAAATTTAATTAATAGAAAAATACACCAAAGACTCATAAAGACAACATACAAAAATCCAACATAACAAAACACATACTAAAGCAACAAAGGGTTATAATCACGAAATAACATCATTTGATGCATTCAGAGGGTACTTAACTCAGATACTTGTCCTAATTATCAATTAGAACAATTGGCTAGAGGGTTTAGGATTTGGACTTAAGAGTTTATCTCCCCTCTCTTACCATTGAGATAATGCAATAGGGTACGCTCATCCTGGCAATTCAGGGAAGTCGATACTTGGTACCTGCAACCTGCATAAAATTCATGCATGTACAGACACAATATTCTAAGCTAAACAGACAATGGCAGGAAGTGGTGCATCGTGTAGATCCCGACTAGCAGGTGACTACAACTCCCTTCCCTAACCACATCAGAAACACCATACATAAAGAAAATAAACATGCACACCATACACATGCAATATGGGGTAAGTATCCATAAGAAAGCACATGTGATAATAAACCATCTAACTAATCATCATCGATAACTGAAAACACTGAATAATCATCATACATGCATGAAATACAAAGTACCAAGTAATCTCATTATATAATAAACTGAATGTAAAACAATATCTGATAATCTGAATGTGATGCTACTAAACATCAAGTATAAAACTAGCCTAAAAGAGTTTGGCAATTAAAACAAAATGTGAACTAGGGGCAAGCACTACAAGAACATGATACTACTAGCATTCTATGGAAGAAGATGCCTATCATTTTGTGATGTCGTGTTCCTTGTTAGTACGATAGATATTTGACACATGCTCTCATCCAAGATCTCCAACCCACTATCATACTATAACTCTTTTACTGCTAGGGTTTTGATCTTGTCAATCAAATATATCATGATTCCATAAATGACCACAAGTACATTATTATCACCATGAAGTACTTCACAAAGTGGGTCAAGGCTATTCCACTAATTTATACCATGGTAGAGTAGGTTTTAAAGTTCATCTTTAACTACATTATTTTTTTCTTCATCATTCCCTAGGACATCATGACTGGTACCTAAACTCTTTTCAAAACTAAGGAAGTTGTCACACTTTGTATGAAGCTTTAAATTACCCAACATTTCTCCATTAAGTATTTCCCCCATGGAAACTATCTTGACCTAAGGATACAAATAAAATAGTCTTGAAAATCCTCAAAAAGATAGTCCCATAGGATCCACTCTATTTCTCTTTCTCTTTTGTCTTACCACACCTCCATTTATACTCCCATAGGATCCACTCTATTTGGAAATTCTCATGGGTCTAAGGAAATCCTACCCATTTAAATTGAGCTCCCTTCCCTTAGAATCTCCTAAGAATTTGATGTGTAAAGAAGTATATCAAGTTTCCCTCTTACAAGAGTTGCAAGTCCTTGATAAGAGATGCCTCAATTTCCTAAACAAGATCTATGTGTACTAATCTTTCCTACAACTATAGTTTCACAAGGAGGTGAAACCTTATGATTTTGAAGTTGGTGATCTAGTCCTACAAAATAACATGAGAAACCTCTAGAATTGAGAAAAGAAAGGAGAGCTTAAGCATAATAGGATTGGAATATTTATCATCACAAAAAATTTTTTTTTGGGGCATACCACATTGCCACTTCAAAGGGAAATCTTCTCCCTACACTTGTCAATATTTAGCACCTCAAGAGCTTATGCTTAGGTAAAATAGTTCATGTTGTTGAAAATAGATTATTATGAAGTGTAGAACCTATAATGGAACAATCATTATTTTGTCAATTATGTCATTCCTACTACTTATTGGTAAGACAATTTCTTTTTGGTCTAAATTCTATCATGTGGTTGATTGATGAAGAGGATTTGAGAATAGGTGATAAAAAGAGAACCTATAGAAAAGTTGAGTTATTTGGTGTATAAAAGGAGCACTAAGACCAAGTAAGACATTGATACTATAATGTATTGCTTATCTACTTAAGTCTGTAATGAAAGATTACTCAAGAAAAGATTGGAAGAAGATCAAATAAGAAAAGTGTCTTCCAAGCCTTGTCAACCAATCAGTACAAACCAAGAAGAAAATAATAGAAGCCAAGTAAAAGTCAAGAGGTATCGAGCAAAGACAACAAAAAATGCAAGCTGGGTGAAAGTTAGTATATGTTGAGTAAATTTTTGTTTGTGTCAAGCATCAATAAAAATTAGTGTTTACTAAGTGAACTAGTGTTGTTCAAGTGACATAACAATATAGATGTCAAGTGACAACAAATAGTGTTAAATCAAAGATTTGACAAATCTGAGCCAACTAATTTGATTTCTTGAATTGTGTGGAAGCATGTGGAGGATGACTATGATGAGTTGGTGGCACATAATTCAAGGTAAACCACTTTGAGGTGAATTCAAGGAAGATTGTAGAGGAAGTTTCTAGAGGAACTCAAATGGAAAAGTGGGTAGATTCATTGAATCTTACCTAGCCCTAAAATGGACGATTATGGTTAAGTGACAAAAGATCTAAATTCTCTATTTATAGAGAGAGATGACCAGAAGCAAAGGTTTTCATGTGTGAGAACCCAAATGAAGACAAGGAGTATAGGGTATTGCTTCATCTAGTGGCCAAATAAAAGAGACTACAGTTGGTATACAAAGCAAAAAGGCTTAAGGGGATGAATTCTTGAAGCATGAACAATCTATTAGAGCTTAACAATGTGAATGCCAATCAGAATGGAGGATTGAACTAGAGATATGTAATTTGCAAGTGAGTTATAATTTTTATTAGATCAAGTCCTACTATTGCTTTGTAACAACTATACTAGTGTGGATAAAATCCTTTGGATTAAGGTTGACCTAATAGTCATTTGTAAATTTTTTAACTAGGTAACATTTTAATGAAATGTTCTAAAGTCCTTTAACAAGGATGACTCTGAACAGGGTGATTGAAATCCTCTAACTATATCAAATTTAACAGTGTGTATTGTAACCTTTAATAGGGTTGGCCTTTCACAGGGCATCACTTTAGAAGAGTGAAATTGAGTAGCATGTTACTGGTGTTTTTTCCCAAATTGGGTTTCCAAGTAAAATCCTTGTGTCAAATTTTGTGAATGTGCTTATGGTATTTCATGTTTACATTTTTGCAAAGTTATTTTGACCTAGGACAATGACCTACTAAGTTAAGGTATTGTATGATCTAATGGATGCATGCATGTTATGATTTTATGGATATGGATTTGATTAAGCATTGAAAATTTTTATTTGTACATCTAAACCTTGGATAACTAATTAACCCTCCCCCCCCCCTCGCACCCTCAATTATTCTAAAGAATTCCAACAATTGGTATTACAACCTAGTTGTTTGTGAGAAATATTTTGAAGGTACTAAAAGCTAAAGATCAAGATGTATAGATAAGAGGTGTCCAAACTAAACAAGGAATGGAGCTACATCTAGGAGGTCTTGGAGACTATGCATAATCTACCATCAACATTGAGCATGCTGATCCTACTGGAGCCCTAACTATTGATAATTTGCAAAGGAAGAAAGAACACAATTAGACTATGTTAGAGTGTGTCTCTATCCTAAGCTACTTAGAGTTTGATGACATCAAATAATGTGACACTACACATAAGATGTGGGATGCTATTGAGATGATCTATGGAGGAGATAAGAATGTTTTGAGAGGTAAATCTACAAGTCTAAGAGGAAAGTTTGATCACATGAGAATGCAAGAAGGTGAGACCATTGTCCAATACTACACAAGAATCAAGGATGTTGTGAATTCTATTAGAGGATCTAATGGTATTATTAAAGATGAGACTATAATCAACAAAGTACTGAGAATACTACTACATATCTATGCTATTAGAGTCTATGCAATATAAGAACTAAGGTTTGTTCTTGGTAGTAATCTGACCCTTGAAGGACTGATGGGTAGACTCACTACCTTTGAACTATCTAATTTTGATAATTTCAAAACTAAAAATGTCGAATGTGCTTTCAAAGCTAAACTATCATTAAAGGAATCTAAAGAGAAGAAGAAAAAGATCAAACATATAGAAGATCTTGAAGCATTGTTGGCAAGGAGATTTCACAAAGGCAAAGGGAAATACAAAGGTAAGCTACCTATCACGTGCTTTAATTGTAATGAGGTTGGCCATATTGCTACTAGATGTCCAAAGAAGAGAACAATAGAAGTGGAGGAAAATTCAAAAGTAAAAGAGATGAGAACAACAAAGATTATAAAGACAAAGGAATGAATTCTTGCTACAATGCTAAAGAGGAAACAAAAGATGAATCTAATGACCATGATGATGAAGTTTTGTATGGTTCTATGAAGGATGTTTCTAATGAGGATGAGTCAACTGCACTAGTGTCTTATGTGAACAAGAGTGATAGATGGATCATTGACAGTGGATGTTCACATCATATGATTGGAGATAAAAGTAAGTTCATTACTCTTGATTATTAAAATGGTAATAGTGTAAGATTTGGTAATGATGCATATTGTCTGATCAAAGGTAAAGGATCAATAAAAATATAGAAAAGATCATGAGTGACAATGCTTATTATGTAGAAGGACTTAACTATAGCTTGTTGAGTGTACCATAATTGATTGGCTTAGGTTGCAAAGTTGAATTTGAGAAAAAGAAAGCAAAGATCTATGAAACTGATAGAAAACTAATTGGAAATGGAGATTAGACTAGAGTTAATAAATTTTAGCTTGATATGAATGATGCTACTTGTCTTCTTGTAGAATTTGACAATGAGTGGCTATGGAACACAAGGTTATGTCATGTTAACTTTGATAACTTAGTCAATATCAGTAACATGAAAAGAGTTAGAGGTTTTCCTAAATTCAAGAAACCTGATAATGTGATTTGAAAATAATGCTAGTTAAGAAAGATGACAAAATCTAGTATTAAAAGTAAGACTCACTCTAAAGAAATCTTGGAATTAGTTCATATTGATATGTGTGGACCAATTGATGTGAAAAGCTACAAAAGTGACAAGTACACTATCATATTTGTTGATGATTATTCTAGGATGATGATAGTTATATTTTTAAAATAAAAATCTAATTCTTTTCAAATGTTTAAGTGGTACTTGTCAAGAGTTGAAAAGGAGACTGGAAAAACCATGAAATGTTTCAGATCTAACAGAGGTGGATAATTTACATCAAATGAGTTTGAGATATTCTTTAATGATAGAGGAATCAAGAGATAGACTTATGCACCTAGGACCCCTTCACAAAATGGATTGCTGAAAGGAGGATCAAATCTATGATGGACTGTGCTAGAACACTCATGATGGAGAAGAATGTTGCTTTGAAATTATGGAGAGAAGTTGTAAGTATAACTATCTATACCTTGAACCAAGTACAAGTCAAGAAATGTACTCATTCAAGACCTTTTGAACTATGGTATGGATGCTCACCCAATGTAAAATATGTTAAGGTATTTCGAAGCAAGTGCTACATTCTTAAAGACAACAGGAATGGTAAATTTGATGCTAAAAGTAAAGAAGGTATATTCCTAGGCTATTCCACAAGAAGTAAATCTTATAAGTGTTTGAATACTAACACTAACAAGGTAAAGTGCAAATGTGATGTTTGATGAATATACAAAGGTACATGAAGCTAAATCTATGAAGGAACCTAAGAATACATATCTTTTGTATATTTTTATGAAGGAATGCTTTCTCATGAAGGTGTTTTAGACCAAGTTGTAAATCAACAACAACAAATATCATTGATTGCCAAGTCACATATAATGAATTCTGAGTTGCATTCAGGAATTGAGTTACATTCAAAATTTGAGTTGTAGATAGAAGTTGAGGTACATTTTGACTCTAAGATAAGTGTACATGAAAGAAATGTTGATATACTTGATAGAGAAGTACATAGTGATTTTAAAGTTGATAGACCCATTGAAGAAAGAAAAATAGAACCAAGATTGTCAAAGTATGTTAGAAGAAAACACCTTGCTAAAAAAATTATTGGAGATAAAGAAGCTAGACCAATGACAAGGAATAGGTTGAGAAGTGATACATGCTTGTTGAGCATGCATGAGCCTAAGATAGTGAAAGATGCATTAAAAAATGAAGTCTAGAGTAAAGCAATGAAAGAACAGATTGATTGGATTGAGAAGAATAAAACATGGACTCTAGTACCCAGACTAGAGAACAAGAATGTGATTGGAACCAAGTGGGTGTACATAAAAAAATTAGATGAGAATGGTGAAGTCACAAGGAGTAAGAAATTTTCTTTCTTACTCCTCATACAAAGGTTTAAAATTTTATTAGATGGATGTGAAGTCAACATTTCTAAATGGTATACTAGAAGAGGAAATAGAACAACCTAAAGGATTTGTTGATCCAAACAAAAATAAAATGGTATGTAGACTAAAGTTTTATGTGGTTTAAAGTAAGACCCAAGAGCATGGTATGAAAGGTTTCACAATTATCTAGTGAAGAATGGTTTTGAGAAGATTTGTGATAACAACAATCTGTACTTGAAGATAGAAGGAGGTAAATGTATTTTACTACCTGAAATTTTTGTTGATGATATCATATTTGGTAGTAAAAATGCATTATGTAAGACATTTGTGAATGAAATGAAGAAGGAATTTGAAATATCTATATTTGAAGAGATCAAATTATTTTTTGGTTTGCAATTATATCAGATGAAATATGGTTTATACATTATTTAGTCTAAGTATGGGAAGGAAATATTAATTGTTTTTGGTTTGGAGGATATACAAAAACTATCAAAGATTGATGATTCTGCTAAAGTGAATCAAACATTATATAGGTCTATGATTGGCAAGTTACAATATGTAGTACATATAAGACATGACATTGCATTAGTTATTGAGATTGTTGTAAGATTTTCTACAAATCCTAAGGAGAATAATTTGATGGTTGTTAAGAGAATTATGAGATGTTTGAAAGGAACAAAATATTATGATAATGAAAAAATTGAGTTAAGAGCCTATACAGATGTTGATTGGGATAGAAACATTGATGCTAGAAAGAGTACAAGTGGTGGAGCAATTTTCTAAGGAAAGAGATTGGTCACCTAGACTAGTAAGAAATAAAAGTGTATATCTCAATCTAATGCTAAAGCTGAATATGTTAATGTTTCTTTAAATTGCACAAATGTGATATGGACCAAACAACTACTCAAAGGCATGAAGAAAAAAATTATTCAACTTGTGGTACTTTATTGTGATAATACAAATGTTATAAACGTATCGAAGAACTCCATGGTGCACACAAAGACTAAGAAAATTACAATCAAGTATCATTAATTGAGAGAGTTAGTTCAAGACAAAAAGTGAGATGAAATATGTGAATACAAAAGAACAAATAGCTGATATATTTACAAAATATTTACCTAAGGATGTATGTGAATATCTTAGAGGTAAACTAGGGGTGATATCCCTATCCAAAGCTACTTAAGAAGCATGAGTAGTGCCCTGCATCAATTGAGTTGAATGTTGTATCTTACAACTTGATGGAGTGGATCTTACTTTAGGAGCTGCCTAAAGTAATTAAGGAGCTAATTGAAAATATTTAAAATTTCATGTAAAGTGATAGAAGGAGAACCTGAATTGATTATATCTACATGAAAAGATGACAAGTCTTTGGCATTGTTTGCAAAGAGGGAGATATAATAAAGAAGGAGATATAGAGGAGATATAAGTGAGAAAAGTATCTGATAATGGAGATATAAGAGAGATATATTAAAGGAGATTGATAAAGCTCACATTACCCTAAATAGAGGAAGGACATAAACTAATAGAGGGAGAAATTTCAAAGATATTATTTTCTTTTTGGTATTTTTTTGGTATTGGTTTTCCATCAATGCCAAAGAGGGATATTTTTGAAAAGAGGTTGTTTTGAAGTGTAGAACCTATAATGGAACAATCATTATTTTATCAATGATATCAAACTTGCTATTTTGTAGTAAGACAATTTCTTTTTGGTCTAAATGCTATCATGTGGTTGACTGATGAAGAGGATCTGAGAAGAGGAGATAACAAGAGAACCTAGAGATTGGTTGAGTTATTTGGTGTATAAAAGGAGCACTAAGACCAAGTAAGACATTGACACTATAGTATATTGTTTATCTACTTAAAGTCTATAATAAAATATTACTCAAGCAAAGACTGGAAGAAGATAAAGTAAGAAAAGTTTCTGCCAAGCCTTGTTGAGCAATCAGTGCAACCTGAGCAAAAAATAGTAGAAGCCGAGTGAAAATCAAGAGGTGCTGAGAAAAGATGACAAATAGTGAAAGCCAAGTGAAAGTTAGTATATTCTTAGTAAATTTTAGCTAGTGTCAAGCATCAATATACTTAAATGTTTGCCGAGTGAATTAGCGTTTGCCAAGTGACAAAATACTATAGATGTCAAGTGACAAAAAATAGTGTTAAATCAAAGATTTGATGAATCTAAGCCAACTAATTGATTTCTTGAATTATGTGAAGCATGTGGGAGATGACTATGATAATATGGTGGCACAAAATTCAAGGAAGATTGTAGAGGAAGTTTCTAGAGGAACTCAAATGCAAAAGTGGGTAGAATCATTGAATCTTACCTAAACCTAAAATGTATGATTGTGGTTAAGTGGAAAAAGATCTAAATTATCTATTTATAGATAGAGTTGACCAAAAGAAAAGGTTTTCATGTGTGAAAACCTAAGGAAGACAATGAGTCTATGGTATTGTTTTATCTAGTGGCTGAACTAAAGAGACTGTAGTTGGCATATAGAGAAATAAGGATTAAGGAGATGAATGCTTGAAGGGTGAACAAGCTATCAGAGCTAAAGAGTATGAATGCCAAGTAGAATGAAGGACTAAACCTAAGATCTATAATCTACAAGTGAGTTGTAAGTTTTTATCAGATCAAGTCCTACTATTGCTTTCTAACAACTATACCAGTGTGGATAAAACCCTTTGGACTAAGGTTGACCTAACAATAATTTGTAAATCCTTTAATTGGGTAACATTCTAATGGAATGTTATAAAGTCCTCTAACAAGGTTCACTCCTAAAAAGATGATTGAAATCCTCTAACTAGGTCACATTTAATAGTGTATATTGTAACTATAAGAATTTTCCTTAGGGAAAAATCACCCAAGATCAAGAAGCTCAAGCACTAGCACAATATGGACCAATAAAGTATGATCAAAATAAAAATATGAAATCGAATTGATGTTCATACACACTAGGAGTGTCTATATATAAAGGCCTCTAGAATGACTAGGAGTCAACAAAGTGATAAGTCTCACAACTAAGAAAATGTCCACTAAGAGTGGATTATCCTCCATTGAGCACAAAAGTTAGTGTGATGATGAAAGGATAAGCTTAACATAGGTGTGTCACATAAAAATATGTTTTAGACATCATGTGCTAAAATAGAGTTGCTAACTCCTGTGTTGTAAACAAGACAACTAATATGAGTATGCATACTCCTAGGTATCTAATATAATAAATAATAAAATAATGCATTAACCTAAATAAACTTAAGTAAAGAGTAATAATAATTAATTATTTACACTAATACACCCCTTAAGTGCAACTTAGGGGAATGCACTTAAGCTGACAAAAGCTAGGATGAAAATGCATAATGGGTCCTAGCTACTAGGCCATGTTAGGCACCCATGTACAAATGCAATGAAATCTCTCTTAAAATAGAGAAAGAGAAAAAACCTCATGGGAAAAACACTTCCCCAAAAAGAGAAATGAAATAAGATGCATGGATGGATGGACTAATTAAGGCCCCCCCATTACAACATACATCATATATATACAATAGGGAAGTATGAGAAGGAAAAAACCCCATAAGAGGATAAAGTCCCCTTCATAAGAGAGAAGAAGAGAGGAGACAAGATAGTCCCCCCCCAAATGTAGAATGTTGATCAGTGATAGTTGCTCCAAGATGAATGTAGAAGTTGATCCATGACTATTGAATAATGTTCTCCCTTTAGGAAGAAACAATGTCATAGGTACATATAAGATGCTTCCCTAATTTTTAGAAAGAACCTTGAAGATGAATGGTATCTCTAAAACTTGCTCAGTTGTCCCTATGTTGATACTGACGGTCACCCCTTCTAACACTACTAAAAAGAAAATGGTTAGATCTAGCAAGGATGGATGTAGAACATATTCCAAAGAACCAACTATCTCCTCAAATGATAAAGAGACCTCCTACAATTTCTATACATAAGGATCCACAATCATATCAACCTTGTAAGACTAATCATGTAGAGAATGGACAAGAGGGTCAGAGTATTCCCTTGCAAGAACTGAAGAATGATCTTCTTCATCAAAGAGAATGTGTATATCGTCAATGATGTCTCCCAAATCTACTATGTAGGACTCCACAAAAAAACTTGAAATATCTATTATGTAGTCATCCCTTGATTCTAGAATTAGAAGACAAGGAGTACCCAACTATACTGAATTACATGGACCTATCACTGTCAAAATGTATGCATGTGGAATGTTTTGATGTTATGACTTTGTTCTGCTTCTGTCAAAAGGATTCCCCACAAGTGAACCTGTTGAATCACTATCACTGTTGTCACTATCCATTTCTACAATGTATGAAGTATGGAGAGGATTAGAGGATAAGCTAGATGAACTTTCCTCAAAGTGAACATTCCTGTCTATGAATATTTCATGAGTCTCAAGATCCATAAGTCTATATGCCTTAACACTTTCATCATATCCAATGAAAGTAAAAGGCCTTGGTGGTGGTGCCTTGCATTCCCTTGAAGATATATGTGCCCATGCTAGACAACCAAAAACTCTGAAGTGTTTCACAACTGGTTTTCTTTCACACTATTCCTCAAAAGGAGTTATTCCATCTAAGACATTATGAGGAGACCTATTAAGGATGTGATTGGCACTATTTATAGCTTCAACTTCAATTAATTGATCAAGAGACGTAGCTTGAATTACTTTGTGATTGTGAATGTGTCAACAAGGCATGTGAATGAGACTTAGGCACAAAGTGGGAGAAAGAATAAAGCCTTGTGTCATGATTAACTTTACCCATTGCAACCAATCAATCATCCTTTAGATTTTGCACCATTACTAAATCAAGAAGGAACTCAACCTTATTGCCACCTCCATAGTGAATGGTTTGGTAAATTGAAAGGAGATTTGTGCTAAGGTTAGGAACACAGAGAACATCTATGAACTCTCCATTTTCAAACTCAACTTGTCCTTTCCCTTCAACTTCCACTTTTGTATCATTCCCTACAAAGATGTGAGGTAATATGGACTACTTCAATGAAGAGAAGTGTCCTTTTGAAGAACACATATGATATGAGGCACCTGAGTCAAGAATCCATTCCCCTAAAGAACTTGAACTTGCGATAAATGCTCACCCTTTTCCCTTATAAGTGGATGGATTTGAATCCTTGGAAGCATTTGGCACATTGATTTTGTTCTTCCTAAGTAAGTTTTCCAACTCATTTGTTCTCTTAGTCTTGTAGTGATGTTCATCATAATTAGGTTTCTTGCAATATGCACAAAATAGTTTATCCTTGTTGTTGTTGTTTCCCTTCATGTTTGAAGAAGAATTGCATTTTTGTGAGGAGGAAGATTGTTGTGTCCCAGATTGTGATTTTTTCTTCCACTACTTTTTCTTGCTGTTGGTAAAAAAAATTCCACCTTGATTTTATTGGTTCTCATTACTAGCCACCAATGTTGTAGACTTGGATGACTTGAGAATTCCCATATCTATCAACTTGGATTGTTCCAACATCAATATTTCTATAAATGCATCAAATGAAGGCTTAGTGAAGGCACTTCTCATGGTCAACCTGTGAGTGTTGTAACTCAAAACAAAAGATGTATACTCTAAAGATAACCTCTTCAAGATGTGATGAATCTATCTATCATCCTTCATGGGATTACCACAATCCTTAAGTAGTGCTCTCAACTCATTGGCTTTGTTGACATAGCCTTGAATTGTGTCAAAATTCTTAGGATCTAATAGACGTAGATCATCCTCAATTTGGAATCCCTTTTCCTCATCCACCTTACCATAGAAACCTTCAAGTTTTCCCAAGCACCCTTGACATCCTTAAAACTAGAAATGTGAAATAAGAGATCTCTATAAACTCAACTCCTAATAATTCCTAAAGCGTGATTGTCTTTAACTTGCCAATCAACTTGTGCAACAACATTAGTGGGTTTTACAATTGTAACATAAACATATAGATTTAAACCTTTTTCCATTAGATTACTCCATACAATATCTTTTAATGTAGTATAATTATGTGAAGTTAGAAGTGGATTTTTAGGTGAACCCATGATGCGAAGAATTAAAAGAGCACAAGAGAGAAAGAGAGACACAAGAACACAAGACATAACCCCCCATTCACTCAATCAAATAACCCCCCCCCCCCCCCCCAAAATAATTCTTTTGGCACTTTATATGTAGTGCATTTACAATAGGCCACTTCTCAAAATAGAAAAAATGGGCTCCTAATTTTTTTGTTTACAACCTCCTTTTGGAGTTCAAATCTGGTACTTAGCAATGTAGCTTAGATATACAAAAGTTTTGAAGTCTAATCAAAGCAATATAATACAAAAAAGGACCTATTTCTAAAAATGGTATTTCTATCCACACAAGCCTATAATTTGATTGTAGATGTAGAAAAAAAAATGCACTTTAAAAATAAAAATAAAAGAACCTGAATATGTGTCTAGATGAGCCTGAACTAAGTGTTTGAAGTTGCAAAAATTGGGATTTGTGATTTGTAGAAAAATTCAGGAATAGAGATCTCAAACATCCTACACCAGTGTGTAGATCATGAAATTCTACCCCAAAACAAAAAATATTGCTTGGAAAAAAGTAGTCTGTATGAGGGAGATATCATTGTTTGAAAATCACCTCTGCAATTATTTTTCCTAAATCATCATCGTTGCACCTCCAAAAATCAAATGACTCTAAATTACACCTTAGATGTCTAATTTTAATGAAATAAAAGTCAATTTGGAGGTTTTTTGACCTTTTGAATATGATGTAAACATATAATTTGCACTAACAAGCTCCAATCTTGTCTTGTAAAAAATCTCTCCTATTGGTCTAAAAGGCCAAACTTTTCATAGAATTTTAGAAATAAAATGAAAATTTGAAAAGAAAAAATGTAGAGATGCAAAAATATTCAGATCTAAAAAATTAATTGCATAGATCTATAGAGATCATACCAATTTTTCAAATTAGGCTTTCGGGTGCTAGTTTGCAAAAAAAAATTGCCTTAAATTTTACTATACCTAGGGTAGGCAAATTTATAGTCAAAACTCATAGAATTGACACTCCAGATGTAATGGTGAGGCCCACTTTGGCTCTAGATTCTCCCAATGACTGCAGATACTTTGGATTTGAATCAAGGTCCTCCAAGAGGTGAAGCAAAAATGGTCTCCAATGTCTATGTGTTGTAGGAGCATCTAGTGGTGTAAGGGCAATCCTGTATCACCCAAAAATATGCTTAGAGATAGTTTCTATTTAATGTGTTTTCATTTTTGGATATCCATTTGGGTCAAATAAACATTCCAACTCTCACAGTTCCACTATTAGTTTTTTGGGTTAGAGTTTTATTAGTTTTTAAGCACCTTGGGATACATGTAAATGTAGAAAATGATTTATTTTGTAATTGAGCCAAAATTATGATGAGTTAGAGGGTGTAATTTGGAATAATTATTGTAATTTTAATTTAAAACAATCCAAAAAAAAATTAGGTCAAAAGGCTTTATGGTTAGAAAGTTATTGCAATTTTAATTTTTCTTGGAGACCTCTTAAGAGTGCTTCAAAATCAGATATGGGGTACTAAACAGCTTTGTAAAAGGCCAAAAAATGAGGGACGAGTGAAGCTTTTCCATAGGGTTGTAGAGAGCTTTGAGAGCCTTTTGGAAATATAAATGGTTCGTCAATTGAAGTTACGGTTCAAAAGTTACGCCTCTCAGAAGTTGGACTACCATTTTTGGATTCTTGTAATTTTACACTGACTTCTAACGTGATTTCTAGAACCTTCTATTTTGGTGGTGGATGCCAACTAGCATATTCTAGAATGTATTTCTAACCCTAAACCATTTGGGGCTTATTTAAGAACATTTCTAGCATTGTAAAGGCAACTCTTAGTGGAGTTAGAGAGAAGGTACTATGTGGAGGATTTCTTTCTCTAGAATCATACTATTGTAAGCCCATAGGGCATTTTTCATTGATAATAATATTTCCCTTTTCCTGTGTGTTCATTCTGATCTTTGGTTGTGTCTCCATCACTATGTGAAGAGAAGCTCCCTTAGCTCTGATACCATGTAAGAATTTTCCTTAGGGAAAAATCACCCAAGATCAAGAAGCTTGAGCACTAGAACAATATGAACCAATAAAGTATGATTATAATAACAATATGAAATTTAATTGATGTACATAAACACTAGGAGTGCCTATATATAAAGGTCTCTAGAATTACTAGGAGTTAGTAAAATGATAAGTTTCACAACTAAGCACATCTCCACTAAGAATGGATTATCCTCCATCGAGCACAAAAGTTAGTGTAATGATAAGAGGATAAGCTTAACATAGGTGTGTCATGTAAAAAAATGTTGTAGACACCATGTGCTAAAATAGAGTTGCTAACTCCTATGTTTCCAACAAGACAACTCATATGAGTATGCATACTCTTAGGTATCTAATCTAATAAATAATAAAATAATACATTAACATAAGTAACTTAGGGAAAGTGCAATAATAATTAATTATTTACACTAACAGTAACCTTTAACAAGGTTGGCCTTTCATAGGGCATCACTTCAAAAGTGTGAAATTGAGTAGCATGTTGCTAGTGGTTTTTCTCAATTTGGGTTAACATGTAAAACCCTTGTGTCAAATTGTGTGAATGTGCTTATGGTATTTCATGTTTACATTTCTACAAAGTTATTTTGACCTAGGACAATAACATACTAAGTTAAGGTATTGTATTATCTAATGGATGCATGCATGTTATCGTTTTATAGATATGAATTTGATTAAGCACTAAAAAGTTAATCTAAAGAATTTAAACACTTATATGATGCAAATTAGTTCCAAAAAATTCTTAACAACTCAAAAAATTAGTAAAAATCCTTAAAAAATAGAAAAGCTACAAAAGTCCAAAGAACATAAAGAATCAAAAATTCAAAAAATAGTGCAAAAAGATCCTAAATAAAGACTAAAAAGAAGAAAAAGTTCTCAAAAAAATTATTATTGCAGTGGAAACCTATAAACAAGCACCTCAATGATATTAATAACATTCAAAAAAAGTCAAAATAAATCAAAAAAGAGAAAAAGAAAAATCAATCATCCAGTAGTGAAAACTTGGATATCAAGCACTTTGGATAAATATCATGGTGAAAACTTGTCAAAGGTTCCATGTGTAGTAAATTTGATCCATTATTTATTAGGTTCACCCTTGTTTCATAGATTCCTCTACTTGCCCCATGTTTGTCTAGGAGTCCTATCTAATTTGCACATTTCAATGCATTTAATAAAAGATGTCTAGTCTACAAGGCACTCACTTTTATGCTAAGAAGACTTCTAGTTGACAAGGAAATTCCCCATTACATGATCACAAAAAGGATCCCCGTTGTTGCCATGACACTAAGCTTTACCCTGTCAAACTAATCTTTTCAAAATAGTGACTATAGAAGTACCTAAAAAAATCAATACTGAGACCAAACAATTGGAAAACACTATTCCTTTCACAACAATTTCTAGTGAACATTTACACACATAAAATGCAAAAATTGATCAAAAAAAATTCTTCACCCTTTAGGATGATTCCTTTCTAAGTCTACATATCAAGATTCACCATCAAAATAAAGTTCATGGCAATAATTGTGGATTGAATGAGTACTTGCTTAGAAGGCCTTTTCATTGATTTCATCTTTGTGTTTTAGATATGACTTCCTCAATATGGCTTCAATCCTTAATATCTTGGTACCTCTTGAATGGTTAATGTGGATTACACATGTCATTTTTTGATGGGGACACAACCCAAGCACAAAATGGACACAATAGGAAAGGGAAAATTTAATTAATTGTAAAAATATGTTAATACATTTAGTACAGAGAAAATAGACTTCAAAACATACCCTAAGGGCTTACAATAGCATAAATCTAGAGATAAATTCTTCTCCCAGTACCTTCTCTCAAACTCCACTCCGAACTACCTTTTACAATGCCAAAAATGTTCTTAAATAGACCCCAGAGGGTTAAGGATTAGGAATCATTCTAGAAAGTGCTAGTTGGCATCCACCAACCAAATAGAAGGCTCCAAAATTCGCATTAGAAGTCGGCACAAAATTAGAAGAATCTAGAAACAGTAACCAAACTTTCGAGAGGCATAACTTTTGAACCATAGCTCCGATTGACAAACCATTTACATTTTCAAAAAACTCTCGAAGCGCTCTATAGCCCTATAGACCAACTTTTCTCATCCCCCATTTTTCAACCCTTTTAGAGCTCATTTAATGCCCCTAACCTAAGTTTGAAGCATTCTTAGGAGGTCTTCAAAAACTTAAAAACTACAATAACTTCCAAACCATGGGGCCTTTTTACCTGATTCTTTTTCTAGAATGCTCTAAATTACAATTACATTCATCTAGCCAATTTACACTCTCTAATTCACCAAAATTATGGCTCAATTACATACTCCTATTTTTTTGGCATTTACATATATCCCAAGGTAATTAAAAACTCTAAACTAGAACACTAATAGTGGAACTGTGAGAGTTGGAACCTATATTTGACCCAAATGGGTATCCAGAAATGAAAACACATGAAACAGAAACTAAGTCTAAGTACATTTTTTTTGGGTGATACAGGATTGCCCTTATACCTCTGGATGCTCCTACATCATTTTTAGTATGATCCATTTCCTAATTCTTTATTGCATCATTGTTAGTTTCTAATTATATTTATACATTTCTCACTGGGGGCAATAGGTTAGCACACTTTCTACCAACATCACTAAAAGGAATTTGTGTGTGCTCAAACCTCTCTTGTGCATATGTGTTATTTATTCTATTATGACTATGAAATATGCATCTATGTTCCTAAATTATGTCAATGCAAAGGAAACTTGCCATATGTGCTTCTATAGCACTTGATGCATAACTAATCTTGCAATATTAAACTAGGGTGTATTCTCCCACATGAACACTAGTAAATCCCACAAAATTCTTATAGTTAGGATTCATTTAGTGCACTTTTCTTGAGACAAGGGTTTTTGCTTATTCCCCCTCCTACATTCACTACCTGTTCATATGAGACAAGTTTGGTACACTTCATTAGGGTCCCATTGTAAAGCTGTAAATTCATTTTGCATTGCATTGTATTTAGTTCATTCATTAAGAGTCATGATATGTTACTCACACTATACACCATTACATAAATCTTATTTAGTTGCATTCATTTTAAATTACATTTATTATAAATAGTTAATTATAAAGTTGACTTTTGATTACTATTGTATCAACCTATTAGTTGTACTAGCCTCATTCATTATATCATGTAATCATATCATTGATCATTAATTATTAATTATCATAAATTTCATCTGAAGTATATAATTTCAATAGTCATTAATCATTATATATTGTGTGTCAGATATATCTATATATCCATTTACATCATACATTTCATTTCAAGTATATATAACATATATTTATCCATAAATCATCATAAGTTCATAATAATAAAAATCATGCATACATCATAAAGATCATACATCATATATCACTTACTACAAATAGATCTTGCACCATAAACTCATTAGACATAACATGTAGTATCATATAAATCATACACATCCTGCATCACAAATGTCAATAAAACTCTCATAAATACATCTATAAACTACATATTACATTAAAAAAATCATAATGCATTAGATATAGGACCATCTGAATTATCATCATATGTATATCTCAAAGAATAAAATGTCCATAATAAGAGTGTATCATAATTTCCATAGAGTCTCAATGGTACATCAAAATTATTAGATAAGTATAATGTCACCGTATAGTATTGTAAACACTCAAAAATGGTTTGTGTCTATGATTTCATCACTTTTTCACACTAACTCATCCCATTTTCTCATTTAACTAATTTTGATCTTTTGGCCCACTTAATTATACCTCAACAATATTCTTCATCATTCATATCCATTTTCACATCAATTGTAGATAATTTCGAAATCATATCTGATCAAACCAAAACCTTTTCAACATCATTGCAATCATATCAAATCAACCCAAAATCACCCCAAATCTATCTAAAATCAGCCAAAATCAGTCCTAATCAACCCTAAACATGTCAAACATCCCAAACCTATCATCATTTGTCCATCTGTAGGCATTTTCATGTCTCTCAGTGCCTTAGAAACCTATAAAAACCTATCAAATCTATCAAATATAACCTTAGTAATGTCATGGTTCTCTATAAGGCCCCTTCCCCAACACTCTATTTTAAATGCTAATAACACAAATATTATTAGATACAGGAAGATTTAGAAGATGTAATGTCATGTTTCTGCCTCTTATGCATAGAATGTGAATTTTATATTATAATCATACACCTTATGATAGAATGATGGTAAGTAGGTTTTAGGATTAAAGTATGCCATGACTGACATTTCCCTTACCAATACAAACCTAAGATCTTATCAGGACTGATATATATCTTAGTCTCTTTTGTGTTAAGTATAGTGTTCAGAATTAAATTAGGTTGATAAGCTAAGACCTATGGAATAAAGGCTCAAGATGCCATAACCTAGAAATTATGTTGATGGTTTCATGATATAGTATGGGCTATTAGGATAATTTAATTTTGGAAAGATAAATCAACATGCACTCTTGTGAACATTTCTAATAATCACAAATGAAAATTGTTATCAAAATTAGATAAGGATCTACACAGTAGAACTTAGAATGATGTAATACTATAATCCAATTGTTGTGCAAGTACTATTAGGTGGATATGTTGATATTCATAAGGATAGATTTTACAACCCAATAAAATGTAATGGATTTATTCTATGATATATTTTGAAACTATGAGACATGACTATGCGAACATCTTGTTTACCTGACAAAATTAATACACCTTATTTATAATGTACTATCTCATAATGATAATAGGATATTGTTAGCAATCAAAATATATTTAAGTGAATCAAAGGATGTTAGTTGTAATGTTTACATTTTTATGATTTTGACCTAAAATATGTGTTCAAAACTAATTTTCATGTTGAATGACTTAACCGTATAGATTCAACATTTCATCATTATGATAGGAAATGGATTATGATGTGGTTCAAAATGTTAGTTGATCATTTAATTAGATATTAATTTTGATATGTAGATTCTATTATTTTAATGCTTTAAATGCTTTATATGAAAATGATTAGAAATGAAAATTGATTATAATGTTAAGATGAATTATTTAAAATGAAATTGTCATGCACTTATATACATGCATTTTATATGATTTTTTTCATTGGGCTACTGATGTTTGAGTTAGTGTGTAGGCAATTTAACCATGGAATTATTTGGGGGAAATAAGGTCCAAACTTATGTGAATACGGTTTAGCTCAGGTGAATGTTGGAAGATTCAAAAAGCCTTGTTGTGATGTGTTTTATTTCATAAATGTACGCTTGTGTGTGTGTGTGGTGAATTTAAATTCATGAGTACGTAGGGACATGTCATTGTGATGTGTAATGTGTTTTAATGTGTCACTTGACACTTGTAATTGTTTATGTGTTGATGGCATGCCACCTAGGGTTCTAGGCATGATTATACTTAACCTTAAACTAATTACCTTTCATATGATTAAGTAATTCCACTTGGAGAAAGGATAGGATGGGTCACCATCAAGGAAAATTAAAATTCAAACTTGACAAGGATTTTATAGGGTCAATAGGTGGTCCCAAAGTGCCATTTTTGTGAAAATAAGCTACCCATATGTTAGCATAACATGCGAGGGGCCTAAATTTGACCATTTTATTGCTCAGCTAGCCTAGGGGACCCCTTAACCAATGCATTCTTCCACCATTTCGAAAATTGAGTTGTCCCATTAGTTCAACCCCATCTTTTCTCTTAGTCAAAAGTAACAAATTTGGTAGGGAAAAATTGTAAGAGATGGTTACTTGGTGTTTTTGCCAAAAGGAGGTAGTGGGAGAGTTTTTTTTGGGGGTCTTGGACAAACTAGTGGTGTGTTCACCCACTCTCTATATTTAGAGACAATTAAGGTTTAGAGAGGGAGCTAAGGAAATAGGGAGCTCTTCAATAGCTTTCCTTGCCATTAGCTTTGACAAAGGTTGGTGCCCATTCCATGATCCTCATTGCACTTGTTCATTATGTAGAATACTTGTTCATATTGTGAATGGAAATATGTAATGTATGTGGTGTTGTATTTTTTGTTATGTGTAAATGTTGTGATGAATTTCTCTTGCTTTTTGTCTTGATTTTTTGTATGAAATGTTGTATGGGTGTGAAGGCTTCACTCACCTTTGGGAGGGAAGAGATGCCTTGGGTGAAGGGGTTAGTTGGGCTCAACATTGAAGTTGAGAGATTTTCTTCTTGGAGAAGGTTTTGTTATTCATGGAGTATAGGCTCCATTGAAGCCATATTCCTTGTTTGATAGCCTTGAAGAGGCATTGTGCATTTGCAAATGTATATTTGTATATGGATATGACATTCTCCTGTTTGGAGAGCCCATCTTCACCCATTGTTTTATGATTCCAACAATGAATCATTCTGTTTAAACCTTGGAGGGATTGGCTATGTATCATAATGTTCTATTGTATGTGGTGTTAGTTGTATGGGTGTAATCCATTTGAGTCTTGTTTCCTTTGATCATTAGGTGGCTTCATAGAAGCCTATGATGGGTGGTGAGCCTCCATGGTTCTTGTTGTTTTCTTTGTGAGATCTTGTGCTCAAGGGAGCAATGTAAAAGAAAAGCTTGGAATGATCATCTTCTAGGTGTTACTTGAAGGAGAGAACTTGTCATTGTACATTGTACATGTATTGGAGAATACCCCCCATCTTATTAGATCATTTTTTTAATGAATGATTGCATAGCATCAAGGGAGTGATATGTCATTATGTAATGCATTTGGAAGGATAAATCTTCCTCCATGTCATTAAACATTGCATTGTAAGGGAAAACTTTTCTATTTGTTGTTTTTTGTATTGTGCTACAAAAGAAACTCTCCATTTTGTGTATATCACTATGAAGAATGGTTTCATGAAAGGAAAAAAGTAATTTGGATGTTCTTTTAACTAATTGCATTGAAAGAATCTATTTTTATGTGTTTAGTTTACATTGGAATAGAAAGAGTTATTTATCATCTTAGTCACATATGAAAGGATAGAGAGAGTTTCATGTAAAGAATAGTCATAATTATTTTTGAATCATGGATGGAAAATGCATTTGATTGTGGTTGCTCATGTAAATAAGTCTCATATTTTAGTTAGTTAATAAGAAATTTCATTTAGAGTTTCCTTATAAGGAATATGCTAGTAGATATTATAATGGATCTTGTCAAAATATAAGCAATAAAATTTATGTAATAAAACAAGCAATTAGTATGAAAAAGTCCTTAAGAATTGAGCTTATTTACTTATTATTTCAAGTTGCTTTAGTAGAACTAATAATTGGATACAATAAACTAGCCAAATTAAGTCACTATTAAGCCCACATTTATATCCTATAAATGGAGTATAGGATAAAATGCAATAAAACTCTTCGTGGAACCTTGTTGTAGATTGATTTTATTTCTTTGGATTTTGTATGGGGATGAAAAGATACCACTCTATCTATTACAGTCCACTATAATACTCAATAGAATATTCCTAGCGATTTCCCCATATAGAAAATAAAAAGGCTAATACTAACCCTAGAAAATGTTAACACAAGGAACACCTAAGAAAAAAAAATCAATAGACATGTCTAGACCCATGAGAGTTACGTGAATGGGAACTCAAAAATATTAAATAATATAAAATTAAATCCCTACACATCTTTCTATTAAGCAAAATCAACCACCTAAATACAAGTTACGAAAAGAAACAAGCAAAAAAAAAAAATACTTATGTGTTTGTGAGCTAGACATGATAAGAGAAAAAGGTGCCTTAGGGAGACAAATACATGGGAGGGGGAGTGCTCCCCACTTTCCCAACTTCCTCTGATCATGCCATATCCTAAGCCCAATGCATGGGAGCACCACCCAAAAATATGATCCAAGTCAGAGGTCATGGATATCCTCCCCACTTTACACAATGTTAGTCCTTTTTCTAGGGATCGACCAAGTGGAAAGGATATATAATTTCCTAAGTATTTGGGAAGTTTACTAGGTAAAGGACCCAAGAATGTTGGTAGGGCATTTAGATAGGGGCTTAAGGAGTGATATTATCGATAGGGGGTAGGCGTAGGTAATGATGTAATTTTTTTTCTTACACATGCAAGATACTAATTATTACATAGTAGTGTAGTATATCTAATATATAAGTAAAGTAATGGTGTTATTGAAATTTGTATAGTTATATCATTACCTAAATATCATGTACTATTAACCCATCTCTATGGGATAGTTAGGATTAGTTGGCACCTAGATAGGGTCAAAAATTAGTGAGAGTACAATGTTAGAATATTCTAATTAATTGGTTAGTAGGTAGTTGCAATTAAAGGGAGATATTAAGATGGATAGTAGTGGTTAGTTAATAAGTAATCTTCCTTAGAGAGGATAGTTAGTAAGATGTGTCTTTGATGGTAGATGTGTTTGGGGTTTGCATAGTAGGTTAGATAACTAGTTAGTAAATTTTAGATATAAATAAAGTTAGATTGATATGTGGAATAAATTAAAGTTAGGGTTCTATGTAAGATGTAAGAAATGAAGGTAGTGAATAGAAATATAGTTGAGTAGGATAAATGTAATTGTATAAATGGTTAGTAAGATATTAGTTAGTGTGTTGTAGTATATTTTAATTTGTAATTGGTTTAAATAGTAATTGTCAAAATAAATAAATAAATAAATAATTTTGAAGTTGTGTTTTTGCCCTGTAAAATTTGGGCATGACACTCTTAGTGTTAGGTTGAACTGTCATTCACATCATCTGATTTTTGACATTTTTGAGTTCCTTAGTTTCAGATTGTGATATCATCAAATCAATTTAATAGCATTTATAATATCTATTGATGTTATTATGATCAACCCTATCAATCAATCTTGATCCTATAGCATTTACAATGTCAATTAAATGTTACATGTCCTTAATCCATGTAATGTGTCCTTGGCATGTTATCAATCCTAATCAGTCATTCAAATTGACCATGGCTTTGGTCTACCCATCATCATCTTAGTCAATTCTCATAATCATCACATTTCATCAAAGGATATTGTCGCACTTATCAAACCAAATTGGCCAATCATTTATTAATTTTCTCTATAGGATTAAATAACCCATAATTTAATGCTATGTCATCCCAAATTGTTTTCATCTCACATTTACTAATCATTCTTCCTAACTAAAACCCTCATTTGATTAATATTATTAATTAATTGATTTGTCATTCTCAAACCATGGAAATTCTCAATTTCCTAAGTCATATTTTCCACCTCAAATTCCAAATTACTAAATTCCATTTGTGTGGAATAATGAATTTTCAATTCAAATATTCCACATAATATCATTGTGACACATGGACATCTTATGTCATGGATTTTATCCTTACACTAGACTAAGATATGTCATAATCCATATATTCTTATTCCTTACACATATATGTATTTAGCCTTCATCATCATAAATTCTTGGCTATAAGTGACTTTGAGGTGTCACATGACATGTCATAGATCCTCTTCTATTTATAGGTGTGTTGACTTCTATGCATAATACAATCTTAGATTTGGCATCTTGTGTTATATATTTCCAAAAGCAATCTCTTTCCAAGTTGCACATTCAAGGTGACAAGTTCAATTCTCTCCTCTTGCGTGGTGGCTATAAAATGAGCCACATTGCTCCCATTTCTATTCCTTCAAGTCCTTCAACTTCATTGGTCCCTTAGGCTTAAAATCCCTCTTCTAGTACTCTCATAGCATTATCATAGCATAGGCTTTTGTTTTTCAATTGTGTGCATTATAGGCAATTGGAGCTACATCATATGGAAAAGAAAGAAGAACATGGGAGCTACAACTAGAGAGGGAATTTTTACTTTATGTTGCTTTCTCTTTTTTAGTTGGATTTCATGGTAGAATAGAGGGTATTAGAATATTTTTATTGAGTTTTGTAATTTCCTCATAGTATATAAGATGTTTAACCCATTTTTTGGTCCTACAACCGGTCAACCCGACATGAAGATCATGCTTAACTAACTTGGGTTTCTTGCTTATGTGATTGTAGGTGCAAGGAAGGAGCTCACTTGGAAAGGTATAATGGCTATCTAATTTTTCTTATCACACTTAGTTTAATTAGGGGACCTAGCAATATGATTTTAAGCTTTCATTTATGCATGTTAATAACTTGATGTCCTAGGGTGCACTCTACTCTATTAGGGCACACTTGGGACCTCTAGGAAGCTATTTTAGGGGCCTATAAGTCACAATTAACCCTACATGATATTCACACCTGACCAACTACACCCTTTTGGGCCCCAAGCACCATGGGTGCACTTTGCATTGTCTGTGAGCACTTGGTTGAGTAGGTTTCAAAATTTCAAGTTTTGGGTCTTGTTTAGGCATCATTTCCCCATAGCTTGCTTCCACTCTCTTGACTATGCCTAGAAACTACTAACTATGCCCTTTTGGTCCCAAAGTGAACCATAGGCATAGTTAACACTATCTGAGTGCACTTGGGGGCTTCTTGAGTCATTTTGTCTTTTTGGGGTGTAGTCTTCTCTGTAAGAGCGTATTTGGTTCATAGAAAACATCTATTTTGATTAGAATATACATCTAGGGTTTTAGTTTCATTCTAGGACCTAGAGTAGATGATTTTGTGTTACTGATGAGCTATTCGCAACATGTGGCAGTCATTGGGAGAAGACATTCATTGAAAAACTACTAATGCTTGTTTGCAAGACATTGTTGAAGACTCATGTGCTTGTCCAAACTCTATGTGTGGTTTTTCTAGATTAAATAACACTTTTTTTGGTGCACTAAAATGAATTTTCTATTCTAGTTGGTGTTTATGCATTTTTTATAACTCTATAAGTTTCATGGACATATCCTCTCCCCTTGCCATTCATGGATCTTGGGTACAAGATAATTATGTGCAATTTCTATAGAGAGGCCTGCCTTGGACCCAAGACTCACCACTTGGTGATCCCCAAGGGATGACCTTGAAGGGGTAATGGGCCAAAGCCAGGTCAATATTTCATCCACTATAACAAACCTTGTATGTTTAATGTCATGTCAGTAGTATTTTTGCATAATAGCTCTCCTCTAGTACCCTTGTAGTGCATCAAACCCCAATTCTCAAGGCTAGGAAACCTTCTAAGGAAGTTTATCATTCAGTTTTTCAATGGAATTCCCACACTAAATACCTTGTTTTAGAGGCCAAAAACCTTCATATCCACTAGCTTAGGGAGTCACCCATGCCCATGAAGACATCCCACATACTCGTGGTCCTTAGTAGAGACAACAATCCCTTGTAAAGTGGATCTTGGTAGCCTTGAGAATTGAGTACGTTGTAAGGAGGAGAATGTGGTGACAAGATTCTAAGTTGTCTATTTTTGATAAGTGTGGCTGAACTTTGGTTCAAGTGGGAATTTAGTGGATACATTCTTAAAGCCTAGGTTGTGGTGTGTTTGTTTACTCTAACAACAACTATTCTTGTTTACAGTGACTTGTGTGTGTGTGTAAAATGTTAATCAAGCTAAAGCCAAATTTGAAAATTTATACCTTGGATACTATAAAAAATTACCAAAATATTACACCTCTTGTCAAGACATTGAAAACTTTGTCCAAACACTTGAAACTTGGAAAACATGGAAACTTGTAACCTTAGGAGTGCTTGGCATGACTTAGATTTCACCATTGCATAACATACACTTGCATTGACCATATTTTGAGCCTCATACTTGCATCCTCTAGGCCTCATACTACATCTTATTAGCGCTCATTTTGCATCCCTTGTCATTCATATTACTTTCCTTAGGCTTCACTTTGCATCCCTTAGTATTTCCATTTTATTCCTTAATCTGCATCTTGCATCTCCTAGACTTCAATTATTGCATGCCTAACCTTCATCTTGCACACTTTAACCCTTTTTATCATACCACCATCCTCTGTCATTTGGATCTCTAGAACATCATTCTAGAAGTCACCAAACCCAAAAAATACTCTAGTTTTAGTCCAACTTACCAATTACACTTTGAAACTACCAAATGTGCTCTAACTAGCCCCAAGTGCACCATGGGATTAGTTTGCTCTATCTAAGTGCATTTGATAGTCAAAAAACCTAGTTTAGGCTCCCAAATATCATTTTGGGACTTTAAGAGTGTTATTGTGCATACTTTAGTCTTTATTCCTTAGGTCATAAACCTCATTCTACATCTTCAATCTAATTCTAACATCATCCTCAACCATCTATCTCTCTGGTAGAGCAACTTGAAAATAATCTAGTCTAGAATCAACATACATTCATGTTAGAAACAATAGTCCACCAAGATAACTAAGAGAGGGGTGAATCAATTATCAAATAATTAAAACATTTATCAACCTTAAACAATATTATCCATTCAACCAAAGTAAACAACAACCATAACAAGATGCACATAGACAATTACACTAGATATGTTAACTAGGAAAACCCTTGATCATAGGGAAAAACTCAGTGGGAATGATGCCCACAAGATGATGTACTAATATAAATATTCCTTGTTAGAGGATGGACCCCATTAGGAGTTTATTACAATATTTAGTACATATGAGTCCCTGTTAGGAGACTTTGTATCCTTGTTAGAAGATTCCAACTCTATTAGGAGTTGTAGAAGATAGAAGGACCTTGTTGGAATACTTTTAGAATAACTGGAGGGGGATGGTGAATCAGCTATCCAAGGTCCAAATGTATAAATAAAACTTTTCACAGCTTAGTGAACCCATAAAATATTCATACCCATGCATGCATTCATAAGATTATGCAATCACAAAAACTTGTAGGTTATTGTCAAATCAATTTTTAGAAATGTAAAGCACGAAATATAATAGATTCATCAACAGACTTAACACAATGGTTTACATGGAAACCCAATTTGGGAAAAACCACCAATAACATGCTACTCCTTTTCACTCTTTTGAAGTGATGCCCTGTGAAAGGCCAACCTTGTTAAAGGTTATAATACACACTATTAAATATGACCTGGTTAAGGGATTTCAATCATCCTATTAGGAGTGAGCCTTGTTAGAGGACTTTAGGCCATTCACTTGGAATGCCACCCAGTTAAAGGATTTGCAAATGATTGTTAGGTCAACCTTAATCCAAAGGATTTACCTTAGAATAATACAATTGTTAGAGAGTAATAGTAGAGCTTTGATCTCATACAACTTACTTCTCTTCCAAATTATAGATCTCTTATTTAGTCCCCAATTCTATTTTGGCCTTCATAGTTTGTAGCTCTGATAGCTTGTTCACCCTTCAAGCATTCATCTCCTTAAACCTTCTTTCTTAACATGCCATTATAGACTCTCCTCTTAGGTCACTTGATGAAGCAAAACCCTTAACTCCTTCTATTTCTCAGGTTCTGGAACATGACAACTATTGCTTCATGACCAGATATTCTTATAAATAGGAAATTAGGATTTTTTTTGCTCATTTTACATTGTCCAATTTAGGGTTCAAATGGATTAGGTAGGATATAATTTATCTACCCCATATCTTGTATCTCTTCTACAAACTTCTCTTAGAATCCATTTGAATTTTTCTAAAAAGGGTTTACATCAAATTCTGTGACACCAACTCATCAAACTTATCCTCCTCTTGGTTCATAAGTTTCAAGAAAACAAACTTGTTGGCTTAGATTTGGTGAATCTTTGATCTTTAACATAATGTAATAGCTTGGCATTATCAACTTTATGATGCTCGGCACATACTACGTTGCTCAGCATCAACTGTAAAATCACTTAGCATCAACTAAAGTTTACTAATGCCTGACATCAACCAAAATTTACTCGACATCAACTATCTTGCTTGGCATCCACTAGAATTTTCTTTCACTCAACTCCAACTAACTTTCTGCTCAGCTTGCACTGACTTTTCTCAGCACCTACTATCCACTTAGTCAAGCTTGGCACACAAACTTTGTGTAACTTGTTCTTCTAAACTTTCTTAGTGTAGCCAACATTTGTAACCTTATGTAGATTATCAATACATCATGTCATTACTGCCTTAACTGATCCTTGTACTTCATTACAAAATCATAACTCAACCTTTCCTCTAGGTGCTTTTGTTACATCTTATTGATCAAATCCTCTTTATCAATCAAATAAGTGATAGTACTTGAATCTTATAAGCATTTTTTTTACTAGAAAATAATAGGTTTTACATCAGTGACAAATAATGATTGAAACACATAGTTTACTTTAATAATCTCCCTCTTTTAATAGTCTCTCTTCAATAATGATCTTTTCAATCAAATCTCAATAGACCCATTGTCCAAATAGCTTCAAGGGCAAGATGACTAAACTCACCATCCAATTAATCTCTCAACTATTCTTTGTAGAATAATTGTATGTATTGTACTTTAACTTCTTTCCTTTGTCCTATCAATTGAACCAATCATTGCTAGACCTTATAGACCAAGTCATAAACCTTAGATCCAAGTATCCAACTTTGGATCACACAATAACACCTAGGCAATAAAGTTTTCTTCATCTTCACTCTACTCTAATAAACTTCGCATTCCACTCTTTATGCTACCTAAAATCACTCCACTTCCATATTCATGATAAAGGAAAATTTTCTTCCTTTATATTAAATCCATAAAAAAATTCCCTGAGTTGGTTGTTACACCTTCTCAATTAATTATTATAGGACCACAATAAGAACACATTATAATGAAAAAAATTAGCCATGTCATCACCAACATTTATTCTTCACATCTTTAACTTCAACTTCTCAAAATAACAAATCTACTAAGAGACATAACAAGTTTACCAGAATATGCATCCATGAACTCTATCTCACAATAGTCTTTACCAGAACTTGTATAAGTTCATCCAAACTTAATATCTTATGCTTGCAAGGTTAGCTACATATACTAGAAACTTAATAGTATCTCCCTATAACCTTGTTACTGAATATACTCAACAATTTGTCTGTACCAACTTTATCTTTTCATTGTTCTTTTGTCAAATACCACAAAAAACTGCTATGTTGACATCAATGACAAACACTGTGATGAATGTAACATATCATCATGATAATGATTTGATCATGTCTCTACAATACTACCCCATAGGAATATCATCAAGATTCATGCTTCCAACAATCTCCCCCTTTGGCATTGATGGAAACATAAATGAAAAAAAATCTAGTTCCAAAAATACCAATTTCAAAAGACTGTTAATCTTTCTTTTCAAATCCTCTTCATCAATCATTCTCCTCCATTCATATATCTCATATGCTTTACATTAAAATATTTTCCATGATGTACTTCTCCAACCTCTATACTTCTCCATGTTGTTTTTCATGCTAAACTTCTCCCACATTGACATCAATGTCAAAGATTTCGGCAACCAACAATCTTTGCAACAACTATTTCTAACTAGCTCAAGTGTCCAAAGACACTGTTCATAACAACATCTAACAAGAGTCCTAGATGACTATGTCCATTACAAATACTCCCCCATACATGAAACATCAACATTCAATCCAAACAAATAATAGTCCTCTATTATACTAGATTGATACACTCTTGTATCATCTACTCTGATGTAGGAAGGGGCATAACCCCTATCATACCTCGCTAATACTCAAAAGTCTCTTTGGGAAGAGGCTTAGTGAAGATGTCTGCAATCTTCTCTTTAGTGCTCACATACTCCAATCTAATTTCTTTTTTTACAACTTTCTTTCTCAACATGTGATACTTGATAGAAATGTTCTTAGTCTTAGAATGCAACACTAGATTCTTAGACATATTTACTGTGCTTGTGTTGTCACAATGTATGAAAACAAGTTCACTAAATTCTATCCTTATATCCTTGAGCATCTACTTCATCCAAAAAACTTGATTACAATTATTTGTTGTTGCAACATATTCTACTTCCACTATACTTTGTGAGGTACAATCCTACTTCTTACTTAGCCAAGGAACCAATCTTCCTCCAAGAAAGAAGGCTCCACCACTGGTGCTCTTTCTATCATCCATATTGCCTACCCAATCAACATCATTATAAGCATATAGAGTGAAATCATTAGATCTATCATACCATATTTAGAACTCTAGTGTTTCTTTTAGGTATCTAAATATCCTTTTAATTACTACATAATGTGCTTCTATGGGATTAGCTTGGAATCTTGCAACAATTCCAACTTCATTTTCTATATCTAGCATTGTGTGAGTTAGATATTGCAATCCTCTGATCATAGATCTATACTTCTTCTTCTCAATATTAGGTGTCTCATCCTTTGTAGACAACTTGTGTCCATTTATCATAGATTTTTGAATTTTTTTACATATTACAATACCAAACCTTTTTAGTAAATCTTTCAAATACTTACTCTGAGAAATGAAGATTCCTTCTTTATCCTACACAATTTTTAATCCTAGAAAATATTTTATCTCTCTTATCATGCTCATTTCAAATTCCTTCTTCATTTCTTCTACAAACTTGTTACTTTCATCATCATTTCCTCTAAATATGATATCATCAACAAATATTACCAAAATCATCAATCCATTATCAATTTCTTTCCAATAGAGATTATTGTTGTCACAAAGTTTTGCACCCTTGTTCAAATTTTTTACCTAAGGACAACCTTGTGAAACATGGAAACAACCTCCAAGCTATGGGACTTGAACTATGAGGTTGAGTCTCTGGAGAAGGCTGGCTTCCTTTACTATCAGAGTGGACCTAACTACTCTTGGAGAGGAAAAGGGAGAAGGAATGCATAGAAGAAAATCTACCTATTCTAATCTAAGGGGGTGATGCAACAAAATAGAGTGTTCAAACCAATCTCTACCCATACACGCACTATTTAACCATCATGACACCAAAAGATATACACATCCAAACTTACTTTAATCTAACAATCACGTGCAAATCAAAAAATCCAAATGAATGACACAAGGGGAGGTTTCACTTATATACCATTCATAGGTCAAAAGAGATACAGTCATACAAGATTGCAAATCTCTACAATACACCAATGAGAGGCAAATAGTTCTTACACTTTACATCAATGGCTGAAGGAGATAAGGTAGAATGTCATACAGTTTAGAGAAATAAAATTTACAATGAAATTGCAGAGCAATATTAGAGAAGTCAGAGAAGAGTCAACCAAACCAAAATCTACAAAAATTGCCTTTATAGCTCAGGCATAACTAAGATATTCTCTAATTTAAGTCACTCTACAACCACTACCATTAAGTCTCGATAAGGATCTAGAGAAAATTTGATCTAGGTACATATTTAGATACAAAGAAACCTGATATTTGTTGAAACAGGGCCCTGACAGGAACGACACCATTAAACCATTTTGACCAAGTAGATGGATAAACTGGGGTGGTGGAGTGTTCTCCTTCATTCACTGAGTTCAACATTCATTCAAGAGTGGTTGGCATTGATCACAAGGATCAAATCGTGCAAAAAAACTCAATCTCCTTCATTTCTGGCTCATCAGTCAACAAAAATCAGCAGGTCAAACAAGTCCTGTAACCAGAATGGGCGACGTAGGCAAATTATTTCATTTCATTTTGCCACCTACAAGGTCTTCCCAAGTTTGACCACATCTTTATAACTGACTGTGCTACATCCTCAGAACCTTGACCATGGTAGTCTCCCAACTTCCAACCTCTAACTATTAATGCCAACTACAGCCTTATCTCCCCGAGCCCGCAAGGACACATGTCACTGAATCGCTATCTTTTTATACATAAAAAGTGAGAACCTTGTCATAGTGAGATAGTGACCATCATTGATTCTACATTGATCATGTGGAAGAAATTTTATGCATTACTTAAAAGAAATATGGTGGATCCCTTGTCGCTATGTTTTTGTTTGTAACCTTCGTGCAACTCACCATAGTGAGATAGCGATGATCGTAGATCTAAGACCAAATCAAAGGTAGAGAAACTATACAAAGTGCTATGAAGAATTGGTGGGTCCCATACTTGCTATGTCGCATAGACTAAACAACTTGCAACTTCCCATAGGGAGATAGCAAGGACTGTTGATCTGAGATGATCTGATGATCGAGATCATTGACATGCTTTATGAATGGGCATGGGTCCGAGGCATTGATGACGCAAAAGAATATGCAGTACTAGCAACAAACCAAAAGCTTACTTTCATCCTAGTCACCTTTCCACATTGTTTGAGGTCCCACCATGTGTTTATTTACCAATTGGGTGCTATGTTTCTGACGGTGAGAAGAACAAGTTTCCCAATAGCGAGATCGCGACCTCTTATGCCGTCAGTTTTCCCAACGTATACATGTATCCCACTAGATTCCATTGTGTGCCAAAAATTTATAACTGATATCTAACGAAGCATTGTCTAGGACCCACTTTCTCTAAAATGTTGCCATAGTATTACTTTTCATCTGGGCGCTATGTCACTAACAGCGAGAAACATAGATTTTTGGATAGTGACATAGCAACTTCTGAGGACTTATCAAAATTGGCATCGAACTTCATTTTTTAGTACCATAGCAAAATTTTGATGGTCGCTATCTCACTATGGCAAACAACCTTGTAACTTTTCATAGCAAGAACGCAACATCCATAGATCTTAACAGGATCCAATGGTGAGGAAAGTTGCAGGCTAGCGAAAAGAAATATCATAAGGTTTAATCATTTTATTTTGTATTTCTAGGGAATTAAAATAATATTAAAGATAGGAAGTGGCCATTGGGTGGGTCAAGTATTCAAAATTCAAATTTTGGCAGGGGTAAAATTAGGTAATAGTTTTGGTGACTCAAAGGGGATGCAAGCCAGCTATGTGTGTGACCAGTGACCTTATGCATCCATTCGGCTATAGAGTAGCAAAAGATTTGGATTAGTGCACTGTGAAACCCTAACCCTACCTCTATGGGAAAAAAACCATGAAAACTTTCCCTCTATCTCTACAACTAGAACCAGAGACCAAAAAACCTTCTACAACCTTCAAAACTTCAAAAAAATGGCTATCTCATAGAGAGAAACTTGTGCTCATGCACTTCTTGGAAAGCTAGAAAACAACAGAAAGAAAACTAAGCTACCTTTGTACATGAAAACTCAAACCCTGTTAGAAACATGGTTTGAGATATATCCCATTGACTAGGATAGGAAAAATTTCACCATCAAGCCTACTTAATTGAAAAGCATTGGCCTGCTTACAACTAACAATCAAATAGGGACCACTCCATAGTGCATCAAATTTTGAGTATCCCCCTAGTTTTACCCTTTCTGCATCCCATTTCAAAACTAAATCACCCTCTCTGAAGGTTCTAACCCTAGCCTTCTTGTTAAAGCTCCTTTTCACCTACTGCTAATGTATTTCTATGGTCTCCATGGCCTAACTTCTTTTCTCTTCCAGCTCCATCAGCTTTGCTATTCTCACTATCATGGCATCATCTTCAATTAGCTCTAGCTAATGAGCTAGTTCTAGGGATGAGAATTCTAATGAAATTGAAAGCCTTGCCTCTCTACCATATACCAACATAAGTGGTGAATTTCCTATTGACCTCTTAGGTATTATTCTGTCAGCCCATAGTGCAGTCCTCAACTTTTGATGCCAACACCTCTGGTTATCCTCTATAGTTCTTTTCATAATCCTATTCAAGTTTTTGTTGGATGACTTAGCCAAACCATTACCCTAAGTATAGTAGTTTTAGGATGTTCTTAAGTGGATATTAAGGTCAACTGCCCATGCACAAATCTGAGCTCCTACAAAAAGTTTTGCATTATCTGAAATAATGGTTGAAGGGGCACCAAACTTGGTCACAATTTGGTCAAGGAACTCAACAACCAAATATTTTGTGGCATCCTTCAATGCAACTACCTCTATCCATCTAGTGAAGTACTTTGTAGCAGCTAAAATCTATTTATGATCGGAACTAGAAGAAGGATTGATAGGGCCTATGAAATCCAATCCCCATTAAGCAAAAGGCTAGTCCACCTGAAAAGGATGAAGAGGAAGAGCTGCAAGATTTTTCTTACTAGAGAAGAAGGCACATTTTTCACATTTCCTCACATACCTATTACAATCATGGAATAGGGATGGCCAGTAGTAACTAGCCCTCATGACCTTCATTGCAGTTGTCCTTGCTGAGAAGTGACCACCATCAGGACCATCATGAAGCTCTTTGATCATTCTTTCAACCTGGTCTATGTCAATGCATCTTAATAGGGCTCCATTTAAATCTTTCCTAAAAAGGATACCATCAACTATAACATAAGGAAATGACTATAATCTATACTATCTCCTTTTAGTTTTATCTAATCCTTGAGGGTATCCATTGCCTAATAAGAAATTCCTCATATCATTCATCCAGTTCCTTGGGTCATCATTTCTTGTCTCTTGTTGCTCATAGCAACTTCCTTATCTAATTCTTGAGATGATATCATCTGTTTACACAACCCTTTCCCTCTTACCAGCTTGGTGATCTAGATGTCAACATCATATTCCATTACTTTAGTAATCCAACCAGCTCTCTTCTCAGTAATATCTTTTCTTAAAAGGAAATCCTTCACAATGGCATGGGGTACTAACAAATGAATTGTATTATGAGATAGGAGGTGTCTAAATTTCTTTAAAGCTCTAATGACTACAAGGGCTTTCTTCTCTATATAGCTATATTTTACTTCATACTCTTTAAGCCCTTCACTAAAGAAAGCTATGGGGTGTTCTTCATCTTTATCATTTGTTTGAGCCAAGACAAAAAAAACACTTGACTCACCACCTAGGGTATAAAGGATGAAATCCTTTTCAAAATTTGGATTAATGAGAGTGGGGGCCAAGGCTAAAAATTTCCTTCCCTTCCTTGGTCCATGCAAAGACCATACTTTTCTTGAGCATAGTTGTAAGGTGTTTTACCATGGTAGCAAGATCAGGGATAAATATTCTCACAAAATTTATCCTACCAAGGAAACTTTGCAATCCCCTTTTATGTTTAGGAAGAGGGAGAGCAAGTATTTCTTTTGTTCTTTTTGGATCAATGGTTAAACCACCCTTAGATACAATTTTTCCCAATAATTTTCCTTGATTGGTAGCAAAGACACACTTGTTTGGGTTAAGGGATATCCCAAACTCTCTACACCTTGAGAACACCTATCTCAAATGATCAAAATGATCTTCTACTCTCTTTGAATACACTATGATATCATCAAGGTAAACTAATACAAACTTTTCAATCATGTTTTTGAAGGCCATCTCCATTGCCTTCTAAAATGTAACACCTGGATTAGTTAGCCCAAATGGCATCTTACAATAAGCATAGGTACCCTATTTGGTAGTGAATGCAATCTTGTACCTATTAGACTCTTTGACCAGTACTTGATTGTATCTAGAAAATCCATCAAGAAATGAAAACCTCTTTGAACCACTAACCTTGGACAAAATTTGCTCCATGGAAGGAAGAGGATGGTGATCTTTAAGGGAAGCTTGGTTAATTTCCCTAAAGTCCACACACGATCTAATTTGTCCATTCTTCTTCCTAACAGGGACAAGGTTTGCTACCCATGACGAGTGCTTGATGGGGAAAATTATATTGGCCTCAATCAATTTGGATAGCTCCTTTCTCATTAAGGGTTCAATTTTGGGATTCACTGGCCTCTATTTTTGTCTTACTAGTTTGACATTATCAATTAAATATATGGTATGCTAAAACAACCTTGGGTCAAAACCCTTCAAATCATCATATGTCCAAGTAAATATATCATTAAATTCTTGACATAGATGAATAAAACTTTCTTGCTCAATCTTAGAACATACCTTTCCCGTGTTTAAGGATCTTCCATTAGCAACCGTGACTGGGGTGTGATTGTCTTTGTCAGTAGCTAAGTTCATGACTCAGCCTCTTGCTTGGTCATCAAGATTGAAAACACTCTCTAAAGTAATGAGACCCTTAGGGAATTTTTTGGAACTAAGATTAATGATTTGATCACCATACTGATCTTGCAATCTCGACTAGTTTCTATCTAAAAACTATACTTCATTCTGCAAGAAGCTTACAATTTGTTCATCAGATTCAAACACTTGCCAATGGATGTTGTTATCAGGGATGGTAAGCCTTACTACCATTTTGATTTTTTGCTTCTTCTTCTTCTCAAGATTCCCTAACACATCATGAGATGCACCTATTTTTGCAAGTCTATCGGCATGTCTATTTTCTTTTCTAGGGATGCTTTAAATATTAAATGCATTGAAACCCTCAAGCAAATTTCATACCCTATGTTTATAAGACTTGAGCGAACCATTCTTGGTGATATTCTGATTTCTCACTTGATTAACCACCAACTCACTATCTCCATATACACTTAAAGCTTGAATTCCTCTTTTCTGAGCAAGTAGGAGACCCTAAATCAAGGATTCATACTTGGCCACATTATTAGTACAGCTAAATTGGAGCCTAAAGGAGAAGTAGTACCTTACTTGTGCAGGAGAAATCAACATCACACCAGCCCTTGATCCATTCTTATTCCTTGAGCCATCAAAGTACATGCTCCATATACCACTTATATCTTCTTTAGTCTCCACAAGATTGGGAACTAGAGCACCCTTCTCTAATATATAATATGTACTAAGGCCTGTCTCAAGGGTTTCTAACATAGGATCAAATTGATATGCATTATCCCATTCATCTAAGAGAAAATCAGGTATCTCTGCTAGGGAAGTAGTAGGCTCATTCATTGTGTTTTTCTCATCCATTTCTAGGATAGTGCAATTCATGTTGATGAGATTAGGGGTGTAGGGTATAGTATGATGGAGGGATTGAGGCTCTACTCTGATTGAAGCTTTGGCCCCATATCTTTCTCTAAAAGACATATATGACCAATCAAAAGATATGTAACCAACTATTTGGGCAGCAAAGTCTCTTGACAAGCATATGGAAAAATGTGGCTTGACTTCACCAATAGATATATCTTGAGTTATAGTACAACCAAGGCATGCATGTAGGGCCATTTTCACATTCCTAAGGATCCCTACAGTCTTGATAGTACTACCATCCAACTATAATACATCCCTAACAATGGGCTCATATTTCATTCCCAAAGCATCAGCAACACACCTAGGCATCACTGAACTACTAGCCACTGAATCAATCATGCAATTATGGACTAGTTTATCCCCTATAATTAGAGAAACATAAAATGGAGGGGGTCTAACCTTTTTACTTGTTTCTTCCTCCCTTGATGGTTGTACTAGGCTTGTGGCACTTTCCATGCTAGGTGGCTGATCCTTTGGTTCAATACTTTCCAATTCTTGTTGTAGCAACCTCTTTTGCATGGGTATAGTAGCAATAGCATCCCACATGGAAATATTCACATTTTTATTCTTCCTTTGTTCTACCACACTGAATGGCATAGTAGGTTTCTTGGTAGAAGCCTTGGGAGCTACACTTGTAGGAGGTTGAGATGGAACAACCTGAGGATCACTTACATCTTTTCTGCCATTATTTCACCTTTGCTATTGAGAAGTTTTTGATTGATCATTTACTACTTGCTCATGACATATTGCATTTGAAGTTGAGGCCTGATTGGGAGGAGGAGGGGTAGCATCTCCAATAGCTCTTCTTTTGCTCCTAGTGTTGTGAGCAATGGAATCCTAGTTTACATTACAATGTTTCTCCACTTGATGATTCATAAAGGAGAAATCACCTTGTCCTTGCATATATGAGGCATCTTTAAATTGGTTCTCGTATGATTCTCTTATTGCAAGCTCTTGGATGGTCAAATCCAAATAAGATTCAACCTTCTGACACATGCAACAAGCATAGGAGTAGTTACAGGAGGGACAAAAATCCTGATCTTGGGCCATGTTGTTTTGAGGAACTATGACCCTACTTTGGTTTACATTTGAGGTTGAAGCATGGCTATTCTACCTATTCTAATCAAAAGAATTATTCCCATAATTATGATTTGGAGGCCTACCACTATTTGGAGTTTGATGTTGTAATTGATGAGCCTTACTACCTTGAGCTTGCTATCTCTCTAAAGTCACCACCTTGTTGCTCACTTTTTGCATCACAAAGAAGCTATCCTCTAGCTTCTTCTCTTGGCCCTGCAATCTCTTATCTACATTCTCTATGTTTAGCATCATAGATTGCATCATCTCCTTGATTTCATCTATTCTATTTGAAGATGTGGAATCTTGAGGGACTAGAGCAAGGGATTGTGATGTGGAAGTTGTGGGAAGAGGAGCCATTGCTGGTTGGTGATTTGGAACATTAGGGAAGAATGGCATAGGAGGCCTTGGATCTAGCTTACCTCCTTGTATTAGGATTTTTTATGACTTTATTGCTATGTCATAAGAATTAGTTAAGGTATCTCCTCCCATAGTTTGGATTTGAGTAGCAATGTCACTATTAAAAGCTCTGAGGTAATGCAAGAAGGCATTACCAGGGGTAGGCTTTACTGAAGTAGGTATTCTATCCCATGTCTTTTGAAACCTATAGTTGAAATTAGTCATACATCCATGGGGGGCTCTTTTTATAGTAGTCAGCTATTCTAAAAGTGATAAATGGTCACTTTTGTCCTCAAAGTGTTTACATAGTCTTGCTCCTAATCCATCCCAATCTATTATAGAACCATGATCCAAACCTCTATACCATTGTAATGCTTTTCCTTTCAAGGATGAGGCTAGAAGCCTAATTACAACATCATCATTTGTAATACCATGGATATTACAGACATTTGCAACTTCTTGAATGTGTTCTGAGGGAGAGATAGAAGTTTCACCAATAAACTTGGGTATACTTTTGAGTGCAGCTATTGGTATGTCATGTCTTTGGACCAATAAAAGAGGACTCCCACCATTAAAGGTGGCAAAAGTATGGGCTCTAGGCTGTGCCATATAGACAAGTGATCTATTGATATGTGTTGATGGCAATCTAGGCTGAGATCTAACAGTAGGAGGAGTAGAGATAGATCTTGCAGGTGTATTTGTTGCTATTGCACTCCTAACTAGTGATAAAGATACTCTAGTCTTCCTTCTTCTAGGATTTGAAAATGAAAGCTCTTGGTACTAAAATTTACCTCTAGAAGATGCCCTTGTTTCAGCTTTGCGCATGAATTATTGCAACTTTCATCTGTAACTAGATGTATTTGAAGCTTAGAGTTGCCAAGTACTTGAAGAATGAACCTCTTGAAGGCTTGAAAAATGAAGCCAGTACTATCTCCTTGGTATTAATCTTGAAATCATCCTTTTGACACCAGTAGACTTGAAATTTTTTGAATAGAGTCTCACCAGGCGTGCTAAAAACTATTGTCACAAAGGTTTGCACCCTTGTCCAAAGTTTTTACCTAAGGAAAACCTTGTGAAACATGGAAACAACCTCCAAGCTATGGGACTTGAACTATTAGGTTGAGCCTCTGGAGAAGGTCGGCTTCCTTTACTGTCAGGGTGCACCTAACTACTCTTGGAGAGGAAAAGGGAGAAGGAATTCATAGAAGAAAATCTACCTATTCTAATCTAAGGGGGTGACGCACCAAAATAGAGTGTTCAAACCAATCTCTACCCATACATGCACTATTGAACCATCATGACACCAAAAGATATACACATCCAGACTTGCTTTAATCTAACAATCACATGTAGATCAGAAAACCCAAATGAATGACACAAGGAGAGGTTTCACTTATATACCATTCATAGGCCAAAATAGATACAGTCATACAAGATTGTGGATCTCTACAATACACCAATGAGAGGTAAATAGTTCTTGCACTTTACATCAATGGCTGAAGGAGATAAGGTAGAATGTCATACAATTTAGAGACAAAGGGGATTTATAGTGAAATTGCAAAGCAATATCAAAGAAGTCAGAGAAGAGTTGACCAAACCAAAATCTACAAAAATTTCCTTTATAGCTCAGGCATAACTGAGATATTCTCTAACTAAAGTTACTCTAAAACCAATGTCATTAAGTCTCGATAAGGATCTAGAGAAAATCTAATCTGGGTACAAATTTAGATACAATGAAACCTAATATTTGTTGAAACAAGGCCCTAATAGGAATGATTCCATTAAACCATTTTGACCAAGTAGATGGATAAACTAGGGTGGTGGAGTGTTCTCCTTCATTCACTAAGTTTAGCATTCATTCGAGAGTGGTTGGTATTGATCACAAGGATCAGATCGCGCAACAAAACTTGATCTCCTTCATTTTTGGCTCATCAATCAACAAAAATCAGCAGGTCAAACAAGTCATGTAACTAGAATGGGTCATGTGGGCCAATTATTTCATTTCATTTTTCCACCCATAAGGTCTTCCCGAGTTTGACCACATCTTTATAACTGACTGCGCCACCTCCTCAGAACCCTGACCATGACAGTCTCCCAACTGCCAGTCTCTAACTATTAATGCCAACTACTACGTTATCTCCCTAGGCCTATAAGGACATGTGTCACTGAATTGCTATCTCACTACACATAAAAAGTGAGTACCTTGCCATAGTGAGATAGCGACCATCGTTGATTCTACATTGATCGTGTGGAAGACATTTTATGCATTACTTAAAAGAAATATGGTGGGTCCCTTGTTGCTATGTCATTTTTCATAACCTTCATGCAACTCACCATAGCGAGATAGTGATGATCATAGATCTGAGACTAAATCAAAGGTATAGAAATTGCACAAAGTACTCTAAATAAGTGGTGGGTCCCATACTCACTATGTCACATAGACTAAACAACTTGCAGCTTTCCATAGTTAGATAGCGAGAACTGTTGATCTGAGATGATCTGACAATCGGGATCATTGACATGCTTTATGAATGGCATCAATATGCACTACTGGCAATAAACCAAAACCTTACTTTCATCTTAGTCACCGTTCCATGTCGTTTGAGGTCCCACCATGTGTTTATTTACCTGTTGGGTGCTATGTCGCTAACGACGAGAAGAATAAGTTTCTTGATAGTGAGATAGCGACCTTCGGTGCCATCACTTTTCCTGGTGTATATGTGTATCCCACTAGTTGCCATTGTGTGCCAAAACTTTATAACTAATATTTGACAAAGCATTGTCTGGGACCCACTTTCTCTAAAATACTATTGTAGTATTACTTTCCATTTGGGCGCTATGTAGCTAATGGTGAGAAACACAAATTTTTTGACAATGACATAGCGACTTTCAAGGACTTATCAAAATCAGTACTAGACTTCATTTTTTAGTACTGCAGCAAAATTTTTATGGTTGCTATCTCGCTATGGAAAACAACCTCGCAACTTTTCATAGCAAGAATGTGACATCCGTAGATCTTAACAAGATCCAACGGTAGGGAAAGTTGCAAGCCAGTGGAAAGAAATATCATAAGGTTTAATCATTTTATTTTTTATTTCCAAGGCATTAAAATAATATTAAAGATGGGAAGTGGCCGTTGGGTGGGTCAAGTATTCAAAATTCAAATTTTGGCAGGGGTTAAATTAGGTGACAATTACTATTTGTCATACGTTTGCTATATCCAAGCTTTGTCAAATGCTTGTCCAACCTTGCATACCAGGTTCTAGGTGCTTGCTTCAAGCCATACAATTCTTTCTTTAGTTTGCATACTATGTCCTTCTCATCTATCTAATATACTTTGACTTGACATCCATCTAATATACTTTGAATTTCTTATATGTTGCATATGCTAAGAATAACCTTACTACTTCTATTCTTGCTACAAGAGCATAGGTCTCATCATAGTCTATTCCTTCTTATTGTGAGTAACATTTACATACCAATCTTACTTTTTTCCTTAAAACTTACCTTGTTCATTCATCTTGTTTCTAAATACCCATTTAGTTCCTATTACATTCTTGTCTACTAATCTAGGGACCAATTCCTATGTCTCATTATTTACTATCTGATCCAATTCCTCTTTCATAGCTTGCTTCCAATGGTCATCTTTACATTCTTCATATGTATTCTTAGGTTCAAATTGAGATATCAAATATAGTTATTCATTGAGTCTTCTTCTTATATTCATACCTTTTTCTCTACTTTTGATGATCTACTTGGGTAGATGATTCTTTGTCATATTCTTACCCAAAGTAGGAGTTTTTATCTCACCTCTTAGCTCTATTGAAGGTTTTGAGCTTTGTTCCTTCCTTGGCTATCCTACATTCTACAAATCATTTTTAGTCTCAAGTAATACTTCATCATTCGTTGGTTTAGTAACAACATCAACATTTGAATTGTAATCAACTATTCTTTCTTGTATCCTGAATTTCTCATCAACTTTCACATTTGCACTTTTCATAATAGTCTCCAAAACTATTTCTTCTATTACTTTCTCTTCATTAACCAATCTAGATTTATTAACACAGTCTTTCAAGGATCTTTCCATAATTTCTCTAAATTCTTCAACTTTATCATAAATTAAGCTCTTTCTAGTTTTTCTTACCCTCTTAGGACATCTAGTCAAAAAATGACAAAATTCTTTATATGTCCAACAAACAAAAAATTTCATACCTTCTAATTCTCTCTTCATAGGTAGATCAATACCTTCCTTTATCTTTATGTCTTCTTCGGATCTAGATCTATATTTTCTTATGCTTCTATTCTCTTGTATACAACAAAAGGATTATGGATCTGAAAACTCAATGCTCTACTCTTTACACAAATCTGACAAATAAACAAAAATTTCCATCATTTAGGTTTCAAAATTTGTTCTATTAGATGTAGTACTATCTTTCTTAAACATGTTCACCATGGATCTCCCAAAGTTGTTAAACTTTATCTTCAAGGACCTAATCCTTTGATACCAATTGTTAGAAATAATAATCCACTAAGATAACTAGCGGGAGGTGAACTAGTTATCCAATAATTAAAATATTTATCAACCTTAAACAATCTTATCCATTCAACCAAATAAACATCAACCATAACAAGATGCACATAGACAATTACACTAGATATGTTAACTGGGGAAACCCATGATTAGAGGAAAAACCCTAGTGGGAATGATGCCCACATGATGATGTACTAATATAAATACTCCTTGTTAGAGGATGAACCCTATTAAGAGTCTATTACAATACTTAGTACATGTAAGTCCTTGTTAGAAGACTTTGAATCCTTGTTAGAAGATTCCAACCCTGTTAGAAGTTATAGATGATAGAAGGACCCATTGTCTAAATAGCTTATGGGGCAAGATCACCAAGCTCATTGTCCAATTGATCTCTCAACTATTTCTTGTAGAATAATTGTATGTACTATAATTTAACTTCTTTCCTCTATCCTATTAACTAGAAAAATTACTATCAGACCTTGTAGACCAGGTCACAAACCTCAAATCCAAGTATCCAACTTTGGATCACACAAGAAAACCTTAGCAACAAAGTTTCCTTCACCTTCTCTCTACTTTGCTCAACTTTTCATTCCACTCTTTGTGTTTCTTATGACCACTTCACTTACATACTCATGATAAAGGAAAATGTCCTTCCTTTCTATTGAATCCATAAATAAATTTCTTGAGGTGGTTGTTACACCTTATCAACTAATTATTATAGGACCACATTAAGAACATGTTACACTTAGCCATAACATTAATCTTCTGCCTTGCAACTTGAATATCTTTTCATCTATGTAACATTATGATGAACAAACTTAGTCATGTCATCACCAACATGTTTTCTTCACATCTTTAACTTTGTCTTCTCATAATAACAACTTTGCTAAGAGATATAAAAATTTTACCAGAACATGCCTCTATAAATTCTACCTCAAAATAGTCTTTACATAAATTTTCATAAATTATTCTAGACATAATATCTTACACTTTTGAGGTTGGCTACATATACTAGACACTTAGTAGTATCTTCCTTTAACCTTGCTACTAAATGTACTCAATGATCTGTCTATACAACCTTGATCTTTCTATTGTGCTTCTATTAGATACCACAGAAAAATGCTATGTTGACATTAATGACAAACACAATCATGAATGTAACATATCATCATGATAATGATCTAATCATGTTTCTACAATACTCTCCCATAGGAATATCATTAGCATTCATGCTTCCAACAATTCAACCTAGTCTCTCAACTACACTCAAACTAGCCCCAAGTGCACCATAGGCTTAGTTGGTGTTGTTGAAGTGCACTTGGTGCTATCATAGTGAACTTGGTTACCTACATGACCATTTTGGGCCTCTAGACTACATTTTGGGATCCTAAAACTGGATTCAAAAGCCTTTGTATGCCCTCATTCTACACATGACCGAAAACATCATTTCTCACACCAATCATCATTTTGCATTGTAGAACCTTTTCATATTTCATATCTGATCAGCATATCCATCATTTTGATCACCCTTAACCTCATTTTGAACTCAAAACCTTTGAACTTAGTCAAAAATATGAAGAAACTATGAGTCCTAGAGTATCTCCTAATGTTAATGGATGACAGATCTTGACTAGTAATTTTTTCATTTTTATCATTTTCTTTGGTCAAACTCTATCTACATCTTGATGGATTTTACCTTTTCATTTTTATCAACTTGAACACTTTTTCTTTTATCTCTTTTTGGTCACAATCCAAAGTCCATCTTCACAAAGTTAAACTCTTAGAAAAAATACTTTCCAAAGATTTTATCCCAAGTTCAAAGCCTTGCATATACCATTTTCATAGAACCATCACATTTCTAGTCTTCCTAAACATCATTTTGATTAACCCTTGTGGCATATCCCCTTCATCTTACATTGTTCAAAACCCTAACATCAATTCCAATATCAAGCCCCATTAACATGTCTATCAATCACCTTGTCCCCTTAATGTCATATCCCCATGTTGCATGTCCTAAATGTCATTATCAACCTTAGCATATATTCCTTTGCATAAACCCACTTGCATACATAAACCTCAAACATCCTTCCCAAGTCTAAAGTCCAACCCTAATCTTCATTTTGCATACCATAGAGTCATTTTCATCCCCTTTTGTCAAAATCCAAAACATAATTCAAATTTGCATTTGCATTCTTTCCTTAGGAAATTTGCACCTTTCATATCAAAACCATAGTCTATTGGGCACTTCCTTAGGTTGTATACACTCCTAAACACCTAAAAATCCAAAAAATACTCATATCTTGCATACCCACTTTTTGATTATCAAGTTTTTCCCTATTTTACCAATTGCACTCTTGTTTTACCAACTACACACTTCAAGTGTATAGTTGGTAGTTGGTAGTTTCATAATGTACTTGGTAATTAGGGATTTAATTATAGGTTCTAGAACCCTAATTTTCATTTTCATACCTTGAATTTCATCCTAAAACCCTAGAAAACACCTAAAAACACTTGGATCATTCACATTCTACATATTGGTCACCCTAACACATCCTTTTACCAACTTCACACCTTCTACTTACCAACTACATACATTCAGGGCCCCAAGTGCACCAAGGTCAAACTTGGTACTATCTAAGTGTAGATGGTAGTTTAGGAGTGCACTTGGGAGGCATAGTGTCCATTTAGGGTTTCCTTCATTGCATCTGCATCCTTAGGTATCATACTAGTACTTACAAGGACAAAATCAACTTAGATACCAAAAGCATTGTTTCAACCCTTGTTTTTTGAGGTACAAACACAACCCAAAGAACAACCTAAAGCTCATCCAAGAAAAAATAAGAGAAAGAATCCCCAACACATGTTTAACAAGGAATAAATTGAAGCATCACAACCTTTACTCATTGACCCCTTAAGCATGGATCCGCAAGAGCATAACTATAAAGGAATGACACAATCAACCCTAAATAACACACCTACTATGAGATTCCCTTCAAACACTTCTACACATATAATGGTTCAATGGAGTCCCAATTTTGAACCCATATTTATTTCTATACCTCCTTGATGTGGAAGTGTACCTACAACTCTTGAGGATGAAGAAAACTACTCATTTGAATTCACTAAACCTAGCACAAGTACCTTCAACACCTCAAACATACAAAGCACTTTACACCTAAGTGATGATTTTGACATAGATTATGGAATTCCTAATGAATAAATGGCTAAGGCTTTCCATGACAAGACTTTTCACAAAAACTTCAAATTTTTGGCAGCCAAAGAAATTATCAAATTTAATCCAAACTTGGAGGGACCTAAGTCCAAACATCAAAATAACCCAACACTTGAAAACATAAAACCCATGATTAATTTTGACTTGGAAAAGGGAAAACAACCTTTGGAATTTTTGAACATACATATAACACCTATGAGGTCTCACCAAGAATCAACCATTGAAATCCTCCAAAGCACTTTTGAACACATTGACATCAATCCCTTTTTTGACGAACCTCCATCAATAAATGGAAATAAGACTCTTCCTAAATGTCCCAAAAGGATGTTACAAATTGACCTCAATAAAATAATGCAACTATAAGGTGTTCCTAAAGGGACTTGCACTCTAGGGATGCTAAATATACCTCCTTTGTAGGAAAATCAACAAAGCGCACCCTTGCTCCTAACTTTACTAATTGTTATTACATCAAATGTTTTGGAGTCTCTTATGAGTACACCATGTGAAACATCCACTATAAAACCCCTATTTACATACAAAGGAAGAGTCTCATTGACATTTCACCCATTCCCAAAAGGAATACATCTCATTGCCAAGTCAATATGATGTCCCAAGGAAAAACATCTAACACACAAAGGTATCAAGACCCAAAAATGATTTTTACCTCTAAGAGACATAGCCACCTTCCAAGATAACAAAAATCTACAGTGGTACAAGGACTTAACATCCCTAATGCACAACTAACTGAAAATCCACATAACATGCATACAACATATCAACAACAACATCAACAAAAACAACAACCTCAATTAGTGCAAGGACTTAACATCCCTAATGCACAACAAACTCAAAATCTACTTAACATGTATACAACATATCAACAACAACATCAACCACAACAATAACCTCAAGTAATTCAAGGATCCAACATCCATAACACACAACTCAATGTAAATCCTCTTGAATTACACATAATGTACTAGCAACAATTCCAAAAATAACAAGCCATGTTAACTAAACAACAAGAACAACTAAATCAATAGTTGGAAAACCTAAGATGACTAGAGCAACAAATTTCCTATCAATAACAACATACACTATGAAAACCTCAACATATACCTCTACAACAATAGTTACATATGTGGTCTCACATGTAACCAATAGAGGCATCTCAACAAAAACCACATCAAATGCTACAACAACAATCACAACAAGTAATACAACAAGAACCCATTGTACAATAGTCACAATCAATACCACAACAAGTACCACAAGAAGTATCACAAGAAGTACCCCAAAAAGTACCATAACAATGACCTTTTTTTCTTCAAGGTACTAACATACCTCCACCACTTAGCAACACATCACATAAATCTTCAAACACAAAAATGTCAGGACAGAGTGGACATAATTCTTGCCATAGAAAATGATCTATTCATAGACACAAAAGACTCAAAGATAGGACTATCATTCAAAACCCTAATTAAGAGTTGCTACAACAATTCAAATAACTATCCAAACAAGTCAAGGCATTAGGAGTCCCAAAGAAGTAGGCTCTATACACAAAAAGGGAGTTGCATCCTAATCCCTTTAACAAAAGTCTGTATATGCCTCCATTCCCAAAACATTTTGAGGCTCCAAGATTTGAAAAGTATCAAGGAAAAAGAAACCTCATTGATCACATCAAAGATTTTTGTGCCTCTTGTACTGAACTTAGTGATGAGCCCACCTACCTCATGAGACTACTCTCTCATTCTCTAGGTGGGACCACACTTGAATGGTACTCCAAACTTACTGGTAATATCAAATCTTGGTTAGAATTAGCAAAAAAATTCATCTCCCACTTTTCTTTCAACATTATAAACAAGGTGACACTTTCTGAGTTTTTCTCAACTAAAAAAAAGACAGGAGAGCCATTCATGAAATTCTTATTATGTTGGAGGAACTTAGTCTACCAATGCTTTCTAAACATTTTGAAGAACAATTTAATCTATGCATTGAAAAATTGGTCCCCGACCTAATGTACAAACTCAAGATCAAAAGTCTAAGTACCATTTATAGGTTACAAAAAATGGGGCTAGTATTGAAGATGCCCTCATCCATAAGGGTATCCTTTTAAAAAAAAGGAAAATACCAATACCAACTCATCTAATGACTAGGAAAAAAATTTCTCCAAGAATAAGAATGTAACCAATGATGGTATTATGGATGAACACACAATCAATACAACACAACCCCAACTAACTTTAAAAGGTGCAAACCCTGAAAGTTCACAAACTCCCAATCAAATACCACCTCAACAATAGAAAATTGAGAATTCCACCAAGGATAGACCTCAAAGACATCCTAGAACCAAAGACATGAAATTCACACCCTTGGGGATACCTTTCAATACTTCACTTCAACAAATACTAAGTAATAACTTCTTGTAGTTACCCCTAATCAAGGATGAGCCATAAACAAAAGTTGAATGGTGGGATGACAAAAAAAATTGTGATTATCGCCATACTAGAGGACACAAGACCACCTCATGTTTTTAGCTCAAACATGAAATCCAAGACCTCATCAGTGATGGTATAATTACTATAGATCCTTCACTACTAGTATCTAATTCTAATAATACTATTTTTAAAGATCCTTTGGGTAATCATGACAAAGGGAAAGCCTCTAGTTCAAACTCTAACTCATAGGCTAACTACACGCACATTGGATATGACTACACAATCAACTATTTCAATGAGTCTGACTTCCACATATCCACATTCACCTTAAAAGATAAGGATCCTTGGTGTGCTATCACTATGCATGGTACTAAGATCACCCTACTTGGAGCTCCTTCTAGAATTGCTACCTCTACTATACCTATACCCCCTAGTGGACTTAATGCTCCTACTTCATCTAATTATAAATTTTTTCACCAGCTTGGCAAGACCCCTATAGAAATATCCATCTTGGACCTACCACATACATCACCCTAACATCAAAAGATCTTGGATCAAGCCCTCAAAGATTCAGTAGTCCCAGATAACAATGATGTTTCCCAATTCTAGGCCATGGTTGGGAACCTATCTACATCACAATATATTGCCATTTCCCCTCAAGATATTCCTAACGATAGACCCAACCATAATGACAAGGTCATATGTTTCTTGATAGATGGAGGAGTGGGACTGGTCATCTTGTTGGAAATATAGGATAGGCTAGGTTACTAAGAGGGGAGGGGTGAATCAAGAACTAATAAAACTTAATCTTATTACACCAAATAATCCTTCATTTATATTCTATGTGATTGCATGCATGAAAGAATAAAAGCATTAAAATATTCATAATAGTTTGACACAAGATATGGTGACCTAGAAACCTTCCAAATAGAGAGTAACACTACTGTGGGGATGATACCCACAAGCTTTAGTACTGTAGTATAATGTTGGCTAGTTAAGGCTTATAATTAATCACTTTTGACGATCTACTAGATTAGGAGCAATAAGAAATACTAGGTCCACCTTGTTAAAGGATTTACAAACATATAATGAAATACACACTTGATAAATAGATTTTCAAAAGAGCATTAAGTCTATCTTGTGAAAGGATTTAACTAATACACTTGCTAGGATGAACCAGTGGCTGATCTCTAATCTACAACTATGATTTTCTGGTTGAGATTCTTTTGAAGTGTAATGGTCACCTTGATGTGATAGATAAATCTTTGTTGCTCCTTATATTTCTTGTAGCCTTCTTAATTCACACTCCTAGTCATATGATTTATTTTATTCACATTATTATTTTTGGATGTGATATAATACATTACTTATATATCAATCCAAACTACAATTCATCAAAGTTGGCTACAATACAAGTTTCACCAAAATACACAAAGTTGGCTCAATTACTAGCACTTAGGCTCTAAAGGAAAACATGGTGAGGTTCTAATACTCGAAAAAAATTGCCAATACTTAGCATCATCGTGCTCTTGGTAGATGTAGAAGCTTGGTTCATACTAATCACTTCCAAGTAGTTTGAACTTGGCCAACACTAGTGACTTGGTGAATGCTGTGAAACTCAACATATAAACTGAATCACTTGATTGACACTACATGGCTTGGTCAACATTAACACTACAAGCTTAGTATAAACTAAATCACTTGGTTGACACTTCCTAGCTCAATCAACACTAGATTAACATCATTTATACTGTGAACTCAGTAGACACTAGATACCACCATTGATACTATGCAACTCAGTTAATACTATGAAGCCTAGTTTGCATTGTTACTTATTAACTTAGTAGATACTACTCGGTATGAACTGAATACTAATTCTAGAACTTAGTAGCAACTATAAACTACAAGATAAGCTTGGTAGTTACTAACCATTCGATTAAGTGTGAGTCACTAATTAAAAAACTTGACCATAATGTCAAAAATCTCCCCCTTTGGCATTAGTGACAAAAACACTTATCAAACAAAACTAAATTCTCAAAATTTAAAGTCTAAAACATTCTTTAGTCTCCATCCGATGTCGTCAACTTAGTAACATACTCTTTTTTGAGATTTTCCAAAAAAAAAATTGTAAGGAATGTTTTTTGATTAGCTATACATGTATATGTATAATATTATGTTGCTCTCTCATACACATATTATAATTTTCTCACTGTATACATATATCTCCTATCTTATCTTCTCCCTCTTTTATATCATATCTTATCTCATTTTCTCATCTTTATATATCACATCTTCTCCCCTTTTTCACATAAATGCCAAAGGTGTATGCTACATGGTAATGCCAAATGTGACAAGAAGTCAGAAAGTACCTTCAAAATTGGTGTTGTTGTCTTGTCCCAATTTTCCTATAACACCTTTCTTGCATAAAGTGCAATTTGCACTTCTTCTAATAACTCCATCACATGATCAGCTATGGAGAAATTATTGTCATGGATGAGAATTTTGGCATGTGCAATGTGTTTCTACAATGCATCCATGATTGAAAGAATCATGCCTTGGATGTCTACAAGTGTGGCCCTAATCCTAGCTTCTTCCCCTAATAATTTTGCTTGAAAATTAGTCAAAAACTTGATCTTTGAATAGTGAGAAGAACTATATCTTGGGTCAAGTGACAACTGGTGTGCACTTGCCTTTAAGTCTTCATCTATCTTATATAGTTTATCTATGATTCCTTAGCTGAAGATAGATGTATCACACAACTTGTTGAATAATGATGTAACATTATTTGTAGAGGTTTCTAATGAGCTGAGAATAGTAGATAGTTCTACTTGATTTATTGCAATTTTTAGTGCCACTTGCTCCAATACTTTGTTCTCAAATTTTCTCTCTGCTCTCTCTAGAAACTTTTCTTGTCCATTTAGATCTTCACTAAATTTTTGGATAAATTCTACTAACTAAACCAAAATAGGTTGATTACTATCAACCTCAATGCTTAGTGCATCTACAAGTATGTTCTTTACATCTTCAAGCACTTGATTTTCTCTTCTTTTCTCTTCTCTAAGCTTCTGCTGCTTAGTTTTATTTTGCAATAATTCAGCTTTGATGTTCATTTGATCAAGATTCAGAGTAGAAATATCCTAATTTGGGATAACTATATCCTCATCAAGATCAGTGTCTTCTTCTTTACCCTTATCTTTTCTTGAAACTTTAGTACTCAGTTGAGGCTTCCTCTCAACTATCTTTGTACTTACTATTTTCATACTTGGAATTGTAACAATAGTAGAAACATAAGGGCTAGCAAAAAAGGTAGATATTGCACTGATAGTAGAAATACCTATTTTTTGTGTAGAAAAATTTGATGATAGAGGAAGCACTAGTTGCTTGGTAGATGAAGTGTTGATTACTTCAATCAATATGGTACTCAATTGAATGGGTGCAAAGATTGGTTCAGTGCATAGTGTTGTAGTGGTTGCGACAACCAACTCAATAGAAGATTTCTCTAAGCTTGATGGCATTAAAGCTTTTCTCAGAGAGTGAGGAAATGAGGCCATCATTGTTGCTACAATCTTCTCTGAGTCAGTTTCCTTAATACTCTGAATCTCAAGGAGATTCTCCTTTGTAGCTTCTTCTTCTTGCTTCTCATCATCTAGATTTACATCATCTATTTCTATATCTTCATCATTATTTCATTTTCTTCCTTGTCATCTTCATCATCTACGTCAATAAAATGAAAAAAAATCACCCAATTGGTGAAGTTTGTAAATATTCTTCCATGCAGTTGTAGTTGTCTTCACCACATGTCCAATGTCATTTACTAATATCATGCATGTGTTGAATTTCAGAGTGTATTTTTCTTCATTTTTTTTCTTGGATTATTTCACCTCTTTGTCACTAAGACTTGGCATGAATTGCCTTAGAGTCTATTCAAATATATCTTTTACAATTTTCTTAGCATTTTCCCATCTTGGCTTGATTTCATGCATAAGTTCATTGGGAATTTTTTGTGCAAGTTGATCAAGTGAGTATTTCCATTTACCTAGTTTCGAAATGATCATGTCTTTAACTTGTTTCTTCTCATCTGCATTCCTAGTCTCATATCTGAGAGATTTAAAGTTTGACATTCCAGCTCTTGCATCAATTTCCATTAATTTTTCTTGAAATGTAGGTAGAGGTTTGTAGAAAATAATTTCCTTAGCATCTTACACACCTAATTTCAATTTATTTCTTGATCTAGATGCTCTGCGTGTGAATACTATAATAGATGACTTGGTGGGTTGAGTAATAATGACCTTACCCTTCTTCCTTATAGGCTAATCTTCTTTAGACTTTATTTCTTCTACTTCATCTTATGCATCATCTTCTTCCATATCATCTCCTTTTCCTTATGTCAATAAGAGAGTATAACTTGTTTGTCTTAGCTTTGATATCCTCTTCTTTCCTTTATTGACTGCTTGAGGAAGCTTAATTTCTAGTTCTATTCTAGCTGTGGCTTCATCAAAAGTACCAAAATATATGGCCTTGAGATCCACAGGTTCATTCAAAAGTGCCTCCATGATATCCTTGGTGTCATCAATGTTAACCTCATAGCTTAGAGGATTAACCCACACCACTCTAGGTTTGACTACTTGAATGTATACTTTGTCATAGTCCACCATAAAATAAACTATTGCATACAATTGTTAATTATGTATTGTCCTTGATGTTACACAAATGTCATATCAGTCATCAAATAGAGTCTACCGAGCTCAGATGATCAGCAAAGCAATTTACAGCTTCTACTGAGCTCCCAAGGTTAACCAAGAAAAGCTAATGTTTACCGAGCTCACTCAGTTATCAAAGGAAAAGTGGTGAAGAGTTAGCTTTTACCGAGCTCCAAAGGTCAGCAAAGGAAGATCAGTGCTAATTGAGTTCACTCGGTCTCCAAAGGATTTTTTCAAGGTTTGCAATGTTTACTGAGCTTCACTTGGTTAACACTAGAAAACCATTCTGGAGTAGTGGTTACCAAGCTTGGTCGGCCAACAAAGGATTTTACTGTTTTGATATTAAGTTTAATTGCTTCATGTGGCCGACTGATGTAATATTTTTTTTGTTATTGGAACCTATATTTAAGCTAACTTGATAATCTGAAAGGTATATATATAGATGTTCAAGTTGTAAATTAGTGTGTAGGTGAGAATCGGAATATATGGATAAGGATGGAATAAGCGAATTGAGAAAATTCTGATGAAGGATTAGATATCCTGGAGGAGATGAAAAGTTGTATTTGATCAGCAAGGATCCAGTAAAGCAGAATAGAGATTTGTACTTGGAAAAAGATAAGTTGCATATCATTCAGGTCAATTCATTGTTGCTTTCTAACCATTGTAGCAGTGACTTCAAATCTCTTAACAGAGTTGGTTTAACAACCATTTTGTAAATCCTCTAACAAGGTGGGAGCTCAATTGAATTGTTCTCAAGACCTCTAATCAGGCCACTCCTAGCAGGGTGATTAAATCCTCTAACAAGGTCACACCTAACAGTGTGTTTTGTAACCTTTAACAAGGTTGGATCCTAACAAGCCTCACTTCAGAAGAGTGAAAATTGGTGACTAGTTACTTGGTGGTTTTTCCCATATTGGGTTTCCATGTTAAATATGGTGTCTCTTGTGTTCATTTATTTTAATCTTTGTAAGCATATTAATGACTATGAATGCTAGATAAACAGTAATTAATTAATCTATCAAGTTATAGTATTCCTGCACTGTTTACTGAGTATCAACAGTATGTAAAGACATCTAAGGGTTTTATTTTGAAATTGATTTTTGTGGTAACTGGTTTACCCCTCCCCTCTCAGTTACTTCATCTATATTTCCAACAACAAACATCATCCTTGTAATCTTCTACAAGTTTCTTTGGAATTCTATATATGTTGTTCATCTTTTCCTTGAATGAATCAAAGTAATTGTCCATGATATTAACAAAGTTCTCATCCATCTACTCTATATATTCATTAATTTGATATAGTACTAGTACATCTTTTCTACATATGAATGAATCTTTTGAAGGAAAAAATTTTGCACAAAGAAGAATAAACAAGTCAAGAGTGAACCAAACTAATACAGATTTTTTTTTGAAGTTCCAATGCTCGCCATGTTCTTGTTAAATTGATTTAGCATTAGCTCAGAAAGGTCAAAGGACATGTTGTTCTTCACTACCTTAAGAACTAGATCAGCTACCTCACATGACACAATATTGAGACAACTAGAGCTATAGATCTTTTGAGCTATCATGTGAACTCCAAATTTCAGCTCCATGTTAGTCACACTGTTGATCTTCATACCTTTTCCATCCCACTTGGCAAGAGATTTTCTTTCTAGTTCCACCTGACTTAGGGTTTTGGTAGTATTTTCTTTTTTCAACATTAGGAGCCCTATGATTTGATCAATCATTTTCTTTGTTATTTGAATAGGCTGCTTCAACCATAGCTACCCACTATGTACATGGCTAAGAATAAACCTTATCCATTTTATCTAAAAGTTTCAAGACATATGTGGAATGTGTGTTAAACCCTTGGTCTCCAAATGTTGATGCTTAGGTTTCAATGCACCATTCACACATAACTTTCTTAGAGTATCATCCATCTCTAGGGTTCCAATTTCTTGTATCAAACAATGAAAAATGTGAATGAATATCTTTAACAAGTAGTACCTTTGGTGGAATCTATAATTGACCTCTAGTTGGATCAAGTGCTTCTGCAATTTTTGGACTTATCTTGAAGTCTGGTGCCTTCCAACTAACTTTCCTAACTAGCATCTTGGATCCTTTCCTATTTTTGTTGGTAGAAGATGCCATGCTTGGTAAGGTTTATGAAAACACAAAAATATTCAATGAAAAATACACAGATCACTTGGAAGTATAGAATCACTATTTGCAAATAGCTCTTCAAAAATTCATGGTGATAAATGAATTTGATTTCCTTCCTTTTAACAAATTTTCAATTTTCAATTGCCATAAATGCTTGGTATGATCACTCATTTAGTTAAAAACTATCTTCCACTCGGTTCAACCTTAATGCTTGGTATAGTTATTCATAGCATAGCTTAGTGTCCACACAATATATTAGTGTATCCCAACCTTCCTCAACAGGGTCTTGCAACTTGACCTAGCTCGGTAAGGTCTTGAGTTTTCTATAATAACTTGGTGATCCCTTTTCATCTTAAATGCCGATATGGATCTTTACTTATAGTTGGCTGGAACTTGATGGCACTCAAAATTGCTTACTCATTTTGAGTCACAAGTTGAAGAATTTTTCAAATCTAGCTCCTATGAATGCTCTTCTTGCATATGTCATCCCAATTGATTCAGTGAAATCCCATTTTGAGCTAGTGTCATATTTCACAATTCTGCATAAGTGTCAAATAGTGTACATTGGCCATGTTTGCATTTGAATATTTGGTACCCGATTAAGATTCATGACCTACCACTTTGGGGATGTTTAATATGTACATCAAAGAATTCATGTTCCAAGTTTCAAGTCATTTTGATGTGTTTTGACTAGGTTTTGAATGTCTCAAAGTTGGTTAGTTGCCTCTATTGTAAATTTGCATATTGTTCATAATTCTAAGTAGCCTTGTTTGACAAGTTATAAATTTTGACTAGTTCACCCAAATAATGAAATTCCTTTTACATCATATTCTAGGGGTCAAAGAATTGCTATAAAAATCCATTTGATTAGTTTTCAAGCATGATTCTGAATGCAATTTATAACCTTTTACTAGTGTCATGAAATGCAATGGTCAGGAGCCCTATTTGTGATGTGATGATAACTTTAAATCCATGACTTCCTAGATCAAATGGTTTGCACCCCTGCATTCTATTCCAAAAATACTTCAAGTGTGCTAATCTATGAACCATGACAAATCAGTTTACACACTTTCCCATGGCCATTCCATTTGCAAAAAACACTTTTCTACTGATGTTCCTTGTTCTGCAATTCTAAGTAGCCCACTTTGCATGCTCACCAAATGTGCCCTATGATTTGTCATGACCCCAAATCATAGAATATGCTCCTCATGGAAATGAATTGTTTCCCTAGTTTTTATACCTTCAAGTATCCATTAGCCCTATTTTTGAAGCTCAAACCAACTACATTTTATGGTTTTCTGACAAGTTTATTTATAGGCATTTTAAACTGAGAAAATTTGAATGTCAAAATATTTTGATTGAATGATCATCATGTGACAAGATCTGGTAAGGTGCAATAATACATAATAGTCTATCAGCATATTAGCTTTTAGAGCCCAGTTATCTGTTTGGGTTAGTTTTTAAAGCTAGCCAACAAGACCTATTAGCAGAGAACCATAGCTTGTAGATAAGGTGTGAAATAAGTTTTAATGATCAAATTAATGCTCAAAATCAATTCTAGATAGTTTGAGATGATCATTGGATCATTGTGCAAGGTCAGTTGTTTAGAAATGAAATTTTCTTAGCTAGACCCACTCTAGGGCTTGACTAATTTCATCAAATTGATAAGCCAAGGTGTATATGAAGGCATTTTGAGCATTTGTAGAAGGGGTGTACTAATGATGTAAAGAAGGATGTAGTTTCCAAAATGGGTATAACTTGAATATGGTTGGTTTATTGAAGTTCAATAACCCACATCATCATTTGATTTTAAATGGGCATTTGGGATCATGCATATTAATGGTAAAGAAAGTAGATTCAAGTGTTCTTGAATGATATAGAAGTTAATATTATCACTCGGATAACCACTCTGCATGGATATTTTAAAGGACCCACTCTTTATAGTATTTTGCAAGTTTCTCATGCTTGATGGTGAAAGGTATCTACTTGCATGGGAATTTCAAGATCAACTAAATGGAAGCTTAATTACCAGACATTGATTTTGAGATATTTACAAATGCATTGACCTATACACAATATGTGAGTTCTTTGGAACCTTTTCTTCATTGGAAAAATATGTAAATAGGGTGATGAATGGCTCCCAAAGTAAGGATGTTTGTGCCAGGCAAAATCATGAGTCCATGTGTTGAGATGAAAGAATGAATCGAAGCCGCAATCCATGAATGGGGACCACTAAATACAAGGGGAAATTGCAAGATGAAAGAGTATCCAAGAAAAACTTGCAAATATCTGCCCATGTTTAAGGAGAATGGGCCCCTTTTGAAACAAGAGAATGTGTAGATCGACAAAAAAAGCAACTAGTAGGAAGCTCCACATATTGGAGGAAATTAATAAGTATGCAAGGATGGCATAGGAAAGAAAGTGGGCATCCACATGCATGGTAGGAAGAGGAATCATTCATGGTAGGGGAAGACATGCAAGGAAAAGATGCCACAATCCACGCAAAGAGGGAGGAGCTTTCAGCAGTAGTGGAAGATTACCATGGTAGTAGTAAAGATTGTTGTACCATAGAAGTTTGGAGCTCCATGATAAAGACCTTCTTTCTGATCTGCTTACATGTTCTTTTTGTATTTTGTAGTCCCTAAGAATGTAGAAGAACAACCTATTGATTTGTTTAGCTAGTCTCCTTGAGTATGCATGGAGGGAATGGTAATGTTCCAATAGAGGGGGTGAGCAGACTCCACCCGAGATGTTTGATCGATCAGGGGTAGTGGACAAAGCTTTTTTATTGACTGTGGCTAGCTTGATAAGTGAGTAGGTTAGATGATGCCCAAGAGCAGAGTTCCCCATGTAGAGAAAGATAATGGGCATTCATTTCCATGATTTTTCATTGCTATGAATGTAGGAGGCATCTACATCCTATCACAAGGATAAAGCTATAGCTACAGAGGGCATGATCCCACATGTTTAGTGACAGGGACGAAAGGCATCTTTTTATACTTGATCATGTGATAGTCAAGTGTCTTCAAAGACACATTGGTTCAAGACTAGCACAACAAATCTATGAAGGAGCCCATCCGGCCAGCTAGCATGTGAAGTCAACAAATATTTTGACATACCAAGTGTCAATAAAGACCAAATTGTGAGATTGGGAGAGCCAACATAAGGCTCTATGATGTTACAACTATATTGTAAGATTGTGAAGCATGATAAGGAGAGGTAAGATATTATGATGTGGTTAGGATATCAGGGATGTGAAATATAAGTTTTAAGATACTAAAAAATTGAATAATCATGACATTGGAAGGAAAATAATATATGTGTAAGATGTTACGATGCCCCCTCCTTGGTCTATGATTAGGAAAGCTGAAATTTCAAATAATATTAAGGATAACATGATATTATGAAATAAGTTGTCGTATGGTTGGAAGGGCATAGTTTGAAGATTTACGATGTCACAAAAAAAAATGTGGAGCTTGTCATAACATCATGGAAGGGGATAATTTCAAATATTCAAATGTCATGTAGATGGATTGGGGCCTGCCTGGGTAAGATGGCTAATGGAGAATTGATAAGTGGTAGAGGGGAGTAAAAATTGAATAATGAAAAATAAAATTCACAAAAGTATTTAATGTAGAGATTCAGATTTTGATGTTTTGAATTTTTTTTAATGATTTTATATAGTTCAACTATATGGATTTCTAAAATTTTCAATTTCATTTGACTATTCATGGCTCGAGGCCTAAATTTTCAAATGGACTGTAGGGGCACAAATTGTGTCTGAAATATGTAGTATAGTATACCCTTAGAACCAAGAAGAAACAAACTATCCATTTTTACAATTAGTTTTTGCACAATTATTTGTTGGATGTAGCTATAGGATGTTTTGTGATTTTGGGGGCTTCTCAGTAAAAAATGTAGATTTATTATTGCAAATTAACTTAAGATTAGATATAGCCAAAATTTCATCAAATTTGATTTCATTGGCAACTTTAATGATGACTTGATTGTTTCAAATGAAGTTGGTTGCAAATGGAGTTTTTGCAGACATCACAGTTTACAATGAATTTTTGATATTTCACCATAGGATAATTTGTTGATTACTTTAAAGGGAGATATATTAGATATTTCTACAACAGTTATGGTTTTAATTGCAGGTAGATGAAGGAAGACCAGTTTCAACAATAATCAAATTGAAGACAATTTTAGTGGGACAAGTGTCAATTTAGATTCTAGATCTTGAAATATCTTCTCTTCTATATATCTTTCTTCTCTGCTCATTGTAGTGGTTCCAATTTTTTGAAATTTTCTCATGATTGTGAGATTAAATAAGTTCTAGAGTTGGAGAATCTCCTAACTTTTGTGATACCATTCTTGGTGTTCCTCTATTATGAATATCATTAGTTGTATTTCTTTTGAGGCATTTTAAGATGTATAGTCATTCCTTGGTTTTATTTTTTGAATTTTGACATACATATGATGTATTGTTTTAAATGAGATTAATACAAGAGCTTCCTTTTTCTTAGTTTCATTCTGATTCTCATCTCCTTCCTCTATTATCTGCAATGTTTTATGTTTAAGAACTAAGAGCTTAAACCCAATTGCAATCCCTTAATGTTGTATTTCTAAATAAATTTTCTATTGGAACAAAGATCCAAGTAAATGCTTGTTTACATTGATAGGGTTATAGGTTTCACTAGGAGGATATTACCATAAGTATGAGAGATTTTATGAAGATAGATATCTATTTGTAAGCCAGATAAATAGATCAAATGTCTAAATATATTAGTATATTTCAAGTATCCATGTGTATGATAAGGTTTAGTTGATGCCAAATGGATAAGGGACTGGTCAACTTAGAGATTGCATGTTCTCTAATGCTACATACTTGGTTTATGCTGAGATCCAAATTATCAATCAAATATCTTTCCCTTTATGTTTAAGAGTGGAAAGAGTTTCCTTCACTTGGTATATCAGGTTCATGTGCTTTTTTATTAGCTATTTCATGACGATGAATGCTTGCATAAACATAGAAGATTAAGGGATTTTATTTGTTATTGAGATTTAGTTATATGCCTTTACACTGGTGCCATATAAAGAATCTGAGGTCTACCCACCAAGGTCTTCTAGAGCCTGAAGAAGAAGAAGGAATTAACCTTATAGTTGGCCCAAGATTGCAGTCAAGTGCATCCATCATAGGAATTTTCTAGCCTTAGATGTATTGGTCTGGTTTCTTCGTTATCTTTAAATCTTTTAAATTGGAAGCCAAAAAAATGATGGCTCTACTGGGGAGTATTGCAATCTAAAAGGTGATTCAATACAATTGCGAGAAAGGCATGTGCAAAGTTTGTTATCAGTAGTAAGGTCATGTTGATGTTTCATTCCTCCCAGTGATGTTTTATTCAAGATAGTAGTAGCTTTGATGATTGAATAAAGATTGTATTGTTACTAGTGTTTACATCACTAGTTAGTTCAGCCAAGAATTTTTTTCAAGGTGCTATAGTGTTCAGAGTCAAGGATGAACAAGCATGGTTTGTTCTCTATTTTTCAAGATTGTAAATCTATAAGAATGGTTTGATAATCTGTGTTTTTCCTACCATTCAAAGTCTAGTTCAAATTTTTTTGAGTAAAAAATCTTGTTTTATTTCTCATTTGTAAGTGGTGACTCTTTTTCTGTACTAGTGTATCCTGGTTGATTTCATGTTTTAAAAGTTTAAGGACTTTCCATAATTTGAAGCTCTTGATAGTCTCTTGGAAAAGAAGTGTTTCTTGATTAAGATTTAGTGTTGTTGCTTCTGTTGTTGAAAGAAATCTGAATGTTCAAAGTAAATCATTTTTGTGATTTAATTTTCCTTTTCAAGGAGGTGGGGGCTCTACAAGGTTTTCATCAGTGTGTGAAAGAGTATTAGTTCACACTTGTTCCAGAATCAAAAGAGGAAAGTTTTTAGCATCAACACTTGAAGTATTTTATTTTTCATGATGTTGTTCTTGTCATGAAAGAAAGTGGTATATGTATGTATTCTCCATCAAGTGATTTTCAGCACTAGGAGGAGGAAAATAGTATAAGTTTTATACACTTCATTGTAATAAGTTTTAGCTTGTTATATAAAATCTTGTGAAGTCTTTGAAGAAATTCATTTGGTAGAAGGTTATAGCTTGCTGCAAATTACAAATCAGAATTATTGTTGATGAGTGTTAAAGCTTTGAAGAATGACAAGTTTCCTTTCATCAAGTATGCAGTCGGTTAGTGATGTTTGTAGATCTTCTTCTACCAAGAGATAAATGCCATTATGCTTTGATGGTATTTATGGTTTCCCAAATGTCATTCCTAATGATATTAGAAAAATTTTGCCTAAATTTAATGGGAACCATACTATTTCAGCTAGTCATCATATTCAGATGTTCAGTGATTTGACTGGCAATTTTGAGATTGCTCATGAGGATGTGCACATGAAATTATTTGTTCAAAATTTAGAAGGTGATGCTAGAGACCAATTTTATTTCTTACCAACATGTTCTATTTTATCTTGGAGTGAGTTGCATTCAGCCTTCATGGAGCAATTTGGAGAAGGGGTAAGCACATCTTATTCATATAGTAAATTTTTAAGGATTCATATTGAGAATGATGAACTTGTTCCTCAATTTAATATCAGATTTATAAGAACCTTGCATGAGATCCCTGAGAAATGTAGATCAGATGATCAAGTAAGTCTAATAGTTTCTCTTGATGCATGTGATAAGAAAATGAGTTATCGGTTAAGGGATAAAGAGCCCAAGACTTTATATCATGCTTTTATGACCGCAATGGATATTGAAAACAATTTGAAGTATGGATTGACTAGAGGTCATTTTTCTATGAATGCCAGTATAATGGTTACAAAAGAAAAGTTGAGCATAGTGTTGACACTTTAATTCTAAATTAGAATATCAAAACCCCTATTGTAATGAATAATCAAATCGAAATTTCAAATCAGAATGTGTGTGTAGAGAAGAATGAGTCTATTGCAAATGAAGACACATATGCTCATGATGTTACAACAGTAAGATGTATTTTAGATTTTGATAGAAATAAAAAATGTGATGATATTATAGATCAAGGATTAGTTGCAACAACGAGTTCTTGTAGTGTTGATTATGTACATAATCATGTTGCTAATGTTTCTAGACATGAAGTTGCTACATCTAGATCTCAGTCTTGGGCAAGTAAGGAGGCTGAGAGTTATTTCTTTGATGATGAGTTTCATGTTGCTGATCCAAAATTTCATGGAGAGGTAACACAAGATGAAGAATGTGAGTCATAGTTATCTTAGTCACAATTAGAAGAACAAAATGCTGAAAGTGATCATATAAGTGAGAATGATGAAGAAAGTGATGTTGAGATGTCTTCCTCTAAGTTAGTTGCAATAGGAGAAAAATAAAGCAATGATGGAAGTGAACATTTATATGAAAGTGAAGGTATGATTTCTTTTTCTAAATCTAAAAGTGAAAATGCATCTCAATTTTGCATTATACAAATCAGTTAGTCGATGAAGAATTTGAGAGTGATTTGTCCTCAAGGTATGACGATAAAGAAATGTTGAATCCAATTGATGCTAATGAATTTGAATATGAAGATCTCAAGGAAGGGTTGTCAAGTGTTTTTGTAGTAGACAATGAAGTTGCAGCATGTAGTGAAGAGTTTATGAATGAGTTACAATCTATTTGTAATGGTTATCCTAAACAAGATAATGAAGAGAATGTAATTATGGATACCATATGCTTGGTAGGAGAATAGAAAGTGAGTCTTCATCTAGTTCTTATTTTTCTTCATATGCTAAGAGTCTCCATGAAGATGAAATGGGTAGTGAGTTTACATTGTATACTAATGCTTTATATGATGAAAATTTTGATGATGATCGGCCCATCTTTTGTCAAAATGTTCAAAGAGGATCCTTGCATGGATTTATCAATTCATTTTTTGAAGAAGATGTGGAAGTTTCATATCTAGTTGAGCTAGATGCAAATGGTGACACACTGTCATACTACTATAACAAATCAAAATATTGTTCTTCAATATTTGATAGTGAATATTCTAATGATGTTGCATTTTCTGATGATGATGGTGAGGTGTTAGATGAAATGGTTATTGAAAATCTACCTACACCTTGCAAGGAACTTTATGATGAATGTTTTAATATAACTGATTCATTTGTTGATTGTGAAGAAACACTAAAAAGCCCTAGATTATTTTCAGTCATTAACAAGGATAACATTGGTGAGTATAAATATGAATACTTATTTGAATACCAACCGGCTATACATAAAGATACATATTTTCAAGGTGTGTCTAATATTTTCCCAAAATTTGATAGCATGCATAATTCATCTATTGAAGATAGTTATTATTTTGATCCTAGTATATTTTAGCATGTTGACCCCTATTTTCATAGTGAGCATTATGTTAAGGATGTCCCTAGTATGCACTATGAAAGTTAGGAAAGTTATTTTGTTTTTCCAATTTAGCTAATTGAAAATTTTGTTGTGTTTGGTAAAACTAATGGAAAAGTTTATTCCATCTTACCTCAAGGATATGTAAATGAGAATCAAGTGTTTGATAGAGGTAAGAAATTTGAAGAAATTTGGTGGCCTGGGGTCACCATCTTGTACAGTGAGTAGATTCCATGTTTTTAGTAAGTTGTTCGGAAACATTTTTTGTTGGAGTGGTCTCCTTCCACCAAAGATATGATTTCTTTCCATGCCCACAAGGGGTATGCATACCCAGATAGAGCCACTGATGGCACTCACAATTACTTTCTCATTTTGATTCACAAGTTGAAGAATTTTTGAAATCTAGCTCCTATGAATGCTCTTCGTGCATATGTAACTGACTATCATTTCAAGTCCTAGATGGTGTTTTAGTTGTCTAACACCCTTAATTTTCTATATTTATGTGTTTCATATTGTTATTTTGTCATCTCAATTGATTCAGTGAAGTCTCATTTTGAGCTAGTGTCATATTTCACAATTCTGCATGTGTCAAACAGTGTACATTGGCCATGTTTGCATTTGAATATCTAGTACCCGATTAAGATTCATGACCAACCACTTTGGGGATGTTTAATATGCATATAAAAGAACCTATGTTCCATGTTTCAATTTATTTCAATGTGTTCTGACTAGGTTTTGAATGTCTCAAAGTTGGTCAGTTGCCTCTGTTGTAAATTTGCATATTGTTCATAATTCTGGGTAGCCTTGTTTGACAAGTTATAAATTTTGACCAATTGACCAAAATAATAAAATTCATTTTGCATCATATTCTAGGGGTTAGAGACTCACTATGCTCCAAATTTGGGCATATGAAAAATCTATTTGATCAGTTTTCAAGCACGATTGCATGCAATTTATAACCTTTTACTGGTGTCATGAAATGCAAATTGGTTAGGAGCCCTATTCATGATGTTATAAATTTAAATCCATGATTTCCTAGATCAAATGATTTGTACCCTTGCATTCTAATCCAAAAATGCTTCAAGTCTACCAGTCTGTGAACCTTGTTGAATCCGTCTGCACACTTTCCCACGACCATTCCATTTGCAAAAGACACTTTTCTATTGATGTTCCTTGTTCTACAATTATGAGTAGCCCACTTTGCATGCTCTCCAAATGTGCCCCATGATTCATCATGAGCTCAAATCAAAAAATTATATTCTCCTCATGGAAATGAACTATTTTTCCAGTTTTGTACCTTTAAGTATCTATTTGCCCTATTTTCAAAGCTCAAACCAAATGCATTTTATGGTATTCTGACAAGTTTATTTATAGGTAGTTTTAACTAGGCAACTTTGAATGTCAAAATCTTTTGATTGAATCATCATCATGTGATGAGATTTGAAAAGGTGCAAGAATACATAACAGACTATCAAATATCATCTTTTAGAACCTAGTTGTCTGTTTGGGTCAATTTTTAAAGTTAGCCAATAGGCCTTGTTTGCGGAGAATCATAGTTTGTAGATAAGGTGTGAAATAAGTTTTAATGATCAAATTAATGCTTGAAATCAATTCTAGGCAGTTTGAGATGATCATTGGATCATTGTACAAGGTTAGTTGTTCGTAAACAAATTTTTTTTAGCCAAACCCTCTAGGGCCTGACTAATTTCATCAGATCAATAAGCCGAGGTTTATACGAAGGCATTTTGAGCATTTCCAGAAGGGGTGTACTAATGATGTAAAGAAATATGTAGTTTCCAAAATGGGTAAAACATGAATATGGTTGGTTTATTGAAGTTCAATACCCCACATCATCATTTGATTTTAAACGGGCATGTGGGATCATGCATAGTAATGGTAAAGAAAGTAGATTCAGGTGTTCTTGAATGATATAGAAGTTAATATTATCACTCAACCAACCATTCTGCATGGATATTTTAAAGGATCTGCTCTTTATAGTATTTTGCAAGCTTCTCATGCTTGATGGTGAAAGGTATCTACTCACATGGGAATTTCAAGATCAACTAAATGGAAGCTTAATTGCTAGACATTGGTTTTGAGATATTTACTATTATGTTGGTCTCTACACAATATGTGAGTACTTTGGAAGCTTTTCTTCATTGGAAAAATATGTAAACAGGGTGATGAATGGCTCCCATAGTAAGGATGGTTGTGCTAGGAAAAATCATGAGTCCATGTATTGAGACAAAAGAATGAATTGAAGCCACAATCCATGAATGGAGACCATTGCATACAAGGGGAAACCATGGCATGATAGAGTGTCTAGGAAAAACTTGCAAATATCCACCCACATTTAAGGAGAATGGGCCCTTTTTGAAACAAGAGAATGTGTAGATCCACAACAAAAGTAACCAATAGGGAACTCCACACATTGGAGGAAATTACTAAGTGTTCAAGGATGACATGGGCAAGACAGTGGGCATCCACATGCATAGTAAGAAGAGGAATCATTCACAGTAGGGGAAGACATGCAAGGAAAAGATGCCACAGTCTACACAAAGAGGGAGGAGCTCCAAGCAGTAGTGGAAGATCACCATGGAAACAATAAAGACTGCCATAGAATGTAAGTTTGGAGCTACATGATAAAGGCCTTCTTTTTGATCGACTTGTGTGTTCTTTTTTACATTTTGTAGTCCCTAAGAACATAGAAGAACAACCTATTGATTGGTTTAGCTAGTCTCCTTGAGTATGCATAGAGGGAATGGTAATCCTCTAGTATAGGGCATGGGCAGACTCCACCCGAGATGTTTGATCAATCAGGGGTAGTGGGAAAATCTTTTTGATTGACCATGGCTAACATGGTAAGTGAGTAGGTCAGATGATGCCCAAGAGAAGAGTTTCCCATGTGGAGAAAGATCATGGGTATTCATTCCCATGATTTTGCATTGCTATGAATGGAGGAGGCATCTACATCTTATCAAAAGGATAAAGCTACAGCTATAAAGGGCATGATCCCACATGCTTGGTGAGAGGAATGAAAGACATCCTTTTATACTCGATTATGTGATAGCCAAATGTCTTCAAAGACACGTTGGTTCAAGACTAGCATAGAAAATCTATGGAGGGGCCCATCCAGTCAGCTAGCATGTGATGTCAACAAATATTTAACTTACCAAGCATCAATAAAGACAAAATTGTGAGATTGGGAGAGGTAGCATAAGGCTCTACGATGTTACAACTATACCATAAGATTGTAAAGCATGGTAAGGATAGGTAAGTTATTATGATGTGGTCAGAATATCAGAGATGTGAAATATAAGTTTTAAGATGCTACAAAAATTGAAGAACCATAACATCAGAAGGCAAATAATATGTGTAAGATGTTACGATGGCCCCTCCTTGGCATATGATTGAGAAAGTTGAAATTTTGAATATTCATAAGGCTAAGATGTTATTATGAAATAAGCTATCATATGGTTGGAAGGGCATAGTTTGAAGATTTACGATGTCACAAAAAAAAAGTGGAGCTTGTCATAATATCATGGAAGGGGATAATTCCAAATATTCAAATGTCATGTAGATGGATGCGGGGCACACCTGGGTAAGATGGCTAATGGAGAATTGACAAGTGGCAGAGGGGAGTAAAAATTGAATAATAAAAAATACAATTCACAGAAGTATTCAATGTAGAGATTCAGATTTTTAAGTTTTGAATATTTTTTTAATGATTTTATATAGTTCAAGTATATGGATTTCTAAATTGTTCAATTTCATTTGATTGTTCATGGCCTGGGGCCTAAATTTTCAAATGGATCATAGGGGCACAATTTTTGTCTAAAATATGCAATATAGTATACCGTTAGGCCGGGAAGAAATGAACTATCCATTTTTGCAATCAGTTTTTGCATAGGTATTTGTTGGAAGCAGCTATAGGAGGTTTTGCGATTTTGGGGGCTTCTTAGTAAAAAATGTAGATTTATTATTGTAGATGAAATTAAGACTAGATATAGCCATAATTTTATAAAATTTTATTTCATTGGCAACTTTAATGATGACTTGATTGTTTTAAATGAAGTTGGTTGCAAATGAAGTTTTTGTTGACATCACAGTTTTTGATGAATTTTTAATATTTCTCCATAGGATATTTTGTTGATTGCTTTAAAGGGAGATATATTAGATATTTCTACAGCATTTATGATTTTAATTGCAGGCAAATGAAGGAAGACCGATTTCAACAACAATCAGATTGAAGACAATTTCAGTGGGACACATATCAATTTTAGATTCCATATGCTAAAATATCTTCTCTTCTATATATCTTTCTTCTCTACTCATTATAGTGGTTCCAATTTTTTGAGATTCTCTCATAATTGTGAGACCAAATAGGTTCTAGAGTTGGAGAATTTACTAACTACTATGAAACCATTCTTAGTGTTCCTCTGTTATGAACATTAGTTGTATTTCTTTTGAGGCAATTTAAGATATATATAGTCATTCCTTAGTGTTATTTTATGAATTTTGACATACTGATGATGTATTGTTTTCATTAAGATTAGTTCATTCTAATTATCATCTCCTTCTTCTATTATCTGCAATGTTTTGTGTTTAAGAACTAAGAACTTAAACTCAATTGCAATCCCTTAAGGTTGTATGTCTGGATAAATTTTCTATTGGAACAAAGATTCAAGTAAATGCTTGTTTACATTGATAGGGTTGCAGGTTTCACCAAGAGGATATTACCATAAGTATGAGAGTTTTTATTAAGATAGATATCTATTTGCAAGCTAGATAGATAGATTAGATGTCTAAATATATTAGTATATTTCAGGTATCCATGTGTATGTTAAGTTTTAGTTGATTCCCAATGGATAAGGGACTAGTTAGCTTAGAGATTGCATGTTCTCTACTGTTGCATACCTGGGTTATGCTAAGATCCAAATTATCAGTCAAATATCTTTCCCTTTATGTTTAAGAGTTGAAAGAGTTTCCTTTACTTGGTTTATCAGGTTCATGTGCTCTATTATTAGCTATTTCATGACCATGAATGCTTGCATAAACATAGAAGATTAAGGGATTTTATCTTTTATTGAGATTTAGTTAAATGCCTTTAAACTAGTAACATATAAAGAATTTGAGGTCCACCTACCTAGGTCTTGTAGAGCCTAAAGAAGAAGAAGGAATTAACATTATAGTTGGTCCAAGATTGCAGTCAAGTGCATCCATCATAGGAATTTGCTAGCCTTAGATGTATTGGTTTGGTTTCTTGGTTATCTTTAAATCTATTAAATTAGGAGCCAACAAAACTGATGTAAGATGTTTGCTTCAGAGTCTTAGTTCTAGTCATTCCTATGGGAGATCAAGTTGAAATGCTTGAGTTACCCAATTCTCAAGTGACATTTTCTTTAAGACTCAAACTTGTATTCTGAAAAGATTTTGGAATCCATTGTTGCTTCATCTAATTTTTTATATTGTCATCTTTGGCTTTCTTTTCATCTTCTATCCTTCCAATGTCCATGCTTCTTGCACTTGTGACATTTACCTTCAAATTTAGGTTTCTCTTTACATTCACTTGCTCTATAACCATATTAATTGCAATTGTAACACTTTCCATTGAATTTTTCTTTATCATTACTCCAACATTTATTTGATGTGTGACCTAACTTACCACAATGATTACAAGTAGACCTTTGATTCTTTTGAGCTCCTTGCTTGGATGATTCACCTTCTTTTGTGAATCCTATTCCTACTTTGCCTTTCTATCTGTATTGACTTTTCTCATTTAACTAATTCATGATTGCTTGAGATTTCATCATCCTCTCATTGGTTTTCTTTTAAGATTTTAGATCATTTTGCAATATTTCATTCATTGATCTTATATTCATGATTTCTTCATTTGCATGAGTGAGTTGATCAATGAAGTCTACCTATTGAAGGGATAGATGTTAAATTTCATTATTCTTTTCTTCTATCAATTATTTGGCTTTGTCTTTTTCTTCCATGACTTCACATAATATTACTAACTAAATTTCTTGTTATCTTTTCATCTTTCTAACTCCTTCTTGAAGATTTCAATTGCTTTTCAATAGGTCTTTGATTTCCTTATTAGCTTCATTTGAATTTATTTTTGGATAGATATCTTTAATTTATTTCTTTAGTGTAGAGATTGTCATTAATTTGTGTAGCAAGATCTTTTCTTCTTTTCAAGGATTAAGAGAGTTGTTCCCTTTCTTTCTTTAGTTTCCCAATAGCCAATTCCAAATCCATATTTCCATTGTTAATAGCTTTATCTAGCTTGTATACCTCCATTGCCTTTGATCTTTGCTCAAGCTATTAAACTTCTTCTCTGAGAACCACAAAGCTCTAATACCAATTTTTGGAAATATAGGATAGGCTAGGTTACTAAGAGGGGAGGGGTAAACTAGGAACCAATAAAACTTAATCTTATTACACCAAATAATCTTTTATTTATTTTCTGATTTGATTGTATGTATGAAATACTGAAAGCATTAAAACATTCATAACAATTTGACATAAGATATGGTGACCTAGAAACCTTCCAAATAGAAAGTAAAACTAGGGTGGGGATGCTACCCATAAGCGTTAGTACTATAGTATAAAGTTGGTCAGTTAAGGCTTATAATTGATCACTTTTGATGATCTACCCTATTACAAGCAATAAGGACTGCTAGTTCCACCATGTAAAGGATTTACAAAACATGTAATGAAGTATGCACTTGGTAAAGAGATTTGCAAAAGACTGTTAAGTATACCTTGCGAAAGGATTTAAATGATACACCTATTAGGATGAACCAATGGCTGATCTCTGATCTGCAACTCTGATTTTCTAGTTGAGATTCCTCTGAAGTGTAATGATCACCTTGCAATGATAGATTAATCTTTTCTTCTCCTTATACTACTTGTAGCCTTCTTAAGTCGTACTCCTACTCATATGATTTCTTTTATTCACATTCTTATTTTTGGATGTGATACAATACATTACTTATATATCAATCCAAACTAAAATTCATCAAAGTTAGCTATAATACAAGTTTCACTGAAATACACAAAGTTGGCTCAATTGTTGGCACTTAGGTTCTAAAGATAAACTTGGTGAGGTTCTGATACTTGGCAACCATTGTCAACACTTGGCATCATCACGCTCTTAGTAGATGTAGAATGTCAGTTCATACTAATCACTTCCAAATAGTCTCAACTTGGTCAACATTGGTGACTCGATGATTATCACAAAACTTGACATATAAATTGCATCACTTGGTTGACACTGCATGGCTCGGTCAACACTAAGATTGAAAACTTGGTATAAATTGAATCACTTGGTTGAAACTTCCTAGCTCATTCAACACTAGATTTACATCACTGATACTGCAAACGTAATTGACATTGGATACCATGGTTGAAAACTATGCAACTTGGTTAATACTATGAAGCTTGATTTGTACTATTACTTATCAACTCAATAGATACTACTTGGTGTAAACTGAATACTCATTTTGGAAATTGGTAGCAACTGTAGACTATAGGATAAGCTTAGTAGTTGAACCATTTGACTAAGTGTGAGTCATTAATAAACAAACTTGACCATAATGTCAACACATCTATACCCTTAAAGTTGCCAAGGGTCTGGGTTATTATGAAGAAGATATGGATCCCTCTCATAGAATTACAATAAAGGTCTATGATGATGGCGAGTGCTTCTCCAAGGGAATCATCATATTTCCCATCAAAGTTGGTCCAACTACTAAGAATACATTGTTCCAAGTTATAGATATCAAAATGAATTGCAATATGATACTAGGACAGCCTTGGATCCATATTATGAAAGTAGCACCATCTACATATCATTAGTGCCTGAAGTTCACCTACAACAATGTGGAGGTTATCATCCCTAGTGATTGAGATCCTTTCTAGTGTTGTACTAATCTGAGAGATGCTACTACATAGCAAGTCCCAAAAAGCAATGAAGCACAACCCATAGATTCCTCTAAATATGTTGACATTGATAGACTCCTCAATTAGGCCAAGGGAAAAATGAAGATCGAAGAAAAAGGTTGTTGAGAATACTTTATGTCTCAAGTATTCCACATTAGGGAGTCACCACTTTCTCCCCAATTTTATGGTAAATCACAACTATTGCAAGCACAATATTATGAGATTAGTACAAAAACTTCTACTTCCATCAATTTCATTAGCATAAGTGGCCTACATGAAGAACATGTCTAAGAGAATACATTTGTCTATATTGAGAAAGTAAAAGTAGAACAAGAACCCACTCTTATATCTCCTAACAAGTATGGATTTGGGTTTATTATCATGTAGAAATAAGTCTATGATGGATGTATAGTGGTCTTGGATCTTAGAAACAAGGAATAATTGAACCTATCACTACAAAAGGATGACCTCCTAGTTTGGGGCTTGGATTCAAACCATTGCAAATAGGTCCTCCTAGTACTAAGGTACCTACATGTGAGACTGTGGATGTTTTGAATGATGAAAAGGAATCTAAGGACACCCAACCTAAAATCAATAATCCTTATGCACTTGACCATATCTTTTTTGACCCCAATAATATATTTGAATCCGATATCCATATATATATACCTTCAACTAGAGTACATTCAACACTGATAATGAAATCCCCTCAAGTTATCTTGAACTATTGGATTGGGACCAGTGTGGACCACTAATCTTTGATCAATTTGACAAAGATAATGCTCTTATAAATTTCTTCAAAGTCTACAAAGGCATTGAAATTGATGGTCATATAAAGAAGAAATTTCTTCTAAATAAAACACATTGGCATATTTTGGGGAGTCAACTCCATCTTCTAGTTACAAAACTGAAAGCAAAGAATTAAATAACAAGCATAGATCTCTTGGTCAAAATTGCAAAATGCCATTAGACTGTGAAAAAGAAAAAGCTAAGAATCTCCCAAGGATACAAAATGAAAAAAGATGATGCCATGAATGTAAGTGTTCTATTGGTCAACATGCCACAAAGTCTTTTGGATCTCCCTCGATCAACTTTCATGTGGAAGGTCGTTGGTCTCAATCCTCCAAATCCTTCCTTATATCCAATTTTTTATCCCCAAATCCAGCTACCTAACTTATTCAACACCCAAGACCAAACCTCCATCCAACAAACCTTTGAGTACATCATCATTAGTGACATCCCATACAAAGAATCCTTTGACCCAATTATCCTTAGATGCCTTGATTCACAAGTGGTAGACATCATCTTACATATGGTGCACGATGGTACATATCAAGGCCTTTCTAGTGGTTTGATTTTAGCTACAAACTCAAAATGAATCCTATGTAGTTATGGTTAGTCATGGATCTAGAGATTATTAGCTAGCAACACTGGCAAGAAATTTCTTCTTAGCATTTTTCAGAAACATTCATAATTCTGTCTAAAAGTCTTGAAAAAATTATCAAAAAAAAATCAAAAAACCATGAAAAAAGAAACACAAAAAAGTGAAAAAAATTCATGAAAAAATGGATGCCTTGATGAAAACCTAGCAAATAGGCATCTTGGCATGAAAATTTGAGTCAAGATAAAAATTTCATCCAAAAGTGAAAACCTGGAAAATAGGCTTTTTGGGCAAGTACCATGGTGAAAACCTGGCAAACATGCACCATGTGTAATTAGTTGTTGCTCCTCCATCTATCGAGATTCTATCTATTTTTCACCCCTTATCATTCCTTGATCATATCCTTCATATTTCAAGACATCCCTAGTCCTTGATCATGTTATACGAACTAGATAATGTCCATTGTTAAGTTACCCAAGCATCACCAATCTATACATACTTTGTCATTGGCCCTTGTACATAGTGTGTGCCTTGTTTGGGGGCATATCACCTACACAGTGTGTGAGTTTGAAATTGAACTAGGGGCATCTCCCTAAGCACATATTATCCATTAGACTTATTGCATATTAGATTGGAGATAACACTTGTGAATCCTTATGATCTTGAAAAAACCCCTTAAAAAATCAAACACAATCCTGAACAAACTCCTAAAAAATTAAATATGATCTTGAACAAATTCATAAAAACCATAAAATGTCTTGAATAAATTCATAAAAATCATAAAATGTCCTGAAAAAATTCTTAAAAATCATAAAATATCCTAAATAAATCATTAAACATCATAAAAAATCCTAAAATAAAAAGCATAAAATGTCCCGAAGAAACTAGTCATAAAATATCAAATATCCTCAAAAACCCTAAAAATCACAAAACCCACCAAAAATTTGTAATAAACCTTGTAAATACTCATTTTGGATAATCACCCCCTTTTTCTTAAACACTTTCACTTTTGTAGATTGAAACTCAAAACACTACATTTGAATGACAACCACACTATCTGAGCAATGTGAAGCAACAATCAATCCAACGTGTCACTATGAACCTATCAACTGAATCAACAAATAGACCTATCACATGACCAACCTATCAAACACTATCTGCAAACCTAAAATTCTAAAAAGAAAGTAATAATAGACAAGAATAGTTGTTGGCTCACACTATTTAGTGAATGATTTATTTTTGCTTTTTTTTTCTTTATTCATGTTCCTTTGCCACTCAATGATATAAACTAATCTATGAGGGTAGCTAGGATGGTTCATGGTCAATTTTTTTTTCTATCAATTAAATACCTTTAAGAGTTTGGGGCATGTATATATGCTTCAAGAAGGACAAGGTCATTATCTATCTACATCATGCTTGTTTATGCAAAAGATTTGCATTTGTGCTCTGTCCCTTTATGCCATGATGCATTGTATTCCATCTGCCATATCAAAATAAAGCTCCATTGACATATAGAGCACTTTCTAAAAGAAAAATTCCTTACCTCATTCCAATTGGTCCTCATCTTGTCTCCTCAGTCTTATATCTTTCATCTCTTTATCCACCACCATGATCATGTATTCTAACACACCAAATCATCTTCATCTTGCATTCCTACATTCCTTAATCATCATACACTATCTATCAACCTTCTGTAGCTTTCCACTATGTCTGACCTTTATTTGGCCATATTTGACCATGTTTGACTGATTTTACCCATTTTTTACCGCTTTCTATCATTTTGGGCTTGCACACAAAGTTTCAAGTCATTCTAAGTCCAGTCAGGCTAACTTTTGCTCTTGGAGCCTTCTAGGGTGTAGTCTACATTGTCAAAGCATAGTTGGGCTTCACAAGTGCACTTAGGGCACACTTGGTGCTGTCATAGAACACTTGGCATTACCAAGGGTGCATTTTGGGTGCACTTGGGTAGTTAGATGCCCAGAACTACTCCCAGAGCCTTGATTGATCACTGTCTTACACTCTGAAGCTCATAACTTTTGCATTTCAACTCAATTTTTCATTCCATTAGTTGTGTTGGATTTTTATCTTTGTTGTGAACAAATTGACCTATAATTTTAGTCATTTTATCACTTTCTTGAGTGGGAACCCATGAAAATACTCTTGGGCCCCTGATCAACCCCCGTTTTGCATTTGGACCCCGTAACTTTTGCATTTGAACTCTAATTTTTTATTTGTTAATTGTTATGGCTTTGTCTTCTCATTATTGACAAATTGAATTATCATATGCCTATCCCAATCAATTTCTTGAGGGGGAACCCATATATACCACCCCTACTGGGGCATGCTTTTATTTCTTTTTCATTAGTGTTCTTTTACACAATGCTCTAAATCACGTTGTATCAAAGAAGGGCAAAATGTAGATGCTCACAAATGGTTTGTATCTCTAGTTTCATCACTTTTTCACACTAACTCATCCCATTTTCTCATTTAACTAATTCTAATCTTTTGGCCCACTTGATTGTATCTCAACAAAATTCTTCATCATTCATATCCATTTTCACATCAATTGCAAATCATTTTGAAATCATATCTGATCAACCCAAAACCATTTCAACATCATAGAAATCATATCAAATCAACTGAGAATCATATCAAATCAACCCAAAATCACCCTAAATCTACTCGAAATCGGTCCTAATCAACCTAAAACATGTCAAACATTCCAAACCTATCATCATTTGTCCAACCCTAGGCATTGTCATGTCTCTCAGTGCCTTAGAAACTTATAAATTCTATCAAATCTAACCTTAGTACTATCATGGCTATCAGTGCTAGGTCAAACTATCATTCACATCATCTAATCTTTGACATTTTCAAGTCCCTCAGTGTTAGATTGTGATGTCATCAAATCAACTTAATAACATTTACAGTACATGTTGATGTTATTATGATCAACCCTATCAATCAATCTTGATCCTATAGCATTTACAACTTCAGTTAAATGTTACATGTCCTTAATCCATGTCATGTGTCCTTGGCATGTTATCAATCCTAATCACTCATTCAATTTGATCATGGCTTTGGTCTACCTGTCATCATCCTAGTTGATCTACATAATCGTCAAATTTCATCAAAGGATATTGTCACACTTATAAAATCAAATTGGCCAATCATTTACTAATTTTCTCTATAGGATTAAATAAACCATAATTTAATCCTATATCATCCCAAGTTTTTTTCATCTCACATTTACTAATAATTCTTCCTAAATAACACCCTCAATTGATCAATATTATTAATTAATTGATTGATCATTGTCAAGCCATGGAAATTCTTAATTTCCTAAGTCATATTTTTCACCTCTAATTCCAAATTACTAATTTATATTTGTGTGGAATAATGAATTTTTAATTCAAATATTCCACATAATCTTGACATCATCGTGACACATGGACATCTTACATCATGGATTTTATCCTTACACTTGGCTAAGATATGTCATAATCCATATATTCTTATTCCTTACACATATCTATATTTAGCCTTCATCGTCATAGATTATTGGCTATAAGTAGCTTTGAGGTGTCACATGATGCATCATAGATCCTCTTCCATTTATAGGCATGTTGACTTCCATGCATCATACAATCTTACATTTGGCATCTTGTATCATATATGTCATAGATCTCCAAAAGGAATCTATTGCCAAGTTGCACATTCAAGGTGATAAGTTCAATGCTCTCTTCTTGCATGGTGGCTATAAAATGAGCCAAATTGCTCCCATTTCTAGTCCTTCAAGTACTTCAACTTCCTTGGTCCCTTGGGCTTAAAATCACTCTTCTAGTACTCTCATATCATAGGCTTTTTCTTCTCAATTGTGTGCATTATAGACAATTGGAGCTACATCATATGGAGAAGAAAGAAGGACACGGGAGCTACAACTAAAGAGGGATTTTTAACATTATGTTGCTTTGCTTATTTTAGTTGTCTTTAATTGTAGACTAGATAGTATTAGCATAAGTTTATTGATTTTTGTGATTTTCTCATAGTATGTTAGATTTTTAACCTATTTTCTAGTCCTACAAGTACATCATTATGCAACATGAATTATAAAATGTTTGCATAGGTACATCATTATATCCTACATGTATCAACAAAATAGCTCAACACCCTTAGGTGGTGGGTCAAGAGGCTAATCCTATTGGATGTAGCTATCCTCCCTACAAATTGCATCATTGACTAAATTTCAAAAAAAATGAAAACACAATGAATTTTTTTGAAATTTTCAGCATTTGATCTTCATGATCTATATATTTTGTGATTGAAAACAACAAAAATTTTGAGAAAATTTTGTTGTGTTTTCATGAATCTAAAAAAGAATTATGTTTGACTTTCTTTTGTCTTTTGGTGCATTTTTTCTAGAGACTAGTCACCCATCCTATGTCATATTTGTATGGAGGCATTGGTGGTCCTATGTCATCTTTGTCTAGAGGTATTGGTGGTCCCATAGATTTCTCTGATCTTTTTTATTCCCCAGTAGTCCTAAATGATGATTTCCTCCTCCAAAACAATTGGTGCATGTTGATCTATAGGTGCAAGATCTTGATATATCCCTCTATAGTAGGCAATCTCTCACATGGCTCTAAACTCTCAATGTTTCAAATATATCATTACTGTATCACTTGTGCCATCCTTGGGATGGTGGTTCCTTGGAAAAATAAACCCCTTTTCCCATAATACTCTTTGATGCACCGCTCAAAATCATCTCACCTAGCTTGTAATGAGTCTATTTGATGTTACATCTGGTCCATCTACTAAGAGGATTCAACTACACCTATATCTGTCATAATGACAATAAACTCCAAGACAAGCTAATCTCTAAACAAAATGTACTAAAGACAAAACAAAGTCAAACTTTTTTTTTTTTCCAGATTCACAAAAAATGTAGCAATTTTCTTCCATTTTTTTTGTTGTTTTTAACTAAAAACTATGCAAATCATGAAGATCAAATGCTAAATTTTTTGGAAAAATCCATGATGTTTTCAATTTTTTGAAAATTGGTCAATTGTACAATTTTTAGGGAGGATATCCACATCCATTAACTCCTTAGTGTCTGTCATGCACTATCTGCTATCACCTTCTTTTCTTGTAACTCTACCTATAATCGTGTAGCCTCTACCTATAGTCAAGCTATCTATATATAGGCACTAGTTGCCCTTTCTTCCATTGTGGCTAGCTTACCTTGTAGTTAGGATACCTCTATCTCTATGTTGGCCCTAGCTACCACCATTGTGTCATTATCCTCCTATATAATTGGAGGTCATCATATTACCTATGGTGGAACTATTGGTGTTTCCTAGGGTGTAGGTTGTATGTGTGGTGTTGCCTATTGTTATTCCTATGCTGATGTCTACTGTGGTACATGTTGTCCCTATTGGAGTACCTACTGAGGTTCTTGCTAAGGTCCCTATAGAGGTGGTGACAAAGCAAATGGTCCATGTACTCTATCTCCCCTCTAATGAACCTCATGTCGTGCATCCTATTGAATCCATATCTCATCCTCCACCAATACCATCATCCCTTTTATCATGCTCCCTGAATTGTCTCCCCTCCTCATGGTTTCTCCACTGGTGCTGTTGGCCTTGACACTATCATTTTGAGGGGTTGATGTGTTTCCCACTACTATGCATATAAAGGATTCATCCTTTCATCTACTTTCCTAGAATGTGCTCTAATCCAATCCACCACGATCATCCCTAGCCATGATATATATGCAATCTAGATGGTAACTATGACACTCTACAACCACCCAACCTCTTGCAATACCATTGGATAAATGAATCTATTTGGCACTGCATCTTGTATCACCCAAAATTGCTTATGTACCCTAGAGGGCATGTAGTATGTAATGGTGTAAGTCATTTGGCTTGTTAACTAATAGTTTTTCTGCATGTATCGAAGAAAGTAGAAGTCCGTTGTCCCATCCTTATATAATATAATCAAGTTGTGCTAGGTCCCAATGACTACATCACTCACAACCTACTTAGGGTATCAAGTCAAAGATAGTTTTCTCATCTAGAAACTTTTGCTAAAACCTAACAAATTTTGTTGATGTATACTATAGGTTTCCTATATCTAAAAGCATATGGTTCATGCATTTAATGCATCTCATATCATCTCACCATCTAGGTGATTGCTATGTGCTCCTAGGCCCGCACCAATAGTAGTAACACTCTTGGTCCTAGTGTCTCGCTTTTCCTATAGGGACATATATGTGGATCATAATTTAACTATGACAAGATGGTGTATCTTCAAGAGTAGATCTCCCTGCTATCCTAAAGCATCATTCTTAACACTTAGGCCCAAATGATAAAGAATCTTCTCCTTGCATGGTTGGGCAATATCCATTCACCTATCAATCCATCCTAGTATAGTATCAACCTCAATAGTTGAGGTTTCTTATCCATGAATCTTGGCCTCCATGGAAGACATAATTTTCAAGTAGAATCTAGTCCAAGGTTCTTCGAAAACATGCCTCCATGTATTTCTCTGATCTCTTAGTGGTGTACTTAGGAATCATCCCCCTGATTTAGACCTGATAGATCATCCACATGTCATATAGCATGAATATGGCCTCTCCTATAGGTAGGTGGAAGCTTGAGGTTGGGCTATGCCACTTCTCTACTAGTGTTTTTACTAGAGCCATATGAGCACAAAGGTGTGGCTACTTTTTAATGTGCTCTAACTATTGAGTCTTATATGGCCCTAATCTATACCAGTGAGCCACTCAATCAATACCATGGTCATTGTGTAGTTTTCCCATGACTAGAATGTTGTAATATCCTCTTGAAACACTACAAAGCATGTCATTAGTCCTTCATCTAGGTTTCACCCTACTAATCTAGGGCACCAAAGCCTTTAAGCTCCCCATTGTCAGTTTGTCATTTTTTTTGTGCTCTTACCCCGAACTAGTAGAGATGCCAAATAGAGTTAGAATTTGTGGGGACAAAAATCCATAGAGATGACATTTTGGGTCTTCATCAGGTATTGGTGCATGTGTAGACGATAGGTTTTCTTTGCAAATAACAATGTCTTGGGTTTTTTTTTGGCCCAATTTCATTTGCAGAGAACAATTTGTAGATTGTCATTTGTGCAAAGCACAATCAGTTTATTATTGTCTACATAGAAAATAAGTACTTGATTATTGTCTATGTAGATGCCAATCTATAGATTTTTATTTGTACAAATGCCAATTTTACGATTGACATCTACACACTACATTATTTTCCCCCCAATTTCTAGCAATCAAAATCAGTTAAAGTAAAAAATTGACAAAGCTAGTTTGTAGTCCTTACAAGTACCCTCATGTTGGCTAGTCTCTAGCATGTCCTAGAATGTTCTCCTAGCTATAATATCTCCAATATATCCATCTCTTGTGGTTTTCTTCTCTTTGAGTTAGAATGACCCTTCCTTGGGCCCTTCAAGGGCTTATATAGGCTCCCCAGGACTCATTTTCGTCTAGACCTCCATTTTTGGACCTAGTCCCCATTTTTCATCTCAATCCCTTTTTGATCCTATCAACCCCATATTTCATGAAAATGTTCAAATTAATGGATTTATTACTATTTTTCTCATGTCTATTTTTTTTGAGAAAAATGCACAAATTCGGTAGTTTTTTACCTCTTTTCTCAAGGGGGCACCCTCCTCACATGTCGTCACTATGACACAACTCCCAACACTTCTCTCCTCTTAAAGGAAACCTATATTTATTTTTCTTTGATGAAATATCATTCCAATACTGCATCAAAGAGGGGCAAAATGTAGATGCTTAAAATTGTCTTAAACACTATATTAGTTTATTTAATATCTAGAGTAATATTTTAGTTAAACTATGCATTAAGTAATTAGATTTATTATGTTCATCTACGTATCTAATTAAATTCACTCACTCTCCTAAGGTATCTAAATCAAATTCAAATACAATCTCTTCATGTATTAAATTTAATTGAATACACGTTTCCTTCATAAATCCCCTTCTAAACAAATTATATTTATTTAAATCATCCACAACACTAAATCTTCTTAACCCAGTATTAAATTAAGTATTATTTAATTTATTCCTAATATATCCCTACATCATACCTGACTAATATCACTTTCTATCTAATAACCCTACTCACTAAATAACCAAGGTTAATTAGACTAGTTTCTTCTTCACTACACCAATTAGCCTTAATTGTTTGCTCCAACATGTGACAAATAAAATTAAATAATAAGATAAATGTGACATTTTCTATCACTTACCTTATTTTCTCCAACAAGAACTCTCACATGCTCTTATTCATGTTACACATTATAAAAAAGTGAAAATGGACTTTTCCTCTTACACATCTCCTATAAACACCTCACACATGTACTTGAAGTACATTTGTCCCACCACATGACAAGTTGTTCACACATGTGTGAGAAAACCTTGTACTTTGTATGCCTTATGTGTCTCCCTTGTGGTACCTATGTGGATGCCACATAGATGCTACCTCCTCAAGCCTCCCCAAAATCCTATAAATAGAGCCCTTGTCTCGCATTAATCATCACCCATTCTGCATTATTATCATGCTAGTTTTCATCTAGAATTTTTAAATTGAACTTATGTAACTAACCCTTGTTTGGTAGCTCTTGTATTTACTTCTCATTGTATCTTTGGCATTTACTCTTGCATCCACTATTTTCATCAAAATTGAATGAATTTGATAGTGGTTTCTTCTGTACCCACTACTTGAATGCATTATTCCATCTCATTTAGTATTAGCTTCATTTACACTCTATCATTTAATTTGCAGTATGGTATTATTGTTATTCTTTGGGAGAGCCCAACCACAAACCACAATCTTGAGAAAACCAACAAACCTCTTTTGGGTGCACTTGTTGAACTTCTTCGAGGTTGTGTGGAGACTCTATTTCTTGATTTCATAGCTTAGTAGAACTCAAAGTATTTTTAGTTAGTATTATCTTTTTCTTTATGTACATATGCAATAGTTAGTAAAGCTATAATGGAGTCTTAGTACATAGATTGTGCAAAACCATTTCAAATTTATGTCCCTAGGTTGACATATTAAATGAGCCTTTCCATAGGATAAATAGTTGGTCATTATAGATGGCCAATCTATGAGTATGGGAGTTATACCTAATTATTAATCCATTTAAAAGGGTAGCTATCAAACTTGTATGAGTATTCTCTTGGGATTATGAAGTCAATAAAAATTTAGCAAATTATTGCTTTAGTTGCACCTTTCAATTTGTAAAATTGCATTTTTAGGTTGTACTTTCTTTGTAGTTTATTTTCATATTGAAAATCCCAAGAATACAAAAAAACTAGAATATTATAAAACCTATTAAAAAAAACCAAAGAATTCAAAGAAATACCAAAATTATAAAAACTTGCAGACTACATAAAATACAATGTTACACCCAAGTCAAAAAGAACGTTTCTAAAGTTCCTTATTTGGTTACCTATTAGCTTTTAGGAACTGACTGACTAGGCTAAATGTTCATCCTATTAACTAATTAGGAAGGGGACATCACAATTTGTTAGAATTTTTTTTTTTTCTTTTATTAATCAAACTAAAAATTAGAACACAATAGTTTAATGATTCTTAATTTAATTAATAAATTTAAAAAATCAGTCAAAGGCTCATTGTGATCAATGAAGAATGAATACAATTCACTTTTTATGGAGGGAAATGACCTTTTATTTTTTAGTTCAAATTTATTTTGGGTCCAATCTACTCGCTAGAAAATGCTTAGTTGAGTGTAAAATGTGTCAATGTGTGTAATAGATATTTGTATTAAAAAGACAAACCCTGATACACTTTTTTAGATCCATCCATTGATTACCTCTAAGATGCATCATCCAAATCCCAAAGAATGTTCTATTAGCTTTACGTGAACTTATATCAACATTTACATTTAGCTATATATCTCTAAGATCATCATCCAAACCTTTTAAACATAATTGTTAATGTAAATCAAATGACCTAACACAAAAAGATATTCACATATCTATTCATTAACATAATTCTAAAAAATGAGATAGAAAATTTCTAAACATTTAAAAATACACATTATTTTTCATGAACTATGTTCACTTATATTATATGATAGTGAGAACAAACTTATATATCAATAAATCATCAATCACAAATTACATATTTAATCACCATTTATTATCTTAAATAAAAATCTACAATAAAATACCTCTACCTCTCTGCATCTTCCCCACATAAATACTAGATCCCTCTTTAATCTATCTCATAAATTAACATAATTAATGTTGATACTATTTAAACTTGACAGTTAACAATGGATTTATTGCATATTTACTTGAAATTTCTATTCTAAGTTATTCCAATTACTAAAAATACTTTTCAAAAGGTTAAACAAACACTTCACAAATCAATTGTAAATGAAATGTGGAGAAAAAGAATAACAAGGGAAACCAAATCATCAATGTGGTTTTTGAATTACATAAATGGAAGACAAGTCTCACAAGTGTACGCTACTTGTTATGGAGAAGAAACAAAGCATAGACTCACTAATGAAAAACTGGACAGGATGGATTGTAATCGACCACCACACCAGGAGCTGTTGGGCAGGTGGCAATAGGGCATTGGTCGTCTAAGGCTCCTCCCCACCAATTTAAATTCTGATTCCCATTAAATTGTAATGCAAAGTAAACAAGAACACCAAGAAATGCAACTCCTGCATCAAGTGCCCCTGACAAGATGTAGTTATTCCTACTCCACCACTTCTTATGTCTCCTGAAGATAATGAAGTTGAAGATGAAACCGGCTGTGCCCCATGAGATGTAATTGGCAGCACTTGCCGGTGGCATAACTGCAGTGGCTCCAATTAGGACTGGCATGTTGATCAATTGGATCCATTTCACCTTGGGGAACATTTTGGAAAGGTACCAGAAGGGCACTGGTGCAAGTGCACCAATTAGGAAGAACCAATTGCAATTGTTGTAGAGACCCAAGTTACCAAACATTCTTTGTGGCCCAATTACTCCCCATATTACTGAGGCACTGTAGAAAACACTGTCCAATGGGCATGTCCAAAGATTGCCAATTTTGGATGAATCACACAATTCTTCAATAGACTCTATCATCCACCATGCTGTTCCAAAGTACACTGTGGCTGCAATGGCAGTTCCTACAACCTTCACAAATCATGAAGTTAAAGTTATTTTCAAGGCCATTAGATCAATCTAGCTAGACACTAATTAAGTATTAAAGACGAAGACACAAAAGATTGGAGCTCTTTTTCCCTTGATGTTATATGTAAATCACCATATTATAAATCACCGATCCTAGTCAAAAACATATTAGTATTAAAATGTGAGATTGATATGGAGAGCTCAATTGTCTTGTACTTAGGATATAGTTTCTTAATATACATAGGTTGATTGAGATGTTAACATAGATGTGGTATAGTGCCAGCATCTCCATCAATCTATACAGTATAATATTAATCCTTTATAATAATGAAAGTAACGGGCTATTTGGGGTTTTGGGGTTTTAGATATCCTTGCTGATAAACAAATTAAGCTATATAGTAAACGAATAGAAATTCTAATATAGAAACCTGAACAAGGAACATTGACCGAGGTGGGATTTTCATATAATGCCCCAATTTGAAATCCACAAGAAATGTAAGAGCCTGTGTCATGCTGATATATCCATATGTCTTGAATGTTACATTCGCAAATGGTTTTCCTTGATACAAGTACCCGATTACGTACTCTGTTATTATATTCAGCCCAGGTTGCTGCAAACAAAATGTGAATAGTTAATGACTTTAAACCCAATTTATAATCATTTCACATATGTTTGCACACAAGATTTCAAGAAATTGATTCTATACCTACCATATTAGTAGTGGCTTGAATGATTCCCACAGGAAGCGTAAATGAAAAAGCCATGGCACAAGCAAGGAGGACTCCCCACCATGGGAGTTGTAGTTGTCCTCCGAATCCCTCACAAGTGAAAATTGCGAGCCCCATAACAATTAACAATACAATCATAAACCAGTACTGGGGAACAGGTCTGTAGTTTTTCTTCATTAACCTTGTGTGGATGTCCACATTTTCATTACTGAAGGAAGCCTTTGTTTGCCTCCATATTTTCCTGGAGTACGTCCATAATTGTCATAAGGTAAACACCCAAAAAAACAAAATTACTTTCAAGCAGTGTACCACCAGCATTGGGGTTCATTGGGACGTTGGGACGAGTTTATGGGACGGGTCAACAGGCCTAAATTTCCAGACAAGAAGGGAATAGTGACTGGATGACGTGCGAGGAGGGGTGTTGGATACTATCCATATAGAACTTGAAATGCTAGCTATGAAATGATGTTTCCTTCGAAATACCAAATTAAAATACTTGAACATAGCAAAATTGCAACACTAACTAGAACCATTCAACGTTCAACATAATAACATTGTACATACCCAATAGTAACATTCTAAGATTAAAAATAAAAATAGAGACTGAAGTACCCATCCTAGCTGAGGCATAATTGCAGAATGGTGGAGGTGGTCTGAAGCAGTAAAATTCATAGCATAAAATACACAAATTCCTAGAAAAGAAATCAAATTTATTTTCAATCATTAAATACTAGATCTACCCATTATAGTACTTACTTGCCATGAAAAAGTAGAACATGGGAGAGTGTTGCTGCCAGTGTTGCAAAGCCCACACCATAGGTAATGGCAAAGAAAGTGCTCAAGTGCAGTTTGCTATAATTTTCATAACCATCATTGTCAAATTCAGAATGATGCATCACCCTTGTAATGTTGTATCTGTTCCCAGTTTTGTCATAGGTCTTTGATGCGTATATGGGAAATTTCTTGGCACTGTAAACATTTCCCCAGTATGTAATTGGAGTGATAACATATACAATAATGAAGAAACCTACCATGATATTGGCTATGGCAAACCAGGGAGTGGCTAGAGGACTTTGCAAATATGTTGAGGCAATTACGGACCAATCAAAGCCAAAGGATCCAAGGCCAAGCCCAGACGACCCTGATCCAATCTGTTGAGCTATTACTGACTTCTTCCAAATGAGGCAGGCAATTGATAGGGTGGACACTAAACCAAACAAATAACTTGGGATTATATAATATGCAAAGCTGCATATTATAGCTAGCATGAAGAATTGCAATCTTGTCAAGCCACCGTTTTGTCTCTTCTCTTTCTCATGCAGTGCCCTGAGTGTAAACATTAAGAAGAGTTGCTTTAATTAATATCATCTTTGAAAATCTACAAGATTATATTATATAATGATTATCAAAGGTTAACTTTCTAGTTTTATATTACTTATGTTTCATTGATATTAATTCAGAAAATCCTTCTTTCATTACTGTCAACAATCAGCATAATGTGTACATCGCTTGTGAAATCGATACTCAAATTAGAGTATATATGCTCAAGCCCTTCTATGATGTTGCATGTAGCCAGTTGTAAGATTGCCATAACTCAAAAGAATGTTTTGCATGATAAAAAAAGAGAATATTTGTACAACATGCCTGAAAATGGAGACTTGGACAAGGTTTGATGGCCACCACATGTAAGCTGAGTCTACCAAGAATTTTCTGAAAAGCCCCGCCCATCCAAAGCCAAGCATCTGCAAAAAATATGACATGTTTATCATGTGTATGATGCATAAGACTCTATTCCTACAATGAAATAAGTGTAAATGGAATTATGTCAATTGTAGACAATCCAACAATGGCAAGAGATTGTGTCATGTGTGAGATACCGAAGTGAAATAATTGTAAATGGGATTGTGTCGATAGTAGACAATCCAATAATGGTCAGAGACTGTGTCATGTCCAAATATGGAACAGCCCAATTATGTTTTTCTTTGTATAAAACCTTCTTATATAAGAAACAACTTTTTAAACTGGCAAATGGTTATGACAAATACAGCTTGCCGACCTTTTAATGCAGGCCTCCATTGACAGCCAAGCTGCTGCACCTATAAGCTTTGAAATGGTTTTGTTTCTTTAAATTCTATATGTTATGAAATTTACTGCAACTTAGCAGAATTTGAATTTAAGAAGCTCAAAAGATACAGTTATGTTATGTTATAGGCTCTTGCCTTTTCCCTCTTCCTTTTAATGTTCTTCAAGAGCTATTGTTTAAAGGAAACAGTTTGGAGATTATTGAGAGTTTTTATATTCTTATTGATGACCAGTTCGTCCACTATTTCAATTGGGAAATCTCAAACAATATATACTATTTGATTTGTTTAGGTAACTTCGTAAAACACGTCAGAGAACCCGACTATTAGTATGATTTCTTTGACTTGTTTTCTCTGACTCTCAGTATGATTTTTTTGACTTGTTTAGATGGTCCATGTGGATCACACTATTTTTTCAAATAAAATTCACTTATTAATATAATTTCCAAAGAATACCTAAATAAATGAAAATTTTCTAAAATGCTATAAGAGTACCCAAAGTTCAGCACATGTATCACTCAAACTCACAAAATGAATTCCATGCTTTCGGGACATCTAATCTATTTTACATATTTTACGAACTCAAACACCACAACAAGCTCTAAACAGATAACAATTCGTCCTAATTGAATTCTTTTTAACTAGCGAACATGTCTTGTATTGAATGTAAAGCGGGTGAAATCTTACCTGCGTAGTAACTGATAGCAGCCAACCTGATAAAGGATGAAATTTTAAGTTGTAGAAATTCTTGGATTTCATGATGGTCACAATATGGACTGCATACACCCCACCACTTCCAGCTGAGGCAAATATGGTAATCATTACATGTTCTTTCATGTTGAACTTTCCTGGATTAAGTGAGAAATACCATTTTGTTCCCGGGAACCGAAATTTTCTTGTAGGTAGGGTGGCAGCCATTAATCGACCCAATGGTAGAACAGCAATCTGAGCAGTGATTGTTGATACGGTTAATGGATTTGCTCTGTAGGAGAAGAACTGATTCAGAAATGCCAACACCACACATGAAGCAATCCCCAACACCCACATGCGAAATGTTAGGACTGGCAGCTCTGGATCATCAGTTGTGGCCACCGTGAGGGCCACTTCTTCTATTGGGGATTGGTCCTCGATTACTTTTTTTGACTTATCTGCCATCAAAGATATTTCATTTCCTCCTGAAATAGAGAATATAAATATAAATCTTCAGTATCAATCATTGGAAACAATTTTTTTTATAAATAAGTAAAATATAGTAAGTTATAAAATGAAAAAGTTTAAATTATCCATCTTCGTGCTGTCAATTACACTTCTGAGATTATGGAAACGGCTATTTGGTTTCATATGTACCAACATATGAAATGATTGTATATCAATTTTAGTATCAATTGATGTATTTCTTAAAGCTGGAAAATCATTTTTTATGAAGACAATTTTCTGAGTTATTCAATTTGTAAGGTGTATCAATATATGAAAATAATTTATGTATCAATTGATATATTTTGTTAAAGCTGGATAACCATTTTCTATGAAGACAATGATTGTATATCCAAATAATTTATGTATCAATTGATGTATTTCTTAAAGCTGGATAGCCATTTTCTATGAAGACAATTTTCTGAGATTATGGAAACAGCTATTCAATTAGTAAGGTGTACCAATATATAAATTGATTGTACACTCAAATAATTTATGTATCAATTGATGTATTTCTATAAGCTGGATAACCATTTTCTATGAAGACAATTTTCTGAGATTATGAAAACTGTTACTCAGTTCCTAAGATATACCAATATATAAATGATTGTATGTCCAAATAATTTATGTATCAATTGATGTATCTCTTAAAGCTGGAAAACCATTTTCTATGAAGACAATTCTCTGAAATTATGGAAACGGTTACTCAGTTTCTAAGATTTACCAATATATAAATGACTGTATACCCAAATAATTTATGTATCAATTGACATATCTCTTAAAGCTGAATAACCAATTTCTAAGAAGACAATTTTCTGAAATTATAGAAAGAGTTATTCAGTTTCTAAAATACTAATATATAAATGATTTATGTATTAATTGATATATCTCTTAAAACTGGATAACTATTTTTATGAAGACAATAATAAAAATAGATATTCAGTTTCTAGGATGTACTAATACATAATTATAATATATAAGAATAACTTACGCATAGATGCATCTTCAAAGGTGGATAGATGCCTCTTAAGAGCTGGATAAATGTTTCTGATGAAGACAATGATGCTAACAGCAACATTCGAATTCATACATACGAAACATATAATTTTATTGAATTCAATCTATGAACTTAAACTTGAAATCATTTTTAGGGTCTTTAAAAGCTTTGGTCCCTTTATACCCTGTCACAAAACTATTCGATACAGTCCTTTGAAAATATATATATATGTTTGTGGGAAATTTTAAAAATTCTATGTTTTTTTGTTTTTGATTATAGTACAATTAATTTTTGACGAGAATTATGAGTTGAAAGAGTCAAACTACTATAAAATTGCAAGAATAACAACATATAATATCAAGCAGAAGAAAAACAAATACCTGTTTGTGTAAGCTCCACATCAGGCAAAACCGTCCCCATTGAAGAAAAACCAAGCCCCCCAAAAAAATGTTTTCTTGGATCCTCAAGAAAATTCAGGAGGAAAAGAACTTCTGAATCTTTAGGCTACAGCAAGATCTGTCACAGAAACAGGAATATGTTCAGTAACTATGTGTATCGATAGAAATTATCTTTGTCCATAATCTTCAACAAGGATAATGATATGAATGTTTGGAAGATGAGACTTTTAATTTTGTAAAGATGTGAAATATAAACCTTATAGATATCTGAAATATTTCAGAAAAAGTGAAACATGATTATGGAGAAGCACACTGAATCACAACATTACAATGATGATTAATATCCGTTGAGCCTGTGAAGATTGAAGCTGGAGAAGAATGCTTGTGACATAAAAGAGGAAACTATTTCATGCCCTTAATAAGGGCAAATCAGTTCAATCAATCTGATAATTAAATAGAGACATCCTTGTTTTCTATTGATGGTTTCGTGACTTACAAAGAGTTGGCGATGTTTACAATCATCTTCAAATATTACGGGCATTCCAAGTCTGCGTGTGCACAACATAAATTAATGGTGGTGGATCAGAACAAGATTCTACGAACAAAACAATGTTGATTTTTAAATATTACATTATGAAGATAGGAATGATAGAACAGAATAAAGCTTAGATTTATTAGCTTTTTTAAAGTCAAATAAAAGTAATTTGCATATTGCTCATTTAAGCTTTGGATAAGTTTTTTTGAAAAAGAATCTGATTTAACTTTTGGATAGGTTTTTTTTTTTTGTTTTTTTGTTTTTTTTTTTTAAATTTAAAAATCAATATTCAAGTTATTCTAATTTTTTATATGATCTTCTCTCTCACTTGGTATTATCTTTTATTTTCTTTTTGTGTTTTTTCAATTATAATCTTTCATATTACCCATGATATATTCATATATAACCTATTAAAGAAGACAAGGAAACTGGTTTTTATTCTATTTGATACAATAATACATATGGTATATTTATGTATTAAAGAAGACAAGGGAAAGGGGTTGTATCTTATTTAATATGATATTATATATGTTATAAAATAATATTATATATGTTATATTCAGACTATATGGTATATTAGTATATTTAGGAAGACAAGAGAATAGGACAACCATTAGAGGTTGTATCTTGTTTTGGTCAATAGAATAGAGATTCAATTGATCCCTTCAAAGCTATACATCTAGAGTGAAAGACATTGTTGTTATATGATTGTATTATGGATGAAACAACCTAGCTTTCAATTACATATTCATTTAATTAATGTAATAGTTGTTTTCATATTTTGATTATTATATATTGAAACAAGAAATAAATGGAATGAAAGAGAATCCTTTTATAATCATGACATATCACAACTTTACTTATCACACATGACTTGCAGCGTATAAGACAACCTTGCACTTTCATTGGTGTTGGAGGAAGCACCTACTTGTATTGCAATATGAGACATAAGTATCCTAACCACTTGTTAGATTGGAGCTTGCAAGACTTTGCTTTTGAGAGGAAGAGTTTTCCATATACCAAAATAGGATTTAAACTGAGAATGCCAGAAAAGAATAACAAGATAAATGACACTTTAAATTCTTGGAGAACAATGAAAGACAAGATTGTTGTAGAATGGTTTGATAACCTTCAAAGCAGTTCTTTATAATGCTAAATTATTCTCAAGAGGAGTCTCGATACAAAAGAATAATGAAATATCAATTGTTAAAAGATTATTCGTAAGAAACTATCATGAGATGGTAGCATGTTATGTGGGCACTGGCATATCATTGTAGTGTTTAGATAGTTTCATCTCTTGAAAAGTTCAAACATTAGGAAAGGACAAGATTAATATAGCTATAGCATTATTTTACATGAAGAAAATTGTGAGAGGTTTGACCTTGGCACCATAGTTATAAGAGTGCTAAGGCAATGACTAAATCAGCCTAAAAACACTCCAAGGAGGATGGACATCAAAGTGAGTTCAGATGATAAATTTAATTTATGACATTGTAGGGAGTAACATAATAGTAGCCCTCTACGTGAACTAGCCCTGGGTATGTATATTGTCAGTGCATGCAAAGGCCCTACAATTCTATGGGCTATTGCTGGTCCTAAAACCATAACAATTTAAAAATGGGTGATATATCGATATAGTGTGAAACTAGAGTCTATGGAGTGAATTAAAGAGATTCTAAGAGTGAATCGACTACATAAAGATCAATTGCTAAGATTGGGTAATAGATTAATAATGGATTTTGAATGATCAAATAAATTATGAGTACCATTTTATAATTGAAGTAGATACACAACTCAATGGGGCTGAAAAGGGGTTTGGCACAAAAAGGCTATTTAGAAATGGGTCATGTTAGATACCTAGTGATCTATGATATTCAATAATGTAAATGGGTTAGACTAAATATAAAGTGTGGCAAGCTATTGGGATAAAACCATAGACATAAATAACAATTACATGCAAATATAAATAATATCAAAAAATAATAGATCACATAGAAAAGAACACAAGACACCAAGATTTAACATGGTTCACCTAATTGCTAGGTTACATCCACCAAACAGCAAGTCCAATATTATTACGACCTAGTGATTACAACCTGATTACAATTCATAATTCGTTGCATCTCAATACTGCCACAAGAACCAATTTTCACATCACACCTTACAAGACAATCCCTAACCCTAAGCCTTTTTATACACCACAAACTAACAATCTCCCACTTTGGGACTAATCAAACTCCACACTAGACAACAATCTCCCACTTGGAGACTAATCCTATAGCGATATTGCTACCACATGGGGCTTCCACTGGATCAAACCACCCTAGACTCTGTTGTTCTTTTATTCATGTTTGGTCTAGAAGACCAATTGAAGCTGAAGAGGAATTCAGCTTCTCCCTTGTCACTACCTTTGTAAACATATCTGCTAGATTGTTATTTGTATGTATTTTGCCTAGCTTTAACTGTCCATCATCCAAAACTGACCAAATGAAATGGTACCGCAATTGAATGTGTTTCATCTTTGAATGCAAAGCTGAATTCTTTGCAAGATGAATGGCACTCTGACTATTTGTAAACAAATAATTATTCCTCCGAGGGTGTCCCAATTCTTCCAAGAAGAACTAAATTCATATCATCTCCTTGGTTGCCTCTATAGCAGCAACATACTCTCCCTCTATAGTGCATAAAGCATTAACCTTTAGTAATCTAGAAACTCAACTCATTGCTGCCCCACCAATAGTAAATACATAACCTATAGTAATTTTCCTAGTATCAATATCCCCTGCCAAATCTAAGTCAGCATAGCCCTATAAATAAGTAGTAGAGTCCCTAAAGTGTAAACACTTACTAGATGTTCCTCTCAAATATCTAAGAATCCATTTAACTGCATTCCAATGTTCAATTCCTAGATGACTCATATACCTGCTAACGACTCCCACTGTATGTACAATATCTGGCCTTGTACATACCATAACATACATCAAGCTTCCTATAGTTGAAGCATATGGTACCTTGGACATCTTATCCTCCTCTTCTTATGTCTTTGGACACATCTCCTTAGTCAACTTCAAATGACCAAGTAAAGTTGTGTTGACAGCTTTAGCATTCTCCATAGAGAAACATTGCAACACCTTCTCAACATAATTGGCCTAAGATAGTGTCAATTTCTTGTTCTTTCTACCTCTGCAAATCTTCATACCAAAGATTTGTTTTGCTACCCCCAAATCTTTCATAGCAAATGCATGTGCTAATTGGCATTTCAGCCCCTTAATATGATCCATGTTAGACCTAGCTACAAGCATATCATCAACATATAAACATAAAATAATGTATCTATCACCATCCAACCTCTTAAAGTAAACACAATGATTTTAATGACACCTACTATATCCATGCTCGTGCACAAAACTGTCAAATTTTAGATACTATTGTCGAGGTGCTTGCTTCAAGCCATATAAACTTTTCTTCAATCTGCACACTAAATTCTCCTTACCTTTGACCTCAAATACCTATGGCTGAGCCATATATATATATCTTCATCCAAATCACCATGAAGAAAGGCTATTTTAACATCAAGTTGCTCCAACTGCAAATCTTCAATAGCCACAATACTTAAAACAGTGCGAATAGAAGTCATTTTAACAACAAGAGAGAATATCTTATCAAAATCAATGCCCTTTTTCTATACAAATCCTTTTACAACTAACCTGGCTTTAAATCTTTTCTTACCTCCATCCTCTTCTTTTAACCTGTAAAGCCACTTATTTTGTAAAGCCCTTTTACTCACAAGCAACTTGCATAAATCCCATGTCTTATTTTTTAGCAAAGAGTCCATTTTGTCTTTCATTGCAAACTCTCACTGAATCTTAGTATCCACCTGCATAGCTTCATCATAACATTTAGGTTCGCTAGCATCGATGAGTAAAATAGAATACAAAGAGGGAGAAAATCTTTCTAGAGGTCTACTTAGCCTTTTTGAAATCTAACATTCACTAGTGTGTGTGGTATTTTTTTTGTAGTTGTTGCACATCATGAGGAATGGCTGGAACATCATCTTTTGGAGTATCATTCAACACTACATAATCATCTTCTTTCTTCTCATGTTGCTATAAAAAATCTTTGTACAACACTTTCTCATTGAATATGACATTTGTGCTTCTCATGATTTTATGATTTTCACAATCCCAAAACCTATAACCAAATTCATTGATGCCATATCCAACAAATACACATTTCTTTGACTTAGCTTCCAACTTGGTTCTATTTTCAAAATCTATATGAGAAAATACTTCACAACTGAAGGTTTTGAGAAAATAATAACTCGCCTTCTTACCAATCCATGCTTCTTCTAGAATACCACAACTCAAAGGAGTAGAGGGACCTCTATTAATCAAATATACACCAATATTGACAACCTCCACCCACATGTGTAAGGGAAACTTAGCATGCAACCTCATGCTCCTTGCACACTCCATTATAGTCCTATACATGCATTCAGCCACTCCATTTTCCTGTGGAGTCCTTGGAACAATTTTTTATCTATGAATACCATTAGTGGAGCAATAATCTTCAAATTCATGACTGCAATACTCAACACCATTATCAGATCTAAGACATTTTAATTTCTTACCAGTCTCATTTTCAACCAAGCATTTCCATTTCTTAAAAGTTTGAAATACATCAAATTTGTGTCTAAGAAAATAAACCCATACTTTTCTAGTTGCATAATCCATAAATGCAACATTATAATGACAACCACCGAGGGAAGATACCTGAGCCAGTCCTCTTACATTTGTATACATAAGCTCTAATTTCTCCCTCTTATTTTCCTTATTAGTCTTCACAGAACTCACTCTCTTTTGTTTTCCATACACAACTTTCATAGAAATCCATAGTAACACATTTTAAACCTGGTAAAACTTTCTTTAAATGAAGTACTTTCATACCTTTCTTACTCATGTGCCCAAGTCTGTTGTGCCACAACACTATATTAGAATCTACAACAGTTATTTGTTCTCCTTGCTCAACTATAGCAATTATTCCTCAACATTCATTTTTCTCTGAAACAATCAAAGTAGAAGGAACAATATGACTTGTACAAAGATATAAGGTGCCTACTTTTACACCTTTTTCTACTACAAGGGAACCTTTTGAAACCTTCCAATTTTTATTATTAAAAGTAACTACACAACCCTCATCACCAAGTTGCCTTGCTGAAATTAAATTCCTACTCAGCCTTAGAACATGTCTTACCTCATGTAGTAGCCAATGATTCCCATTCTGCAACTTAATCTTAACTTTTTGCTTTCTAACAATCTGACAAGGTTCATTATCCCCCAAATAAACAAGCCCAAAATCCCCTTAGACATAATCAATGAAATAACCTCTATGAGGTGTAGCATGAAATGAAGCACCAGAATCTAAAACCCATGAATCATCAACTTTTTCTAAAGACAAAAGTAAAGCATCCTCTTCAGATTTTTTACTTACCACATTTGCCTCCTTGGTTCCTTCTGGATTATCTCCTTCATTTTTCTTTTGAGTCCAACAATCTTTCTTCGTATGCCCTATTTTACCATAGTACCAACAATCTCTCCATCCTTTGGATTAAGACCTCTTCCCCTTTGAATTTCATCTTGATTTCCCATGATTTCTAGAATTATTTCCTCTTTCAGTCATTTTTCCTCTTCTTTGTGCATTCAAAGCACTTCCTAATATAGATCCGCCTAAGGTTTTCCTACGAGTTTTCTCACTCAGAATAACACTAATGACATCATCATATTTTAGACTATTAGATCCAAAAATAGAATTACTGACAACCATTATAGCTTTCAAGAAAAGAACACAAAATCAAGATAACCCTAATTTATTCATCAAAATTAATACCCATAGAAGATAACTAACTAGTAATAGTATTAAACTCATTTAAATGATCCACAATAGATTGTCAATTTCATATTAAATAAACACTTCATGAGAAATACCTTGTTTGAAGCAAAGGGATTTTCATCTAAGGTTTCCATCAACTCTTCTATTGTCTTCACTTTTGTAATATTAAATGCCACTGATGGTGCTAAGCATAATCAAATGCTTCCAAGTGCCTTTATATCTAAAAGATCCTAGTTGTCATTTGTCATAGATCCTTGATTCTTAATTTTTCCTTCCAACAGCTTCCATAAATCCTTCTAATAAAGATAGTCTTCCATTCGCATCTTCCATAATTGAAAGTTCTACCCATTAAACTTGTCAACCCTCAGCTTACCTTCATCTGTCATTACTCCCACTCAACCGTGAGAGTTTCTTGTAGAGGATAATTGAAACAACCTCACTCTGATACCAATTGTTAGGATAAAACTACAGACAAAAATAACAATTACATGCAAATATAAACAACATCAGAAAATAATAGATCACGCAAAAAAGAACACAAGATGCCAAGATTTAATGTGATTCACCCAATCCCTAGGCTATGTCCACCAAACAGCAAGTCCAATATTATTACGATCTAGTGATTACAACTTGATTACAATCTGTAATCCCTTATAGCTCAATACCGCCGCAAGAACCAATTTTTGCATCACACCTTATGAGATAATCCCTAAACCTAAGCCCTTTTATACAAATATTTTTCCTTCTTTAGGGTTAAAATTAGTTACAACATGTCGGCCATAAATTGGTGAATATAAACAATAGCCAATTGGTGAATATTGGCCATTAGTGAATAGTAGCTGACCATTGGCGAATTGTAGCCCAATTTTTTTTAAATAATTTATGAAGTATGTACAGTACTTCCCTAATTAGTCACCACAAACTAACAAATACATCTCTTATGTTAGTTATATTGGGAAATGCTAGAATCAAAATATTTATTTTACATGTTTGAGACATGTTAGGACTAATAGACTAGTTGCTTTTGTATATTTGCAAATCTTAGTTCTAGTTGTAATTGTTTCATTTTATAATGTTATTAAAAATATTTTCAAATAAAAAAGGGTGCTTCCACTTGATGGAATCTAGGGTTTCCATAAATTCTATAGTTGGTAACCTCGATACCATGTTTCATTACTCTTATGATAGTTGCAAGAACTTTGAATGGAGATATCTAAATGAATTAAAACTCACATCTTAGACTAACTATTCATAATTTGTCTAAGATATATGAAAGTGATGATTCCCACACCAATATGGAGCACTTTTGAGATAATTTGATCTCACTTGATATTGGGAGTTAAACTAGTAAGTTAAGAGTTACATTCTATGTATGAAGGAATTAGACTTAGAAGTAGGGAAATGAATTGAATGTAGACCATCTTAACTAGTCTTTAAGTATTATTCTAAATTTTCTTATTCTTTAATTATCTCACACACACAATGTTGACCTAGTTGACTACATATTTTAAATGGATTGAGTGTTCCTTGTTGAAATGTAGATTACAAAATTTTAAAATTATGAGAAGCACATTCCAATAACTTCTTGTCCACTAGACTAGATCCATGAAGTATAATTTAGGTCTATACAAAGATTTAAATCTCCACTCACTTTGAACAAAACCATATTCATGTAACCATCCCTTTACATGCTTTACAATATTCATCTAATCAAGTACTAAAAAATATGACAAATTAATAAATTAATTGTTAATATCTATCTAGTATCTTTCCACCATCAAATTTGGATCTAAATATTCAATTCCATTTATTTTTAGTTCCTGCCTTTGGAGAAAACTATTGGAATCATTGAATTCCATTTTTCAATTAATTCAACCAATCATAATAGAATATTAGAACTTTTGATTAAAGTTTGTGTATACACTAAATAATTATGCTAGAAACACTAATTTACATGAAATGAAAGCATTTACAAAATTAAAAAGCATAACATATATGCTAGACAAAGACAAACCCTCAATTGAGAATATGAACCATTAAGAGGTTCTCTCGATGAGGCCTTTCTTGTTTTGGAGATGTGTCTATTTGTGGATTTGGGATGTATGCTCGATTGCTTCCAAAGGCTTCAATGGATTTTTGATGGCTTTTTGGTGTGAGTGAGTGAGGTTGATAAAATGGCTTCTCAAAATAGCATGGTAACTTTACTAAATGGATTGTGATTAAAATGGCTTGGGAGGGGATCCAATTTATAGGCTAAGGGCTTGAGGGATGGAGGGTTAAGATGCAAGGAGAGATGAAAGCTTAAGGAGGGGTAGGATGCACTCAAAGGGGAGCACATGGATTGTGCTTGTTTAGCACCAACTAGGGAGTGACACATGTCACAGGGTGAGTGGATAGAGGAAAGGGCAAGGGTGAGTCAACAAAGGAGGCTCAAGGCCTTAAATGGCCCTCATAAGTGCTTGTAAGAGAATTCATTGGGCTTGTAAGAGTCTTTATGGCTTTGTAAGAGCATTGAAGGCTTAGTGGTTGGGATATTTTGGAGGGAGTTGAGATTGTTGACTTTTCTTGGCTTAGGAAAGTCTTAAACTTGTTTAGGGAATGTGATAACATTAGGGGTTGGATTAGGCTTGGGTTTAGGATTAGATTAGGGATGGTAGAGATGTGCAAGTGGATGGCATTAATGAGGTTGGGTGAGTTAGTGGCTAAGCTTGGTTAGTATGGGTGGATGGGGTGGATTGAGGCTAAATGGAGGATTAGGGATAAGTTTAGGGGTTATTAGATTTGAGGGCTTTATTTATCAAATAGAATTTAATAAATGAGGGTTTTGGAATTAGATAGGAGAATAGGATTAATTGATAACTAATGGGTTATTTGATTTATCAATTAGGACTATAGATGATTAATTAAATTAATCAGCTAGGGGATGGAAAAGGATTAATTAAATAGGAATTTAATTAATGATGCCTTTAGAGATAGCTAAATTAGATTACTAAAGTGGTGTAATCAAATTTAGGTGTCTACAGTTTGTGTATTTTTTTATTTTAATGATTGTTAAAATTTCTATTTATTCCTCTTTTGATTGGTTAATATTAAAAGCAATGATAAAAACATAGGGTCAAATAATGTTGGAGTAGAGGAAATAAATTAGAGTGAGCATACCCAGGGAGTGAGGGATGAAAAAGAAGAAATGGTGGAGGAAAAGGAGGACCTCACCAGCAAGGATGTTGTGAATGTAGAGGAAGATACAAGGAAAGAGAAGGATGAGTCTACTGGTAAGGAAGAAATGGGGAAGGAGAAGGATGAATCTACTGGTAAGGACACTATGCTTTCTTTCTTGCATACTGCTAAGGTCAAGGTTGATTTCTCTCTTCAAGCTGACTCCTAGATGTATACTGAGTTAAATGAATTTGAAAAGAAAAGTGGGAAAGATGCAGCAAGACCAAGAAGCTGACCATGCAAAGATCATTCAAATGGAAGTTCAAGTTGGTAATATACTAGATAAATTAAAGGAATATGAACACAAAATTTTTCTTTTGATTAAAGAGAGTGGCAATAAGATGGAGCAGGTTACTTCCAGCATTTGTGCAGCTGTTGCAAGCTTAGGGAAGAGAAATAATGAAGAAATCATGTCTCTTGGTGGTTTAAGTAAAAGAACAAGACAAAGTTCAAGAAAGAAGCCAGTTGAGGTAGTTGAGGGATCTACTGTTGATATCATCCAAAGCATTGTAGAGGTAGGCAAAGAGGTGATGAAAATGATCAAAGAGCTGCAGTAGCAGCTAGTGGTGTCCCTGGTAACTAGTCTTTGTTCTGGTGATGATCCCAGTAACTAGTTACCATGGACCACTAGGTTTTTTATCTAGTTTTTGTTCAATTTGTTTAAAAACTAGGTTCTAGGTTCTTGTAAAACCTGGTTTCATTTTATGGTCTTATTTTGTGGTTTCAGGTCCCTATAAAACCTAATTTTGTAACTTTTAAACTGCAGGTTTTAGGTCTTTGTAAAACTTGGTTGTGCTTTCTAGTTTATCTTTTCTTTTCTGTTAAGGGTTTCAAGTACCCTTCAAAACCTATTTTTACCTTAATCTAAAACAATAATGAATTCAGGTGTCATTTTTCACATTGATCCGCGTGTTTTGAGACTTATAAATGATTGTAGGTACAAATGCATATTTCAAAGGCCCTTTATTTATTTATTATATAATAAAATTCAATAGCTCATTAGTTTTGATCAATATTTTTATGTAGAATTTTAATTAATTTGAAAGAGCATATTGTAAAAATATAATATTATAGTTGATAAAATTAAATAATACAATTATGTATTACACTAAAAGTAATAAGTTATTGCTTCCTAATATTATTATTAAAGATATTTATTTCTATTTTTTATTAATAAATTTGAAAAATAAATATCAAAAAGATAATAAAATTAAATTAAAATTTGATATGTTCAATTTATGATATTATTAAAATTTGAGATTCTTTGAAAATATTATTTGGACCATTTTTCACTTAAATCTAGGTGAAAGGCTCTATTATAATGTTCTTGATATATATTATATTTTTACCATTTTCTAATCTAATAGTAAAAATCTAATAGATAAAAAAGAGGAAAAATAAAAAATCAATTATTTTTAAAATAAAGAAATAAAAAATTGTCTTTAGAATTTAAAAATTATTCTAAACCAATCAATCAAACAATAATAATAATAATAAATACTTATTTTTATAACATTATAGATGATTTTTTTAAAATAAATTAGGTCTCTCTTTAATTTTTGAAGATATATTTTTAATTCCTTGAATAATTCTCACATTTAATTATTGAAGGGTTTACCTAATTAATCATTTTTCTCGATAAATATGTGTATGTTTTTCAAATTATGAAATGTGCACTACATAGATGGAAGGTGCACCAAGTAGAACATTCATTCACATGATAAATGGTTTCATGTGAACCATACTCACGAACCATGGATCAATGAGTTTGACTTTATTTTTTGTATGAACAACTACATCTAAAGCTCTTCATGTACTTCCTCCTCTAAACTTGCTAAATAACACAACAATAAAATTTATGGCACATATTACGTTGAGCATTCAATTACTACAGAAATTAAAATTAAAAAATACATTTATACCAATTATACAACAACTAGAAATATACAAGATTGGTGGTGGTCAACATTAAACTAATCTATTTTCACCTTCTTAATCATATTGACACCATTATGGCTTTGCGGCTTCCCTACTCAACCATCACATTGGGTGAATTTCAATGTAAATAAACGTTCAAAATGCAGAGATAAACAAAATGATTCAAAGCATTTGCCATTTATATTTAAAAATGGTGTTATAGTCAAATGAAATGATTTTCATGAAGAAGCTATTATTTTAATTTTTATTTAATATATTGTAGTGGAGAGGTAGGAATATACCTCCTTAAGTTTTATTTGAGGACATGAAACAGCAGGGAAAAATAATTAGTCACTTCAGATAAAGAACTGCATTTAGAAATTATCACATCATGTCTAAATCGAATATCGAAGGTGGTAATCACATTATTGTGATATGGAGATAGATATCATTGAAAATAGGAGTTGCTTTGGTTTCACATGACTTCATAAATTGATGAGGTCCAATAGCAAAGAGTTAAAATAATTTTTCTATGGAATGAATAATTGAATATAAAAAAGTCCACGGTTTATTTTATTTCTTTTCCCTTTATATTATATTGTTATCTTCTAGCAAGTGCCTTCCTTTCCCTTGTTTTCCCTTCCACTTTTTAAATAGTTTGCATATAAGTAAACCCGTTCTTCTATACAAATCAAGCTAATTTTAGATACTAATCTATGATGAAAATATATGATTATCAACCATTTACCAAATAAAAGTTTCTAATAATAAAAAAATAAAATTACATCTTTTACACACACACATATAAAATTATAATCTATGTTTTTATTTTAATTATAAGTACAATATAAAAAAATGTCATATAGTGGCATGTACTTGTCGTTGTAGTTATGATTAATAAAATAAATATGTATTATATAGTTATAGTAAATAGAACAAGGTACTGAATTGTTGCATTATGATATCTTGATTCTTTATAAAAGGTGACATAGGTTTGTGTTTTTACCCGTATTGTATATAATTATAGTTAATTGGATACATATTTATTATAAGTAGATAGAATAGACTATTATAGTTAATACTATTGTAGTATATCTATTATATTCATAGAGTATTTACAAATTGTTTATTTTTATAATACCACAATATCTTAATTCATATATAAATTAGATTATCATATTATTTTACATGCACTACTTATAAAGCTAATTTAATATGTTTTGGTATATTCTAATAAAATGAAGAGAAGAGTAAGTTGTTAACTCTTAATATATTATATTAATAAAAATTTATTAGAATGCCCATTTAATTTTAGATCATAATAAAATTTTAAATCTTGAAACAAAAAGATAATAAACTATCTTGTGTCATATTATTTGTAAAGTTCTTGTATTTTGACAAAATTCCATATTTATATTTTGATGTATAACCATTTATGCGGCTAAGGAGATGGTAAAGTTTACATATATAGATTTTACAAGTATCAGTTAGTTTACTCAAAAATAATTCCACTCTCCTTTTATAAATTCAATTTCTATATTGCAACTCTAACCATCATCTCTCTATTAATGTATTTTAATAAAAACAATAGTTGATTAGGTGTTCTTGCTTAATATTTTTATAATTTATAGATTAATATTATTTAATTGCAATGTGTAATCTCCAAAAATCTTGTCGTAAGAAATGTAATATGGAGGGAGCTCCAATAAAAGGGGTCCTATAACACCTAATGCATTGAGCCAATTACAATTCAGATAAGTTATTTGTAAGAATATTTTTAATTGATAAAAATTATATAAACTTTAGATATATTAAATCAAGGTAGAAATAATTGAATATAATTGATGGAAGTCTACAAAACTAATTAGCTAATTGTGAAAAGTGAATGCAATAGTACCAGCCTACAACAAGTACAATAAGAACTCTTGTCTAACAAGAAAAATGTAGACATCTGTAACTTAGATAATAACATTTAACATAATACTTACTACTATCTAAATGCACAAACTAATATATGGGTAAGTGCACAATGATATGGTACCAATAAGATGCTACTTTGTTTCCTTTTTCTCCATCTAAGGCATAGCATGATCATCTTATAACACGGTCACATTATAAGGTAATCACAAGCTATGGGTTTGATAGATCGAGCTACAACCTTGTTTAATTCAAACATAGTGTGATCACGCTATAGTATGATCATGTTATGGTGAAATCACAATATAGTGCATTCGCATTGTCAAGAATATAAAATAGTAAAACCTGCAATCATTTTGTCATTTGCACTCTAACAAACTATATATAGTGTTGTCTTTAGCTTCCCAAAGTGCAAATGCACCTCCCATTGTACCTTTTTTCACTAAATCAAGTATAAAATTTATCCATGTTAGCATGAATAGAGAACTAATGGAAGAAGTAAGTCTTTTAGCTCTCTTTCTTTATAAAATATAAGTTTTTAAAAAAAAATTCAATCAATTTTATTCTCAAAGTTTAATTTTATGTTTTATTAGTTTTTTGAACTAGAATTATTTAATTGATAGGGATGGCTAATGTGAAAGTAGCTAATCCTACAACAAACCCTCCACAAACCCCTCTGATTGAAGAAAAGTTTGAGTAGAAAGAGCCTCAATGACCTCCACCAATTCAAAGATCTCATGTTGGGACATAAGAAAATTTATTAATATGAAATTAAAAGAGGAAAAATCAAATTAGAATCATTGGTTAGGAGGCTAATAAATTTAGTTCAAACACATCCTAGAAGGGCACAACTTGCACAATCACTTGAATTTATTTTGACTCGTAGGCTTAGTTAGTGTACAACTTAATATATGGAAAAATATGAGAGAAGAAGAAAAATATTAAATTATGAAATTAAGTTTTCATATAAAGATGTCAAAAAGAGAAAGATTACAAAAGATGACATATGCAAATTATTTAAAAAGATAAGAGAGATTGACACCCTTCAAACTACAACAAATAAATTCCCTATTCATTGGTGCATTAATGATGACATAAACAATAACTTTCAAGATAGAAGGTGGGTGGTATTTGATGCCCCTTCCTATAACAATCACAAGGTTCCTATATGTTTCTTAAGAAAATTGTATTGCGTGTTTATGCTCGAGGAGGTCCCTATTGGACATATAAGAGGAGTAATTGAGAGGGGAGAGGTGAATCAATTACCACAAAAATAAATCTTAGATCCCTTAGATGTCAATACAAATCAAAACATAAGCTCTGATTAAACTCTATTCTATTGTTACTCGGCAAACACACAAGCACTCGGTTAACACTAGCAAACACTATAACTTGGCAAGTACTAAGAATCAACTATAACTTGACAAAAACTGAATATACTAATCTTAATGTGATTGACTATAATTAACGTTAAATTTAGCTTAATTTCATACACATAAAAGAAATAACATGAACATAAGTGACACCAATATTTTTATCATGAAAACCCAATTTGGGATAAACCACCAATTGCAATAGAGTTACTATTTTCACTCTTCTGAAGTGAGCCTTTTTAGGAGCCAACCATGTTAAAGGTTACAAAAAACACTATTAGGTGTGACCCTGTTAGAGGATTTAATCACCCTATTAGGAGTGGCCTTGTTAGAGGTCTTCAAGGAACTTCAAATAGAAATGTCACCTTGTTAGACAATTTACAACTAGCTGTTAAGCCAACTCTGTTACTTGAGATTTAGATCACTACTACAATGGTTAGAAAGTAACAATGAGATGACCTAATTTTTGATGTAGCTAAATTGCTAATTACAAATCTCAATTCTGGCTTTAATACTTGATCCTTCCTGATTGAATGTATCTTTGTAGCACCACAAGGATATTCTACTTATCCTTCTAATTTGCTTCCTTTAAGCATTTTCAAATCTTCTATTTTCCTTCTTACATTCAACCCTCAACTTGACCTTATATTTATATCTTACACATTGTCAAGTTCGCTTGAAATATATAACTTAAAGAATACTTAATATTCATCTCCTCAAACGGCTAGAACCAACAAATAAATTAATTGAACTCAATATGCCAAAATAAGAAAATCCTTTGTTAGCCAACTTTTCTCAGTAGACACTAAACAAAAAAGATTTTCCTTCATTAACCAAGTGAGCTCGGTTAACATTGATTCTCATGCCAACTTGCTTTGTCTCTCGAGTGAACTCAATGGACACTTCCTTCTATGAGTTCTCTTTGGTAACCGAGTGAGCTTGTTAACACTCATTATCTTTCAACTTTCCTTTGTCTCCCAAGTGAACTTGGTAGACACTGACTTCTGAACTTAGCATACATAGGAATGCTTGGTAGGCACAGGGAACTGTCATCAATGCTTCAGTGAGCTTGGCATACACTAACTAGCAATGATATGACATTTTGTGTAACATTAAAGATAATACACAATTAATCAATTATTTTCAACAATCTCCCTCTTTGGCATTGATGGAAATGCAACATGTCATAATACAATGAGATTTTGAGAGCAAGAATAAAGTATGGAACATATCCTTAGTTTTGTTTTGATTCTCATACATGAGAGCTCCCTCTATCAGGTTGAACTCCCTCTACCTTTAGTTTCGCCCTCTATCAACAAAACTTTGTCTTCAACATCTTCTTCTAATAGCAAACTCTCCCTTTATAATATCAGACCAATTTCATCTCCTTTCTCAGACATCTTTAAACAAAATTTCTATGAAGTGTGTACTCTCCCTCTTTATAAATTTTTTTGTTATATGACAACAAACTCTCCCTCTTTGACATCTCATGCCAAAGACAATATCTAGAGAATATTAGTGTACCTTATGTACGAATTCATATGTTGTGTGCCTTTTTGAATACTACATCAACTGACTAATCTTCAATATGCTTTGGTTGATGCATCACTAAACTTCATTTAGTGAGCTTCAAATAGGGGAATGACCCCTAACTTAGCTCAAGTAGATACAAAAATGCATCCTTAGGTAATGGCTTAGTGAATATGTTTGCAATTTTTTCTTTAGTATTCACATATTCCAATTTGACCTCTTTATCTTGTACCAATTCTCTCAAAAAGTGATATTTTATAGCAATGTGCTTGGTTTTGGTATGCATCATTGGATCCTTTGATATGTTGATTACACTAGTGTTATCATAGAATATAACCACTTGATCTTTGATTTCTATCTTCATACCTGCCAACAGTTGCTTGAACCAAACAACATTGGAACAATTTACTATTGTTGCCACATATTCTGCCTTTGTTGTGGACTAAGAAATACAATTATGCTTTTTTCTTGTCTAAGATAATAGTCTTTTACTAAGAAAGAATGCTCCATCACTAGTGCTCTTTCTATCATCAATAATTCCTACCCAATCAGCATCAGTGAAGGCTTGTAACTCTAAGTTGCCTCATTTCTTGTACCATAAGCCATAATCTTTAGTAGGATTTAGATACCTCATGATTCTCTTGATTTCCATCATATGATTTTCTTTAGGATTTTATGAGAATCTTGCCACCATACAAACTACTAATGCAATATCAAGCCTAGTATGTACAACATACTATAATTTTCCAATCATTGATCTATATGTGGTCTGATCTACCTCCTTGGAATCATCATTTTTGAAAAGCTCATATCTAGTAGACATACATGTTCCAACTGGCTTTGAATCTTTCATTCCAAATTTCTTTAGTATCTCCTTGATATATTTAGAATGAGTAATGTAGATACCATCTTTCTTCTGTTGAATTTGCAATGCAACAAAGAATTTTATGTCTCCAAACATGGACATCTCAAATTTTTGTACTTGTCTATTCTAAAAATGCTTTGCACAAGTCATCATTTCCAATAAACAATGTGTCATTCACAAAGATTTATGCCAATACAATCTTATTGTCTGGTCCTTCTTTGATATACAGGCTTCTATTATCATTTACATTCTTTGAAAACCAAACTTTATCAAGTATTTATGAAGCCTCTCATACCATGCTTTGGGAGCTCGCTTGAGACCATACAATGCTTTGTGTAATTTACAGACCACATCCCTTTTGCTAGGATCCAAAAAACCTTTAGATTGTTCTATGTAAACTTCATCTTCAAGAATTCCATTCAAGAATGTAGATTTCACATCAATTTGATAAACTTTGAAACCTTTATGTGTTACATATGCTAGTAAAATCCTAACACCTTCTAATCTTGCAAAAAGAGAAAAAATTTCACCATAGTCAATACCTTCTTCTTGAGAATAAAATTTACAAACTAACCTTGCTTTGCTTCTTGAAACTTTTCCATCTTCATTAAGCTTATTTCTAAAAATCCTTTTTGTGCCAATCACATTCTTATCCTTGGATCTAGGAAAAAGAGTCCAGGTTTTATTTCTCTCTATTTGTTATATTTCTTCATCATAGATTCAACCCAACTTTTATTAAATCCAAAGCATCTTTAACATTTATAGGTTCAAACTCAGCAAGCAAACATGTACCTATCAATTTGTTTCCTGTCATTATTCCATTTGAGTTATCTCCAATGATCTGATCAGGTGCATGGTTCCTTCTGACATATCTTACTAACATAGGTACTTTGGATTTAGAATTTGTTCCACTAACCTTGCTATGATCTTCTATATCAAGCTTAGGTCCCACTGTCTGTGACTCAAGTCCATCAAACTCGATTTACTCTAGCAATACTCGATAGCTTCTGACTATGACTTCGATCCTTCAGACTATGACTTTGGTTGTACTAGTTGCAATTCGATAGTTTTTGGAGATTTTGGAGACCCAAGAGGTGAAGTTTGTTGACTTCTAATTTGATTTGGCAATTTATCAAGTTCATAGTAGACAAAAAATTTGTAATCCTCAAGTTCTTTGCTACTTTCTTCTTCACTCTTTTTTGCAAACTCATCAATTCTTACATGTGCACTTTCTATGATCTTATGAGTTGATAAATGTAAACATTTATATGCTTTTCTTCTGTAGGAGTATCCTAGGAATATGCCTTCATCACCTTTGACATCAAATTTACCTTTTCTAGATTCCTTCAAGATATAACATTTGCTACCAAATACTTTCAAGTAACTTACATTAGGTTTGTAGCCATACCATAGTTCATAAGGAGTTTGATTTGTGCAAGAATTTGGTATAGCTCTAATACCATGTAAGAATTTTCCTAAGGGAAAAATTCACCTAGGAACTAAGAACTCAAACACAAGCACAATTGTAGACCAAAAATGGATATGATCAATTAATCAGAGAGTGTCCTAATACATTGCTCTGTTCAGTATATGATGTATATGATGAACAAACACACTAGGAGTGCCTATATATAAAGGCCTCTCAGGAAGCACCTAGAATGTCTCTAGAAAGAACCAGGAGATAAGATAACCATCATGACAACTAAGCACATGTCGTATCCATCATTCTAGATGAGTGGATAAGAATGACAAGGTTGTAGACACCATGTGCTTAATTAGTGTGCTAACTTCTATGTTGTAGACACCATGTGCATTAAAGAGGTGTGGACTCCTGTGTTGTCAACATGATAACTCACAAGAGTGCACATACTCCTAGGTGGCTAATAAATAAATAATAAAAATATGCATTAACCTAAGTAAACTTAAGTAAGTGTAAATAGTAAATACTTATTATTTACACCAACAATTTGAGTCTTTCTTTATTTTTACTCTATTCAAGGTATGCACTACAGTACTAATTGCTTCCTTCCAATATTTGATTGCAACACTCTTTTCTATCATTAAAGTTCTTGTAAAATCCATGATGGATTTGTTCCTTCTTTCAACTATACCATATTGTGTGGTGTACTCAAGGCTAATACTTGTCTCTTAATTCCTCTTTCAATGAAAAATTAATTAAACTCCTTGGAAATGAATTCACCACCTTTGTCTGATCTCAAACACTTTAGCTTCTTTCTAGTTTCTTTCTCTACTCTTGCCAGATACCACTTAAATTTTTGAAATGCTTCAAACTTTTTTTTCAGATACATTATAGTCATCATTCTAGAATAATCATCAACAAAAAGAATAAAATACTTATCTCCATTGTAACTCTCTATTTCAATAGGTCCACAAAGCTCTATATGAACCAACTCCAAAACTTCTTCTAAATGATAGTTCTTTCTTTTAAAACTAGTCTTTCCCATCTTTCCAATTTGACAATTTTTGCATAGACCCATATCAAGTTTCTTCAAACTAGGAATACCTCTTACTCTTTTATTTTTTCTTATCTTTACTAGATTTTCACAGTTCACATGACACAATCTTTTATGCAATCACCATCTTTCTTCTACTTGAGCAATAAAATATGAACTTTCACTGAGGTCTAGGTAGAATAGATTACCTTTAGTTTGATTACCAAACCCAACTAGATTTCCTTTTCCATCTAGCAGCTTGGCCTTCCCATTCATGAATTCTACCTTGAATCCAATGTTATTCAACTATGCTACACTCAATGGATTATGCTTTATTCCTTCACCCCAATAAGCATTATCACATCTAAGTTCATTAGTCAGTGAGATACAATCATTTTCCCTTATGCAACAAGGTTCATTATTTCCAAATCTAACACTTCCATCATCATAGTGTTTCATGTGTTCAAACATTGATTTGTCACTAGTCATATAATGAGAGCAAACACTATCAATAATCCATGTATCATTCTTATTAACATAATAAATAAGTGTCATTTTATCTAACTCATTATCTAATTTATTTTTTACAACTATATATACCATTTCATCATCTTCACTACTATCTGAATCTTTAGCCATAAAACAAGATTTCTTATCTTTGTCATTGTATTCCTTGTAGCTCTTGAATTCCTTCTTTCCTTTGAACTTACTACTTTTCTTTTCATCTTTTCCTTCTTTGTTGGGACATCTTGCAATGATGTGACCAACTTCTTCACATGAAAAATAGATTAGAGGAATCTTACCTTTGTAATTTCCTCTGCCTTTGGAATATTTCCTTGCAAGTAGGGCATCAACAACTTCAAGATCACCGTCTTAATTTTCTTCCTCTTCTTCACTTTCTAATTGTTTTCCTTTTGATTTTCCACCTTTTTTCTCGAGTGAAAGCTTGGCTTCAAATGCAAACTCAATACCTTTGGAACTAGGGACATAGTTATCATAGTTATCTAACTCAAAAGCTATCAATTTTCTTACTAGAGCATCCAAATTTATATTATTATTTGTATTACCTCTCATCTCTTGAATAGCAAACACTCTAATTGTAGATAGGAAGAAGGGTTCTAAGTACCTTGCTTACAACTATTTTTTCATCATTGTCTCCTCCAGATACTTTGATTGCACTCACACTTGCTTTAATTCACTCAACATATTTTGTAATGTTTTCATCCTCTCTCATCTTCATTTGATCAAACTAGCCTCTAAGAATTTTATCTTTGGATCTCCTTACATTGTCACACCTCCATAGATGTTTTCCAGTTTGGTCCATAGTTCATGAGTAGTAGTGCAACTTTTGACCTCATCAAATTCAGCATAATTAAGAGAAAAAGAAATATCAATCATCACGATGTTATGATTTTTCTTTTCAACAATCTCTTCAAGTGTCAATGTTCCAATAGGAGCCTTATATTGATTATCAAGATATTTACAACTTGAATCACTAATAGTTGCCAAGTGTAACCTCATAAGTTCTTTCCATGCTACAAATTTGTCTCTGTTCATCTTGGGAATCTCTCTTCTATAAGACATCCTAATCTTTAGCTTAGGTAATTGAAACCTTCTTTGCAAGCACCAAAAGATATGATACCAATTATCGGAAATAGAAGAGGAGTAACTAAGAGTGGAGGGGCGAATCAATTACCAAAAAAACAAAATCCCAGATCCCTTAAATGTCAATACAAATCAAAACATACACTCTGATTAAACTATATTCTATTGTTACTTGGCAAACATGCAGGAACTCGGTTAACACTAAAAAATACTATAACTCGACAAGCATTGGGAATCAACTATAACTTGGCAATAACTGAATATATTGATCTTTATATGATTGACTATAATTAACCTTAACTTTAACTTAGTTGCATACACATAAAAGAAATAACATGAACACAAGTGATGCCAAGATTTATGTAGTGGAAACCTAATTTAGGAAAAACCACCAATTACAACTAGTTATTGTTTTCACTCTTTTGAAGTGAGCCCTATTAGGAGACAACCTTGTTGAAGGTTACAAAACACACTATTAGGTATGACCCTGTTAGAGGATTTAATCACCCTGATAAGAGTGGCCTTGTTAGAGGTCTTCAAGACACTTCAAATAGAAATGTCACCTTGTTTGAGGATTTAAAACTAGCTATTAAGTCAACTCTATTAAGAGATATAGATCACTACTACAATGGTTAGAAAGTAACAATGAGATGACTTAATTTCTAATGCAACTAAATTGCTGATGATAGATCTCAATTTTGGCTTTAATACTTGATCCTTCCTGATCGAATGTATCTTTGTAGCTCCACAAGGATATTGCTTATCCTTCTAATTCGCTTCCTCTAAGCATCTTAAAATCTTCTATTTTCTTTCTAATGTTTGATCCTCAACTTGACCTTATATTTATATCTTACACATTGTCAATTTGGCTTGAATACAACTTAGAATATTTAATATTCATCTCCTCAGTCAGCTAGAACTAATAAACAAATCAATTGAACTCAATATGCCAAAACAAGAAAATCCTTTATTAGCTGACCCTACTCGATAGGCACTAACCAAAATATATTTTCCTTCATTGAGCAAGTGAGCTCCATTAACATTGGTTCTCATGTCAACTTTCTTTGTCTACCGAGTGAACTTGGTAGACATTTCCTTTTATGAGTTTGCTTTCGTAACTGAGTGATCTCAGTTAACACTTGTTATCTTCCAACTTTCTTTTGTCTCCTGAGTGAACTTGGTAGACACTTATGAACTTGGCATATAAAAGAATTCTCAATAGACAAAGGGAACTATTTTCACTGCTTAAGTGAGCTTGGCATACATTGACTAGCAATGATATGAAATTTTGTGTAACATCAAAGATAATATACAATTAATCAATTTTTTTCAATAGTCCCAAATTATTTTAATATGCTAGATTCTTAGAGTAGAGGTATCAGGTCATCATTTAATAGTTAGAGGGCATATCATAACCCTAATGCACCTAGGGAACTTGGTGGCAAGACCCTTGTGAAGTGTGTTGTTTCTTCTATTGTAAAGGAACATGTAGAGGCCGAAACTCTAGACACCATTAGTACTCTAACTCAAACTCTCATTTATTGTGCCACTCCTTTACTCAAGGATGAGTACAGACAATCTAGATGAGCTCATATGTGCTAGTCATGTGGATCTATGTACTCATTTGGCACTGTTAGTGGAGAGGAGAAGCAAGATGGTGATGGAATGATGATTGAAGAGTACCTCAATATGACATTTAGGTTTGATGAAAATGTAAATATTTATAATTATATTAAGCTAATTTGATCATATCTCATAAATACATGAATGAGTAATAAATTGGTATACATTGATTATGTTCAAAATATTGGGCCAGACTATTGGTGGAACTGGTATTGATTCACAAGCCCCATTTTACTCTACTTTGATGACTCCATAAGTATATATCAATTAAATCATTTGAATTAATATATTTAATTATTATGTAATCATATGAATGGTTGTATTATAACTTATTATGCATGTGTTAGTTCAGTACTAGACCATTAATGTTCACATTGGACACTAAGTGTGGTCGTGATAACACTTATGTAGAGGTGTCAATTTTTGTATGTTAATTTGATTTAATTGATTATGTTTATTTTATAAGTGAATAGATAATTAAAAGATTTGAAAAATTATGATCAATATGCAAAGTCAAAGTGGTCATGGATGTGCTAAGATGGGGTGACTTAGCTTTGCAACAACATCATTACCCCCATAGGTGTGTGTGTGTGTGTGTGTGTGTGTGTGTGTGTGTGTGTGTGTACTAATGTATTATAATCAATAAATCTATAATGCATTTGTATATGAATGGTTTTGTAATAAATTAAAATTAATATGAATTTGGTAAATATTGTGGCTTCAACATTGATAATACACAGTAAAAGGACGTGCTGGTACAATCATAAAGGTACCCTAATTTATTAATTGGTGATGTTGTAAATAATTAAATATATTATTGATAAGTACAAATATTACTTATGTTGTATCATTTTATTATATTGGCATCAAAGACTCCTTTGATTGTTTGTAAGACTATTGATCATGGAGTTGCTACCATAGTTGCTAGTTATGAAGCATTGACTATGGTATGAAACATTTTTCTTAATTTTATTTTATATTTGTAATAGTTAGTATTGAAATTTGAAATGATATTCATTTGTGTGTTTTATTTATTATTTTTTATCATCTTTGTAGGGCCTTACTACAAATAGTTTGTGTACCCCCAAGTTGGATGTACATAGTGACTATTTGGTAGAGGTAAGCAAAAAAATTATTTTATGTGTACGTATATTTCAATTTTGATGTATAATAGTTATTGATGCTAATAGTTTTTATTTTATATTCTTGAGTTGTAGAAGAATCTAGATAGGAGGACTAGTGAGCATATTCAAAAGACCACTATATCGACACCATCTCCCTCTACATGACAATCAAAGACAACTAGGGATTTTTTTTATTTCCCTCACATGAAGGATTAGATTAGGGATATACATTGTGTTCCTATATGGATTAGTGGACATATTTTTTTGTATATTATATTGGATATAGTTGATGTATGACGTGATTAGATGTATATTTGATGTATATTGTTAATATTAGATTGGTTTTGACATATGAGTGACAATATACTTAAGTAATTTACTTAGTTCATGTGCCAAACAAGTAATACATGCCGAGCATAAGTTTTCAGATAGTATATGTCGAGTGAAAGATATTTAGTATGTCCTTAGTAACTGGTAAGTGTCGAGTCACTCAATTACCACACATATAGTATATGTGAAGCTATTCAAATGTCGAGTGATCAATGGATGTTGAGTCATTTAGAGGTCAAGTTACAACATTGAAGTTGTAGTTGATGTTGAGCATCAAGGAATTCAAGTGCCGAGTTATATAGTTTTAACATAGTTGTCTATAATGGCACAAACTTGTATGTAAACCATTTTTGGCCCAACTTAAAGATTGTTTTATGATCTTAGATGATAAGAATCTTAATTGTGAATTCCTATGCATTACATGCATCTAATCAGAAAAAGGGAAGGATTAAGCAGCAATATGGGTGAATCTCTATCATTGATTCATACCTAACCCTAAGTTACCTAGGTCTTCTTAAGGAGGAAAAACCCTAAACTTTTTATGAATGTGTAAGGAGAAAGGAGAGAAGTTTTCATATGTAAACATAGAATTCATGGTCACTAAGGAGGTATAATTTGAGTTACATTGCAATATCAATTAGAGGAGAACAAGGGAAAGGAATCAAAAAAGAGTAGAGATACATTTGATTAGAAAGGATCAAGTACACATCAGAAAAGAGGTGATTTGACATCAAGTAATGAAATGCTAACTGAAGGATCATTGCTCAAACATTCTAACAAGTGATTTAATTAAATCTCTTAACATAGTAGTCTTAATAGGTTGTCGTAAATTCTTTAATAGGGTGCTTACTTCATTGTAAGTTAAAGTCCTTTTACTAGGAACACTTTAATAGGGTGTTGAAATCCTTTAACAGGGTAAGATCTAACAATCTTGTAAGCCTTTAATAGGGTAGACCTTTTGTAAGGTAGATCATGTTTCATGATCAAAACATTGTAACCTTCATTGGATACACTTTATTACTGCGATATCAAATATTCGTGGGTTTAATCCCCATCCCAATTTTACCTTCACCTTAGAGGGTTTCTAGGTAACCAAATATCTTGTGTCATACATGTGTAATATGTTTTACTTTAATGCTATGGATATAAATGCTTAATTTGGTATTTTATTTTATATGCATAGATTGTGAAATGGATGTGTGGTGAATGTTTTTTGAGGTTGAAAGTTTTAAGTGTTGATTTACCCCTCCCGCAAACCCTCCCCCCTCCCCCCCTCGCACCCCCCCACCCCCCGCCTCTCAAAGTTTACTTACCTATTGTATATTGTAGAGCACCTAATCTTCTTTATTTTTCTTGATGTAATAAGGTCTAGGGATAGATCTAATGATCTCCCTATGACCATCCACATTTGTAATGGACAGAAGACCCCATGGTGCAACTATAAGCCTCGGGCATCAATTGGTCCAATAAAGTGGATTTTTGGTTATTTCTATGTCTTCTAGGCAATTCTAGTTGTTCAAAAAATTAGTAGGGTGGGAATTTGTAGAATCCATTTGCAAACAAATTTGCAATAAAACTAGTTTTAGCACAAAAGTTGCAAAAATTGCAAAAAATTGCTTTGCAACTTTTGCAATTTTCTTGACAACTTTTCAAAATGTAACTCCTAACAACTAAAACTATCCAAGGGTTGGTTGGACTAGTTTTAAATAGCCTATATAGGCTCTAAGAATTCAAATAAGGAGGTAGATGGAAGAAACACATTGTACTTGATCTCAAATCAATAAAGAACTTATTAGTTCCAATGCATTTTATTGATTTTCCATGTGTGGTACAGAACCTAATGGTTGAAGGATGAACTTTTTGCATTGATAAGTTGGAATTGTTTATTTATAAAATTTTGGTTTTGGTTTGGAGTCCCTATCAATCATCTTGCAAAAGTTATCCAATTTTCTTGGTTGCTAGTCTGAGAAACCCTTAAAATCAAGGTTTGGTCACAAAAATAACCCTAACTTGATTCTCCACTGGTGGATTTCCTTCCATTTTGGCATGGAGCAATTTAGGGATGTAATTTATCAATTTTTTGGATTTTTGGAGTAGGAGGTTGCATTGGTGATTTTTGAGAGCGAGCCCCAGGTCAAATATCTCTATGTATTTGACCTTGTTTTGGAAAGATTAGAGTGGATAGGATGATGGAAAGGGTTTGAGGACTTGGTGTCAAAAAAAAGTACCCTTATTTGAGCTTGAAGAAAATCCTAGTGGTGGAGATTTTATTTCATGCACCCGTTCTTGACCATTTGCCTTGAAAACCAAGCCTAAAGTGGCTAATTAGGCCTGTGTACTTGGTGTTGGTTGGGAAATACTGGAGTGGAGTTGGTCTCTGAAACTTTGGAGTTTGTTGGAGCTTGGAAAAGGGTACTTGAATCAATATTTAATTTCCCAAGTCCTTTGATAATTTTTAGAATTATTGGTCAAAATCAATTTCAGGAGACCTAATAGGCTACTAGGTCTAGAATTGCAAGTTGACTTGTGGGTTGTTGGGAGTACAACCAAGGGTTGGTTTTCCTTATTTGTTTTAAGACTAAGTTGTTCCAAGCCCTTTCTAGTGGTGGAAAAGCCTCGAACAGCAAAATCCTCATTTTGCCCATTTGGAGGGAGGTTGTCATATTTGCCTTGAGTTGGGTGCATATTGTTTTGGGTCTTACTTGTAAAAGGTGAGTCTAGAAACCTTTTTTAGTATTTATTAGGAGGAGTATCCACTTGAGGAAGTAGAGAAAATGTTTTGTTCAATCCTTATGAAAACCTTGAAGGTTGTGTAGGAGTTGGGCTTGATTCTTGCTTCCATTGTGTTATCTCTGCATCAAGTGGTATCAAAGCCACTTTGATCTTGTTGTGGCACCATGTCTAATGGAGGAGAAGAAATTGAAAGGGAGATCCCCTTGAGGATCACCAATGTGGAACTAGCCAAGCTAGTCAAGGAGCAGATGGCTAAAAGTAGAGTAGTCCAGGAAGAGAGCAGGACTATGAAGATGGAGTTGGATAGACTCAAAAAAAAATGATAAAAGGGAGTGATGAAGAGTTTGAGCCTGAGGAGATAGAGGGGAATGAAGAATAAGAGAACATTCCTGCTGATCAAAGACCCTTCCTTGTAGCATTGGAGAGGGTTTGAAAGAAGGGAGAAGGGGACTTACCCACCATCCATGGTAAGTTGGACTCTAATGAATGTATGGATTGGATAGAGGCCTTAGATAATCACTTTGAATGTGATAAGACCCCTAAAAATTAGAAGGTAGAGATTGCCAAGGCCAAACTCAAAGGCCCTGTCTTGAGTTGGTGGAATTTCTTACAAAATAAGAGGTTGGATGAGAACAAGGAACAAATTGCCACTTGGAAGAAAATGAAGGCAGAAATCAGAAAGTAGTTCATACCTGAAGATTATGTGGTATTGATACATAAAGGGTTGTATAATCTTAGGCAAAGGGACTTGGATGTCAGCACCTACACACAAGAGTTCCACAACTTGACCCTTAAAGCTAATATGTATGAGACTGAAAAGCATAAACTTGCAAGGTATGTGAATGGTTTAAAGTATAGAATTCAAGATGAATTGACATTAATTACTTGTGGTTCAGTACATCAGTGTTTTAATATGGCCTTGAAAATAGAAGAAAAACATAAAAGAAAAGGAGATACAAACAATAGGGGTAGAGGAAACAACAATAGGGGTAGAGGTAGGTTCCATGGAAGGGGATCTTTTAATAAAAATTAGGAGGAATCTAGTGATTCAAATGCTAAAAGTGAGTTTGCTAATAGAGGTACATTTAGGGGTAGGAGATCCAATGGCAGAGGAAGGTCTAGTGGAAGAGAGCCTAGTGTATTCACTGGTAAGTGATTTACTTGTAACCAAGTAGGACATCAGTCCTTGAGGTGTCTTGAAAAGAGAAAATAAAGAGATAGGAGAATTCAATTAAACCAAGAGGAGGACAAATAAAGTGTTACCTCTTATCAATCGACCACTTCTAGACCCACACTTCCAAATCATGGTGAGTCCTTAATGATTCAAAGAACAATGCTAAAATCCCTTGCAACTACAAAACCACCATAAATAAAGTCACTATTTAAAACTTTGTGCAGGGTGAATAATAAGGTCTGCAGAGTTATAGTAGATTTTGGTTCCTCTGATAATGTTGCTTTGAAGGAGATGGTAGATAAGTTGAAATTGACCACAAGACCTCACCCTTACCCCTATAAGGTGTCATGGTTGACAAAAGACAAGCAAACACTTATAAATGAGCAAGTGTGGGTGGAGTTCAAGATTGGGGAATACAATGACAGAGTTTTGTATGATGTGGCAAAGATGGATGCATGTCATTTGCTTCTTGGTAGACCATGGAAATATGATGTGTGTGCTAAGCATGATGGCAAGACAAATTTGTATACCATAACCAAGGATGGGGTAGAGTATACTATGCCAACTTTACCAGATGATGGGAAACCTACTACAAATGGGGTGATGTTGGTAGGTGAAAAAGAGTTTATGAGAATCACTAAGGAAAAGGACGCACCTTGCTATGCATCGGTAGTCAGACCTCAAAAACATTCCATCAAGCAATCACAAAGCCCACCCAAGGTTGTCAATATAGGACCCAAGGAGGTAAGAGACTTGTTGGAAAAGTATAGAGGGATAGTTGCAGGCAGCCAACCAGAGACATTACCACCTGAAAGAGATATCATTCATTGCATAGATTTCATCCCAGGAGCCACACTTCCAAAAAAAGTAGCATACAAGATAAGCCCTAAGAAAAAAAATTGAATATTTGTTGACCAAGGGGTTCATTAGGAAAAGTATAAGCCCATGTGCAGTCCTAGCCCCTATGAAGGATGGTACTTGGAGATTATTTACGGATTCTAGAGCAATCAATAGGATAACCATTAGATATAGTTTTCCTATGCCAAGGATAGAAGACCTCTTGGATTGTTTAGGGAAGGCAATTATTTATTCAAAGGTGGATCTCAAAAGTGGATATCATCAAATCAGGATCAGTGGTGGAGATGAGTGGAAAACAACATTTAAGACCTCAGAAGGCCTTTATGAATGGCTTGTGATGCCTTTTGGCTTGTCTACTGCACCTAGTACCTTTATGAGATTAATGAATGAAGTCTTAAAATATTTCTTGAATAAATTTTTTGTTGTGTATTTAGATGATATCCTAATATTCAGCAAGGATAGGGATGAACACTTAAGGCACTTAGATTTGGTTTTAAATAGACTTCATCAAGAGAAACTAATGATAAACTTGGAGAAATTTTCATTTTTGAAGATAGAGCTGATATTCTTGGGGTTTGTGATATCATAAGCTAAGTTGAAAATGGATCCTTCCAAGGTTGAAGCCATCCTTAACTGGCCACCACCCACCACACCATTAGAGGTAAAGATTTTTCATGGTATGTGTAGTTTTTATAGAAAATTTATTAGAAATTTCAGTGGTATGTGCACTCCAATGATCAACACCATAAAAGGAGGAAGGAAGTGTGTGTTTTCTTGGACTAAGGAGGCTAATGATTCATTTGAGTGTTTGAAGAAAAAGATTGCAGACCAACCTATTTTGGTGCTCCCTAATTTTTATAAGTTGTTTACAGTTGAGTGTGATGCTAGCAACAAGGCTATTGGAGGTGTTTTAAGCCAGGAGGGTAGGCCCATGGCCTTTTTTAGTGAAAAGCTTAATGAGGCCAAGCAAAAATATTCCACATATGACCTTGAACTTTATGCTATGGTGCAGTCCCTTAGAAAATGGAGGTATTACTTATTGCCTAAAGCATTTGTTGTGTACACTGATAACCATGCCTTAAGCTTCTTGAATAGGAAAGAAAAATTGAACAATAGGCATATGAAGTGGATAGAATTTTTACAAGCCTACACCTTCACCATTAAGTATAAAAAGGGAGAAAGTAACAAGGTTGTTGATGCACTTAGCAGGAGAAACTTGACAATCTAAGAAGTTTAGTTAGAAAGCATTGGCATCCATGCAATGAAGGATATGTATGAACAAGATGAAGACTTCAAGGAGGCATACCAAGTCTAAAAATCCATGGGAGAGAGATATCATACTAAATTTAGTGAGTACATTCTACAAGAAGGACTTTTGTTCAAAGGTGGTCAACTTTGGGTTCCCAAGGGATCTATTAGAGAGAATATTATAAAGGAGAAGCATTGTGGCAATTTGGCAGGAGATTTTGGAGTTGAAAAGACTCTAGAGCAGGTTAGGAGATTTTATTTTTGGCCTAAAATTAAAACTAATGTTAGAAGGTTTGTTGAAGAATGTTTGATTTGTCAGTAACAAAAGGGAGGTACATCAAATGTAGGACTCTATACAGCACTTCCAATACCTCACAAGCCTTGGGATTTAGTAAGTATGGATTTTGTTGTTGGACTTCCAAGGACCAAATCAGGTTATGATAGCATTTTTGTAGTTGTGGATAGGTTTTCCAAAATGGCTCATTTCATAGCTTGCAAAAATACTCATGATGCCTCCCATATAACAGGTTTGTTCTTCAAAGAAGTTGTTAGACTTCATGATTTGCCATTATCCATTATATCTAATAGGGATCCAAAAGTTTCGAGGCATTTTTGGAGAACTTTGTGGAGAAAGTTAGGAATTAATTTGTGTTTTTCATCTGCCTATCATCCTCAATCTAATGGGTAGACAGAGGTAGTTAATAAATCCTTAGGAAACATGTTAAGATGCCTTTCCAAATAGCATGAAGTTTCATGGGATTGTGTTTTACCCTAACCATAATTTACCTTTAATGATTCAATCAATAGAAGCATTGGCCTAACACCTTTCCAAGTTGTTTATAGCACTCACCCTAGGGGTACATTGGAACTCAGAGATATTAAGGAGATGGAGAAGAGGAGTGCATAAGCTAAAGATTTTGTAGAGGTTGTGAAAGAGGTCCATCAGCAAGTGTAGGATATATTGAGAGATTCCTCCATAAAGTACACATAGCAGGAAAATAAAAAGAGGAAAGAACTTCAGTTCAAAGTGGGGGACATGGTAATGGTTCACCTTAATAAGGCAAGGCTTCTAAAGAAGATGCATCCAAAACTAAAAATGAAGAAAATTGGCCCATTCAAGATAGTCAAAAAGTGTGGAAAAAATGGTTACCAAATTGATTTGCCCCCTGATATTAACTTGTCTCCTATATTTAATGTTTCTAACCTGTATGCTTTCAAAGGTATTTTTTCAACTAATGTGGATGCAAGTACACTTGAAGAACCTAAGGAGGAGTTAAAGAAAACCAGGCCACCTATGCCTAAACTAGTGATAGAAACTATTTTGGACAATAGGATTAGTAAGAAAAGAAGGAGGAAAACATATTATGAGTATCTAGTGCAGTGGAAGGGGCAAATAGCAATAGATGCCACATGGATGACTGAGAAGGCTTTTAAGGCCTATGGCATTGATCCTTCACTTTTCAACACTCTAGAGATTGGATTTTCTTTCATGTAGGGTAGTATGGTGTAGAGCACCTAATCTTCTTTATTTTTCTTGATGTAATAAGGTCTAGAGATAGATCTAATGATCTCCCTATGACCATCCATATTTGTAATAGACACAAGCCCCCATGGTGCAACTATAAGCCTTGGGCATCAATTGGTCCAATAAAAATGGATTTTTGGTTATTTATATGTTTTCTAGGAAATTCTAGGTGTTTAGAACATTAGTAGGGTCCCTAGGACTTAGTAGAATCCATTTGCAAAAAAAATTGCAAAAAAACTGGTCTTAGCGCAAAAAGTTGTTTAGCAACTTTTGCAATTTTCTTGAAAACTTTTCAAAATGTAACTCCTAAAAGCTAAAACTGTCCAAGGGTTGGTTGGACCAGTTGCAAATAGCCTATATAGGCTCTGAGCATTTGAAGAAGGAGGTAGATGGAATAAACACATTGTACTTTCTCTCAAATCAATAAAGAACTTGTTGTTTCCAGTGCATTTTTCTAATTTTCCACATGTAGTACGAAGCCTAATGGTTGAAGGAAGACCTTTTTGTTTGGATTCCCTATCAATCATCTTGCAAAAGTTATCCAATTTTCTTGGTTGTTGGTCTGAGAAACCCTTAAATTAGGGTTTGGTCACAAAAATGACCTTAGCTTGATTCTTCACTGGTGGATTTCCTTCCATTTTGGCATGGAGCAATTTAGGGATGTACATTATCAAATTTTTGGAGTTTTGGAGTAGGAGGTTGCATTGGTGATTTTTGAGAGTGAGTCCTAGATCAAATATCTCTATGTATTTGACCTTGTTTTGGAAAGATTAGAGTGGATAGGATGATGGAAAGGGTTTGAGGACTTGGTGTCAAAATAAAGTACCCTTATTTGAGCCTGAATAATAGCTTGGTAGTGGAGATTTGATTTTATGCACCCATTCTTGACCATTTTCCTTGAAAGCCAAGCCTAAAGTGGCTAATTAGGCCTATGTACTTGGTGCTAGTAGGGAAATGCTTGAGTGGAGTTGGTCTCTAAAACTTTGGAGTTTTTTGGAGCTTGGAAAAGGGTACTTGAATCAGCATTTTATTTCCTAGGTCCTTTGATGAGTTTTAGAGTTATTGGTCAAAATAAGTTCTAAGAGACCTAATAGGCTACTAGGTCTAGAATTGTAAGTTGAGTTGTGGGTTGTTGGGAGTACAACGAAGGGTTGGTTTTCCTTATTTGTGTTAAGACTAAGTTGTTCCAAGCCCTTGCTGGTGGTGGAAAAGCCTAGAACAGCAAAATCCTCATTTTGCCCATTTGGAGGGAGGTTGTCATATTTGCCTTGAGTTGGGTGCATATTGTTTTGGGTCTTACTTGTGAAAGGTGAGTCTAGAAACCTTTTTCAGCATTTATTAGGAGTATCCACTTGAGGAAGTAGACCAAATCTTTTTTTCAATCCTTGTGAAAACCTTGAAGGTTGTGTAGGAGTTGGGCTTGATTCTTGCTTCCATTGTGCTATTTCTACATCATTGTATTTCCAACAATTGGTATTAGAGCTAAGTTCTTCAAAAAGTAAAGCTTTGAAGCTTTGAGGAAAGATTACAAGTTGGGAAAGACTATTGAGAACCAAAAGATTGAAATACAATTTTCCCTACATCAACTGAATGGTGCAAGAAATGAGTTAAAGTGATCATTGAAAAGAAGGAAGGAAATAGCTATTGAAGAGAATGAAACACACTACCAAGAGATTGACACTAGTAAATTGTTTTTATATGGAAATATGAATGAATTTTATGTAGTAATTGCAAATCTAATGGAAAAGAATGGAACCTTAACTGAAGAGGTCAGAAATCTCAAGAGAGAACAAGAAGTCCAATTAGTATTTCTATGTGAGGTGATCAAGTAGAAAAATAAAGTTGAAGAAGAAAAAATCATGATTGAAGATGACAAAAGGATTTTGACCAAAAGACTAGAAGAGAAAACATCAGAGGTAAATAATATTGCTAACATGCAATCAAAAACTTTGAGTTAAACAATGATTGCAAATCATGGACTGAATGCAAAGGATATTGAGATCACCACACTAGAGTTCCAAAATGAACAACTGAGAAATGATCTAAAAAGAGAAAAAGAGTTTGCTGAAAGTTTCAACAAACCTAGTGAAGCCATCAAGTACTTTGAGCAATTGATGAGATCCCCTAGATCCAACAGTGGTACTTCTAGATTGGGTTGCACTAGTACTGGAGAAGAAGAATTGTCCAAAAGTGGTGAAGAAAAAAGTAAAAAAGGTAAGAACTCCAAACCTACTTGTCATAATTATGGTAAGATAGGTCATACTGCCAATTTTTGCAAGAACAAGACTGCAAATCAAAATCCTAAGCAGAAGTTCATGGATCATTGTCACAAATGCAACAAATAAGGACATCAAGCAAATGAATACAGAACCAAGACCATAAGAACACAAATATTTGAAGGATACTTATACAACTATTAGAAGTATGGACATAGAGCATATGAGTGTAGATCCAAGCCTAAATGGTCATCAAATAAGAACACAAAGGTAAAACATAATGGCAACTCTTATAGTTGGGATTATAATACTAGTAATAGTTGTCATTATTGTCAAGAGTATGGACATGTTGTTGAAAATTACATAAGAACACACTTTAGAAGTGACTACAAAAGATGGTTGAGTCAAACTACATGTTTTAGCTATTTGAAGACTAGTCACATAAGTAGGAATTGTCCAACAAGGTCAAAGGCACCAAGTAGTGAGTTCAACAAAAGAAAAGGAAAGACAGATGTTGAAAATGTTAGAGATGAGATGAACAAGACATGGGAGAGAAAGGAAGATTACAACGCATCAAGTGCATATGAGATCACTTCACCCAATGGGTCAAGTGATCACACCACCTCTAATTAAGCAATCAAGAGGCATATATGGGACTAATATTTAAAAGCATACTATACATTAGTTCCTATTAGTTTGTGGTGACTGATCAGGGAAGTATTGTACATACTTCATAAAAAAAAATTGGTACTATTCGCCAATTGCAAAAAATTTAGGGCTACTATTTGCCATTTTCCAATGGCACAAAATTTTGGGCTAGTATTCACAAATTTATGGCCAACATATTGTAACCCTAAAGCAGTAAAAATACTTGTATAAAAGAGCTTAGGGTTAGGGATTATTTCATAGTGGGTGATACAAAAATTGGTTCTTGCGGCAATATTGAGTTATAAGGGATTATGGATTGTAATTAGGTTGTAATCATTAGATCATAATAATGGACTTGTTGTTTGTTGGACATAGCCCAAGGATTGGATAAACCACATTAAATCTTGGTGTCTTGTGTTCTTTTCTGTGTGATCTATTATTTTTTGATATTGATTATATTTGCATGTTATTGTTATTTTTGTCCATGGTTTAATCCTAACAAGTGGTATTAGAGCCAAATTTTTTTTAGTTATCCTCTGTAGGAAAGTCTCATGGTTGAGTGGGAGTCTCATGACTGAGTAGGAGCAATGGCAATGAGGGTAAGCTAAAGGTTAATAAGTTTAATGGGAAGAACTTTCAATTATGAAAGATGCAAATGGAAGACTATCTTTATCAGAAGGATTTATGGAAGCTATTGGAAGGAAAAACCAAGAATCAGGGATTTATGTCAAATGACGACTAGGATATTTTGGACAAAAAGATAATTGGAAGCATTTGATTATGCCTAGCACCATCGGTGGCATTTAATATTACAAAAGTGAAGATAACAGAAGAGTTGATGCAAACCCTAGTGAAACTATACGAAAAGCCCTTCACTTCAAACAAGGTATTTCTGATGAAGCATTTATTTAATATAAAAATTATAGAAGGTGGATCTATTGTAGATCATTTAAATGAGTTTAATACTATTACTAGTTATTTTTCTTCTGTGGGTATCAATTTTGATGAAGAAATTAGAGCTCTCTTGATTTTCTTTTCTTTTCTTGAAAGCTAGAATGACTTGGTAATGGTTGTGAATAATTTTGTTCCTAGATCTAATACCCTAAAATATGATGATGTGATCGATGTTATTTTGAGTGAAAAAACTCATAGGAAAACCTCAAGTGGATCTACATTAGGAAGTGCTTTGAACACACAAAGTCGAGGCAGGACAACTGAGAGAGGAAACAAATTTCAAAAATTATGGAAAATCAAGAGGAAAGTCAAAGGGGAGGAGGTCTCAATCGAGAGGACCAAATGACTACTTGTACTATGGAAAACTAGGGCATAAAAAGAAATATTGTTGGACTCAATAGAAAAATGAAGGAGATAAACTAGATGGAGACAAGGAGGAAAATATGGTAAGTAACAAATCCAAAGAGGATACTTTGCTTCTATCTTGAGAAAGTGTTGATGATTTGTCGGTTTTAGATTCTAGTGCTTCATTTCATGTACACCTCATAGAGGTTATTTCATTGATTATGGCCAAGGGGATTTTGGGCTTGTTTATTTGGGGAATAATGAACACTATCAAATTTTTGGAAAGTGAAAAGTTAAGATTAAGTTGCAAAATGGGAATCATTGGCTACTACATGAGATAAGACTTGTTCCAAGGCTGAGTAGGAATTTAATTTCAGTAGGGCAACTCGGTGATGAGGGTTGTGTAGTTTATTTTAATGATAAGAATTGGAAGTTTTAAAAAGGTTCCCTTATAGTAGAAAAAGGTGTGAAATTAGGCACCTTATATCATTGTACATGTCATATTGTTCCTTCTACTTTAATTGTTTTAGAGAAAAATGAATGTTCAGGAACAATTGCTATAGTTGAGTAGGAAGAACAAATAGTTGTTGTAAATTTTGATACAACATTGTGGCACAATAGATTTGGATGCATGAGTGAGAAAGGTATGAAGGTACTTCATTTAGAAAGTTTTACAAAGTCTGAAATGTATTAATATGTATTTCTATGAAAGTTGTGTATATGGAAAACAAAAGAGAGTGAGTTTTGTGAAGATTGGGAAGGAAACTAAAAAGGAGAAATTAGAGCTTTTGCATACCAATGTATGGGGACCAGCTTAGGTATCTTCCCTTGGTGGCTATCATTATTATGTTACCTTTATTAATGATGCAACTAGAAAAGTATGGATTTACTTCCTTAGATTTGGTAGGAGATATTGATACTGGGCAAAGTACTAGAGGTTATTTCTTTACTGTTGGTAGGGTAGTCATGAGCTAGGTTTGTAGGTTACACAAGGTTAATGCTTTATCCACTATAGAGGTAGAGTATGTTGCTACTACAGAGGTAGCCAAGGACATGATATGGCCTTAGTTCTTCTTGGAATAATTGGGACACCCTCAGAAGGATAATTATTTGTTTACAAATAGTCAAAGTGTCATTCATCTTGCAAATAATTCAGCTTTGCATTCAAAGACAAAACACATATAGTTGTGGTACCATTTCATTTGGTTAGTTTTGGAGGATGGATAGTTAAAGCTAGACAAGATACATACAAATGAAAATCTAGCAGATATGTTTACAAAGGTAGTAACAATGGAGAAGTTGAACTCATCTTCAACTTTAGTTGGTCTTCTAGACTGAACATGAATAATGTCCAGGGTGGTTTGATCTAGTGGGAGCCCCATGTGGTAGTAGTATTGCTACAAGATCAGTCTCAAGTGGGAGATTTCTATCTAGTGTGGAGTCTAATTAGTCCCCAAGTGGGAGATTATTAGTTTGTGGTGTCTAAACAAGGAAGTATTGTACATATTTCATAAATTCTTTGGGATTTAGCGCATCACCTTGAAAAAAAAATTGGTACTATTTGCCAATTGCACAAAATTTTGGGCTACTATTCGCCATTCACTAATGGCACAAAATTTTGGGCTAGTATTCACCAATTTATGGCCAACATGTTGTAACCCTAAAGTGGTAAAAATATTTGTATAAAAGGGCTTAGGGTTAGGGATTGTTTCATAGTGGGTGATATGAAAATTGGTTCTTGCAGTTGTATTGAGTTGTAAGGGATTACAAAACGTAATTAGGTTGTAATCATTGGATCATAATAATATCAAACTTGTTGTTTAGTGGACGTAGCTTTGGGATTGGGTAAACCACATTAAATCTTGGTGTCTTATGTTCTTTTCTGTGTGATCTATTATTTTCTAATATTGGTTATATTTGCATGAAATAGTTATTTTTGTATGTGGTTTAATCCTAATAGTTCCAATGATTTAGTTATGAAAATATTATATATGCATGAAGAAAGATGCAAGATTTTGATTAGAATCTAGAAGAAATCTTTATGTTTTGTTAGTTTTCATGTTACTACCAAGCATGAAAAGTTTCACTATGATTGGCAAGTGAAATGTTATTGATGCCAAGATATCAAAGGTGATAACATTGATAGAGCATGTAGTGGTTGTTGAGCAAAAAAAAAACTTCATGGAAGTCGAGTAAGTTGAAATCTCTATTGAAGCCAAGCTTACAGTTGTGTAAGCACTAACATCAAATTCAAGGTTTTAAAGTCTATATGATTGATTTCTACTCATTTGACATCATTTGAATTTGTAGTGGAGCATGAAGAGTGAAAAGTGAATTGAAGAGATCATTCCAAGTATTTGTTAACAGGATTCAATAGTTCCTCAACATCATCTTGGCAGATTTACAAAGGTATTTATCGCTTGTCAAGCTATGTAATTTGAATTTTTGCAAACTCTATTTTTTTAGAATGGCATCTAGTTATTTAGTTCCTAAATTTAAATAGGTTATAGAAGTTTTGAATTTACAATGTATAAGTAATGAGATCAAACAACCAAATTTTAGAGCTATTCTTAATATTGCTTACAAGTAAGATCCATCTAGTGTTTTATCGATGATACCACCTCGAGTTTTAAAGATTCAAGATGTGAGATGTTGCTACACATGCAAGGTGGGTAGCATAGGTGATATGTAAATAAGGGAAACCTATGGGAAATTGTGTGAAAATAGAGTGTTGAAAGAAGAATTCAAAATTGTAGAAAGGAAAGAATTAGCTCATGCCTTATATTTCCCCAATATCTTCAAAACTAAATGGATAAAGATAGTTTTGAGAAAAATTCATGATAATTCTATATGGTTGGATAATGGACTGGTGATGATCACAATAAAAATTGTACATAGAGTAATAGGGTATCCAACCCTTGACTGACCTAAAACCATGAGGAGTGAATCTAAGGATGTTATTGAGAAGAATATAGGGGTAGTGTGGAGCAAATGAGGAATGACAATTGACACAATCACATATCCCCTAGTTGCTTTTATAGTGAGGATAATAGCACATAAATTCTATCAATCTAGCAGGCTCAATAGTGTACCATGTATTGTTATTGACATGGGCTATAAGATAGTTAAGAAGGATCATATCTATGACCTTGCTAAGTCACAAATGCAACAATTGTCAAAAAAATTGGGAGCAATAAGGAAGACCAAGAGTGCACAACATAAATTTGGTTCAATTCTTGTATGTATATTCTTTTATGTATAGAATACATTTCTTACTTTTGGTAAAGTTTCATGGGAAAAAATAGATATATTGCAGTCCAGATAGGTGAATTTATTGAGCAACTTGGAAATAATTTTGAGTTTGTTATGACCAGCTACTTCAAAGATTTCAAGCAATCAATGAATAAGAGACTAAGGATACCAGTTTAACAAGATTAGAAACATTTCAATGATGTTTTCTTTCTAGTTGACATTGAATTTACATATGTTTAAGTTGTTGTTCCAAGGTTAATGTGACTAAGGCTACTAAGCTATGAGATCAAAGTGGACAAAGTCTTTGCAACAATCACAACATTACTTGTATAAGATGTAGATGCTAAGGTTACCACCGTTAGAAATTATGATGTAGAAAAATCTATGATAATGATGGATTTGAAGATTTTCTCAGTCATAAGAAAGAAAAATAAGATTGTCAAGAAGCTTAAGATCAAGAATTTTTTTGAAGGAGTAGAGGAAAATGAAGAGGAATATGATGATGAAGATGAAGAAGAAGAAGATATACCTACTCAAGCACCATTGGCCTTAACTCAAGGTCAAGGAGAAGAGGTAGAAATTGAAGAAGGTGTCAAGGAAGAAGAATCTAGTGAAGAACTTGAGACAAGGAAGAGGAAAGATAAAGCCCTAGTAGTTAGCAAACTAAGGAAGGTTGTAAAACCTAATCTTATAACTCAAGTAACTCAAACCAGCACAAGAGCTACTGCCAAAAAGGCTCAAGAGATAGAAAATCCAAAAGAGAAGAGAGCAATATTAGCTCATAAAGAAGAGGATCCTAAGAAGAGACCAAAGAGAAAGTATATTGCTCCAACTAAATCTAACAAAGAGAGGAGTGCATGTGATGACAATAGCCAATTCAAAGTGGTAATTCAATTTCCTTTCTCAGATTTAGACAATATATGTGAGAACATAAGGAATAATGTTGATTTATCTAGTCTCACACATACTAAGTTTCATAAACTTGGAAAAGTTGAGATAAACCAAGTAAAGGAGTCAATATATGCCATGATGACAACATTCAAACAAACTCCAGTTGAGATTGCAAACTCCCTACCAAAGGAATTATCTAATAGAGTTAAGCAGAAGTGACAATATAGTCTCAATATAGAAACACAAATTAGATAAACTACACTTGCACAAGTGATACTAGAATTAGGTAGGGAAATAATGGCTAAGAAAATAAAGAAAAATGCAAGAAAATTTAAACCTAAATATAGAGCATTTAGCATACTGCAAATTAATATTGAGGATATTGTACATATGACCACTTAGATTTGGAAATCATTATATGGTTTGACAACACCCAAGGCAATAGTACAGACATCTATTGAGGTAGGTGAGGATAAAGATGAACAACAAAAAGTAACCAAGGTTACCATAGTTGACACTAAGATAGTTGCACATGTGGAAAGCACTGAGACACATGAAGACACATAGGCACCAGCTGAGGATGAGTAGCAGACATAACATAGTGTACAAGTTTCACTACTTCCAAGTGCCAGTCCTTAACATGAGTTGAATTTAGATAGTGATACTATAAAGATAAATGATTTTTATGATAATATCACTTAGAACATCGATCTCGTTATAGAGGAAGACTTGAAGAAGATACTGGTAGAATCCACCACCCAGGCCAAACTATGTGAAACTCCTATACTAGTTAGTGTGATGAGATTGAGAAGGTAGACAAGACATCTAAAGGGGAGAAAGTTTAGACACAAGAGACATCTGTAACCCCTTTTCAATTTCCCTTGATATCGACTACATTACCTATTGTAGTATATGAAAGGAAGGATTCAGCTACTTCTACTATCAGTACATTGGTATGATGTACTCTAGTCGTAAGACATGAAAAGGTCAAAGAAAATGATAAGGATGAGATAATTAGAAAGCAGAAGATGAAATAGAAGAGCATAAAGGAACACAAGCACAAAAAAGATAGGATAGTACTCTTGCAACTACAACACAAGTTCAAGGTGCATCTATGAATGAAGAGTAAGCATATTATAGGACTGAAGAGCTAGGTATGACTACAAAACCTGAGGAGCAACTTGCAATACAAACACTGGTAACTTCACTAGAAAGTGCTACTCTTCCAAGTCAAGCTCTTCATAGGCCAAGTATAGAAGCTATATCCATACAATAATCTAGGCCAAGTCCAAGCACATCCAAGATAGCTGAAGTTATATCATTTGGTGGTGTGAACTTGGAAAAAGCAATTGAGTTACCAAAGTTTAATCTTAAAACCATCACTATTGAACAGATGGGCATACTACAAGATGCTTTTGCAAGGAAAAAGGAACAAGAATTATTTAGAAGGGAGCATAGGAAAAAGAAAGCTTTGTTAGATATCAAGGAAATTTCTCTTGATGCATTTGACTTGCCAGCACCCAAGGAAGCTAAGCCTATCATAGAGTAGCCAACTAGCTTAGTTGAGAAGGTTAATGGCACAAACTTGGATTCCAATAAGAAATTACTTGCATGGTCTAAGAAAGAGTTTCAAAATAAGTTCAATGAAAATATATCAAGTGCTATTGCACTATCACAGGTTTAGTTGGCAACAAAAATTGACAATGTGAAGAAGGTACTAGAGAAAATTTTCTCTTTATACACCAAATTGTGCAATCCAAAACTCTTCACACAGGAAATTAGGAGCTACATATTGAGTTTGGAGAGTCACATATAGTCATTTGGTATAGCTCTACCAATATCTCCAACCCAAAGTGAAAAATACTTTCAAAATCTCCTGAACTCCTAGAGTCAATTATTAGTACTACATACATATGAAGCAAACATTAAGGCTAAATTGATTAGCATTTAGTCTATCCTGACTCCATCTATGGAGATATTGCACAAGGAACTAGTCTTTTCTAAAACACTCATGAAGAAATATCTACATCTTTCTACTCATGAAGGCTTAGTTCACCTTGCTATCAAGCTAGCCATACAAATAAAATCATTGGAGGTAGCTTGTGAAAATTGGGATGTTGCTTTGAAAATTATGGTTGAGGTCCACAAAATATTTTTGGACAAACACACCATCAGTGTATAACCCTTTGACATTAGTGTCAAAAAGGGGGAGAAATAAGTATGGGGGAGATATTGGAGGAGATAATATTTTTGAGGGAGCTACTATTTTTGAGAAAATATCAACGATGACAAAAGCAGAGTACACATAGCTTAGAAAATGCAAATCTACTTAGAAGGAGAAATGATTTTGGTTTAGATATAGAACAACATAATCAACTCAAGGGGAGTTATTCAATTTTGAGGTATGACTGATGAGTCATAAGTTTTTTGCAAAATTTTGAAGCTTTGAAATTTTGTATGTAAATGCATATTATCTGAGTTATGCTTGAAAGGCTAGAGTTATTCATGCATGACCAAGTATTTTTGCCACTCATGTCAAAGGGGGAGATTGTTAATCTCAGATTGATTTTGACATATGAGTGACAATATACTTAGTTCATGCTAAAAAAGCAATACATACCAAGCATAAGTTGTCAAATAGTATATGTCGAATGATAGATATTTAGTATGTGTCAAGTAACTAGTAAGTGCCGAGTCACTCAAGTTTTGAGCAGATCATATATGTCAAGCTATTCAAATACCAAGTGATAAGTGGATGTCGAGTCATTCAAAGGTTGAGTTACAACATTGAATTTATAGTTGATGTCAAGCATCAGGGACTTCAAGTGCCAAGTTATACAGTTTTGACATAGTTGTATGTAATGGTACAAACTTGAATGTAAACCATTTTTGGGCTGACTTAAGGATTATTTTACAATATTAGATGATAATGATGAATCTTAATTGTGAATCCCTATGCATTATATGCATCCAATCAGAAAAAGAGAAAGATTAGTCAACAATATGGGTGAATCTCTATCATTGATTCATACCTAACCTTAAGTCACCTAGGTCTTCTTAAGGAGGACAAACCCTAAAAAATTTATGCATGTGTAAGGAGAAAGGAGGAGAAGTCTACATGTACAAATAGAGCATTCATGGTGACTAAGGAGTTATAATTTGAGTTACATTGCAGAATTAGTTAAAGGAGATCAAAGGAAAGGGGTCAAAAGATAGTAGAGATACATCTTATTAGAAAGGATCAAGTACCCATCAAAAAATAGGTGATCTAACATCAAGCAATAGAGTGCTAACTGAAGGATCATTGCTAAGACATTCTAGTAGGTAAATCAGTTAAATCTCTTAATAGAGTATTCTTGACATGCTATTGTAAATCCTTTAAAAGGGTGTTGACTTCATTGTAAGTTAAATTCCTTTTACTAGGCCCACTTTTAATAGGGTGTTGAAATCCTTTAATAGAGTAAGATTTAACAATCTTGTAAGCCTTTAATAGGGAAGACCTTTCATAGGGTAGATCATGTTTCATGATCAAAATATTGTTACCTTCATTGGATACACTTTATTACTACAATAGTGAAGATTTGTTGGTGTCATCCCTAGCCAAGTTTTACCTTCTCCTTGGAGGGTTTCTAGGTAACCAAATATCTTATTTCATACATGTGTTGAATGTTTTACTTTTATGCTATGGATGTATATGCTTAATTTGGTATTTCAATTTATATGTATAGATTATGAGATGGATGTGTGGTGAATGGTTTTTGAGGTTGAAAGTTTTAAGTGTTAATTCACCCCATCACCCCCCCCCCCCCCCCCTCTCTCAGAATTTACTTCTCTATTGTATTTCCAATAGTATATTATTGATGCAATACATTATTCAATATATTATTGATGTATAAATGTATTCGTTTCATGCCCTATAAATATATATCTAGTTTATGTTTTAAGTATTGATGTATGCAATTAATGTGTCATGTAGAGGAATATTATCTTTCTAGTTAAAATTATCTAATATGCACCAACTAATATTATCTTAAACCAATTACTATTTAATGAATGGTACATGGTAGTTGAAATTAATTAATCATAGATGTTGACTTTTGCTTTACAAAATTAAGGTTATGATTTGATCTAAGAGTCACAAGGGTTAATCTCACTCCTACAAGCTCAACCATATTTAAAAGCCATGATAGACTTCAATACATCATAATTGTTGAGATTATGTGTGTTGCACAAATTGCACAATATTATTTTTATTGTATTATTTTATTTTACTATGTAATGTTGCACATAGGAGCATTTAGATGGATGTGCGCATGTAGAGTTTCCCATGGTATATTCTTGATGAATTGTATTGTAACATTGTGATAATATTTGATGAAATTATTTAATATTGGGGAAATAATTAAATGTCCAATATGAAATGTGGGTCAATATGGGTTTGGTAGCACATGATTTAGCATGTATGGTTAATGTAATACCACTTGGTCATGTTGTGGGAGCTAGGTACTATAAAAGCAACCACAAGGCTACTTGTAGAGATAAAGAAAAAGGAAAAAAAGTAAAGTCAATCAAGACAAAGAGAGACAGGTTAGCCAAGGGAGCATTTGTGAAGGTTGGAAGTATGGCATGGGGTGTGTTGATTCATGCTTGTTCACATGGATTGTTTGGTGGTGGTTATGGCTTTGAAGGCTTCCATGGTTTTATTTCAATGATTTTCTTTTTTTGAATAATACATGGTGATGGATTCTTTTGGAGTCTATGTTTTTCTCTCACTAAGGATTTCCTAGGGTATATCTTGTGTCACATTTTGTGAGTATGTTGTCTACTCTCTTTCATGTGGCTTTTAAGTACTTTTTTTTTTTTTATATCTCTATTATGGCTTGTGTCAAAATGGTGATATTTGTGTTTCAAGTTTCCTTACAAGTGGTATCAAAGTGATGGTTTTGTTGTTGTAACCCTAGATTTGATCCAGGGGAATGCATGAAAGAATGAATGAAATGGGAAGATATATTTTTGTTGGATGTTTCTTGCAAATCTTAAGGTTTAGGATTTGGTGTTATGATGGGTTCTTTGCATATTTTGAGCATACGAAATTGGTGGTCAAAAGGGTCTTTTGGATATTTCATTTAAATGAGGGTTTTAGGGGTTAGCTTGTGGAAATGACCTCTTGGAAAAAAGAAAGACCTTATCATTGGATCCATGTTGGCCTTTCCATAAATTTTGATGCATAATATGCTCAATTTTATGTTGAAAACAATTAATCAATTGTATATTATCTTTGATGTTTGGTGAACCCACAATAGTGGGTTAAACTTTTCTAAAGGAAGAAATTCCTCCAAAAATGTGGAAGACAAATTTTTGGCCCTAATACTTTTGATAGAAAGTCCTAATGTAGTTTTGATAGAAACTAAAAAAGTTTCTATCAAAACTACTTTTCAAGGTAGTTTTAATAGAAACAAAATCCATCCTTAATAGTTTCAATCAAAACTAAATAGGAATAAAAAAAAATGCTAAATAGTTTCTATAGAAACTATTTAGTTTCTATAGAAACTAATTAAAAATACTTTTGATCGAAACTAAATACGAAAAAAACCATAGTTTCTATAGAAACTAATTAAAAATACTTTCGATCAAAACTAAATACGAAAAAACCCATGCTAAATATTTTGGATAGAAACTATTTAGTTTCTATTGAAACTAATTAAAAATACTTTCAATCGAAACTAAATACAAAAAAAAAACCATGCTAAATATATTGGATAGAAACTATTTAGTTTCTATTGAAACTAATTAAAAATAATTTTAACCGAAACTAAATACATTTTTGATAGAAACTATTTAGTTTCTATCAAAAATAATTAATAATAGTTTCTATCGAAACTATTTTAAAAATTTTAATAGAAAGTTAGTTTCTATCAAACTAGCAAACTAAATGTCTTCCCCAATTGCTAGAAGTTTTTTAGGTGCTTTAATGGCTTACAGGCTCAATTGCTAGCTTCATATGGAGCACTAAAGACATGCCACTTTGCATGACACAAGTACTCAGAATGATCTTTCTAACAAATATGGATTTGATACATTTTGAATTTTTTAAGTATATATCTTTTTACTTTAATTAAATAGAGGTTCATTATAAAAAATAAACCTATATATTGAACACTCATGGAAAAATAGTAACTAAGGGGGAAAAAAAAGTTTGAAAAATAACTATGATCTCCATATTAGATTCTTCTTTCAATCAAAAAAAAAAATTGAAATTTGGTAAATATATAATAAGTTACATGTGTCAAAGTTGTGTATGTCCAAATTAGTGTTAGGTCAACTTTAAACTCTAATAAAATAGGAAGGACTAAGAATAAAGACATTAAATCACCTCCATGGTTTTGGTGTGGATGTTAACAAACTAAATTCGAAAGAATCACATTGATATGTATTTTAGAAAAAAAATGATGTGTCAAAAATAATGTCACTTTTAAAAATCAAGTTTTTGATAACATACCAATTTTCATGGGAAAAAAATTAATTCAATCAAATAAATTCAAAAAAACACTAAAAATATATGTAGAATCTATACAAAAATCCTAAAAGACTCTAATTTACTTCATCTTCAAATTCCTAGCCATTAAATGGCAAATTGTATTTGGAAGTGAAATTTTTCTTGAAAATTCATATTTTACTATCAGTTTAGGCAAAAAATGGTAACCCATTATTGTGTTTAGTACCGGCATTGATGTTACACAGAATTTCATATCTTTACCATTCAATGTCTATCAAGCTCACTCTAGAGATGAAGACAGTTTCCTGTGTCTATCAAGCATTCCAATGTTTAGCAAGTTCAGAAGATAGTGTCTACCAAGATGACTCAATTACCAAAGGAAGTTTATAATGTTGCAGTGTTAACCAAGTCCACTTGGTTAAAATAGGAAAATCACTTCAAAAGTTAGTTTCTACTGAGTTGGGTTGGCTAACAAACAATTTTCCTATTTTGGCATATAGAGTTTAATAAATTTGTTTGTTTGTTCTAACCAACTAAAGAGATGGAGAATTATTGTTATAATTTGTATTCAAGATGACTTAACAATGTATATGATATAAGGTCAAGTTAAGGATTGAAGAAGTGTGAGTGTGTGGAAGATAAGAAGATTCTTATAGGAAGTGATTCGGAAGGATAAGTAGAAAATCCTTATTGGGCTACAAAGACTAATCTAATCAGGAAGGATCAAAAATTCGAGCCAAAATTGAGCTCTAAAATTAGAAATATAATTGTATCAATAATCAAGTCATATCATTTTTACTCTCTAACCATCGTAGTAGTGAATCAAATCTCTTAACAAAGTTAGCCTAATAGCTATTTGTAAATCCACTAATAAGGTGGCATTTTTAGATTGAAGTGTCTAAAGACCTCTAACAAGGCCACTCCTAACAGGGTGATTAAATCCTCTAACAAGGTCACACCTAACAGTGTGTTTTGTATCCTTTAACAGGGTTGGCTCCTAATAGGGCTCACTTCAAAAGAGTGACAAATAGTAACTAGTTGTAATTGGTGGTTTTTTCCAAATTCAATTTCCACGTTAAATATTGGTGTCACTTGTGTTCATGTTATTTCTTTTATGTTTATGCAACTAAGTTAATTAAGGTTAATCACTCTTAACATCTTAAGATTTGTATGTTTAGTATTTACCCAATTAAAATTGATATTATAATGCTTTTCAAGTTACAACATATTGGTAGTGTTAACCAGTACCTCTGTGCTAACCAAGTTTTGGCAATAATTTGGTTTCAACAATATTTGTGTTTGATTTGTATTAACATCTAAGGGATATGGGATTTATTTTTTTAGTAATTGATTCACCCCTCCCCTCTCAGTTACTCCTCATATATTTCCAAGACTTGGTATCAGAGCTTTTGGTGCTTGTAGAGAAGGTTTCAAGGACCTAAGATACAAATCAAGATGTCTTGTAGAAGATAGATTCCCAAGAATGACATAACTTTGGATGCACTAGTGGGAAGGCTAATAGCTTTTGAGTTGGATAACTATGACAACTATGTTGCTAACTCTAGAAGCATTGAGTCTACATTTTATGCTAATATTTCACTCAAAAAGAAAGGAAGAAAATCAAAAGGCAAAAAACCTAAAAGTGAAGAAGAAGATAGTTCTGACAGTGATCTTGAAGCCATTAAAGATCTTCTTGCAAGAACATATGTGAAAGGCAAAGGAAAGTACAAAGGTAAAATTCCTCTAATCTATTTTTCTTGTGAAGAAGTTGGTCACATTCTTGCAAGGTGTCTAAACAAAGAAGGCAAAGAAGAAAAGAAAAGCAACAAGTACAAAGGAAAGAAGGATTTGAAAAACTAAAAGGACTACAAGGATAAAGGTAAGAAGTGTTGTTTCATGGCTAAAGATTCTGATAGTAGTGATGATTATGAAATGGTTTGTATTGCTATAAAAGATGAATCTAATGATGAAGATGATAAGATGGCACTTATTTCTCATGTTAGCAAAAATAGTACATGGATTATTGATAGTGGTTGTTCTCACCATATGACTTGTGATAAAAAAAAGTTTGAACATATGGAACACTATGATGGTGGGAGTGTAAGATTTAGAAATAATGAACCATGTTGCATAAAAGAAAAATGTTATATTTCACTAATCAATGAACTTTGATGTGATAATGCTTATTATGTTGAAGGACTAAAGCATAATGTACTAAGTGTGGAAAATTGAATAACATTGGATTCAAGCTAGAATTAATGAATGGGAAGACCAAGGTGCTAGATGGAAAAGAAAATCTAGTTGGGTCTGGTAATCAAACAAAAGGTTCTTATTCTACCTAGACCTAACTGAGAGTTCATGTTTCATTACTAAAGTAGAAGAAAGTTGGTTATGGCATAAAACATTATGTCATGTGAACTTTGATAACCTAATCAAGATAAGAAAAAACAAAAGAGTAAGAAGTATTTCTAGTCTAAGGAAACCTAATATAGACATGTGCAAAAATTGTCAAATTGGTAAGATAAGTTGGACAAATTTCAAAAGAAAGAACTAACATTCTGAAGAAGTGTTAGAGCTACTTCATATAGACCTTTGTGGACCTACTAGCATAGAGAGCTACAGTGGAGATAATTATTTCATTTATTTTTTATGATTATTCTAGGATGGTGAAATTAATGTATCTAAAAGATAAGTTTGAAGATTTTCAAAAATTCAAGTGGTATCTAGCTAGAGTTGAGAAAGAAACTAAAGTGTTTGAGGTCAAATAGAGGAGGATAATTTATCTCAAATTAATTTTGCACTAAGAACGAAATCAAAAGGCAAGTATCTACACCTGGTACACTTCAAAAAAATGGTATAGTAGAAAGAAGGAATAGATCTATCATGGATTGTGCAAGAACTATGATGATAGAAAAGAATATTGCAATCAAATCCTAGAAGGAAGCAATCAATAGAATAGTTCATAACTTAAATGGAGTACAACTAAAGAAAGACTCAAATCAGACTCCTTATGAGCTATGGTATGGATACAAACCTAATTTAAGTTACTTTAAATTATTTGGAAGAAAATGTTATATTTTGAAAGAGACTAGGAAAGGTAAATTTGATGTCAAAAGTGATGAAAGCATATTCCTAGGATACTCTAGCAGAAGTAAAATATACAAATGTTTGAATATAACTACTCATAAGATCATAAAAATTGAACATGTGAAGATTGATGAGTTTGCATAAAAGAGTGAAGAAGAGAGCAGCAAAGAACCTAAAGACTACAGAAAGTCTATTTACTTTGAACTTGATATATTTCCTAATCCAATTGGAAGTCAGTAGAATTCGCCTCCCGAGTCCCCAAAATCTCCTGAAGCACCTGAGTTGCAACCAGTTCAACTTGAGTCACAATTTGAAGGACCCAAGTTATAGTTAGAAGCTACCAAGTTGCAGCTAGTGCAACTCGAGTTTGCATTTGAAGGACCCGAGTCACAAACAGTGGGACCCAAGCATGATGCAGAAGATCATGGTGAGGCAAGTGGAACATACTCTAAATCCAAAGTACTTGTACTTGCAAGATATGTCAAAAGGCACCATGGACATGAGAAAATCATTAGAGACAAGTCAAAAGGTACAATGACAAAGAACAAATTGAAAGGTACATGTTTCCTTACTAAATTTTAACCTAGAATTCTTATAGATGCTTTGGATAATGCAAGTTGGATTGAAGCAATGAATGAGGAGATATAATAGATATAAAGGAATAAGACTTGGACTCTTGTTCCTAGAACCAAGGATAAGAATGTAATTAGCATAAAGTGGGTGTTTAGAAATAAATTAAATGAAGATGGAGAAGTTTTGAGAAGCAAAGAAAGGTTAGTATGCAAAGTTTATTCTCAAGAGGAAGGTATTGATTATGGTGAAACCTTTGCTCCTAATGCAAGATTAGAAGGTGTTAGGACTCTACTTTCTTATGTTGCACATAAAGAATTTAAAGTGTATCAGATGGATGTGTGTTATGCATTCTTGAATGGAATTCTAGAAGAAGAAGTCTATGTAGAACAACATGAAGGTTTTGTAGACCCTAGCAAAAGGGATATAGTTTGTAAACTACACAAAGCATTGCAGGGTCTCAAGCATGCTCCCAGAGCTTGGTATGAAAGACTTCATAATTTTTTGATGAATATTAGTTTTCAAAGAACTAATGATAACAATAGCCTATACATCAAAGAAGGACTAGACAAGAAGATTGTGTTGGCAAAAAAATTTTTCGATGATACATTGTTTATGTTAGTGTAAATAATTATTATTTACACTTTACTTAAGTTTACTTAGGTTAAATGCATTATTTTATTAGTTAGACACCTAGGAGTATGCATACTCATATGAATTATCTTGTTGACAACACAGGAGTTAGCAACTCTATTTTAGCACATGGTGTCTACAACACTAGAGTTTGCATAATCAACTGAGTTATCATGTAGACAACATATTTGTTCACACTCTAATTAAGCACATGGTGTCTACAAAAAAAATTTATGTGATACACCTATGTAAGCTTATCCTCTCGTCATTGCACTAACTTTTGGGCTTAATGGAGGATAATACACTCTTGGTGGACATGTGCTTAGTTGTAAGGTTTATCATTTCACTAACTCCTAGTCATTCTAGAGGCCTTTATATATAGGCACTTCTAGTGTACTTGTACATTAATTCATTCTCATATTGTAATTATGATTGTACTTTGTTCTTGAGCTTCTTGATCTTGGCATCATTTTTTTCTAAGGAAAATTCTTACATGGTATCTGAGCCATAGGAGCATCATTTCATAGCCATTGGAGACTATTTTTACTTCACCTCTCTAAGGACCTTGATTCAGATCTAAAGTATCTGCAACTAATGGGAGCATCTAGAGCCAAAGTGGACCTCACCATTGTGCCTGGAGTGTTGAATTGGTGAATTTTGACTATAAATTTGCCTACCCAAGGCCATAGTCAAAATTGAGGCACAATTTTTTTGCAAACTGGCACCCAAAGGCCCAATTTGTAGAATTTGGTATGATCTATTAGATCTCCAAATTTAATTTTTAGATCTACATATTTTATTATTTTAGTCTCTGCAATTATTTTTTGGATCAGCGTATTTTGTTTAAAAAAAACTTTTGTTTATTGCAAAAATTGGGTGGTCAAATTCCCATGCTCATGGAATATTCTTTGTAATATTCCATCACAACTTGGTGAATATTCCACACACTAGCCCATGGTTCCAAATTCCATGATGGCTTTTGCACACAAATTGGCACCACATTTCTCAACAAACAGCGGATCTCAAATAACCCAGCGGCCTCACAGTTGAGTTTAACATCCATGAGTTTGTAGTTTTAAATACCCTGCTTCTCTTTGACATTGTGAATGTGGGATTAATCCCATCCTTTGTCGATGATGTCTGAACACCACTAGCAACCCAAAACCTTTATCAGTGTGATTTTGGAACTCCACCTCTGTCAGGACAAAGCTCCACATCTACAGAGACCCTCGCATAGTTGACAATACACCTTGGCATCTACGCAGACCACTATGCCAATTCAGTCAGTTGCCACATCAATCAATCTAGCAAGGACACATCATTGCCACCTCTCCCACCACATAAGTAGTGACATGTCACCCTCCACATCAACATCAAACACATGTTCGGCTATGTGTACTACCAACACAAATGCCCTATCAGGTTCAAGTCAACCACCTACATAGATCATAGTTAGCATCTATACCTTCCACCTCATTGTATGGCTTCACCAAGTCACCAATATAGATTGCCATGTCATCTAGACGAGCCCTTTTTTACTGACATCACCTTGTGACGAGCCTAAATTTGATGATCATTTGACCATCACCAGTAGGCCAAATTGTACTACCATGACAATCATTTAGACATCAAACTTAACATAGTGTTTTTTTGAGTAGACCCCTCACCATATGTAGTTTTGATTTGATAGTCTGACTTCGGGAGGCCATATCTCAGTCATCTAGACTACAAATCAAGTGCAATTTTTTTTTCTTTTAGCTAGAATTTCTTAAAAAATTTAATAGTGCTATTATTTTCTAGTTTTGGTGCAAAGATTTTTTAGAAAATTTAGTTTTTGGCTATTGTACCTATCTAATCCTACATTTGCAACTTCAAATGCTCTATATGGGCTCATCTAGACTCATTTTTAGGTTCCATTTTTTTAAAAGTGCATAAATTTTCATCTACTTTCTAGATCTACAATCAGATTGTAGGCTTGTGTGGATAGAAATACCACTTTCAAAAATAGGTCCTTTTGCATTGTAATGCTTTGATCAAACTTCAAAATTATTGTGTATCTGAGCTACAATGCTTAGTACCAAATTTGAACTCCAAGAGGAGGTTGTAAGCAACAAAATTAGAAATCCACTAAAGCTAAAATTTGCAAGTGGCTATTGTAATTGCACTAAGTATAAAGTGTCAAAATCATTCCTTTGTGGGGGAGGGGGGGTGGGCATGGGGGGGTTTCTTGATGGAGTGAAAAGGGGGGTGTCTCTTGGTGTTGTGTTCCTCTTTTCTTGTTGTTATCTTTCTTTCCTTGCATTATAGGAAATCTTAAGATTCCAAAATTAACACCACATAACTATGCCACATGGTTAGTTAAAAAATGGTGTGAGTTGATGAATAAAGAAGTTTCTCAATATGAAGATGGTTCTTTTCCTAAACCAATAGGTGATCAAGTATCTAAAAGTGATATCAATGCTTGGGAAATGGAAGATAGGAAAGCCCTAAGTATTCTTAGGTTAGGGGTTAAAGACAAGATCCTCTATCAGATCATTGAGTATAATACATCCATGGAAACTTGGGATGCTCTTAAAAACCTACATGGGAAAGTGACTGAGGAGGATGTCTACAATATTGAAGATGATCTTATCTCCCTAGATCTTAAGAGCTTTGATTCTATTCAGGATTTTATCATTAAGGTAAATGAGTTGAGAACAAAACTTAATGATTGTGGTAGTCCCATTAAGGATGAAAGATTGATTTATCTAATTCACAATAAGTTACCATCCAAGTACTCCACATTTATCTCTTCTTTCAACACCACAAAGGCTACTCTAGGGTCTTCTTGTCAAAAACTCACTTTTGATGATTATTCTTAGTTGTTAGAGGATGAAAAAATGAAGTTGATAACAATGAGGATTCTTAAGTCTTCAAAGTTTAAGGAATTGGTAGCTAATAAAGAGAGTTCTAAAAATTCAGCTTGTGAAAGATCAAATAAAGTAAAGGGCAAAAAGAAGAAGTGGAAAGACAACAAACAAGGGGATATAGAAAAATCAACACCTAATCAACAACAAGGAAAGTCTTCTCCTAATACCAACAAAAAGGGGGACACTAATTAGGAAAAGAAGAAGTGTGCCTATTGTTAAAAGAGTGGTCATGATGAACATCAGTGTTATCTCAAGCATATTGATGAATTGAAGAATAGCATGAAGAAGAAAAATGTTCCATTACCTAATGCTTATAAGGTGAAAGGGTCTTCATCTTCAAATTCTAAGGGCAAAGGGCAAGCTTTACTCACACACACTGTTAGTCAAGGAGAATGGATTATTGACTCAAGTTCCACACATCATATGGGTGCATCAAAGAGAGATTTCTTTTCCATGACACATTTAGAGGTATCTCACATCTTTGTAGGGGATGATACTAAAGTGGAAGTTGAAGAAAAAGGTGAAGTTGAGATGGATAATGGAGCATTCAAGGATGTTCTCTATGTTCCTAATCTTACCTCCAACCTTCTTTCAATCTACCAAATCACTCACTATGGAGGTGGAAATAAGGTTGAATTTCTTCCAAATTCAGTGGTAGTGAAAAGCATCAAAGATCACTCTATGGTTGCAATAGATGAAGCTAATCATGATTCAAGGCTTTACACTTTTTCTTCTTTTGTGCCTAAATCTAATGCACAACTCTTGTGAATGCATTCAAATAAAGAAAGAAAACTGTGGCATGAGATATTTGGACATCTCAACTACAGATATCTTCAATAGCTTAGTAGCAAGAACGTGGTTCATGGTCTACCTCAAGTAGATGGTGTTTGTTCAGGTTGCACACTTGGGAAACATCTAGAAAAAATGTTTGACAAGGGGAAGTCTTGGAGAGCACAATGTGTTCTTGAACTAGTTCATAGTGATGTGGTGTTCCCATTTCTAGTGCCATCATTTGGAAAGTCTCGCTATGCACTCACCTTCATTGATGACTACTCTTGCTATACTTGGGTATTCTTCATGGATCATAAGAGTGAAGTGTTTGATAGATTTCTTAGCTTCAAGGCTCAAGTAGAAAAGAAGTCAGAGAAAGCCATCAAGGTTTCTTCAAATAGATAATGGAGGGGAGAATGTGAACTCAAGACTAATAGACTTTTGTACTCAAGAGGGAATTGACCTTCAGCATTTAGTGCCATACACACCACAACATAATGGTTTTGATGAAAGGAAGAAGAGAACCCTCAAGGAGATGACCACTTGCATGCTACTACATAAATCTCTTGATCAAGTCTTTTGGGTTGAAATTATGAATTGTGATAATTACATCTAGAATAGAAGTCCTCATAAAGCTTTGGATGGTGCAACTCCTTTTGAAGGTTAGACTGGCAGGAAACCTTCAATAAAGCACTTCAAATTCTTTAGTTATCTAGCATGGGCATGAATACCTCCACAAAAATGCAAGGCATTGGAACCTCAAAGAAAACCTTGCATCTTTGTTGGATATGTAGACTCACATAAAGCCTACAAGTTGATGGATCAAAAGACACATGACATATTCTATGAGAGGAGTGTGCATTTTGAAGAAAGTTGTCCAAGCTTTACTTCTTCAACTCGTCCTTCTTCCTCCTTCATTAAAGAGACTGATAGTGATGATAGTGACTTGAAAGATGTATGTCCACAACCCAAATAGAGTCATCAACTAGCAAAAGTTGAGGATATCCCTTCAACATCTTCTTCTACTAGACCTAGATGGGCTAAGAAAACAATGGATGTGGTAGGACCATTGGCAAGGAATCCTTCAGATACTAGGAGGACAAGATCATAACATAACTCACTCCCACATGCTTATGTTGCAATTGCTTCTGATCCACAATCATTCAAAGAAGCTTTAGGTATTCCAAAATGGGATAAAGCAATGGACAAAGAATATAATTCTCTTATGAGAAATGATACATGGGACTTAGTCTCTCTTCCAAAGGGAAGAAAATTGGTTCGGTGTAAGTGGATCTAATGAACCAAGTTTGTAGTAGATCAAAGTGTTGATAAACATAAAGCTAGACTTGTTGCAAAAGGTTTCTCTTAGGTACCTAGCATTGACTACATTGAGACCTTTGCACTAGTTGCAAAAATGAACTCCATTCATTTAACACTAGCTATAGTAGTAGCTCAAAGATGGGTTATTCATTAGATGGATGTGAAAAGCACATTCTTGAATGGTGATCTTCATGAGGAGATTTATATGGAGCACCCACAGGGGTTCATTTAGGATTCTACCTTGGTTTTCAAATTAAAAAAGTCTATCTATGGACTTAAACAAGCTCCAAGGGCTTGGTATGCCAAGATCTATTCTTTCCTTCTCTTAGCAGGGTTCACCAAAAGTAATTCTAATCTAAATGTCTACATTCTTTAGAGGGATATTTCTAATTTTCTACTTGTGATTTATGTTGATGACTTGATCATTACAAGGAGTATAGAATCCATCATTGATAGTGTCAAAGGTACTTTGAAGGATAGGTTTTCGATGATAGGCTTGGGTCTACTTCATTATTTCCTTGGTATCAAGATACATCAATCTTCATCAAGAATCACATTATCACAACCTAAGTATGCTCTTGATCTACTTGCTTAGTTTCACATGAGTGACTGCAAGGTTGCATCTACTTCATTTCTTTCAAGTGTTAAGTTAGAATTAAAGTGTTCCACTCCACTTGTTGATGCTACTTTGTATAGATAGTTGGTTGGAAGTCTCATCTACTTGACACATACATTCCCTAACATATCCTTTGTAGTTGGCATGGTTTCTCACTTCATAAAAGAGCCACATGAACTTCATTGGAAGATAGCCAAACACATTATACACTATATCTAAGGTACACATATATATGGGATATGTTATGTAGCTAGTACTAGACTACAGTTAGTGGTTATACAGACTTAGACTATGCAAGAGATCTTGATTCTTGCAAGTGCACTTTAAGATATATGTTTCATCTTGGTTTTGGCCCCATTTGTTGGTAGAGTAAAAAGAAAAACACTATAGTTCTTTCATCGACTGTGGCTGAGTATCAAGGAGCTATGACCACGATGATAGAAGCTATTTGGTTGCAGAATATTCTAGAGGAGTTTGGCTTTGATCTACCTAGACCACAATCATCCATTTTGATATCAAAGTGCCATTGAAATCTCAAAACATCTAGTCCAACATCAGTGGACAAAACATATTGAGATTCATATGCACTAGATCAGAGAGTTGATTCATGAGCATGTCATTGCATTGTAATATTGTCCTACACAGTAGCAGATTGGTGACATCTTCACCAAGCCCTTCACTGAGGTCAAGTATCTTCATTTGTGAGATCTCTTGGGGTGCAATATTTTTCACCAGGGGGGTCTCATGACTCTTCTCTTTTTTATTGTACATATCTCTCTTTTTGGGGGAGAGTTTTTCCCATGAGGTTTTCCCTCTTTCTCCATTTTCAAAGAGATTTCATTGCATTGTATGTACAGCATTGCATTTGTACTTGGGTACCTAACATGGCCTAGTACCTGAGACCCATTATGCAATTTCATTATAGCTTTTGTGAGCTGAAGTGCATTCCCCTAAGTTACACTTAAGGGTGGATTTTAGTGTAAATAATTATTATTTTCACTTTACTTAAGTTTACTTGGGTTAAATGCATTATTTTATTATTTTATTAGTTAGAGACCTACGATTATGCATACTCATATGGGTTGTCTTGTTGACAACATAGGAGTTAGCAACTCTATTTTAGCACATGCTATCTACAACACTGGAGTTAGCATTATCACCTGAGTTGTTATGTAGACAACATATTTTTTCACACTCTAACTAAGCACATGGTTTCTATAACATAATTTTATGTGACACACCTATGTAAGCTTATCCTTTCATCATCACACTAACTTCTGTGCTCAATGGAGGATAATACACTCTTGGTGGACATGTTCTTAGTTGTGAGGCTTATTATTTCACTAAATCTTAGTCATTCTAGAGGCCTTTATATATAGGCATTTCTAGTGTACTTGTACATTAATTCATTCTCATATTATTATTATGATCATACATCATTTGGTCCATATTGTGCTTTGTCCTTGAACTTCTTGATCTTGGCATCATTTTGCCCTATGGAAAATTCTTATAGTTTACTGGAAATGATGATTTGTGCAAATCCTTTTTCAAAAGAAATGAGTAAGGAATTTGAGATGTCAAAGTTTGGAGAAATCAAATTCTTTTTTGTCTTGCAAATTCAATAGAAGAAAGATGGTATCTACATTACTCAATCTAAGTATATCAAAGAGATATTGAAGAAGTTTGGAAAGGAGAATTCAAGACCATTTGGAACACCTATGTCTACTAGACATAAAATTTCCAAAAATGATGATTCCAAGGAGGTAGATCAGACCACTTATAGATCTATGATCAAAAAAATTTAGTAAGTAGTACATACTAGGCTTGATATTGCTCTCATAGTTGGTATGGTGACAATATTTTCAGCTAATCCTAAATAAAATCATATGATGAAAATAAGGACAATTATGAAGTATCTAAAGGGTACTAAATATTATGGATAATGGTACAAGAAAGGAGGCAACTTTGATTTGAAATCCTTCACTGATGTAGATTGGGCAAAAAATGTTGATGACAAGAAGAGCACTAGTGGTGGAGCATTTTTTCTTAGTAAGAGACTCGTGTGTTGGACAAGTAAGAAGGAAAATTGCATCTCTTAGTCTACAAAAGAAGTAGAATATGTTGTAGTAGCAATCAATTATTCCAATAATGTTTGGTTTAAACAATTGTTGGTAGGTATGATGGTAGAAATCAAGGATCCAATGTTTATCTTCTGTGATAACACCAATGCAATCAATATATAAAAGAATCTTGTGATTCATGCCAAGACCAAGCATATTGCAATAAAATATCATTTTCTAAGAGAATTGGTGCAAGAAAAAGAGGTGATATTGGAATATTTGAATACCAAAGAACACATTGTAGACATATTCACCAAATCATTACCTAAGGATACATTTTTGTATCTAAGAGGTAAGCTAGGGGTTATTCCCCTATTTGAAGCTCACTAAACAACATTTAGTGATGCATCAACTGAGTATTCTTGAAGATCGATCAAATTGATGCAATAATGAAAGGGTAGATTGTATATGAATTTGTAAATTAGGCATATTGAAATTCACTGTATATTGTCTTTGGCATAAGATGTCAAAGAGGGAGATTTTGTTGTCATGTCATAGAAGTTTTGTAAAGAGAGATTTTTCTATATCAGAGAAATTCTTTTGAATGTTTGAAGAAATCAAACAGGAAGAGTTTGATGAAGAATAAACTTGGGGAGTTTTTTGGTAGAGGGATAAACTAGAATAAAAGGGAGAGATTGATGTCAGAGGGAGTTCACACTAATAGAGGGAGTTCTCATAGATGAGAATTAGAATGAAACTAAGGATATTGTCCTTACTTTTATTTTGCTCTAAAATTTTATTGTATTATTATATGTGTTTTCATCAATGCCAAAGAGGGAGATTGTTGAAAATAATTAATCAATTGTATATTGTCTTTGATGTTAGACAAAATTCCATATCTTTACTAATCAGTGTCTGTCAAAGTCACTCAAGCAATGAAGATAGTTTCCTGTATCTTTCAAACATTCCAATGTTTACCAAGTTTAGAAGATAGTATCTACCAAGCTCACTCAATTACCAAAGGAAGTTTTCAATGTTTTAGTGTTAACAAAGTTCACTTGGTTAATATAGGAAAATCACTTTAGAAGTTAGTGTCTACCAAGTTGGGTCAGCTAACAAAGGATTTTCTTGTTTTGGCAAATTGAGTTTAATGAGTTTTTTTGTTGATTCTAGATGATTGAAGAGATGGAGAATTTGTATAAGGTCAATTTGAGGATTGAAGAAGTGTGAGAATGTGTGGAAGATAAGAAGATGCTTAGAGGAAGTGAATTGGAAGGATAAGTAGAATATCCTTGTTGGGCTACAAAGATTAATCTGATCAAGAAGGATCAAGTATTCAAGCCAGAATTGAGGTCTAAAATCAGCAATATAGTTGCATCAACAATCAGGTCATATCATTGTTACTCTCTAACCATTGTAGTAGTGAATCAAATCTCTTAATAGAGTTATCCTAATAGCCACTTGCAAATCCTCTAACAAGGTGGCATTTCTAGATTGAAGTGTCTAAAGACCTCTAACAAGGCCACTCCTAACAAGGTGATTAAGTCCTCTAATAGGGTCACACCTAATGGTGTTTTTTCTAACCCTTAAATGGTTGGCTCCTAACATGGATCACTTCAAAAGAGTGAAAAACAATAACTAGTTGCAATTGGTGGTTTTTCTAAAATTGGGTTTCCACATTAATAAATCTTGGTGTCACTTGTGTTCATGCTATTTATTTTACATGTATGCAACTAAGTTCATTAAGGTTAATCACTCTTAACATCTTAAGATCTCTATTTTCATTATTTACCAACTTATAATTGATATTATAGTGGTTGTCAATTTACAACATAGTGGTAGTGTTAACTATGTGCCTCTGTGCTAATTGAGTTTCAAAAGTAATTCAATTTCAGCAGTATTTGTGTTTGAGTTGTATTGACATCTAAGGGATCTGGGATTTATTTTTGTAGTAACTAATTCACCCCTCCCCTCTTAGTTACTCCTCTTATATTTCCAATAGTTTAACCATGCTGAGAGAAAATGCAAAGTTGTTTTAGTTCCAGTTTGTGATGACCATCAAATTTAATCCTGTAAAAAAAAATCATCCAAAAAAATTAAAAATGAAAAATGAAAAAAGTGGTTTACATAAGTAAAAAGGTTGTCTTGATAAAATGGCCATAACTTTCACTCAGCATATTGGATTTTGGACTTCTTATAGTCCTTGGAAAGATATTTTAGTGCACTATAGTTTAGTTTAGGTTTGAATCTATGATTTTGAATTTTTTTAATGATTTATGAGCCTAAAATTCACATTATTTTTTAGCACAAATTTGAGCATAACCTAGGCATATAAAGTCATATTTTGGACTTTGAATAGTCAACAAAAAAAATATTACAAAGCTCTACACATTAGTTTACATTTGGTGTAGGTTTAGCATAGTTTATTTGGTGACATACTAATCTAAAAAATTTATGATTTATATTGACTATGGTGATATTGTGAGTTTATGACATTGTATATTTGGAGATTTGGAGTTTGATGGCATTGTAGACTCGGGTTGTATTTCAAATTGGTGTCATGATGATATACTTATTAGTATTTGGTTTGGATATGTATGATGATTTTTTGGATCTACAAGTTTAGTAGTGTTGTAAGGGGCCTATACTTACAATTTGTATATATGGCTTGGATATGAGTTGTCTCTATCCATTGACCTTTCATTATTGATGAATATTCAGATTGGTGGCTTGGATTTTGGTTTTTTATTCTCTTAGTCACATGATTGGTTTCTTTCTCTTCATGTGTTAGAAATAGGGATTACTAAGAGGGGGGGTTGAATTAGTAATATACAAACTTTAGTTGCCAACTAGATATTATTACTTACTTTAAACCATGCATAAAAACAATAAAGTAATTATGAACAATAATAGTAACAATGCACAAAGATAACTCATAACACCATATTTTGTTAACTTGGGAAACCTTGGCCAAGGGAAAACCTTAGTGGGGATGATACCCACTAGATAATATACTAATATATAAGTTCCTTGTTAGAGGATGGACCCTATTTGGAGTCAATGAGAAAATTTAGTATAAGTAGCCCCTATTAGGAGACTTGCAATCCCTATTAGGAGATTCCAACTCTGTTAGGAGTTGTAGTACAATGTATGCAAGAAGAGCCCACTGCCCAAACATGCAATTTGAACTACAAGAAGAGCTCATTGCTCAAACAAGTAATTTACTATTATCTTTCTTCTTTTACTTATCTCTAATCTTCAACTTGATCTCAAATAACCTAGTAGCTCATATAAAACTTTTTATATATTTCTTTCACAAAAGTTTACATATAGCACTTGCAATCATAATCATAATTTGCAATTCACAATTGTACTTCATTTTCACACTTCTTATCTCAAAATGTCCTTTGCATAAATACCATGCCTTTCAAAAATTGATGCTGGTTCGGCTAAGACTAGAAACCACTTGTCCAACTTAGGGTAAACATCTAGGATGTCCACTCTAGTTGGACAACTAATTATTCTGTGAAAAAAACAATTCTTTCCTTTAATTTTGTTGTCATATTTCACTTTAAACATGATTATCTCTATTTTGTACAGTCCATATTGACTTCTAAGGTTATACACACCATTGCCAACATGTATACTATCTCCATGTAACTTTTCTAGTCATAATATGATGTCAACAACAAGCTATAAACAAAATAATACATTGTTGTAAACCAAATTCTATAATAAGACAATTTTATGATTACCAAACACTAAGTATCTTTATTTCTAACATTTACTATGAAGATGTGCATCATGTGTTTCCATAAATGATAATAATTACATATCACTATTTTCTAATTTTTAATAATCTCCCCCTTTGGCATTGATGGCAACAAAATAGAAAAAATTGGCTAAATGACAAAACAAAAATAAATAACACCTTACGTAACATCTATTACAATTTGTTTATCTTTACATATGCTCCCCCTTACAATATACTTTGCACTTTTATCTTCTCTTTACCTAATTTACAATTTTTACATTGTATCTTTCCCCCTTTGACATCAATGACAAAGGTCAAAATGTCAAGATCTATCCAAAAATTGTTGTTCTTCCTTATGCTAATATGATCTTCATGCAATCATCAGAATTAGCCTTCATACTATCCATACCCTTAGTCCATGTTTACCTAGTAGGCTAAGCTAAGGTGAGTATTGCACATAAAGCATATGATGCAATCTCAACTACATTAATATATGAATACAAAAAGTTGGAATATGTGTCCTTGGCCTTGACACATTCCTCTAACTATTTCTCAACAAAAGATAATTTCAGAGCAATAGATTCTTTGAAATTTGATATCCTCTTCAAGATCAGTTCCTTCCAAAGTTATAGTTTCTTGATGTCACTATGAATATTGGCCACTTTTCCTTTAAAATTATCTACTTTGAAGGATGGACATTGGATCTAGCTAGATAAAGCCTCTAGTTCACTCATCTTTACTTCTATCTGACTATCAATGTCTTTAGTTAGTTTGTATGATAAAGTACACTTAATATACAAATTTTTCCCATCCTATTCACATTTTTGAAGTTCTTTTATACAAGAATCAAGAATAATCAAATAATTCTTGATGTTTTGACATATGGTGCTAAACAAGTTAGCATCATGGGAAATTTGTGCCTTTTCCTCTACAACATTCAACAAATTGGTAAACTCTTCATCAAATGATTTTTTCACTATTGTGCCCTTTGTTCAGGATATGATTCTATGTGTTGTACTACCAAGGTACTCTATAGTCTATCTGTAACTTCCATTAAAGTTCTTTATAAGATTTTCACTTTCCTGATTTTCTCAATAAGCTTGGTCAAGGATGAGATTAGATCTATTTGATCATCATCATTAGTAGATAAAATAGCAAGAGAGAGAAAAGTGGATGAACAAGATGGTTTAGTATCATCTTCCCTTTGTTTCTTTTGTTCTTCTCTCTTCTTCTTTCTTTTCCTTTTCCTCTCTTTCTCTCTTCTCTTCCAATCTCTTCTTCTCATCTTCCTCAGTTTTCTTTCTCATCTCTACTTCTGCAATTCTTCTCTTTTCTTCCTCTTCCTTTCTTTTCTTTTCTTCCTCAAGAAATTTCTTCTTGGCCTCCTCTATTTTCTTCTTCTCTTCTTCAAGTAGCCTTTTCTCTTCTTCAATTTGTCTCTACTTGTCCTCAATATCCTTGGTGTCTAGTTCATTAAGTTTAGAACCACAAAATGGATTGGTATCATCAATTTTAATGGTAACATTGGTTTGATCAATTTGCATAGTGTCATCACTCATTGACACTTTCAAGGTTCTAGGTGTTGGAGGAGATTCTACCTTTGATTCTATCAACATTTGACTAATAGCTACTATAGTCTCACTTCTTAGCTTATCCTTTTCACCAACCATAAATAGAAATGGTCTCAATTTATTCCTCAAATATGGCATGATTTTATTCAACAATCTTTTAATTTCTTCTTCATCATCAGTCTTGCAAATAGTTCTAAGCACAAACTTCTGAAGTTCTAGATCTTCTTCGCTTGCAAGAGCCTTCTTCTGAATGAGTCCCTCATATACTTTCTGGTTAATAATGCTCTCAAGATCCTTTAATTTTAGATTGTTTGATACAATGTATCGTATAGTAGATATATCAATTTGGTCTTTCTCAAAACTATTATACAAATCATAAAACTTGTTCATCTATACAAAGTTATCTTCATTAGCAATAGTTGTGTTGATTTTTTCTATCTTTCGCTTTCAAGGTTTTCGAGCTTTGCTTGTTGATATCTTAGATGAAGTCACTTCCTCTACTTTTTTGATCTCATGTTCTTATTCTTCTTCATTACTAGAATCAGTTGTCAACAATGTCTGTCTCTTTGTTTTAGTAGTTACAGCTTCTACCAATATTTCAGATTTTCTTTTAGGTTTACTAGGCTAAACATTAGAAACTACTACATATGTAATGCTATGTATAGAAGATGTCTCTACAATAGATAGTGACAAAGGTTGAATATTCAATATTCCTTCATTTTTTTTTCCTTACAACCTTAGATTCACTCTCTATCATTTTTTCCTTTGATAGTACCTTCTTCATTACAAACTCTACTTTCTTCTATGATGCCTTCTCTAAGGTTGCTTGATGAGTTGACTATGTGATCTCATCATATGTACCAAATTTGTATTCTCATTTGTCTCTATCTAAATTCAACAAAAAATCAATATAACCAACTATTATATCATCATTTAATTCATAGCTCAAGGGATAAAGAAATGTTTCCCAAGGTTCCACTACTTGAATATAGGTATAATCTATATCAATGAAAATACAAATGTCTTCCTTAAATCTATCAAAAATTGTAGGTGTGATTCTAAATATTTTTTTCATGTCATTTTGTATTGTCCTCATTATCAGGTTGTCACTATCTAATATCTTATCTGTAGGATTCCTTTTGCATACCTCTGTAATATTCTCCATTGTGCATCTGTCACTACTCATTATATCTATGACTAATAAGTAAGGAAATCTTGTAAGTACATGAAAGAATATGTTATTGATCAATGACTAGAATCTAAACACACCATTCTTTGTTCTCTTGAATTTTTCTAGGTTCTCTAAGAGTTGCATTCTTAGTATTTCACTAAGATTCACTTGTTCTTTCTCTACACATATCTTATATATTGCATAGATGAATCTTGTTGAAAGTTCATCAATCTTAGAACTTGCACAAATAGAATAGGCAATAATTCTACTTAAAAATCTCACATCATCTTTCTTGATGGTGTTGATCACCATAGCCTTTCCTTATACACTGCTTTAGTATAACTTTCAACTTTCTTCTTGACCAATTTCTCACCTATAGGTATACTTCCTTGTTTACTAAGACCAGTTACCTCATGAATAAGGTTGGAAAAAATATCAACTATATTGTCTTGTATCCATAATTTAGCATCATTTATCCTACTCACTATGATCTGTGTCCACTCATCCCTGTCTAACTCATAGTAGAAGTGATATTTATACAAGTCTAATTCATTTAGATGTTCAAATCTGAGGTTCATAGTCATGTCATGATTGAAAACCAATTCCATATCTTTGTTCATGAATTCACTACCAATAGTCTCAAACTTACTATTCAAATAACTTCCTGCATCTTCAAGATATACTATGTTGTTTGGAGTGATAGACAATGTTGTGTTAGGATTTCCTTTAGTGGGTTTTATGAAAACAATCTTTAACTTATGTCTATCCTCATTCTCAACACTATGCACTACTAACATATCCATGATTCTATCAATTATGAACTTTTACCGAACAAATTTGTAGAAAAACAATAAAATACCTCTTTCTAGAAATAGGGTTTTCTTTGAAATTGCTTTGACAAGTTGCTTCTAAATGCTCTTCACTTTAGATGTGTTTGCAATGAAGTAAAAAATAATTATATGCTCCATTTATTCCATCAACTTGAACTTGTATTAATTGCATACTTTGAGAACATGAAAAAGGTGTCAATGATGTTTTTTAATTAAATAACTACTCAAGATCATCTATTTTCATATGTGACTCAAGATTTTCCATAGCTAGTTTCCATCATGATGAAACTCTACAAAACTTTGCATTATGAAATTCTTTGCAAAACCGTACTTTTCATCTTCTGCTATAGAATTAACCTTTACTATAATACCAGTAACTCTCAATTCCTTCATAACTTGTTTAGATGAGCTCCAAATTACAAGTGAGCTTAGGTACCATGTAAACTTAATTGGATACACCTTTTCCCAACTTCTCTACCTCTAATTTGATCTCTGAATGAAGTTCTCAAATTATGATGCTATGAACAAGCTTAAGTCAACTTAATTGAATCAAACTCAAAAACTAACTTTGATCTTCATGTCTCATCATCATCTATCTTTTCTTTTGAGATATCTACTCCTTTCACAAATGCTTCATTAAGTTCTTCTCGAAGTTCACTAATAATGTTTCTTTGTTCCTTATTATCTCTGTTAGTTTTGAAGTTCCTTTCCTAGTTCCTTCTATCATTTTTGATGTTCTTTCCATCATTCCTTCTATTCCTAAAGTTTCTTCCATTGTTCCTTCTATCTCTAAATTTTTTTTCCATTCTATAGTACTTCACTGTGTGCCTAAAGTTGTTTCATAACTGACATACTAGTGCTCTTCTTCTAGGATTTTGTTGATCATCAAGTGCATAATAATTTTGAGCAATGTGTCCTAAGTTGTTACACTTATAACACATGATATATCTTCTATCTTCATAAGATCTTCCTTCTCTTGATGTCCTTTCATTAGATCTTCTTCTATTTGCAAGGTTAGCATTTCTAGACATTCTACTATTTTTTCTATCATTATCATACTTAGGTTTCCTACAATCACTTGCATTATGACCCATACCATGACAATTATGACAATAAAAGTCCTTAACATGATTAAATAACTTATTAGTACAATCTCTTTTAATATGACCTATTTCGTTACATAAAAAACACTTACCTCTAAATTCAAACCTAGTTGCCTTAGGAGATTCCACTTGCTTTGGTTTATCCAAGATTTCAACTTCCTTGTTTTGCTCAACTTCTTTAGGTTTATCAAAAGATTGACTAGATTCAATCTTATCATCAATTTTGTCTTTATCTTTTAGATCTGATCTAATCTCAAGTTTCTTCGTAGAAATGTTAATTAGATAACCAAGACTAATCTTATCACAAGTAGGTCTATGTATTGACATTGAATCATCAAACTTTTCTCTACTAGAATAAAGCTTCTCAATTTGTTGCTTGCACTATATTAATTCACCTTTCACAATAGTATTGTACTTATGGAGTTCTTCATGATCTTCTTTAAATGTTTCAAACTCAGATGTTTTTTTTGCCAAACTTGCTCTTAGATATGCATTTTTAGTCTTCAAATAAAATTCAATTTTGCTAGGATCATTTCTCAAAGTCAACTTTAGATTTGTAATCTTTAATTCATGTTTTAAGATCTCATACTCTATCCTCAACTTCGAATAATCATCATCACTAGTTCTAGATTCAGTAGATCCAGGCTTCGATTTGAGATGTTCATTTTTTTCCTTTAGTTGACCAATGTATACTTTGGAGTCTTCATATCTATCCTTTAGCTTATCTCTTTCTTTAGTAAGGGGATCAATTAGTTCAAGAGCTTCTTTAAGGTTCTTCATCAACTATCCTATATCCATAGGGATCTTACTCAAGTTGTTAAGCCTCTTCAAAGTAATTGTGCTCTAATACCAAATTTTAGAAATAGGGATTACTTGGGGGGTGGGGGGGGGGTGAATCAGTAATCTACAAACTTTAGTCACCAACTGGATATTATTACTTACTTTAAACCATGCATAACAAATAAATAAAGTAATGTTGAACAGTATCAGTAACAATGCACAAAGATGGCTCATAACACCATATTTTGTTAACTAAGGAAACCCTAGCCAAAGGAAAACCCCGGTGGGGGTGATACCCACTAGATAATATATTGATATATAAGTTCCTTGTTAGAGGATGGACCCTATTAGGAGTCAATAAGAAAATTTAGTATAAGCAGTCCCTATTAGAAGACTTTGAATCCTTGTTAGCAGATTCCAACTCGATCTTGGATCACCAAATAGGTCATATAAAACTTTGCATATATCACTTTCACAGAAGTTTTCATATAGCACTTGCAATCATAATCATAATTTGCAATTCACAATTGTACTTCACTTTCACTCTTCTTATCACAAAATGTCCTTTGCATAAATACCGTGCCTTTTTTTAAAAAATTGTTGGATTAGCTAAGACCACAAACCACTTTTCCAACTTAGGGTAAACATCTAGGATGTTGGCTCTAACTGGACAAGTAATTATTTTGTAAACAAAAAAAATCTTTCCTTTAATTATGTTGTCTTATTTCACTTCAAAAATGATTAACTCTATTATGTATAGTGTCCACTAACTTCTAAGGTTATACACATCATCACCAACATGTGTACTATCTCCACATAACTACACTAGTAATAATATGATATCAGTGACAAGCTATAAATAAAACAATACACTATTATAATCTTTATTCTATATTTAGATAATTTTCTTATTACCAAAAACTATCTTTATTTTTGAGGTTTCCTATGAACATGTATTTCATGTGTTGCCATAAATGACAATAATTACATATCACTATTATCCAATTGTGAACATCATGTAGAGGGGATGAGATGTTACTGTCAGGTACAGTTATGGTGGAGGATTGCAGTCGACTATGACAGAATGGACACTTTGAGATTTAGATGCTTGGTTCATGGATGTGATAATGGTACCATAGATTATGGAATGACATGATTGGATATACAATTAATTATTGGCGCTCATTAGTTTCAATTCCTAATTTGGTTATGGTGGTATATCATCTTGGATGAGGATCATGGTTATTTGGTTTCTTTTAAGGAGCTCATGATGTGAACTTTGAGTTCTTTGATGGTTTGAATCCTTCATTTATTATCATGGTTAGATGATGGTTTTGCATCATGATTTCATGCATAGATAGGGTACAAAATTTAGTGGGACTTGTGATAGTGAAGAGGAAATACTGCAAGATTAGTTCCTGATTTGGTTTTCATCTTATTGGTTTGAATATTCCAGTTTCACTAGGTACTAAAACTTTGGTTGTGTACATTTAAACCTAGAGGATATTCATGCAAGAGATGGATATCATGATTTCATGGGTGACTTGGTACCATAGTTGAGTGAGATTTTTTGGAATTAATATATGTATTGAGTGTTTGTAGATGTTGTACAATGTCTTAGATCTTATTTCTACATAAGTATCTTTGACATGGTGCACTTATTGGTGGTAGTTATCTTCATGGTGTGTGGAGATGGATTTTCATAGTGTATGGATAAGGTTTCATCTTGAGGACTCGTGGGGTTCTTGGCAAAGGTGTGGTTTATGATTTCATTTGATATGTTATCCTTTGTGTTAGGATGGTTTAATTATTATGTCATGGTATAATCTTGATATGCATTTAAAATTTTGACATGTTATGCAATGTTAATATGGAGCATGGTATCTCTTTTGGTTGAGATAGTTAGATCATGTTGTCATGTTTATGTTCCCAAGACCATAGTTGGAACTTTGACATTGATCTTAGTTTAGTTTCTTGGTATCTAGTACATTGATCATTTGTTGGATACTTCATGATATTTCTATATTTCATTTGGAGTTAGCATGGATTGATCGGTTACAAGTGCTCATAGATACTTAGAGACATTGGTGATGTTGATTTTGCTTGTGATTAGAGATATATTTATTGGGATAATTGATAGTTTCGATAGGAATTCCAAGGGGCATTCACCTAAAATGGACTTGAGAGGAGTTTTTTATTAGATAAGTATTGTTTGGAGACTTGAATATCTTGATGATCATTCTCATTCCCCACTCATTTTTTACTTGACACTTTACTACTTGAAAGGTATAACCCATTATTTCTCTTAGGTGAATTATATCTTTCATTGATATGGATCTTGAGCTATGGTATGTTAGTTCTTGAGGATTCATTTGAGAGATGGTTTACAATTAGTTATCTCCTCATGCATATATTGTTATGTTGGTTCAATTTGGGAGATGGTTTATATTGGGCATATTCCTTGGATTGGAAATGGTTATTTATTGGTTTAGGAATGGTTTATGAGTTTTATCTTCTTGTGAGAGGCTTACATCTATTATTGGTTATATGCAGGTATGGTTTGGGTGTTGTTGTGGCTTCATGGTTGGGGTTTTATGGAGGAGATCATACTTGGCATAGTTTAAATCTAGAGGTTTGTGTAGAAGGACATAATATAGGTTATAATTTGCATGGTTTTTCTTTGGTCATGGTTATCTTTGTAGATTTTTAGTTTAACTTACATTAGGTTTGAGATTGGTTGGAGATTGTGATCACTAGTTTGTCTTCATGTATGTCGTGCGAGAAATGACATGTTTATTCCTTTATCTCTTTCATGTGTTGGTTCTGGAGAACTTGGGAGATTTTTGGAGACTTGTTATAATAATTTTTCTTGTAGGTTATTGGTTTTTGTGTTATGGATGTCTTTGATACTACATGGAACTAAAAATACATGCGATTACCTTTTCATAAGATTTTTGTGCTTGGCATTTCAATTAGTACAGGGCTTTATCATTCTTATGTGATAGGTTGGGTTGCTTTCTCTTTGGGTGGCTTCTATTTATGTCTGGTGGTAGTGGCATAATAAGCAGTGGCTCTATTCATGTTTGAGATGTTGGATACTTTGATTGTTCTAGGTTCTAGGATGGAGCACATGGTGTACTTTTATACATAATGGTGAATGTGTTAGGAGGGATTGTTTCCTTATTCATTTATGTGGTTGGAGATTGACCTTATAGAACTTATACAACAAGTAGGAGATTTTTAATATTATGTTTAATTCAAACATTTCATAATAGTGTTTCTATTGTATTATTTCATTTTATTATGTAATTTTGTACCTAGGAGCATCTAAATGGACCTACAACATATAAAGATTCCCATGAGATATTCTTGATGAGTTATAGTGTAACATTGTGATAATATTTGATGAAATTATTTAACATTGGAAAAATAATTAAATGTCCAATATTAAATGTGTAATAATAGGTATTTAGTAGTACATGGTTTATGTAATACCACTTCATAGTTTTGTAGGATCTTGGTACTATAAAATCAACTACAAGGGTAGTTGTAGAGACAAAGAAAAAGGGAAAAAATGGAAAGTTGAGCAAGAAAAAGTGAGACGGGTTAGCCAAGGGAACATTTGTGAAGGTTGGAATCATGGCATGGGATGTGTTGATTCATGCTTGTTCACATGGATTACTTGGTGTTGGTTATGGATTTTAAGGCTTCCATGGTTATATTGCAATAGTTTTTTTTTTGTTGAGTAATACATGGTAATGGATGCTTTTGGAGGCTAGGTTTTCCCTCAATGAGGTTTTCTCAAGATATATCATGTCACATTTTGTAAGTATTTCATCTATTCTCTTGCATGCATATTTTTAGTGCTTATTTATTTTATTTCAAGTCTATTATGGGATTATGTGGAAATGGTGATAATTTTGTTGTAATTTTCCTTACAATAATTAGGTTCCTTAGACCTTTTTTTTGTATTGATCAAGCCTCAATGGCTCCTTGAATATCCTTACTAATTAGTGATCACATCAAAGTTGATTGCATAATTTCATGAACTCATCTTACTTATTTCTCTTAGGTATTTTATGTAAGGTAATTTTCATGTAAAGGTTATCAACCTAGTCAATTGGTCCACTTAGAACCTCACAAAATCTCTAAGATTCATATCACTATCCCTTCACACAAAACTTGTTCCAAATAGTCAATTCCAACAATCAACTTCTAAGACTAATTTTAAATCTTCCTAGGGTTTATTATTACCCTAACTAACATGTCTCTAGGGTCCTTGAATCAACTTGTGTTGTTATTCTATAACGCCCCACCAAGGGATCCAAAAGAATTAACCTAAAATTTTACTAAGTTTTCCAAACAATTTTTTTTAATCATAAAAGATAAACCATTCACATCAAACACATAGTAGTGGAAACATTAACATAGAATCAAATGTAAGCATATGTAATAGGTTACATTCCTTAAAGATCCCAAGACGTTGAGTCACATTTGATTTAATTAATACTAAGTCTCACCACTACCACATCCACATGAAAAAATAAATAGAAAGTCCAATGTCCATATCACACATTTGTTTCGAATGCCTCTTGGAAAATAAATTTGAAATGCTCAATCATCCACTGTACATGACATAGGGTACGAAAGGCTTAAAAGAATATACATGTGTGAAAATGAATTACATCATCCTATTCTAATCCATGATTCAAGTACGATAAGTAAATGAAACCAAACACCATACATGAACATCATTATAGAAAATATAAACATCCATCATAATAGATAACCAAAAATCATAAACACAACACATAATTATCTAAATGCATAGTTCCTCCCAACCGTAAATAGCATCATTAGACCATCATGGGCCCTAGACATCCCTCCATGCGTAACATCCCAAGTCATCGAAGAGATCACCAGTATTATCATAGTAGGGACATCACTCCTAAACATACTACATCATATGCAGAAAGCAATCTAACATGCTACAACATATGCATCAGGAATCTAATCATGCAAAATAAGGCATAATATAAGTAAACAAAATCATCTATCATATGCTAATCATCAATATAAGGATACATGTCCATCATCATTATCCAAGAATAGAATGAAGATAGATGCCAACAAGGAATGCATCAGCCACGGTGTCTCAGATAGATCTCAAATGGTAGGAGTGAAAAAGCACTACCACCTGACCGTGTGGAACCTAAATGGCCCACTCCCACCATGTTGAGTGTAGGAGTTGAGAATTCGACTCCGATAATGCACCAAGATCACCTGCAGTGCAAATAACTTGCTGAAGAAAATCCTAGGGAGCAAAGAGCTTGAAGCAAAAAATGCACAAGAATGTTTCACAATAGAAAATTAGAATTGCTATGTGAAAATGGAATGTATTAAAATGAGAGAGAGACTGTTTAAAAAGGCCTCATGGAATCTTGTAGAACAAGCTGGAAGGAGGTAGAGGACAAAAATGACAACTCAGCACATATCCACAAAAAAGTGGAATATGCTAAAAAAGGAGCAAACTCCCGAGTTGTCAACAACTAACCACTACATGCATTAAATACTAAATATTAAATAAATGCATTAACCTAAATAAGCTTAAGTAATAAAATAAATAATTAATTATTAATTATTTACTCTAACACCCCCCTTAAGTGCAACTTAGGGGAATGCCTTAAGCTCCCAAAACTAAGATGAAATGCATAATGGGTCCCGGCAACAAGGCCATGTTAGGTACCCATGTACAATGCAACCTCTGTAAAATGGAGAAAGAGGGAAAACCCTATGGGAAAAACCCTCCTCCAAAAAGAGGTAAAAACAACATGAAAAAAAAACATGAAGTGAAGGAAGGCCTCAACCAATCCCCCCAAGGACAACTTCCATAAGAAAAGAGTCAAGAGACCTGCTCAAAACCATAAGTAAAACCAGCCCCCCCATGAGAGATACTAGAGCCTCCCTAGAATAAAGGAGCCCCTAAAGGAGGGATCAAACCAATGCAACTCCAATGTGGAAGAAACAAGGGTACATAACAAGGGAATCCCTGAATGAGAGGCAAGGGGAGAATGTATGAGGATCTGGAAATGGAATCCCCAAGGCAGGTGTGATGACACTGTCATGAATGTCCATTGTATTATCTACAACAAGTGTATCTGGAGTCTCAATAAATGAAGCTAGAAGATCAGGTAGAGCGGAAGGAGAATCTTGCAGAGAAGAAAAGCCCTCAACTGGATGTGGCGTGGTAGTCAAAATAGGGATCTCAAGAAAAATACAAAGGTTCAAGTATCCTAATTGCACCACATGATGCTCCTGCAAAAGAGAAGTAGTGTGTTTCAACAATGGAGATGGTGGACCAAAGTGTGAGAAGGTGTAGAGATGAGTGGAAGGATCAACTGCCCCTGTAGCAATAAGATCTCCTGTAGCACGATCTCGAATGAAGACTACATCAGTAGTGAACTCAACTGTCTTCCCTGATCCACTGCGTGTAATCTGAGAAATTGAGAGAAGGTTAGCAGACAAAGATGGAACATACAATACATCATTGAATATACCATCTTGGATGGGAACTGAACCTTTCCTGCAGACTGGTAATGTAGTGTTATTCCCCATGAGAATGTGAGGAATAGGAGAAGCCTCAAGGGTGGAGAAGACACCTTGAGAAGATGTCATATGGTGAGAAGCACCTGAATCCAATATCCAAGGAACCTGTGAAGGAGATGCAATGGAAGCCTGTAATGCATGACCCTTTCCAAGATCTAATGTAGATGTTGAAGAGGTGGAAGAAGCTTGAAAAGAAGACCCTTGTGAGGTAGAAGAGGATGGAGAGGAAATAGTGCTCTTCTGAAGGAGAGCGTGCAAATCAGCAATCTATTTCTCATAGCCATCACATCTCTTCTGAAAAACAACGTGCCTCATCATGAGATCCTTTCCCACAATAGGAACAGGTAGGAGTTGCGGTCTTCTTTTTCTCCTTCTTCTTAGAAGATGATGAACCAGTAGAAGAGGGATCTAATATCTGTGTTGACTTCTGCTCCTGTGTAAGCAATGCTTGTGACTGTGAACTTGAAAGTGAATCCATTTGAGTGATCTTGGACTATTCACGGGTTAACCGATCACAAAATATTTCAAATGAAGGCATCCTATGTCTATCATCCAAGGCATTCATAGTGGAGTAGAAAGTGGAAGAGAAGATCTGATACTGTCCCTTTAACTTTGAGAGTATCAAAAAGATACACTCATCATCTGTTTTGTTCTTCCCACATCCCTACAAAAGTGTACGTAGAGATTTGAACTTCATCAAGAAGTCCTCAATGGTGGGAAAGCTATTAGGTGTTAAAGAAGTCAACTTTGTATCTAGCTGAAGTGCCTGAAACTCGTTCACTTGGCCGAACAAAGTCTAAAATTTGAGCCAATAAGCTCATGGAGTAGTCAAACCATCCAAGTGGAATAGTAGATTGTCTGAAATGTTCAGTGCAATCAATCCCATGGCCTCATCCATTTTGTTCCTATGCTGAAGAACCTCAAAAGCTCATGTAAGAATAGGTTGATTCTCATCCAAACATGACCATAAACCCCTTGACATGATAAGTCTAGTCATTTGTGCCTTCCATGTGTGGTAGTTGTGTGGTGTGAGACGAGATATAGATGGATCTGCCATTGAGAGAAAGAAGAAGACGGAAGTAGAAGGGTCTTAACTGAAGTAAATTATAGAAAAGAAAGACACCCCCCCACAAACGTACAATAATATCTCCCAAATACCACAAAAAAACAACTAAGGAAAGCAAAAAACTGGAAAGGAACCTGGATTTGCTGATGCAGAGTAAGAGGAAATAGAAGCCTCTACTTTGATGCCAAAAATGGAAGCTCAAACGAACTCAAAATCATAAAAAACCAGCACCAATGTCTCCATCTCTAAGTCAGCTTTTTGACGCTTCTTTCAGATCAAAAAAAGACCTCTGTATGCTCAAGTTATAGCCAAAAAACTGACTGCTGCTCCAAAAATGCACTTGCTGGAAAATTACAGACACTGGCCTAAATTTGACGGTCGTATGCCCGTCACAAGACTATCGCCGGAAAAAAAATTTGGTCACTAGCAAAGTGACATCAGAGTGCCAAAAAGTGATGTCAGCAAATCAAAAAATGATGTCAGCAAGTCGAAAAGGCCGCAGAGCGGCGTCGGAGCAGTGTCTGCCGGCGGCGGTGGTGCCTGGGAGGAAAACCCGGTGGTGCGACTGTCTGCACAATGGGTTGCAGTGGGGCTGAAGCTCTGTTGCGGTGGTGGAGGCTCCGCTATGGCTTCGGAGAGCCAAGGCGGCACCGAAAAAATAGTGCCGATGGAGTTTTCGAAGGGCGGCAGACGGAGGCGGCCGGACTGCGACCAGAGAACGAGCGGCGATGGAGGGTGGTTGCGGGGTTGGCCGCCAGGTGGTGCTCCGGTGCTGCTACGGTGGTCACCCTTTTTTTTAAAAAAATTTTCCTTTTTCGGCCGTATAGTCCGTACGACACTACACTAGAGGCCTTAAAAAATCTCCAAAAATGCCCTGTGTCCGAAATCAAAAAAATTTATATGATTTCTAACTGTAAACGGTCTTCCGGATTCAATGGTGGCATCCATTTGGGCTGAAAATGCTCTGAAGAATTGCTCTACCCCTGATTTTAAAAAAAAATCACAAACAAACTAGGGTTTGTGACATCAAATCATGGCTTGAAGAACCTTCGAACAAGAAGCAGCAAGGAGGCTCTGATACCATGTAGGAGTTGAGAATCCGAATTCGATAATGCACCAAGATCACCTACAGTGCAAATAACTTGCTGAAGAAAAGCCTAGGGAGCAAAGAGCTTGAAGCAAAAAACGCACAAGAATGTTTCACAATAGAAAATTAGAATTGCTATGTGAAAATGGAATGTATTACAATGAGAGAGAGACCATTTAAAAAGGCTTCATGGAAGCTTGTAGAACAAGCTAGAAGGAGGTAGAGGACAAAAATGACAACTCAGCACATATCCACAAAAAAGTGGAATATGCTAAAAAAGGAGCAAACTCTCGAGTTGTCAACAACTAACCACTACATGCATTAAATACTAAATATTAAATAAATGCATTAACCTAAGTAAGATTAAGTAATAGAATAAATAATTAATTATTAATTATTTACTCTAACACTGAGGAGATAATCTCAAGTCCCAAACAGGATATCAAAACGCATAGCACAAAAACTCTCTAAGTCCAAGAATCCTAAAAGTATACTAACTCAAAGGTTCCAATCACAAACCAACATCTAATCCCAGAGGCACACAAAGACATGTAGGAAACCTACTATGTAAGCGGGAAAGTTTCATCGCATGAATCACGCTAGAGTTACCTTGGTAGTCTTTCAATAGACATCGGCCCACTAGTGATCCCTCTGCAGCCACTAGTATCCTCTCATACTGATAAGGCATACTACAAAATGAAAGGTCGCCACCAAGAATTCTCTCTACTCCCATCCTAGTCTATACTAGCACTCAAGGCATGGGCGAGAACATACAATTATCTTATTAGGTTCATTTAATCCCCATTTAGTGTAAATGTTTTCACTTATTAAATAACTTATAATGAGTTACCCTGGCAGCCACTTAGGGCCTCGGCCCCCATTGCAAGCCACTTCTCGATGCTACAAGTAGATAACCTACCCTAAGCTCATAGAATCATAAATCAAAAAATCACCACAGTCCTATACAAGTGATTGGAAAAATACCAAAAGATAATCCATAATGAAAGCACCAAATCTCCATGAGCAGCTAAAAAGCATCCATTGATAATCATGACCACAACAGTTCTCTATTGGCAACTGAAGGTATCACTGATAATCACAATATCCATTAGTTCTCAACAAGCAACCAAAAAGTATCTCAAAGTAATACTGATCGAAGACTCCAAAAATGGTTGAGTCAAAACATGTCACAACATGACATCATCAAGATTAAAACAAACACTTCAGTCCCATTAAGGCGACTAGAAAGTAATCCAAGTACAACTAATCGTTGACTCAAAAATGGTTAGGTCAGTATATCAAATACATACACCTCAGCCAAACAAACATCTCGTAGAGCATACCATCACATTACCATGGTTGGGATATAAAAAGATCGATACCAAATAAGATCAACATGCCATCACATCTCATAAACCCTTGAGCCTCTAGTAACAACCTAAGACTAGTCAAAACTAGGACAAATCCCAAAACCCCAAAACACATATAGCATAGAGAAACAAGATGCAAACACATGTTTTAGTTTTCTTTTGCAATCACATGGTTAAGTCAAATATGAGGTTTTAGTTTTGGTTTCAGGTATATCTCAAGTGTATAAGATTAATCATTTGATCTACAAGTCAACCCGTTTGTTCCCTCGATAGCATTATCCTTCCATTACTTAAAATAATATTCTAAAAATAACTGAAGGTTAAATATTTATTCATTAAACTAATCTTCATTGACCTTTAATTAAATTATTCGCTTTATTAATTAATCTTAATTAAATCATTAAATTAAGTAATAATGTACATAGGTACACAATCCATGATTCTTTATCATTCTAATGGTACTTAATTAAAACTCAATTAAATATTACTAAAATTTAAGTCTCTTAATTTTTAATCATTAATAATTAAATCATCACTAACAACCATTAAAATATCTAAGGTCATTATTCAAGTCATTAGAGTAAGACTTATCAACTTCGATGTAAATACTTTACAACTTCATTAAAAGAATCGGTATTAGCATATCAATTATAACTCTATTACATAACTTAATTATTAATTAAATTTAATTAACTCTAATTAATTAATTTAATTAATAATTACATATCTAACAATAATTTTGTAAGTTAAAAGTCAACTATAATCCAACTCACTAATATTCATATTAATAGTTCAATAATAACTTGTTAATATTTAATAACAAGTTATATTGGGAATCTTATTAATAAATCGATAATGACCACATTCGTCATTCTTTTTAATGAATACTAATATTTGCTTAACAAATCTGTATTATCGATAATCATTTCAATTAAGTCTCTATCGCATAACTTAATTACTATATTAACAACTTAATGAATATCAGTTGATTAATAATTTTTGTAAATTAAAAATCAACTATACTCCAATCCATTAAAATTTAAAAAAATATACTGTTAATAATTAATAACAAGTTATGTTAAAGATCTTATTACTAAATCAACATTACCAGATTCATCCTTATTTTTAATAGATACTAATATCTCTTTTCAATTTGATAATAATTAACAAATTATTATTAAATTAATAAACCATATTTAATATTGTAAATATAATAATAACAATTATACTACATTAACATTAATATATTAAATAACACATAATATTTATGAAATAACAATTATTAATGTTTATTAAATAATATTTAATAAACATAAATTATTAAACAGAAATGATAAATAAAATTTATATTATTAAAACTTTAAAAAAACAATTCATGGGAAGCGATTTGAAATCGCTACCAGGCTTTTATAAGCCATGCGGCCCTATCACGTCACTGGTACACTACGACTGTGCAGTGCTGCTAATGGAAGCGCCGACGATAGAGGTAAGGAAAAGGGGTCGGTGGGGGTGAGACCCCCACCCACCCCCCCCCCCCCCCCCCCCCCCAAACATTTTATGTATTTTTTTTCAAAATTACTTTCTTTGAATACGTTTTGTATAAAACGTTTGTTATTTCTTCCATGTATATGCAATCACGTACACGCCCATAGAATTACAAGTAATTATTTTTTTTTTTTTATTATTATATATATATATATATATATTTCTTTTTTTTTAAATCTATTTCTTCCTCATACATATATAATAAAATTTGGGGCACAATACCTTTTAAATTTATAATACATACATACATACATACATACATACATACATACATACATACATACATACATACATACATACATACATACATACATATATATATATATATATATTACAACAAGTCAGGATTAATTTGATAGGAAAATTTATTACTATTCCCTGATTATTCTATTTATTTATTTGTAGTCAAATCCTTATAATCATTCAAACCCTTTTTAAATCTATATTCTCAATTCGATTCTAATTCGAACCCAAACCCGATTTAGAACTAATTTCTTAATCTTGATTCTACTAAGGGAAGATTGCAATAATATTTTTAATTCCCATAACTAGATGAAACAATATGCATGCCCAAATTCCAAATTACAATATTGAAGATTCATTCATAGAGAATTATTCAGATGCACATAACAGACATGATGAAGACAGGAAGAGAAAGAGTGCAAATGGAATATGTGAAAATCACGAGTGCACTTGGATACTAATGCTAATTTGCTATGCCTTAGAAGTCCATAGAAAAATCCCTTCCTTCTCCAACATTTTCCATTCCTCCAAGAATCTGAGCCAACCACCTCGAGTGACTAGGAGTGCTTGTAGAAGCATATGAGCTTGTAGAAGCATAAGAGGATGTCCATACACACTAGAAGAGCCTCTATTTAAAGGCCTATAAGATGCATCTAGAATGTGCCTAGAAAGAACTAGGAAATAAGCATGACAACTAAGTGTATAACTTCCATGACAAGAAGATAGAAATGATGAGGTCTCTAGAATGTTGTAGACACCATGTGCTCAAATAATGCACTAACTCCTAAGTGTAGACAACACGTGTATAATTAGAGTGCAAACTCTTGTGTTGTCAACATGACAACTCCCAAGAGCTCACATACTCCTATATGAATAAATATAATGCACATTAATTTATTTAATATTCGCTGACTCCTTTTTAAATTAATTTATTAATTTAAAATCTCATGCACTCACTTTATTAAATCCACTTGTTTTATCTTAATATATTTTAATCACATGCACACATCATGCGATCTAGAATCTTTTAATAATTTTAATTTATTTTTCCACTTTTAAATTTATTTTCGAAACTTAATTGATAAATATTTATTAACTTAAATAATAATATTATTTAGCATTTATTTAAAAATGAACTCTAAATATATTATTATTAAATTAAATAAATATTGTCACATTCCAACTTTTATCTTCAAATCTATTCTTTTTATTTAATTAATTTTCCAATTAATTAAATAAAATAAATATTAAAATATCATATTAATTTTCCATTAAATTAAACCACTAATTAAATCTTTTAATTAGGCTTAATTAATAGAAAATACACTAAAGATTCACAAAGTAAAATACGAAAACCCATCATAGCCAAAATACATACAAAATCAAACCAAGGGTTAATATCATGAATTGTGTCATCTGACGCATTTGGAGGGTACTCAACTTAGATACTTGTCCTAATTTTCAATTAGGACAAATGGATTAAAGGGTTGGGATTTGGACTTGAGAATTTATCTCCCCTTTCTTACCATTGATGCATGTACATACATAATATATACTAACCTAAATAGACAATGGCAAGAAGTGGTGCATCGTGTAGATCCTGACTAGTAGGTGACTACGACTCCCTTCCTTAACCACATCAGAAATGCCATACAGAAAGAAAACAAGCACACACACCATACACATGCAAGTATGGGGTAAGTATCCATGAGAAAACACTTATGATAATAAATCATCTAACTATCATCATCAATAACTGAAATCACTGAATAATCATCATACATACATGAACTATAAAGTACCAATTAATCTCATCATATAATAAACCAAATCTAAAAACAATATCAAAATAATGTTACTAATAATCATCAATATACAATTCACCTAAAAGAGTTTGGTAGTGCTAACAAAATGCGACCTAGGGGTAGGCACTACATATTTCAACTATCTGTTAGTTTGTGGTGAGTGATTAGAGAAGTACTATACATACTTTATTACTATACATACTTTATAATTCTTTATCGCATCTTATTTAGATAGGCATATTGTAACCCTAACATAGGATTATATTATATAAGATAGATTAGGGTTAGGGATTGTGGTAATGTGATGTATAATGAGATAAGTTGTTCTTATGTTGGTATTGAGTCGTAAGGGTTTGTACTATAATCACTGGAAAATAAGAAAAGTTGTGTTGGTGTTTTTCAACTGTTAAGAAACAAAATAATTACTACCAAGATTATAAAGATTACAATAACCTAAGGATTAGCTACTTCCCATAAATAGTTACTTGCTCTTCATATCTAGACCCAACTTCAACAAAATCATACAAGACTCTCTACTCTTTAGGCTCTGCACAACCAAGGTAGGTGCACCTGAGGGATGAAAGATTTTTCAATTTGATATTTCATTCATGACTCACTCACTTCATGACACTTTGCAACACTACACATCCCTTATAGTAGATTTGGTCAAAATTCTTCTTAGATTTACAAATACTTCTTGCAATAGTAGCTAACTAAGACTTAGAAGTTAAATGCAAACAAGTGCTGACTAGCTTTCACATTCTTTAAATAATGAAGTAAAATTGATTTTGATTTAAGATTGATGCTTGTTCATGACTTCTCCATCTGTAGACTGAATTAATAGATCAATGCCTCATCCATTGGGATTTAGAGTCCATTCAATTTCTAGATCTAATTGACTACAATACAATCAATACTATCAATGATTCTCACAAAAAATCATTATTATAGACATCCTTCCTATTACCATGGAAACCCTATCAACTTAATTGAAGCATTTACTTATTTCATTGAATTAAAGGAAATAGTGAATTGACATACAACTTGATTTAATTGCATTCAATTGAATAAGGACAGTTCATCTTTGTATTAATTTCCTTTGAAAATTATATACAATTGAAACAAAACTTAGAATGACTCAAGATAAGACACCAAGATCTTGTGAGATTTATGTATTCTCATATATTTGCAAAGAAACACACCATAAAGTTTACACCAAGAAATTGGACCGAACAAAACTTAGTAAAAACAAAAATTATGTAATAAATCAAACCCTTTCTCTAGCCCTATAATCTCACTTATATAGGGTGAGATGCAACAAGCTTCAAGCATAGAGAACTGACAACTATCCTTTAGACAAAAGATATTTACATTTTTTACTATCATAAAGGGCAAAAATTTGTGCAACAAAAAAAATTTACATCATAACATTCTTTTTGGTGGGCCTATTTTCTATTACACTTTCAAATGCTACAAATTTCATGATTGGCTCTTTTACTATTTTGACTCCTCAAAATATGTAGCTGTTAGGTTTGCTAATGATGTGTTTGGATTTGATTGTTGCATATTTACTTCAATTCATGGCTCTCCATTGGTATCATTATGAACTGATATGACAACAGTTATATTAATTTCCTCTTCTACCAAGTCATTAGCTCAGATTTCTATGTTAGAAACTACAGTCAACTGCTCACTTTTGTCCTCTTCTTCCTTTTGATCTCTTGATGATGTGTCAATAATCTATATTTCATCTTGTTCCATTTCCTCATCATCATCAGTCTCAACTTCTTCTAACTACTTTGCATCAACTAATTCTACCATCCACTTGTCAAAAAGTGTGTCATTTGGCCAATTAAATTGTAGAATGTCCTACTATTTATTTATAACATCTTCTAAATTTTTATCAATCTCAACAAAATCTTGTCTTAGAGAATCAAAGAATAATTGTGCTTTTACAATTTCCTCAGTTGTGGCTGCCCACCATGCATTTCCTCTTTCATTTATAACATCATTCATTCAGAAGCAAAATAAATCATCTAATTCTTGGGTCCACTCTTCCTTATTTTTCAATTAATTTTTTTTATCTATACCAAGTGGGAATAGTCTAAAATTGACACTCTTATATTTATCCAGATAGCTAATGATCCTTCTTTGTAAGCCAACTCTTTTATCATCAAATTCTGAGAGATCATTGGCAACATCATAGGTCTTTTCTATATATTCATGTGATAAACTGGTGACAGAAAAAAACAAAAGAGTAACCTCTCTATTCCTTTTACTCTATTTTTTGACAATTGGCTTCAAGGCTTCATCATTTTCCTTTATCTCCTCCCATATATTTTTTTTCTTTGCCAATTGCTCATAAAATGAGGGCCAATCAACTTTATTAACTAAATACGTGAGAGTTTTCCTTTGCTTATCCTCATATTGTACATCCAATTCCACATGCAATGCCCATAATTTACTCTTTTCTTCTTCAAAGTCTTTTGTAGTATAGAATTGTGGCCTTTGTGGTGTATCTAGAATTTCAATGAGAGGAGTGGATTTAAAAGGCTCCACTAGTGGGTGAGGATAAGTGATTCTGGGCTTGGTGGATTATCCCATCAATTTATTCTCTAATTCAATCCTCTTTTTAACTTCATTATTATATGCAGCTAGAACCTTCTCATATTTTTCTTGTAGCTCCAACTTTTCCTTTTCATCTCTAAGAGTTGTGGCTAAAGTAAAGTGGGCTGATCCAACACCCAAATGTGTAGCTTCTACACTAGTAGTTTCTTCAACTCTCTTCACAATTAGGTTGCCTATCAACCCAATATCATCAGGCTGGGAAGAGTCAGTCCTAGATCCTTTCCTTACTAACCAAAGAACCAAGGCTTCCTAGCCATTGCTAAGTTTAGCACCTTTTATTTATTTCCTCCCTTGATCCTCTATACTTAGTCTATTTGCAACAGAATTAAAAACCAAAGTATTTTTTATATCCCAATTGGGTAGCAACAAAACACTGAATGCTTTTACCATTTGTCTCCTCTCTTTAGGGGTTAGATTCTTAAATTCTTGCATCATTTCTTCTTTGACCTGATTTTGTGCATTTGCTTCCTCCATTTCTAGATTCTCTATTCTTAGTTTAATGCATCTTTCTTCAAACATTCTAATGTTTTTTCTTCAACTAAATTGATAGAAGGCTCTAGATTTAACAAAATCATCATCAGAGATAAACTCATGGCAAGCTTGTTCCATCACAAGGTCCAACTCCCTCCCTCTGTAATCTTCCATAGTTAATTCAAGGCTTGGTATTGGAGGTTCTTGAGGATTCCCTCTTCTAACTCCACTTGATTAATGAATACTCCCCCTTGGGATCCCAACTGCTCCATCTACTCCCAGTGAGTTGTTCATCTCCAATTTGTAATGGGGATTGTGTAGGTGAATATTCCTCAATGTGAGGTGTTTCTTCCTTTATTATTTTCTGCCTCTTAGGTGAGGGCTCATTAGGTCTTTCTTCAAGAATAACATTGGTTGATCCCATTGCCTATTTTCCTTTATCTATAATGGCTCTTTTATTTTGGATCACATTATAGCCAGGTCTCTTCTAGACAACCAACTACCTTGATCCTACTATAGGAGTGAATGACAATCTCCTCATGACCTCTCTTTCTTTTTCTAGAAAATAATTGATAAAAAATAGTTTCTTTTCATTCATGACCTCCATGATTTCAAGAAAATTAGTCATGAGTTTATTCAACCTATCTGCCTATGTTTTTGCATCAGCAAGAGGCTTTTGATTATTATCAAAATAATGGATGAATTCCAAAACTCTAGAATAAACTCTCCATTTCTCTTTCATGATCTCTTGTTCTTGCAAAGTGAACTCATTCCTTATTATATCCTTAGGGAAGTAAGGTTCATGTTTTTTGGAGCCAACTTTAGCCCTTAGTCTAAACATATCAAAAAATCCCTCAATATCAAAAAAATGGGAATAAGGCATAGCCATCTTGTAGTGGTCCAAGATTTTATACAAAAAATAACCATCCACATTTTGTAATTATAAAATGGTGGGCTATAGTGCAAGTGGGGAAAATTGAACCTCTATTTCTTCTCACCAAATATTCCTCCTCTAATCCACCTATTTGCCACAACATCTCATTTATTCCCACCTTCAGAGGTACTTGGTAGGGTAATACATGAGTGGTATTCTATAATCCATAAACCCTAAAAACTATTAAAATAGGTTATAGTATGATATCAGCCCAATTATGTGACACTTTCAAATTAGAAGGATTATCCATAGGTCTAATAAAATCCAACAGTGCCTTGGGGCTTCTGAGATTCTCCCTTAATAAGAGGCTTCTCAATTCAGAGACAAAATATCAATCGAACTTAAAAAACTAGCTTTTTTTATATCCCCAATCATATCTACACTCCATAGCTAGACTAGCAGAGCCTCCCGTTCATGCTCTCTATTCAAAACCATCTCCTTTTCAAAATATGAAACTCCTTTAAACAAGAACATGTGCATCAACAATGAGTAGTGGCTAAAGGTCATTTCTACCTTGTTCTTGGCAATTCCAACCAACCCTATATGGATTTCTTCTACTATATAGGATGTAAAATCAAAAATAATATCCACCCTAAAAGAAGAAATCTGAGCCACCATATACATAAATTTTACTAGCATAAAACTTTATTCATCCTTGCCAAAAACCCTACATAGAGTCATATATATTTTGAGGGCTCTAGAGGTGAAAAATTCCTTCTCAAAAGGCTCTTTTGTAGATATTGTAACTACTAGAAAATTTCCAATTGAACCCAAGTGTACCCTCAATGCACCATGCCTGACCCTATACCTCTTAGATAAATATTCCTTCTCTAGTCCTAGCAAGTCAATGGGTACATGATAATCTAAAAATGGTTCTAAACCAAAAACCTCCCAAATTTCTTCAACATTTACTTGTACTAGGCATTCCCCATATATTCTTCTTACTATCCTAACTACTGGGTCATAATTTTGGGAAATGGCCATGAGTAGGTTAGAATCCATAAAAACACAAGGAACCACTAGTTTTCCCAAATCAAAATTCCAAATGTTTCCAGGGGGAGCAAATAGTTTTCTTTCTAAGAACCACTTATGAAAAAGATGGAGCCCTATTTTGGTTGTAATTGCATCCCTAACCCAATTCCCTCTATCATATAGGCCATCAACAATCTTAAGCCTAGGGTTTATAGGAATTAACTTTTTCACTTGGGCAGACTCATTTGTAGATTCGAGCAACAGTTCAAGAAAATCATCATGTATATTTCTACTAGTGTAAACTACTTTTCCTGAGAAAACCTTCTTTGGAGGCATGTTTACTACTAAGACAGAATACCAGAATTCTTCACTCTCTAATGGATTCAAATACTTAGTTGGCTAAATGTTTCTCTTTCACTACAATTCTATGACACACTGTGAATACTAGAAATTCTTTCATGCTCTAACCACACCAGGAATGATTCTTCAATAGCTTTGAGCTCTTTAAAAGTCTAAAATTTATTTGTGTAGAGAAGAAGTGAAAAAATCTTTGCAATATACTCTATGTTTGGTTCACACGAGGAGAATTCAATCTTCATAAATGAATCATAAGGAGAAACAGGCTGGCATCACCTTCTATTTTTAAAATACAACATCAATTCCAAAAAATCTGACAATCCAAAAAAAAATATGAGTGACTCACTTTTCGCTTGCCAAGTTGGCATTCTATGCAATCAATTATCTCCATGTAAGCTTTTCTCTCTACTATTGGTAACTTGAACTAGACCCACTGGCACTCGCAAACACATGTCACACTCTTGCTATGTCACTATGCATAAACATCAAGCAACTCCTACATGCGACATAGTGACCATCATTGATGTACGTACACTTTACAAAAAAATTGGTGGGTACTCCTATTTTCCCTTTGGTCATCATGTAGCATGTGCTAAAAATTGAACAAGTGTTCATAGAAACATGACACCTGTCATTGATGTATCTTTGATTTGATAGCTCCAAAAAACATGTGTCCTTCTCCTAAGTGAAAATCCATGTGGCATATGACATGGAATCATTTTGACATGTTGGCAAAGCATTTATAATAATTATCCTTTTGGCGTTGCTTTGTGAATTCGAGTTCCACCATGTTTTTTTTTCATGGGAAGGCGTTACATCATTACCGGTGTGAAGATCTTATATTTTTTGATTGCTACTTAATGACCACCATATTCTTCAAGGGAATCTGGTAACATGAAATTTGCATGTTCCATTGTTGTTATTGTATTTACTGCTCTTGACATTCCATAATGTTCAGATGACTCACTAATGATGAAAAACTTTATGGTGCCTATCTTACATGTTAATCCCACCATTTTTTACTTTTATAGGAAGGTGATATGCCGTTACTAGTAAAAATCATGATTTTTCTAGTCACAACATAGCAACCACCATGATTCTGTAGAAAATTGGCATCATGAAAAGAAAAATAGCACTTTCTTATTTTGGTAGATCTTATACTGCACCTGACATATTTGACTACTCGTCATCCTGGCAAAGCTTATTTATGACAAACAAAAATTTGGCACCATATCCACTTTTGGGCCTATCATGTTTCACTTTTGTGGGAGATCATCATGTCGTTACTAGTGAACCCTCTCATTTTTTGGTCGCGACATAGTGACCACCATTGATCTTGGAAGATTTAGCAGCCTAGGCATTTTACCTTGAAACCATGCTTAAAAACTGAACTAGGGCCCACTTGATCACCATGTCACATGTGGGTAAAAGCACAGATCTGTGTCACTGTTCAGGATACCAAAACCTATTTTAGTCAAATTTTGTTTCTTTATCAAAATTCATTTTTTTTCAAAAACTAAAAATACCCTTTAATATATCTCAGATTCAATATCATCATTATATTAATTTTTGAGTTTTTTGATTAGTTATAATATGTTATAATTTCAAAATATTATAAGTCGATATTTCAACATTTTAGAAGATGCTCACTTAAAAAAGGAAAAACAATAGTAAATAATATCAAAAAAACTAAAAAATTATATTTATCTCTAGAGGAGAGAGTCCTCTTCATGAATATGTGATTTTTTTTCAAAAAGGTGTAGATTTGATTGGGAAGTTTTGACAAGAGGAAAAAATTATTGCCTTCCAAGAAGGTCAAGCTTGAGTACTTATAACAAAGAAAATATGGATCAAAAATAATTTTTTCTTTTTTTGTTCCCTAGCTATACATGTCATCTATAAGATATTTTCAAATCAAAACAATAAAAGATGATTTGCACATTTTTTTTGACAGGAACTACACCCTATATTTTTTATAGTTAAAAAAAGGACTTCAAAATAAAAGAAATGAATAAATTCTTACTCAAAAAAAAAAATTAAATGATAGGAATAAAATTCATCCAATTCTACACATTTCATCAGTTTACATCATCTTCAAGTTCTAAACACAAATACCATTCTTTTTGTCATTAATGTTGAGCTGTCACATTCTGATACCTTGTTTCTTCATAAAAGGTGACATAGGTTTGTGCTTTTACCCATGTATTAGAAACCATGCAAATTCTTATAATGACTTGGTGCCTACCATAGATTTCAAAGAGATCTGATGGGGTGGAATTTTTGGGGAACTATGGAAACAAAATAGAATTTCTTAAAAGGTTCCCAAAAATTATATTTTATTTCAAAATAATTTTCTTGCTCGATTTTCAAAGGTGAAACAGATGACACAAAGGGCTTTTTAAGGGCATAAAACTTATTTAAATTAGGGGTTTTCTTAGGGTAAACCAATTTTAATATGACCAAACCATAATTTGCACATTAAAACAAGGAATTCATAGCAAAGAAAGTTCAAGAAATGACAAGGAAAAAACATGACCAATAGGTTGGATGGCTATGTAGGTAGACATAGCCTAAGTTTTGGGTGAACCACATTAAATTTATGTGTTATCTATGTTCTTATGGTTTTCTTCTTTTGTTTCTACATTTAACTATTTATTCATATATTGGTCTAGATCTATCAAATCCTAACAATTGGTATCAGAGCAAGGTTTGTTGTTGTGGATCGATAGGACTTTCAGATGTAAGTGGGAGCAATGGAGGATTCCAAATTCAAGATTAAAAAATTCAATGGCCAAAATTTTAAGTTATGGAAAATGAAAATAGAAGATTATATGTATTAGAAGGATCTATGGAAGCCATTAGAAATGAAATCTAAGAGACAACAAGAAATCATAGATGAAGATTGGAAGATCTTGAATAGGAAGGCACTAGGATTTATTCAATTGTGCCTTGTGCCATCTGTAACATTCAATATATCAAAGGAAAAAATTATATAGAGTTGATGGAGACACTGGCTAAGTCATATGAGAAAACCTCAGCTTTGAATAAGGTATTTCTTATGAAGCATTTATTAAATATGAAAATGGGTTAGGAAGGATCTATGGTGAATCATTTAAATGAGTTTAACATAGTCACCAATCAATTTTCATCCATATAAATTTCATTTGATGAAGAGGTTAGGGATTTCTTAATTTTATGTTCTTTTCCAAAAAGCTAGAATAGCTTGATTATGGTTGTAAGTAACTCTATCTTTGTTTCAAATAATTTGAAATTTGATGAAGTTGTTGGTATTATCCTAAGCAAGGAAATGTGATAGAAAAGCACAAGTGAAACTTCAATCTCATTAGGTTCTACATTGAATGTGGAGAATAGAGGAAGAACAAATAAAAGAGGAAAAGGCCCTTCGCATGACAAGTCGCAAGGGAAGTAAAAGAAAGGACATTCTCAGTCTAAAGGAAAGAAATATTGTTGGTACTATGGAAAACTTGTTCACCTAAAGAAAGATTTCTCATATCAAAAAAATAAACAAGGAGACAAAAATGTAGATGATAGTAAGGAAGCTAATGTTGCAAGTAATGATTTACAAGATTCTTTAATCTTATGTTTAGATAATGCTAATGATTCCTGGGTAATAGATTCTAGGGCCTCATTCCATGCTACACCCCATAGGAAATATTTTTAAGATTATGTTCAAGGTGATTTTGGATAGGTATATTTGGGTGATGATGATCCCTATCCTATTGTTGGAAAAGGAAAAATAAAGATAAAGTTGCCAAACAAAAATGACTAGATGTTGTAGGAGGTAAGGCATGTCCCTAATTTAAGAAAAAATTTAATTTTTGTAGGACAACTGTGTAGTGAAGGTTGTGTAGTCATGTTTAAGAAAATGTTTGAAAGGTAACTAAAGGTTCATTAGTAGTAGCTAAAGGTGGAAAGGTTGGCACATTGTACTTGTGTATTGGGAACACTTATTCCACTTTAGTTGCTACTATAAATGTTGTAAGAACAAATTCAATTGTTTGGCACCATAAGCTTGGGCACATGAGTGAGAAAGGGATGAAAATACTTCACTCTAAATATCTTTTTCCAGGGTTCAAAAATATTGATTTAGATTTTTGTGAAAATTATGTTTATGGTAAATAGAGAAGACTCAGATTTCTCAAAGTTGGAAAAGAGAAGAAGAGTGAGAAATTGGAGCTAGTGCACTTAGATGTGTGGGGACCAGCTCAGGTATCATTTCTTGGTGGCTCTTGTTACTATGTTATTTTTATTGATGACTCGACTCATAAGACATGGGTGTATTTTTTGAAGCAAAAATTAGATGTCTTTGAAACTTTTAAGAAATGGAAAGCTTTGGTTGAAAATGAGATAGGAAATAAGCTAAAGTGTCTTAGATCAGATAATGGAGGTGAGTATTGCAGCAAGTCCTTTGAAGATTATTGTTCTATTAATGGAATCAAAAGGAAGAAGATTATCCTAAGAACTCCACAAGAAAATGGTGTGTCCAAGAGGATGAATAGGATGTGAGGCCTCACCCAATCCATCATAGTACCAATGAAATAATTGTATTATGGTGATTTTAATCCTATGTATTGATACACTTCTGAGACTGTAGGGTTATGTTATTTTTATATCTGCATTTTGATGATCTATAATTACTTCTGCATATTATGACCTAATTGATACATTTAATGATTCTACTCATGTTTTAAGAAATTGAAATTTCTTTAATAGAAATTGAATAGTAGAAATGCTTGTAATGTAAGAATGTAATGTTTAAAGTGGAAATTAGAGTTAAAAGATTAATTTTTCTATGCTTGAGACCTAACCCGCATACCTAGGGATTCAATAGTTGTGGATTCAACATCTTGTCGCAATGATAAAAATAGACTATGAAGCTATTTAAGATATTAAATTGACCATGTAATGATAAGTAAAGTTTTATGTTATAGTATTTTGAGCATTTTACATGGAAATTATTAGAAAAAGTAATTTAATTTAAAAAAATGAAGTATGGAACTCAAATGTTGAATGTGATATGTAAGTTTTGATATTTTAATATTTTGAAGGTTATATTTGAAATGATTAAGAAAGGGAAAGTTAATTTGAGATGATGAAATATATGCAAGTCTAATGTTGAATGAGATAATGATTATTTCACTTATGTACTTATTGTTTACATGATTTTCTTGGACTACTGATGCTTGAGTTTAGTATGCAAGAATTTGACCATGGGATTAACGGGGAATTAAGGCTCAAACTACTACAAACATGACATAGCCAAGGTTGAATCAATGGAAAAGATTCAAACCTCATTGTAATGTGTTTTATTTCGTATATGTGAATTGCATATGTGTGTAATAGCCTAGTTCATGCATTATTGTAAACAAGTCATTTTAATGTAATGTGATATTTTGTGTGTGTCACTTGACAGTTGTGTTGTCCATGTGGAGATGCCATGTCATTCAGGGTTGGTCAAGAAGTAACCTTACCTAAACCTAACCTCGATGAAGAACCCAAGTTAACCTCACATAGAAAAATGCCATGAGGAGTCTCAATCAAAGGAAATGCGAATTATGACTTGGCTAGGGTTTTTAGGGGTCATTAGGTGGTCCCTAAGTGTCTTTTAGGTGAAAATAAGTTACCCAAGTGATAGTACATCATGTCAGGGACCTAATTTTGATCATGTGAGTGCCTAGATAGCCTAGGGAGCCCCTTCACCCATGCATTCTTCCATCAATTCGAATTTGGAGTTGTCTTATCCATGTTCCAACTAAGTCAAAAATAGAAAAGAGGAGACAAGTTTGTAAGAAGTAGTGTCTTAGTGTTTTTGCTAAAATAATTTAGTGGGAAGGCTTTATTAGAGAGTCTTGGCCAAACTATTGGGGTGTCTACCCACTCTCTAATTTTAGAGACAGTTAGGTTGTGGAGGGAGATGAAGGGAGCTCTTCTACAACTATCCTTACCCTAGCTTGGACCAAGGTTGGTGACTTAAACATGTTCTTTTATTCCTTTTCTTTAGTATGGGTAAGAAAATCTGCAAGTGTGAAAAGTTATCAATGGAGTATGCATTGCATTTGTCAATCTTGTGTTATGAGCTTGTTATTGTGTTCGGAAGAAGTGAATGTGTTTTGTGCTTTTGAGATCCTTTCTTGGGGTTGTTTTGTTGTTCTTCATTTGTTTGTTTTTTTTCTTGTTTGAATGTGAGTGTTGATTGTGATTATGGGAGTGAAGGCTTCACTCACCCTTGGGAGGGCAGAGAAGCCTTGGGTGAAGGGCATAAGTTGGGCTTGACATTGCAGGTGAGAAAGAAAAAAAAAATTTACCTCATGATGAGGTTGTTATTATCATGGAGCATGGGCTCCATCATGGCCATGAATCTTGTTGTTTGGGAGGTACAAGGAGGTTTGGTGGATGAGGAGAAGATGGTTGTTTTGGAGGCCTTGAGAGGCAATGTAGTGATAGTATGTTGTTTATGTTGTGGTGGCCTTGAGAGGTAAAATGCATTGGCAATATGATACTTATGATGTTAGAATTTATCCTCCTTGAAGAGCCCACCTTCACCCAACGTTTTATGATTCCAATGGTGAATCATTGTACAAGCTATGGAAGGGTGTTGATTTTGTTGTGTTGTATCTTCATACAAAATTTTGTGATGTATGTGTGAATCTCGGTTTGAGCCTTGTTCCCCTAGCGTGGGGGTGGTCTCTTTGAGGCCTATGGTTGGGTGGAAAGCACCCATGGTCCTTGTGGTTTCTTTGTGATTCATTTGCAGATTTGTGCCCAAGGGAGCAATGAAAATGGCTTGGAATGACCACCTTGCAGATTGATGTTTGGATGAGAAAACTTGACATTGTGCCCCTCCTTTGTGAAGGAGGATTCACTAGCTTGTTCATGTTCTCAATGATCATGATGATCAGTGTTCATGTTACTCATTGTTCATGTCTTTCAAGGATCATGTTTCATATGATTTCAAAAGGTCTCATGTTGTCTCATTGTGATGAAAGGAGATTGTATCATTGTTACCTAATGTGTATGTAGAGCAAATAATGGAAAATGTTGCATATGTATGTTCCTTGTTAAGATAAGGTCATGAGTTATGGTAGAGTAGAATACCTTGGCATCATTGTTCCATTGGATAATTTTGGAAGGAATATGTCAGTTAGTAATGTGGTTGAAAGAAAAGAAAGCTACTTCCTATTGTATTTAGTTGTGATTGTGGAATCAATTAGAAAATTGTATATTGTTGATCTTGTATGGAAATATGTTCTCGTATGGAAACACTGATTGTGAAGGAAGACATGTTGAAATCTGATGTATAAGTTTCTGCACATATGAACTTCTCTTGTTAGTTAAAGCCAAACCTCACAAGGACTTTACATAGGATAATCCTTATAACATTATGCAAGGTAGATTTAGAAAAATTCATTGTAAGTTTCACAATTAGAGATTTGAGACATTCTTTCTTATTAGAAACATTTCATAGATTATTGTGAGGAAGTTTCTTTTTTGTTGATATAGTTGTCTCAATTTGAAGCATAAGTGATGGGCTTGTAAGATCCTATGTTATCACAAGAAAGCATCATATTGTTAATGGAACATTGTATATGCATGGTAGATAATGACATTAAGCAAATTATTAGATTATGATTTAAATGGGAAGAAAATTAAATCTAATAACTTTATGATGAAACTCACCACTAGAACTCTAAACCTGAATGTGCACATTTTCTCTCTGGAAAATGTATGGAAGGAAGAAATAAAGTTTTGACAAGAATACAGAGCAATATTATAATAAAAAGAATATCCCTAGGATCATATGCACAAATCAATAATAAGAGAATAACTTGACATAGGGAAATCCCCACACTGGCTAGCTCTTAATCATGTAAGAGAGCTTCTCATTATACCTGTGACCCTTGTGTCACCATCCTAGAAAAGAAAATACAAAGAAATATATATAAAAATTTACAAGCTCACTAACTTAGACCACTTAACTTTCAAGACTCAAAAAAAAAGATATAAGATAAATAAAGGACATAATAATGAGGGGACTCCCCAAGGTCGACCACCTTGGGAGCCTCCCCATCACGTATCCCCACCCTCTCACATGGAAACTAGGTGCCAAGCATAGTTTAGTGGGAAAATCCAAATAGGGCACTGATTTGACTAAGGGATCGAATGCATCCTACATCATCCAACCACAAAAAAATATGATTACAGCTATGTGTCCTAGGTAGTCACGTGGACCTAGGAAGGATAAGCAGTGAAGAAAAAGTCAAATCAAAGCCTTAAACTAATTCAGACACCAGCTATAGGAGGGTAAGTTAGGTAAGTACTCCTCTATTTAAAATTATTTTATTAAGAGAAGAACGCAATTGTCTTAGTCATTAGAGCTTAAGTTTTGCAAGAGTAGGTAAAGTTGTGAGATTAGCATGGGGAAAAGTAAGATAGGCCCCAATTTTAGAGGTAGGAATCATTATGTGGGATAAGTATTAATGCTTGGATTGTAGTATTGTTTTAGGCCAGTATTATTGGATGAATAAGCATGTCAGATAGGATTAGGGAGTTAAGAAGAAAGTTAGTGAGTTGTGTGGGAAAGTAGTTAGGTAGGATAAATATATAGAAGTATTAGGAAGAATGGTGGGAAGTTAGTAGGTAAATAGGATTGTTTCTTTATATATATTTTATGAAAAGTTGATATTAAGAAATGTTTTTTATTAATGTTGAGTTAATGATTATAATGCTTTATTTTAGTGAAAGGGTATGTAGAAATTTGGTAATGAAAGAATTAATTGAGGATATAGAAAAAATTAATATCTTTTTAATGAGATTTGAAAATTATAAATAATTAAATATATTGAAAACGTAATCATAACTCCCTAGATGATTATGGGTACTCTTCAAGTACTAAGTTCGTAGAAGGAAGTTGATATAAAAAGAACATTAGATGCATGCATGCCTAGCTATTTTTAGAATTAGATAATTAAGTAAATAAAATTAAAATGCTAGAATGAATAGAAAGTAACACATTATAGTAATTGGGAGTATGAGTAATTATCAATTGAATTAAATACCTAGTCCAAGGACACCAATTTAGTTAACAAAGGATAAATATAAGAATTTCAGTAAATAGCTATACTTATATCCTATTAAACTTGAACAAAATCAGACATAGATTGTAATACGTAATCACATATATACATATAGTAAGATGACCTGAGATCAGGGCATCTAGAAAAATTAGAGACATATCTTCAATTCACAAACTATTATCGCAACTACATGGATACAAAATTGACAGGGATAAGATGTGAAATCAGAAAGATAATATTTTCTAGTTATAACTTAGACTTCCAAGGAAGGTTAGAAAACTAACCAGATTTCCCTAGAAACTTGAGGTACTAAATGAAAGCAAATTCTTCGTCATAACTAAATTAATTATCTCCCATTCAATGACTAAATAAAGTAACATTCCGATAATATCTAAGGATATAAGTTATTATATTCCTGACATCTCATAGTCTGATAGAATACTCATAACAGATTATGGGTCTTCTTATGTGCTATCCTTAGTTCATCAAATAATAATAATAATAAAATATTGGTTGTGTTTTATCTCATAAATTTTGGGCATGACATAGGATAATCATGGAATGTGCAAGGAGCATGAGATTGCATGTTGGGCCACCACTTCATTTATGGGTAGATGTTGTAAACATTGTTGTCTATTTGATAAAAAGAAGACCTTCAACTCCTTTGGATGGTGGTATTCTAGAGGAAGCATGGATTGGTAAAATGGTAAATTATCCATTTGTGAAAACTTTTGGTTGTGAAGCTTTTGTCCATGTTGATAAAGAAAATAGAACAAAGCTTGATGCTAAATCTCAAAAATGTACCTTCATTAGATATGCATTAGATGACTATGGTTATCGGTTATGTGATTTTGACAATCTGAAAATAATTAGAAGTAGAGATGTTATATTCAATGAGAAGGTCATGTACAAAGAATAGTTGCAGGAAAAGAAGCATAAATGGTCAAATAAGACTATTTGGTTTTGGATGAGACTCCTAAAAAAGAAATGCCACTGGTATATGATGCTTAGCAACAATAGGTTATTCCAAAAACCTATAAAAAAAAAAATAGTAGTAGATGATGCTCAGCAACAATAGGTTATCCCAATAGCTCTTGTAAGTGTTTGATTTTCTACTCGGTTGAGTAGACCTCTTGAAAGGTTTTCTCCTTCTTTATACTTTATTTTATTGACAATTTCTAGTGAACCAGAGGAATATAAAGAGGTAATATAGGTAGATGCCAGAAAACAATGGAAATTGGGCATGAAAGAGGAGATGGACTCCTTGTTAAAAAATAAGACTTGGGACTTAGTCCCTTTACCTGAAGGAAAAAGAGCCTTGCCTAACAAATGGGTTTATAGGCCGAAGGAGGAAGATGGAGGAAAGAAAAGGTATAAGGTCATACTTGTGGTAAAATGTTTTGCATAGAAAAAGGGTATAGATTTTGATGAAATATTCTCCCCTGTTGTAAAAATGATTCAATTAGAACTATACTAAGTCTTGTTGCTACAAATGACTTGCATCTTGAATAGCTAGATGTGGAAATAACCTTTCTCTATGGATATTTGGAGGAAGAAATTTACATGCAAAAACCAGAGGGATATGAGGTCAGGGGTAAGGAGAATGTGGTGTGTAGGTTAAGGAAGAGTTTGTATGGCCTAAAATAGGCACCCCGGCAATGGTAATTTGATAGTTTCATGGCCAAACAAGGTTACCATAGATGTCATTTGGACCATTGTGTATATTTTAAGAGATTGGATAATGGGAGTTACATTATTCTGTTACTCTATGTTGATGAAATGTTTGTTGTTGGGTCTAATATGCAACAAATAAATGAACTTAAACAAAAACTAGCAAGGTCATTTTCTATGAAGGATTTGGGTGCTACTAAGAAAATCCTTGGTATGAGGATCAAATAGGATAGGAAAAATAGAACCTTTAATTTGTCCCAAAGTGTTTATATAAAGAAGGTGTTGAAAAGATCTAATATGTAGGATACAAAAGTAGTCAGTACACCTTTGGCTAGTCATTTTAGATTGACAAAGGAAACGTTCCCAAAGGCACAAGAAGAGATAGGTGAAATGTCTAACATTTTGTATTCATCAGCAGTTGGTAGTATGATGTATGCAATGGTATGCACACAACCAGATATTACTCATGCAGTGGGAGTTGTTAGTAGGTATGAGTAATTCAAAAATGGAACATTGGAGTGTTGTCAAATGGATACTTCAATATTTGAGAGATACTACTACAAAGGCATTATGTTTCATAGGATCCAGTTCTACTCTGAGTGGATTTCTTGACTCTGATATGGCAAGAGATGTTGATACAAGGAGGATTACTATAGGGGTATTTTTTATTTTAGGGGGTACTGCAATCAGTTGGATTTTTAGATTGCAAAAGGTTAATTCACTTTTAACCACTGAAGTTGAGTTTGTAGCTACTATGGAAGCTAGCAAGGAGATGATTTGGTTACAATGTTTTCTGGAGGAATTAGGTCAAAAGTAGGAAGATCACCCATTGTATAGTGATAGACAAAGTGCCACTGATCTTGCAAAGAATTTTTATTTTCATTCAAGGACAAAGCACATATAGCTTAGGTACCATTTTATATGGTCTATTTTGAAGGATGGCGAATTACAGTTTGAAAAGATTCACACAAGTGATAATCTTGTAGACATGTTCATGAAGATAGTCCCCAAGGAGAAGATGGTTTCTTGCTTAGCTTTTATTGGGATTGTTGACTGATGATCATGGAGTTAATACACAACAAAGTCTTTTATCCAGCGGGAGCCCCATCTAGTAGCAATATTGGTATAGGGTTAGTCTCCAAGTGGGAGATTGTTGTCTAGGGTGGAGTCTGATCAATCCCCAAGGTGGAGATTATTAGTTTGTGGTGACTCGTTAGAGAAGTAATATACATACTTCATAATTCTTTGGGGTTTGGGGCATCGCCTCAAAAAAAATTGCTCCTATTTTATCATGCCTTATCTAGATAGGCATATTGTAACCCTAAAGTGGGAATATATTATATAAAATAGTTTAGGGTTAGGGATTGTAGTAATGTTATGTATAATGAGATAGGTTGCTCTTGCAGTTGTATTGAGCTATAAGGGTTTTTACTATAATCATTAGATAACAAGAAAGGTTGGATGGCTATGTAGGTGGACGTAGTTCAAGTTTTGGGTGAACCACATTAATTTTGTGTGTTATCTGTATTCTTATGGATTTCATATTTTGTTTTTGCATTTAATAGTTTATTCATATATTGTTCTAGATCTATCAAATCCTAATACTATCCCAACCTAGGTGCATAATATGATCCTCATAACCCTACTAATACTAATTTCTTGTCTCTTCTTGGATTTTTTTTTTTAAAACTACCTAAACTAATTGCATATTTGGATAACCTCTTGAATGTTACAAAAATACTTCAAAATCACTTATCACTTCTTTGGACTAATAAGGTGGACTATACCCTACTACCCATTCCACTCACTTCCCAACTTGAGAAATACTCATTACATCACCTCTTGAACATATTGAAACACAATAAATCAAAAAATGGTTCCCTTGTGTGGAAAACTCATTCAGAGTAATACCTATGCCTCATTTTCATGTGATCTTCACACACACCTTCATTGACTTGGGTGATCACCCTAGTTCTTTAGCTCTTGTAAATTTATTCTTTTATTGAAGGATACATAAAGTGGGATGAACTTTAAATCATTAAAATCTCACAAAACTCAAATGGATTGTTCAATATTATCTTAGACCAGTCAACTCTGTATCAAAAAAATTAATTAAAAAGTAAGTTAAATCAATGCAAAAGCATGAGAAGAAAATTATTTTCTGAAAGCATAAGCAGATTCAATGAATTTTAGATAAGATACCAAACATAATTTCCCAATTTGACTCAATGCACCTTGGAAACACTTTGGTCTTGCAAGCACGAGAATACTCTTAATGCTACAAGGGTGAAATGCAATCTCGAGTTTCATTTAACAAACTAACTAAGTTGATATAGATGACAGTTTGGTGCCATGATACACTATTTGAAAGATGTACCATCGAGAAACTTTAAATTGAGAAACATTGCAAGAATTTTCTCCAAGCAAGATGGAGTCGCCAAATGGGATATCCCAAAAATAAGCTACATGATTGTAGGCCTTCCCAAGATAGTCCTTTTGCACTTAATAATTCTCTGATACCTCTCACAAGATATGAGATATTGGCATCCAAAAATGGTTGTCTGATTTGACTTAATGTACTTTGGGAACACTTTGGTGCAGCATGCACTAAAATTTTATTGATGCTACGTGGGAAAAATAGGGTATTCAATAATGTTTACTCAACCAACTAGAGTTGATGGAGCTTGCAATTTGGTGTCATGATGAACCTTTTGAAATATGTACCATTAAGAAACTTTTAAGTGAGAAACATTGCAAGAATTTGCACCAACCAAGATGGGGTCACCAAGTGAAAAGAAAATGGAATATCTTGAAACTAGCTACATCCTTGTTGGACTTCATAAGATGGTCATTCTTTACTTAACAATTCTTTGATACCCCTGACAAGGTATGAGATATCAACATTTGAAAATATCTTTCCAATTTGACTTTGTGCACCTTGGAAACACTTTGATGTACCATGTGCCAGAATTTATCTCTGAGAAAAAAAATAGGTTTACCTGTCTAAAGCTAATGGAGCTAATGGTTTAGCACCATGATGATAAATTTCAAAGATACACCATTGAGAAAATTTTAACCAAGGAGCATTGCAAGAATTTGCACCAAGAAAGATAAGGTCCCCAAATAGAAACCAAATGAAATATCCCTTAATTGAGATACTTAATTTTAGACCTTTCCAAGATGGTCCTTTTTTAGTTAACAATTATCTCATACCCCTCATGAGGTTTGAGATATCAGCCTCTAAAAATGGCTACCCAATTTGACCTAGTACACCTTAGGAAGAAAGAGAAATAAGGTCTCTAGAATAATTTACCAAGACAAATAATTTTGATGGAGATGAAAGTTTGGTGACATGATGAACCGTTTGATAGATGCACCATTCAAAAAATTTAAATTGAGTAATATTGCAAGAATTTGCACCAAGATATATGGGCTTGCCAAATAGAAACCAAATGAAATATCTCAAAAATGAGTTTTATGCCTTTAGGACTTCCCAATATTTTATTTCTACACTTATTTGATATCCCTTGCAAGGTCCAAGATATTGGCTTTCAAAAATGTTTGCTTGGTTTGAATTACTATGCGCATCTTGGGAATACTTAGGGGTAGCATGTGGTGGAATGTTCCTAATGCTACATAAGAAAAATTAGGTCTATAGTAGCATTTACATGGCCTACCAGAGCTAATGTAGCTGAATTTTTTATGCCAAGTAACTAGTTTGTACTCAAAACCCCAACTAGGTATCGAACTAGGCATATTTCCCATATTAGCCCTGCAAAAGCTGATTTTTGCTATTTTCTCCAAACTTTTTCAAAAACTCTCAAATAAAAAATTTTTTTAGATACTCTTTCATATGTTACATAAAAAATCCCATACCTTGATATGAATCCTTTGCAATTTACTATTTTCTGAGACCCCATTAGGCCACTTTTACAAAGAACTACTCTCTAAACTTTGAATCTAAACTTCCCACTTGGACTGATATTATAGTTTCACATAATAATAAAAATTGGCAATAATATTTTTTATTCCATCTTAATCATTACACTTTATAGAATTATTAGGCTTATTTGGTGCAATTTCATCAACAACAAGCTAGAAGTAGATAACATTAATTATGAACATAAAATCCACATGTGAAGTATAACCTTAATTTTATACATCAAAGACTTAATAATATTCATTTATACTTGAATTTAATGTAATAAAATCAAAAAATCACTAGATTATATATATATATATATATAATCTTTCTATTAATGTATATTTACAACTTAGCTCTTGGGAAAATTGATAGGAAAGAGCTAAGGTAAGAAAACCTTTGATCTTTATGTATTGAAATTCAAAAGTTAAATTTTTTTTTACTTACAATCCAATGAATGAACTAGATCTACTCTACCATTTTAGTCTCAACTATTACCTCATGGTCTAACTCATGAACCTTCCAAAGAGTCCTATTGTGTGGTTTTCCTCCATACTTGATCAAGTCAACATTTGATGCAATGACAAAGTTGATTTATTAATAATCTTTGTGTGTGTCTTAAAATATTCAACTAACTAAAACCTAGGGTTCTTCATATTGTAATGTGTAACTCATATAGTAGTCACAACCACTACTCCTATAGGGTGTTCTAAAGCTTTGCCATTTGTAATCGAGTGATTTGTTAGGCCAAATTTTTCTGCCCTATTATTTCTACATTATTCTTTAAAAGTTTCTAATAGTTATATCTTTTGAATTAGGGTGGGTAGTTTGAATTAAACCCTAGTATAAGTGTGAAATACCTCAAAAAATCTTAATTAGGGTTTTTTCTTATTAAATTTTGAAATCTTTAATTAAATAAGGTTATTTCCCTAACTCATGTCTTTGTTGTACCTATGGTTTTGTTTTGGTTATCCCATGTTCTGTAAATTGCCTTTTCTTAACCCTTGTGATGAGTTATTATTGTAACCACTGATCTCCTTTAAAATCCACAAAGGTTACATTCTCACAAAATAAAGATGCAATCTTTTTAACCAAAGTGAGAAAGTGAGGTGGTGAAACCTATCCTATGGGAATTGAGGAATACATAATTCAACAGTTTAACAACCCTCTGATCTTGACAAGATCAAAAACTCTTGCATTCTTGCATAATGAAGGTGTCTACTATTTAAAAAATATGATAATATGAGAGGTTGAAAAGTGTCCCTGTTGGCCCATATTATATTCAATAGCCTAAAGAATGAACACTTTCCTCAACAATAGATTCAGATGAAGATCTACAATCATTGTATCCTCACAAAGTCAAAGTGCAAGGTTTTTAACTAAAGTGAGAATGCGAGAAATCGACACCTGCAATGTGTGGGACCAGCTTGTGTTATGATTTACAAAAGGGATAACTTTAGCATAAGGTACCAGATGGAATTTTGTGATTCACTTTGAGAAATGAGTATGAAAAAGGTTAATAACTTCCCCCATCCATCAGATCAAGCAAAGATCAATGGTTTTTGCATCCTCACAAAATAAAGATGTTTGAAGTTTACCCAATGTGACAATGTGAGGACTTGCCATGTGTCCTCATGGCCCAATCTTTTAATACAACAATACATAGAGATCTTAACCATCTAGTACCAAAAGATCTACAGTGCTCATATTCTTGCAAAATAAAGATTCAAGGATTTTATCCAAAGTGATAATGTAAGGGAATGACATGGGTCTTAGTGGCCCCATTTCTTGAAATGAATGTTAAGAAAAAAAAGATGTTTCCTAATCATTAGATCTAAAAGGATCAAGGGACGTCATGTTCTTGAAACATGAAAATTTTCAAGTTTTAATTAAAGTGACAATATGAGAACTTGACATATGTCTGACTAAGTAAAAGGCGACATAGTGTTAAAATTTGAATTAGAGCCATTGGATTTTTCCCTGATCAATGACCAAATTTCAAATTCTTAGCATAACATGTTAAATTTGACTAATAGAGCATTAATGGTATTTCAAGGCAACCTCATGTGAATAAATTCTATGTAAAGTTTGTAATTCATTCCATGACCTATTACAAATTAAAAAAATATTTGAAGCATAGAAAAGAAGAGCTTGGATTTTTAGCTTCCATACGGTGATTTGGTGTGAACAATTTGTCTTCCTCAGATCAGACGATGTGTGTAAGTGCCATGATGTTGTAGTGAAGAGTTTTCATTTCCAAAATATTATTTGAATTGATAAAATGCCTCCTTGAAGGGATTCTTCTAGAAATATGGATTATCAACATAGAAATGTAAATGATGATTTTCTCGAACAAATGCCCCTTTCTACTAATGAAACAACAAAAGGAAAAGAATTGGTTCCCAAGGACCCTAGACTAATAATTGATAAGGTTTCTATGATAAGGGAAGTTGGTTGAGATATTTAGAGACATCAATGAGCAATTTGGAATTATTCAAAAAGTGATTTTCACTGAGAAATCACGATACACCATTTAGCAATGTTTGGGATTTCAACATTAGGAAGTTGGTTGTCCCTAGTGTTTTAAAACATGGACGATGATTTCCTAACAATTTTGGAAAAAAAAGTATGATCCTATGCTAAGGGTTGTGAAGAACGATGTTGGAGATAACCTTTTTTAGGGTAACAACTAAGGCAATTAGAGAAGTCTTTACATTGAAACTAACCATGCATTGCATGAAAAGATCAACTTGGATGATCTACAATCAAGATATGAGGCTTAGAGAGTATATCTTCAATGAGAACCATTACAAGAACATTTTGGAAAGGTAGGGCATCTTACACTTTTGACCTCTCACACCCCAAAGCCCTTATTAAAAAATTATTTCAATCCCAAGGTACTGGCCCTTTATATTTCCCTTTGCAAAATCTTTGGAATGGATGAGTAAGATCACATCCAAGGGTCTTGAGTTTTTATGATTTCTCAAAATTTGTAGTATGGTATGAGCTCTATTTTTATTTTTCATCTTACTTAGTTGTGGAGATACATAATGGACTAATAGGCATCAACAAGGGTAAGGTTGATAAGCCCTTTTTCTGATATTCATTTTTTATATACATGTGCTTATACAAGGGTGTTTATGTCTTTGCAAAAGACATGAAACTAGAGCTAGAAAAGAATAGAAAGAAGCTACCAGTTCATCTCTGGAGTGTAGTTATGACTTGGGAAGTCACAGATGATAGTTTTTTCCCTTTTGATAGATATTTTTCATTGAAGATGAGGATATTTTTGAGTGGAGATGAACCCTCAAATTCCTCAAACCTTACTGGACTTCATCAGGCCTAAACATCATGCTAAGGGTCTGAAGGTTAGTCACAACTTGAGAGACATTATCCCTTATTCAATTTCAAATATGTTCAAAGTAAACCTCATGTCCTACCATACCAAGTTCCCTTGAAAGTAGGAATTGTTGACTTATTATGGCAGGTTGGAGTACTTGAAGAAAGGGAATTGGTGGGAAGATCTAGAGGAACCATCTTTCCAAATTTTGTAGTCATTCACAATTTTGTGCTTACTAAAGGACGATGGAAACATTTGGGTAAGTTTCTTCACAAGTATCAAATGGCTCAATCTCATTATTGTTTTATTGATTCAAAAGGGTTCTATGAAATTTTCAAAGAAAGAACTAGGGCCAAATCATATGAGCAAATAATTTACTTTCCTAAATATATAATTAGAAATAAATTTTCTTTACAAGAGAAGGAAGTAAGGAAGGAAAAATGGAAGGTTTGTAGTAGGGTTATGAAATTTTTTAATGCCCTAGATAGGAAATATGACCCTTTGGCAGATATAAAATATTTGGGAGATAAAATAAATAAACTCATGGCCCATTTTGCTTGGATTATGAAAACCCTAAATGAAAAGAAGGAAATAAAAAACAAAGTCATACCCTAATCAAGCCAAGAAGGTAGAGAGGATATTGGCTAATAAACTTATAATTAGTCTAGGGAAATCTACCCTTTAGAGGAAAGAAAGATATGTAGTTGCCAGGAATGTGGAGACCTATAGCCTATACCAATGTATAAAAGGCAATATTAAGAGAGCCCACCATTGTCACTAGATATTGCAAAAAGGCATAAATTGGAGGAAGGATCTTCATCAAAGGCAAATGAACATTCCACATCTCAAACCCTTGTCCATTTTGATAGTGAGGAACCCTTGAGGGAGAAATTGAAATAGATAGGGGGTCATGATGATGTTTTAATAGCAGCATCATAAGTAGAGGAGGGGATGCATGAAGAATCTCCAATGTTGCTCTTAGCCCTCACTCTTGAAGACTTTAAAGGGAAAGAGATGGATCATGTTGTAGAATAGGTTTCCAAGAGATTCTTGGATGATGACAATTTTGTGAAATCCAGGGCCTTTATCCAATTTTTGTGGAGGAACAATATAGAAAATTTTGAGGCAAAATGTAAGAAGGAAAAGGTAGCACAACCTAGTAAACAAGAATTTTATATGGACGAGGAAATCAAATCTAGTTTGATGCAGTATTTTAGCCAAATGACCCCTTCAAGGGAAGATAATTTCTTAAGGATTTAGGTGTCTTTATACTCCAAAGTGGGACATTGCTAATGCAGTGATGTTTGATACCATAAGGAAGGAGAGAGAAACAAAATTTAATACTAAGGAAGAGGTCAAAGAAGACCATAAAGGGGTGAAATATAGAAATGATCACAAGGCCATAGTAATATGGTCTATCTAGAAGAAGAATAAGACAAGAAGCCAAGAATTTTTAGATGTTGAGCATACAAGAAGCCTAGTGGTATACAGAGTTGGGGAAGTGGATAGTGAGAAAGTTGCCCAAATCAATAAAGAGGTAGTTGTGAAGGATAAGAATAAATTCCTTGAGGTAAATATGAAGTTTGCAAAGGTACTAGAAGAATATGATGAGAGGGGAAGGAAAATAAGTGAAATGGAGAAAAACATTTCACACTTACAGAAGCAACAAGGCAAAATAAAGGTGGGAGAAGAACCTAGCCAACTTTTGATTGCATCCTCCCATGCTCCACCAGCTCCTACTAGACCTATTGTGGAGATCCCTAGTACACCTCAACATCAAGATGTTTACACTACAAATGAGTTGGGCAAGTAAAAAGCCAAACTCAGGGTAGCATAGGTAGAGGTGCAAATTTAGTATGAAGAGAGGGTCGAGGACACAATTTTGTTTTTGGCTAATAGAATAAATTGGTCTCTCTTCTATTTAGAAATATCAAGGGCGATAATTTTTTTGAAATAATTAGAGTGCAGTGAAACTACCTTGAGGGAAATTTTGAATAAATGGGTCAGTAGGGAGGATGATATGTTGGAATGTCTTAATGGGAAGAGATATTCTGAGAGGGGGGGGGGTGTGTGAATCAGAAGTACTAGCCTTTTAACCATATAACTGAAATTTTTATGCATGCATATAAACATTAAACAATCATGTGAAACAAAAATGTATCATCACATAACACTTTGAGATTTTGGTGACCCAAAAACCCTCCAAGAATAAGAAGGTAAAATTGGGGTGGAGATGATACCCACAAAATTACTACAGCAATTAATTTCAACCACTTCTGATGGTTTTCCTTGTTAAAGGCCTACCCTATTAAAGGCTTTACACTGTGCCAATAGTGACCTAGTTAAAGGATTTACAAACACTTTACATGAAGTGTTACCCTGTTAAAGGATTTAATCACCTTTTTAAAGGATCTACAAGATAGTTGTTAAGCTAACCCATCAACATAGGGTTTTCTTTCTGATATAATGGCTAAAGAGTATTAGGTATAATAAACCTAATAGCTTACAATCCTTGATTGCTGAATACAAGCACTTGATCTACTTTCCCTTATCTTGATCTCCTGAGATCTGATATACATTCATATCCCTTGCTTTGTTCTTATCAATTGAATGTCTAACTGCTGTTCTTTCCACTTAATCTTTTACACCAAAGCTCTGCAACAACCTTAATAAAAAACCTTTGCTATTCCTTCTTGTCTTCAACTCTCTTTTAATGGTGTTAGGGCTCTCTTATAAATATTAGTGGATCATTATGCATCCTTGGATAAAGTGTTCCTGCTCAAACCCTAGAATTTCACCCATGGGCTGAATACAATTCCAATTTTTTGATTGGCTGCATGAGGATCACATAGGTAAATGAAAGGATTTGATCTTATCTCCTTATCCTGTCATGAGGCATGCATAACTGTTTTACATCTTGGTTTGTATTAGCACAAACTCTTATGCTAATTCTACATTGCTCGAATCATAAAGTAATACTGATGCTCGGCACCATCTATTCTAGATTGCTCGGCATCCAGTGTGTTTCCTATGTTACTTAGCTCTTATAGAATTCTTGAGTTACTTGACTCCTATTAACTTCACAATGCTCGGCACACACTATCTTCTAATCTACTCGGCACATGTTGAATTCTGTATAGCTCAGCATATACTAAAATGTTTTCTACTCGGCACCAATTGTAATTTTCTCGGCACATAAAGAAATTTTGGCTCGGCTCCCATTGTGTATTTGGAATGTATGGTTAAGTGTGTTAACACTCATTTGTCAATCTTATTTATTGGATCAACAATCTCCCCCTTTGACATGAGTGTCAAAAATACTTAACTGATCAATCATGATTTAAACCTTACAAAAATGTAAAAAAAATATTATACCTTATGACTCCCCTTGAGTTGATTATGCCTTGTCATGTCATGAATTCTTATGTCTTTTGCCATTGTGCCTAATGTGCTCTATTTCTGATCTTGTTATCTTTTTATCTTCTCCTTTAATATATCTCTCCAATATTATCTCCCCCTTTTTGACACTGATGTTAAAGGGTTCTAAATGGTAATGTCATGCTTGGCCAAAAATGTCTTATTTATCTCAAGGAGTATTTGGAGAGCTACATCCTAGTTATTCAATGCAATATCCAATGACTTGTGTTGGATTGCAACCTCTACAACTAGATCAACAAGTCCTTCATGAGTATAAATATTTGGATCTTTCTTCAGGACTATTTTTGCATACATTTGCTCCTTGTCTAATATTTCCAAGTGAGGAGTGATAGAGGCTTGTATTTGCATCAGCTTTTCTTTAATAGTAGCCTCTTCTGTTGATAATGCAGCTAATTCCCTCTGAGTGTGAAGTGTTTGAGCAAATTGCTTTTCACTCTATGCAAGATTTGAGGGTAGTTGCTTGCTAGAGAGTTTTAATGTGCTCTCAAGGTTCAAAATTTTTGGGTTTATTTCTTGTGTGAACCTAGAAAAATCACACAATTTTCTATAAAGGGAAAAAATATTCCCTAATAAAATCTTTACATTATCCAATTTCTTGGCTAGGTCAACCTATCCCAAAATGATGTTATTAGCTATCTTCTAGTTGACCTTACCTACAAACTTCTTATCTGACCATTCCATGAGTTTTTCATTTGTATCATGGTCTTCATTATTCACTTGGTCAACTATATCAGATAGTTGCTCAAGAATTGGCTTGCTTGAATCCGAAGGTTGTAGCTTGAAAGCATCCATGAATATATCTTTGATTTCATTCATTGCCTGCTTGTATTTGTGGTCTTTCCTCATTGCCTATTGCCTCCTTCTTTTATCCAATGCACTCTATATTTCATTCATCTTTTCCTCATTTAGAGTGCTTGAATCATAATAAGGTATTTTAATTTCTTCATCAAGCTCAGGAATGCCATAATGAATGATCCTGGCTACCCTTGTAGAACTTGAGCTTGGTGTACTAAGATGTAAGGTCATCATTTCAGTACTCAAGTTATGAATGGGTTTTTTGGGAGTTCTTGTTTTTGGTAATTCAACCAAATTTTGTATTGTAGACTCCTCTTTATCTTTTATTTCTTCTTTATCCTCTTCTTCTTGCTTGGCTTCTTCTTCTTATGTCACTGCTACTGGAGGTATACTTGTTGTCTGTACTGTTATACCTGTAACTTCCTCTACTATTGTACTTGGCTCATGATGAGCTTGAATGGCTATTCTTGGTGGTGATGGAGGTGGTAGAAATTTAAGCCCATTAGTTTGAATGATTTGAGGTGGTTCTTGTGGTGACACTTTGGCTTCTTTGAGTTTGTCTACTAACTTTTGGAGATCATCCACACTAACCAATATGGGACTTGTACATAATTGTGCTTGTAGAGTTGTTTGGTCAAGGATCTTAGTAAGATCCTCTATAGTTAATGGATTGATGTTTTGACATGAGATGTCAACAACATCCTTAATCTTTATGGTTTCTGCAGGTGTGGTAGTAGAGTGAGAAGGACTAGGAGGTGAAAGTTGTGTGTCTTGCACACTTTCCTACTCATTAGTACCTTTGTCTTTGGTCCATGTATACTGTAATTTTGTTCCAAATTTGATCAAAAAGTTAATAGTTGTTGGTCTATTTGTGTTATGTCTTGATAGAGATGGTCATTGAATTGTACACAATTTCAAAGACATTAATACAAATGCAGAAAGCTAGTTGTTTATCCTAGATCTTATCTCTTCACTCATCTATATTCTATTCTCTAGTATTTACTAGCAAAGTTTATTAAATTTCACGTTTTGATTTATATTTAAATTTTCTTTTGTTGATAATCTAATGGGTTGTGTAAATGCTTGATGTAAATTGGAAGAACATTATGGTTTTTATTGAAGATATGATAACTATGAGATATGGAAATGAACACTGATAATCTTTTCATAAAGTGTCAAGATGAGATCCTGAATTAGATGTTTAATTCCTATGAGTTTGTAGCCCAATAGATAATGCACTAGTCATCTTTGAAGTTGGTCTAGTGAGGAAATTTACATGATGCAAAATTTATATAAAAAAATATTTTACTATTATGTTATGTTGTTAAAGTTTGAAATGTCATCCTATGCTTGACTCATAAAGTTCTAGGGTTTGATAAATTAGTTGTTTGTCATATCTTTTACTATTCTAGAGTTAGAGAAAATAAGGATAAACCATCTATTATTTCAGAAGTTCATGTTAAGAATTTGAACATTAAGTGAATAAGAATGAATTCCTAGGTAAACCCTCCTAAATCTTACATAATTCAAATTGGTGAAGATATTAGGGTTTTGTTAGTTTATCCCTTTACCTCATTTCTTAGAATGCCCATTATGGTATTTAGCTAATTCCTAGGTTTTTTTTACATTGTAAAAAGGTTGTTGAAATTTTGTCAAATCAGGAGCCAACAAAATGGTGACTCCATTGGGGACTATGTAAAGGAACTTATTGTTAACAATACTCAATTCTCTAGTATAAATTGTACATCTACAGTCATATTTTCAATCATGTATTTCTCGTTCTTGTATGGGTATTGGTCCACCTCACAATAGGTGTATCATAGTCATGCTTTAGGCCATGCTTAGGAATAATGTACTCAATCTAAGGACTATTTTTCCCACTATGAGGTGCATTTAATCTTGTCAACCTAGGGACTTATACTTGAAATGTACGGCACAGTATGTGCACTAGGTCTCTTAATTAGATGCTATGATTATGATGTAGGAAATTAAAATGCAAGGAAAAGAACTTACATTATTATTGTATGAAACTAACACACTTATCTCTATGAATACTAGAAATACAATGAAACGTTAACAAATATTCCAACTCAGTTCATCCACTATAATTGTTCTCACAGATGCTGCAGGAACATTCATGAAGTGTGATGCTACAGGAAGGAACTTACAACTTCTACTTACAATACTAAAAATGCTTGAAAATAAATCTCTGCTATCCTAATCTAATCCACCTTCCAAGTGGGCCCCCTTGGTCGACTTCAACTAAACTACTAACACAGGATAGTAACCAAAAACTATTTCATTACATTTTAGAAATTCATTACATGGAAACAACACATCGAACTATAAAAAAACACAACTCACTATAAAAGTTAATAGTTTATTCCCATAAAATTTTTCCTTCTAACTAAACTAACACACTTGATCCAATTCCTATATATAGGAGATCAATGCTTATTCCAAAATAGAAAACTAAACAACCTAGCTATAAATCCACAGGAGAGAAAGAAGGAAAATAACAACTCAAGGCAAGAAGAAGAGGTAACGACTTAAGGTGAGAATAATAAAGTTTAAACATCCACTTGCCATAAGAATAAATGCAAAGAATGCAGTAAGTCTTCATAGCTCCTCCATACTCACTAATGTGTCCTTTGGAACTGTTATGACTTTCCTCCACTATGGCTACACCGTAGCATTCTTTTCTCCTTGAATGCTATTGGTTGTCTTCACACTCATCTTTGAATTCTTCCAATCATCTTCAGCTTCATTGCTAATAGGTTAGTTATAATGCAAAGATAATTACAAGTAAGCATTTTCAAATTAAATTCAAATATAAAAACACACATTTTGATAATTATATGAAATACTGCATCATATGTATGATATTGGCAAAAGATGGCATACTATCTACCCATAGGTTAATCATTGGTTTAAGTAAACATAGGTTCACAAATGTCTTGATGAAAATGAAATAGAGTATTAACAAAGTATTTTAAAACTATCATGAAATAGAGGAAATTTTTAGCCTCATCATTTGCCCCCTAGTAAACTGATGCTTGTCCTCAAGCATGGCATTTCCTAGTTAGTGACTTGAATTCCCCCACTTCTACCCTTCCTTTCCTACTACTCTTGAAGGTATAATAGAATCCTCATGTTCTTTCCTAGACCTCCCTTCTATTGTCATCCTATAGCTTGTCAAGTCTTTCAGCATTAATGTCATATAAAGGCCACATGAGCATTGGAGGTTGCATAGTGAGTGGGCACCATAATTTGGGTCTAGCCTATTTTCCTAGCTCTAGATACTTTGGAGCTTGGTGAAGGGTAGCTTCTAGGTTGATGGGACTATGTGGTTCTGACCTTTTAAGTGACTCGGGTAATATGGCCCATCTACTTCTAGCGCCAACTATAGCTCTCTGGAAAGAAAATTAGGGCAAGTTCTCATAATTAGAATAGGCCTTGGCTCTAGAAAATTTTCTTGTACATTGCTTTGCACATTTTTGACTTCAGCCTCTTGGGTACTTTGTTCAACAGGTTGATTAGTGGGAACTACATTCTCCTCACTAGGTTATTCATTAGGGGCAGCCTGGGGTTGTAAGGTTTTGGCTTGGAAAAATTCCACCAATGAAAAGGGAGAAACATCCCTAAGTGACCTTTCTATAAGTAATTTAATTAGGGCATGATGGGTGACAGAATTGTCTTTTCCTTTTTAAGTTTCTTATGCACTAATACAGAGCATATTGTACAAGAAATTGGGAACATTAACTGGATAATTATGCCTTATACAACTGACCAATTTAAAATGATTTTCATGTAAATATGAAAATATGCTTTCACATATGAGGTACCTAATAATGTGCATGGCTAGTTCATTTTATGGTGGCAGAAGAGACATTCTTTTACAACCTTGCTTGGTAATGTACATCTGAGGGTCAGTTGGTATAACAAACTGAGCTTTGGTTGATCTTACATCATGAGTGTTGGGATAATGTTCTTCTATTTCCAGTAACCCAGTAACTTCTACTATAAATTCCTCTATAGCAACCACTATTAAGTCCCATATAGAATCTTCCCCTTCATCAAACATCCTTGTGAATTCTATGGCTACTTCTTCATCGTATGCAGTCAAACTTAAAAAGTACCCTAACTAGCCACATGCATTAAACCTCCTCATAGCTTCTACATCTGAGAGAAAAATGTTATGCTCCACTAGTTCTCACTTCTGCAATTATACACCCATTCTTCTTTAACACTTTCACTATCTACACCACTTCATTGTTTCTCCCTTACAAATTCAAGCTTCTTTTGTTGTTTTATAGACCATTTCACATTTCTTTTGATAGGTAATTAATGTCATAACAATTTGTTATGAGCAATAATATGGCTTTAATGAAAGAAAATCATGGAAGTGTGTGAAAATCATCTGAACACAGGGTTCAGATCACTCAAAATTTAAACACAAGTCACATCACAACCTAACAATAAAATCATTCAAAAATAAGGGGTACAACACCTAGCCACTTGTGTACTCAAGAAAATATGAAGATTTGGAAGAATCTTTATGAATAAATGTAGTCATTTGGTTTTGGTAACCTTCCCTACCCCCTATGAAATATGGACAAGTGTCCACACTTGATAGACTTGGTACAAGGTATGGAAACTGGCATATCTATGCCATAATATAAAGAATTTAGTATTAAATATAATTAACGAAATATGTGAACTATAAATGAATTATAATTTGAAAACCTTATACCTTTTAATTGATCGTCACACATACCAAAAAAGGTGGTGCAAGTGATATCAGCAGTGACAATATCTGTCAGCATCTCGTGAGGTTTATTGAAAGCATTAGAAATTGATGATGTGGAAAGTGGGTGGATGGAAGGTAAAGAAATGAGATGAGGTGGATGGGTGGAAGGTAAAGAAATGAGATGAGGTGGAATGAGAAAGTGAAGGGAAAAATTTGAACTTTATGTGGGCATAAATTTTTTATTATGAGCATGCACAAAGAAATTAGTGTTGAAGAGCGGCAGGTGGAAGGTTGACACCTTTGGCTGCAGGAAGAGTTACCTTTTTTATGTTTGAATTTGGCTGTTGGAACCGCAATAGGAAGTCCTCTTTGGTTTGAGGTCATTTATATAACTTGAGTCTATGACCATTGACTAATAATTTGAAAGGTACTAGATCAATGGTAGTTAATTGAACAGCTCCATTATCAAAGACATGACTTATTTCATATGGACCCAACCATCTTGTCTGTAGCTTGCCTGGCATATCTTTAAATCTAGAATCATATAGTAGTGCCCAATCACCAACTTGAAATTGTTTACTAATAATATGAGAGTCATGCCATTGGAACCTTTGTTTCTGTATAATTTTAGTATGTTCCAAAGTAGCTTTGTGCATTTCATTCAAAGAGTTAAGATGCAGAAGATGTTCTCTTTGTGCTACAAGAAGTTCAATGTCTTGCTCATTGTAGTTCTCAAGGTTTTATGTTCAAATTCAATGGGGAGCATTGCTACCTTTCCATATAGGAGCTCAAATAGTGTGAGTCATGTAGTAGCCTTCCATGTTGTTTTCTAAGCTCAAACAACTTCTTGTAATATGTTGGTCCAATCCCTACAGTGTAGATGAACTATTTTTGTTAGGATGTTCTCCAGCTCACAATTTGTGACTTCTGCTTGTCCATTAGCTTGAGGGTGATAAGGACTTGATTTCTAGTGCCTAATGTTATACTGTTTCATCAGTTCTGAGATCATATTAGAGGTAAATTGCGCAACTTGGTTAGTAACTAGCTCTTTGGGTACACCATAGTGGGTAAAAATTTCTTCATATAGAAATTCTATAACTTTTTCATCACGAGCATGCTTCATGGCTTTAACTTCAACCTATTTTTTTAGGTAATCAATGCAAACAAGAATATAAGATTTCCCATTAGATGGAGGATCAATTGGACCAATGAAGTCCATGCCCCATTTTTCAAATGGTGTTAATGCCATCTTTGGGTTAAGAGGCATTTCATCTATTCTTGTTGGTCATCCCATCCTTTGACATTTATCACACTTCCGTGTATAGCTAGTTGTATCTTTGTGAAGTGTAGGCCAATAATAACTAGTTGTCAAGATTTTCAAGGTTGTTCTTTTTGCTGCAAAGTGTCCTCCACATGGTTCATTATGACATGTATGTAGAATTTCATATGTCTCATCCTCTCCCACACATCTTCTCATAACTTGATCAAGTCCGATGTAAAACAAGAGATTATCTATCCAGGAGAAACAGAAACTTTTCTCTACAAGCAACTTCTTTTCCTTGTAAGAAAAATGTTCTAGTATTTTATTAACTACAATGTAATTAGCAATGTCTACATACCATGGAGTTTGAATAGCAATATGAAATAAATGCTCATCTAGAAATGCATCATCTACCAAAGTAGTTTCAGTATCATCATGATGGATTCTTGATAAATAATCAGCTACAATATTGGCTTTTCTGGGCTTATCAACAATAGTTATATCAAATTCTTGCAACAATAGTAACCATCTTGCTAACCTACTAGTTATAGTAGGTTTATTTATGAGACATTTAATTGTTGCATGATTAGTATGAACAAATATGGAATAGCCAGTTATGTAATGCTGAAATTTGTTCAAGGCATAAACTACTACTAGTAATTCTTTTTCTATCTCTGTGTAGTTTAATTCTGGTCCATGAAGGCTCTTGCTAATTTATAATAGATTGCATTTCAAGATTTTGAGATTATTGTGCTAGAACTACACCTATGGCATAATTAGAGGCATATATATATATATATATATATATATATATATATATATATATATATATATATATATATATATGAAAAGGTCAATTCCAATCAGGCCCTTGAAAAATGGGTGTTGTAGTCAAAATTTTCTTAAGCTGTAGGAAGGCTTCATCACATTCAGATGTCCAACTAAATTCAGCTTCTTTTGTAAGTAACTTATATAAGGGACTAGCTATTTTTCTGAAATCTCTTCTAAAATGTCTGTAATATCTAGCATGACCTAGAAAAGATCTTACATCTTTCAATTTTGTAGGTATGGGTAATGTTTGAATTACCTCTATCTTAGTTGGACCCACTTGTATTCTTGTAGCTGATATGAAATGACCAAGTACCACACATTCCTGCATGAGCATGAAACATTTTTCACTATTAAGTGCCAAATTATGTTCTTGACACCTTACCAAAACCTTTTCAAGATTCATCATTGCTTCGTCAAAAGTGACTCCAAATGTTGTGAAATCATCCATATATATTTCCATACAATCATGTGATATATCAGTAAAGATGTTAATAACAGCTTGTTGGAACATTGTAGGAGCATTACATAGACCAAATGGTAAAATAGAGTATACAAAAGTACCCCATGGGCATCTAAATTTGGTTTTTTCTTGATCTTTAGGAGCAATATTGATTTGGTTATAACCACTATACCCATCTAGAAAAGAGAAATACTTCTTTCCAGCTAAAGTGTCCAGAACTTGGTTTCTAAATGGTAAAGGAAAGTGATCCTTTTTGGTGGCCTTGTTCAATTCTTGATAATCTTCACAAATTCTCCATTTTCCTCCCTTTTTAGGCACTATGACTAGGGGTGACACCCATCTACTATCATATATAGGATAAATAAAATCGGCATCAAGCAATTTTTGCAATTCAGTTTTAACTATCTCTCTCAGGCTTGGATTTATCCTTCTCTAGGGTTGGCGGAGTGCTAGATAGCCTTCATTGATGTATATCCTATGGGTGCAAAATGTAGGACTCAACCCTTTCATATCACTATAGTCCTATGCAAAGGCCTTTTTATGCCTTTAAAGCAACTCTTTTAATTGTTCCATCTGTGTGGGTGTTAATTTGGGATTAACATGGAGATTATGACCTTTAGTCAGTTCAATTGTAGTGGTGGACTCTATCATAGCAGCTTTAGAGATTGGACTTGCTTCTAATTCACATGGTAAGAATGGGTGAAGAATATCAAGTTCTTTGAGCATAGTACAACTCTCATCACATTCCTCATATGTGATTAATTCCAACACAGAACTTTCAAATACATCTTTTTCTACCACACAACTATTAGTATGGATACTCTGAAGTACTGAATCTTCCTCTTGTAGCTTTAAAAAATATTTTCTATGTAACATCATGATTTGTACTATAGAATTTAACTATTCTTCTTCATCCCCTAAATCTGGCCAAATAGATGTGCTCAAATCTAGTAATGGTTGTGCTGGAGGATATAAATCAAATTTCTTTGTTGCTTGGCCATTGGATATGGTCATATTCCTAGATCTACAACTTATATTTGCATCAGCTATGGCTAACCATGGTCAACCTAGGATGATAGGGTAACCAGATAGATTAACTTTAGGGGATAAAATTATGAAGTCTACAAGATACTCTAGAGAATCTAAGGTTACAACTATGTTTTCTATCATCCCATCAGGGGTGATAGTAGAACTATCCGCAAGTTGTAGAATTGTTGGAGTAGCCCTTAGTCCTCCTATTTTCAACTTTTTCATACTGTCTTTGGTCATGACATTTATAGCAGCTCCAAGATCTATTAAAGCATTTTTAACAAACTAACCATTTATACTCACATTCACTACTAGACTTCCTGGATCAAAATATTTTGGTGTAATCAATTTTCCTAACATAATGTTAGCCAATTTTCCCACAACATGAACTATGGTGGGGTCCTTTTTCTTCCTTCCAGGATTCTTTAGGCAAGCATCTCTAATGGTTTTTCCATAGAATGGAACATCTCTAATGACTTGGAACAGGGGTATTTGGACATGTATGTTCTTCAACTGATCAACAATGTCAAAAGGTTATTCCTATGCTTGTATAGATTTTCTTTGTATAAAAAAATTTGGAAAAGGAGGTTCCATTGTTGGTTAAGCTTGGGTTGACATGGTGACATTGGTTGGGTCAACCATTTCAGCAACTGAGGGTTCTAATGTTGTAGGAGGATCTAATATTTTAGTTGTAAGGGACAGTTTACGTGCTGGTAAAGTTGTACCAGATCTCAGATGTATATCTTCAACATTCAGAGCATAAGTAGGATATTGTTGAGCATTAGCACTATACATGGCCTGTTGTGGCTGTTGGCTATTTGGATTTGGCTGAAGTTGTGTAGGTAACTATATTTGCTTCTAAGGTCCAAGATTTGCAGGTGGTGGCATTAGACAGGTTATTGAACTAGAGGTGGTAATTTTGGAGTACTAATATTTTGGTTAGGCCACTATTGAGATCCCCTCCATTGATTCGTAGACTGCTAATTCCCTTGGGGTGGTTGCCATTGGTTCTGCTAGTTTTTCTAGTAGTTCTGTTGGTTCTACCATTGATTATTCTATTTGTTAGGCTAGGATGGTTGGGAATTCTGAGGCCATTGGGGTTGTTTTACCCAGCATTATTCCAATTAGGTTGATATTGTGCAGGACCTTAGGGATTACAATTTTTCCATTGATTACCATAAGAATTTAAATTTTGCAAAGGGTCTTGAGGCATCTCTTGACATTGGGCCCATGGCCAGCATTGAGCAACAAAAAAATACTTTCTCATCATCTCCATATTTCTTGATCTACTTAGTTGGAATATGTTGGTTCTCCATGCTTGCAACTAGTTTACATTGGAAATCCTTCTTTTTCTCCCAGTAATGAGGGCAATATTCAGCTAGTTGTAACTTAGCTTCTGCATACTTCTTCATTGTAGTCATTGTGTCAAGATGTGTAGCAACATCGTTGATGATGTCCTATTTGAAATCTAACAATAGGTTAGATATCTCAAGTTTTGAAATACCTTGATTAATTCCTTTAGTGATTGTGGAATGAGGTCTTCGACCTTTCTTCATGGTTGACCTTGAATAGTTCTAACAAATCTTCTTGAGGTCATCCTAGAAAGCTTGATATACATCACCACCAGCCATTAGGTCTAGTGCTTCTAGACAATTATTGTTCACACCTCTCAGAAAGAGTAGCTTTGTGAATCCTCGGACAACACATGCTGAGGGTTCTTCTACAATGTATATAAGAAATGTGAAACATAGTCTTCCAATGTTTCTTCCTCCTTTTGTGATATCCTGAAGACATCATCTCCTCTTGAACTAGATGCTTTGCAATACTCTTTGTACTTATCTAGAAACAAATTTTGCATTTCATCCCAAGTTCCCATTGCATTGGCTCCTAAGCCCATGAACCATCGTAGAACTAGTTCTTTCAATGTTTTTGGAAACAATTTGAGCATCATTGTTGTCGTCAAAACTATGAAAAAGTATGTCAAATTCAAACAAGAAAGTATCAAGGTCTTTGGTTGCAAGGCCATAGAACTTTGGAAGGGTAGCTATACGTATATTCTTGAGATTATCAGTATTTTTAAGGCTTGGGAGAGGAAATGGAAAAGTAGGTTGTGCCACTACTGGAGGTATTAGATTATGAGGTTGCTACTAAAAAGGGATATTGGGTACTGGATGATTAGCAACTAGTGGATTCAAAGTAGTATTATTAGGAAAACTACCCAAAACTTTAGTAAAAGGTTGAAGATCACTTGTATCTATTGGTTCTGCTCTTGAAGATGATGTTGTAAGAAAAATAGGACTTGTGTCTTCAAAAGGAAACTCAACTTCTTCTTCTTCAATTTCTTTGTTCAAATTAATAGACTCCCATGGAAGAAATTTTCTATATTCATCTCGTCATCTTCCTCTTTGATGCATGCAATTAAACTCTTCACACTGGTGAAGGAAGCTTCAAAACTAGAAAAAAAAATTAAAATTGTCTAAGAACTATAACTAAAAAATGCTCCTAGCTTGACACCATCCCTAGAAATGGCACCAAAAATGGTCCACCTCACAATAGTGTATCATAGTCATGCTCTGGGCCATGCTTACGAATAATGTATTCAATCTAAGGACTATATTTTCCACTATGAGGTGCATTTAATCTTGTCAACCCAAGGACATATACTTGAAATGTTCGGCACAGTATGTGCACTAGGTCTCTTGATTAGATGCTATGGTTATGCTATAAGAAAGTAAAATGCAAGGAAAAGAACTTACACTATTGCTGCAAGAAACTAACATACTTAACTCTATGAATACTGGAAATACAATGAAAGGTTAACAAATATTCCAACTCAGTTCATCCACTATAACTATTCTCACAGATGTTGCAAGAACATTCATGAAGTGTGATGCTACAGGAAGGAACTTACAACTTCTACTTACAATACTAAAAATGCTTGGAAATAAGTCTATGCTATCCTAATCTAATCCACCTTCCAAGTGGGCCCCCTTTGTCAAGTTCAACTAAACTACTAACATAGAATAGAAACCAAAAACTATTTCATTACATTTTAGAAATTCATTACATGAAACAACACATAGAACTACTAAAAAAACACAATTAACTATAAACATTAACAGTCTATTCCCATAAACATTTTCCTTCTAACTAAACTAACACACTTGATCTGATTCCTATATATAGGAGATCAACGCTTATTCCAAAATAGAAAAGTAAACAACCTAGCTATAAATCCATAGGAGAGAAAGAAGGAAAATAATAACTCAAGGCGGGAAGAAGAGATAACAGCTTAAGGTGGGAATAATAAAGTCTAAACATCCACTTGCCATAAGAATAAATGCAGAGAATGTAGTAAGTCTTCATAGCTCCTCCATACTCACTGACATGTCCTTTGGAACCATTATGACTTTCCTCCACCATGGCTACACCTTACCATTCTTTTCTCCTTGAATGCCATTGATTATCTTCTTTGAATTCTTCCAATCATCTTCAACTTCATTGCTAATAGGTTAGTTATAATGCAAATATAATTGAGAATAAGCATTTTAAAATTAAATTCAAATATAAGAACACACATTTTGATAATTATATGAAATATTGAATCATATATATGATATTGGAAAAAGATGACATATTATCTACCCATAGGTTAATCATTGGTTTAGGTAAACATAAGTTCACAAATGTCTTGATGAAAATGAAATAGAATATTAACAAAATGTTTTAAAACTATCATGAAATAGAGGCAATTTTTAGCCTCATCGGGTATCTTTTAAGTGACAAACCTTGAGAAATTAAAATTTCTAATACAATAAGAAGTATACAACATGGGTTATCTCTATGTAGTGTCTTGTCTTCAAGACAGAGTTTACATTTCCTAAATTACATTATCTTAAAGTTTTTTTGTGGTGGGCCCTATGTCAGATCTATTTTTGACTATTCTTTTCTCGTGATATTTTTTTGTCTTCTAGCCATTTTCTTTTCCCTTCATTAGGTGGTGGCTCTGTCAAAGGTTTTGTAGGTAATGCTATACATTCTAAGTTATTATTTCAAATGGTAGACAAAAGGAAAAATACAAGAGCATACACAAAATCCAATCCAAAATTTCCTCTATACATAGAGTTATCTCATGTGGGTAAGAATAACTAGACAAAGATAAAGGGAGATCCTAACAACACATGGCAGCCTAGAGATAGTGTTTCTATACATTCACAATATTAGCTAATAGTAGAAAGATAATCTTCATCTATAAACTCTAAATTTGAGAACACTAGACTCTTAGGTGAAATATTTAATACCCCATTACCTGAAGAGAGAATATACTAGGACAAAAATGTCTCTTCTATAGGAGATATCTCTTTCAAACCAAATGTGATTAAAGAAGTTAACCATAGGTGGGGGTATAAAAGAATCTTGAATGCTAGGCCAAACATAGGTCAAGTTCCATATATTGAAAGGAATATTATAGATCTAGATGATCCAATAGATTCATTAAATACTTTAGCAGACCCTGAAGAATTGTTGCCAGAAATTGAAACCCTTAATAAGAAGGTTGTTGAAGAAGATGCCAAATGCATTCATTTGGAAAAAAAAAGGAAGCTATCACCATGAATTATATCATAGAGAGAGAGAGAGGGGGAGGCATTTCTTAGAAGGATGGAAGCTCTAAAAGAGTAGAATAGAAAGTTGGAAGAAAAATCCTCCACTCTACATTCAGATGTATTTGGAGATGTTGAAGAGATAAGGTCAAAAATCCAAGACAAAGAACACCTTATAAGAGAGGAGGAAGGACCTATTATTTCCCAAATCCATCTCTATAAACCTATTGAAGAAGATGTCATAGATCTAACCATTAAGAACCTTGATAAAGGAAAACAAAATGTTGGAGGGATATAGATCAATGAGCCCAAAGTTTCCTCTAACAACCTTGTAATTTCAAAAATTGATTTAGAGTTGGAAAGAGAAAAGAAAGAAAGGGAAGATCTGGCCAAAGAGCTCAAGAATGTTGAAAATGAGGATGAAGCTATAGAGATGAGGAAAATACATTTTCTCAAATCCACCTCTGGTTTAACATCTTTACCAAACTATCCTTCAAAGGCCATACCTTTTATTCTAATTTGTATACCTATAGTACATAGCCAAAGTTTTTAACAATCAATACCAATTTCTTCTTCCATAAATACTGGCCAAATAGCAGCAACTCAACAAGTTCAAATCCCTGTACAAACCCAAGCGGTTGGGCCAAGTACTTCAAATGTCTTAAGTTTCTAGAAGAGGCCTATTTACATGGAAACATAAAATAAAATGACCTTTGTAGGCATTCCTAGTATTCCCCATTAGATTTCAAAAGACTTGGGAGATAAGGTCACTAAATTCTTAGAAAATAATGCAATAAATAGAGAAGAGCATCTCAAAAATTTCACTGATATGTTAAATGACTATGAAATAGAGCATGAGGATGTGGTCATGAAATTGTTTGTGCACTCACTTACTGAGGATGCAAGGGATTGGTTCATAAGATTGTCTGATGATAGTATTGGTTCTTGGGATGATTTAGAAAGTTATTCAAGGATAAATATAGTGATAATACAAATTCAAGTTTCATGTTGAACAAATTCAATAATATTAAGAAAAAATAGAATGATTCAACATTTGATTTTAATGTAAGATTCCAGAAGGGAATGTATAAATTATTTCAAGTTATGAGACTAGGTGAGAATGTGTTTCTTACCACTTATTTTAATTCCTTTATAGAAGATGGCTTATATTCTAAGAGATAAATATTCTAGAACATTAAGGGATGCTTTCAAGATAGTTGTCAGCATTGAAAATAATAGAAAAACATCTGGTATCCTTGGAAGAAGAGATGATCCCAAATTGTTTAATTTAAGGGAAAATAGGAAAGAAGGTGATAAGCATGTTACAAGTAAGAAGCCTAAGGATGAAAAGATGATCAAGTCCTAAATCTTCTTGAGAGTTTAAACCTCTCACCAAACTATACAAATAGACCTAACCCTAGTGAGAAGCCACAATTCAATAATAACTTCAATAAGCATACCATATTGCAGAACTATCCCTATAATACACAATGAAATGATGACAAGCCCATTCCAAACCCTTCACAAGGCCCAAAGGATAAAGGTTCACCAAATCCATTATAGAGAATTTCTATAAATATGATGGAGGAAATGCCTTGGTGTATTATTTTCCGACCCCCTCACTCTCCTAACTATTGTGATGTTGCCCAATCATTTTCTACAAATTATAAAATAAAGCTTGAGGAAGGTGAGGAATAAAAGATCCCTGAAGATGTGGCATGGAATATGATCAATTTATGTGACAATGGTGAAGAATCTGATCTAGAAGAATTTGAGATTGATGTCAATAATCAAAGAAGCATGTATCAACTACATCATCAGCAAGTATTTTCAAATGATGAGAGGATGTCCAACATGATATCAAGTTATCTGAGGAAACCATCCAAACAATAATATGATAGAATAACTGCAGAGATGGTGGCCCAAATTCATAGTACATATAATCTCACAAATAGGACAGTAAACAATGCTATTGAAAAATCCTCTAGTATTTTTGTCAAGGACATAACTCATAAGATGCACTATGGAAATAAACCACAAGAGGATAAATTAATTATCAAGATCAAAAGACCAAGAAGTGGGAACATAAGAAAAAAATGCAATTTCAAGGTGTAGAGGTAGTTAAGACAAACATAGAAGAAAAGAAGTCAAGTCTTGATATTGTCAGAAAAGTAGAGGAGCTTGATATTCAAGTACAAGCAGCCAAAGGTAATCCATGTAAACCATTTTTTATGATCCTATTGGCATGATTTCTATGTTGTCACAAATTACTATTTAAGTTCCTTTACCAAAAATGTTTAGGATAGAGGAACACAAGAGTAAATCCCTTTCTTGGTTACGAGGGATTGGAAATAGTAATGTTATTGATAGAGATTCATTAGTAGGAAAAGAGGAACCACTTGTAGTAAAAGAGAAGGATGATAAAGGAGTCATGTCCCAAATACCTCAGATGTATTTGGATAATTCTTCTATAGCATATATATAAAAAATAGACCCTTTCTTCCTTAGCCTAATTATAAATGACAAAACCTTGAAGAAGTGCTTAATTGATTTAGGAGCCTCAATTATTGTCATGCCATTTAAAATCATGGAAGTTCTTATTTTGAAAGTGGATATAAAGTAGGGTAGATGTAGAATTATGGATGCTAGAGAAGTTTATGTCATAGGTACAATTAATGCCTTTCCATTCAAACTAGTGACCTATCTTGATGTTGACCTAACTATGACTTTCTTAGTAGTTGATATTCCTCACCAACATGGAATGTTTCTCTCAAGAAAATGGAGTGTTGAAATGGGAGGAAGCCTACAATGTGACTTTTCTTTTGCCACATTCTACATAAGATATAAACCCATCAAGTTTGATAGAGAGTTGAGGGTTATCTATGTACTTGAGGATAAAATTGATACAGATTCTACTTGTTTCCTAGATACAGAAGTGAATGCTTTTAGAGCTGAGATCACCATTTAGGAAGTTGAAAAGATAGTCCCATTAATTTCATAGGAAGTAGCAAAATTCCTAAATTCATATAATATTTTGACTATGTATTATGATGGGGCTAGTTCTAAAGATGGGTCAAGGGCTAGAGTAGTTTCATATCTCCAGAAAAGAATACATTCAGATACTCATTCACCCTAAAATACTTGTACTAATAACATAGTAGAGCATGAATCACTTTTACTTGGTTTAAAAGTGGTTACAAACCATGGTATAGAGAAGTTGCAAGTTATTGGAGATTCAAAATTAGTTGTGTCTCATATTAAGGAGACATATGCATCAAACAACAAGAGGTTTAAATAATATAGGAATTTTTATTTGGGATCATATTGAAGCATTTGATGCTTTTGGAATTTCCTAGATTGATAGAAGTAATAAAAAAATGGCTTCTCTACTAGATAATGTAGTCATTAAGCCTAATGACATATCATTTGCTGGTTTTTCTAAGATTGAAATGCAAAATAGACCATCCATTCTTGATAACATAGAGAATTGGTAGGTATTGAGGATGATAAAGACATTTTGAATTTTCTCCTTAATGAAGATAAATACCATGGCCAGGAATTGGATTGCAGCACTTTAGTTGAGAATATAGATGGGAAGGAAACTATTTTTGGACAAGAAATTTTGCAGCTGAAAACAAACAAAGTGCCAAAAGGATTAGCAGTTTTAGAGAGTGTGTTTGACAATTAGGATAGAGTTTATCTAGAATTCAAGGACAATAAACCACAAGAACTAGAAGAGATCAACCTAGGGATTAATGAGTCTCCTAAAAGGGTATACATAGGTAAGGATCTCTCTCCTACAATAAGAAAGTCCCTAGTTGATTTGTTAAGAAAATTAAGGCATGTCTTTTCATGGTAATATGATGACCTTAAGGCTAATAGGGAAGAGTTATTTCAGCATGTTATACCACTAAAAGAGAATTTCAAGCCCTTTAGACAAAATAAATGACATACTAATCCCACATTAGCCCCCAATATGCAAGAAGAACTTATTAAATTAAGGGATGGAGGGATCATTAAATCCATTCAACGTTCTTCATGGGTCTCCAACCTAGTGCCAATTAGAAAGGAAAATGGTGATATTAGGTTGTTTGTAGACTTTATAAATTTGAATATTGCTACCTTGAATGATAACTATGGCTTGCCAAACATGGAAACTATGCTGTAATAGGTTTCTGGTTATGAACTAATGCCCATGATGGATAGTTTTTTTGGATATGACCAAGTGTTGGTTGATGAGAAGGAACATTTCAAGACATCCTTTACAACTCCTTGGGTAATATATGTATATTTGTGGATTTTTTTTGGTTTAATCAATGTAGGAGCTACATTCTAGAGAGCTATGGGTTTCTTTCAAAGAATACATAGATAAATTCAAGGTTGTATACTAGGATGATTTGAAAACTTATTCCAAGAAAGTTGAAGACCATTCCAAGAATTTAGAGAAAAGATTTATAAAATCTTTGGAAGATGGAGTCTCATTGAACCCAAAGAAGTGTACCTTAAGAGTGATAGAAGGGAAATTTCTTGGCCACATAGTATCTAAAGATGGAGTTAAAATTGATCCAGAAAGAGTGACAGTAATAGATAAGGTTCCTAAACCTAAAAATGTTAAAGGTATTCAATATTTCTTTAGTCAAGTTAATTTTTTAAGAAGGTTTGTAACTAATTTTGTTGAGATTAGTTAGCCTATTTCCAAAATTCTTAAGAAAGGAGCAGTAATAAATTGGGAAGGTGAACCATCAACTGCTTTCCAAGAAATTAAAGAAGCCATCAAAAACTCTAGTGTTGAGAACACCAAATTATACAAAACCCATGTATATCTTTTCTTTTTCTTCCTTTCATACTATTGTGGCAATCCTCCTTCAAAAGATTGAAGAAGGCTATGAACAACCTATTGCATTTTTCATTAAGTCACTTCAACCTGCAGAGTTGAAATATGAAATTTATGAGAAATAGGCATATGCCCTTGTCAAAGTTGCCAAAGATTTTATATTTTATCTGGTAGGTGCTACTATGATTTCTTTTATACCTATTGATACAATAAAAGATATCTTCTCACAACAAGAATTCTCAAGCAAAAATGTGTAGATGGATCAATAGGATCTGTTGGCTTTTGAATTAACAACTTTTGAATAACCTAGTGACAAGAACACATACACCTAGGGTTAGCTAATTGCCATGTTTAATGCACTCATTCAGACACTAGGGTCAACTATAAGGTTAATTACTCTTCTTCTTCTCTTCAAGCTCTACAAGACCTAGGCAGGTGGACCTTAGATTCTTTAGATGGTACCAGTGTCAAAGCATATAATTGAATCTATATAATAGATAAAAACCCTTGAATCTTCTAGGCTTATGCAAATAACATAGACATGAGATAGCTAATAACATGACCTATGAACTTGACAAGCTAAATGAGGGCAAATCTTTTTAGCTCTTCAACATGAAAGGGAAAAGATATTTGATTAATGATGTTGAATATTAGCATAATCCAGGTACAAAATAGTGAGAACATGTAATCTAAAAGTTGATTAGTCCCTTATCCATTGGGAATAAACTAAGTCAAACCATAAAAATGGATATCCAAAATATAATCATATACCTAGATATATGATCTATCCATTCACCTTGCAAATAGACATCTATCTTCAAAATGAAATTCATGCTTATCAAATCCTCCCATGATCCCTGTAATTATGTCAATGCATATCAAACAATTTACTCGAGCCCTTAACCCAATAGCAAAACATGTAATGGCATACAACTTAAAAGCCAAGCTGCAACTAGACAATATGCATCTTATGCATATATCAATAGAAAATTACAAACCCATGAAGATGGAGATAAATTTTAGATTGAAACTTTCAATAAAGCTTGTATTAATTCCCTTAAAACTAAAAAATAAAATGCATGCAACAACTTAGAGAAAACATAATGGATGATTGTATGTATAATTTAAATGCTTCAAAAACACTACATTGATGTTCATAATAGAGAAAATATTAAGAAATGTGGAATCAAATTCATGTCAAACCTTCAAACTAGAACCATCCTTGTAGTATCATAGTAATGAAAGGATTTTAAATAGAAACTGGAACCTTATTGGTATCACAATTGCAAAAAAAAGAATTGGAACTAAAACCCTTACAATGAAAGAAGAAGGGAATATATAGATAGGAAAAAACTCCTGTATAGGATTTGATGATGCCATGTGTCCACTTGAAGTTCTTCCTCTCACTATTGTAGAAACTCTCTTCTCGTTGTAACCAAAAATCAAATCTCATCACTATCAGATAATAGATTTGCCAAATATCTTCATAAAATGATGAGAAAACCCCTTTTTTTTTTAAATATCAGATAAATAGAAGTCTTTAAGTTAATTATTTTTTTTCTTCTAGTGCCCATCTCCAACTTCTTTCTTCCTGCAAAGCCTTGATATTTGCAACTACTTTCCAAGACATTCATTTCTTTCTTGGTGGTCATTTCATGAATCTAATTGTATTTGAATATCTTACCACTTTACTCTACCTTGAAAATATGATCTCCATTAAAACTGTGCAACTTGACTAACTCATCTTTCTATGTGGTGCCAACTAGTGCCTTGTTCTATCGATCCACTTTGAAATATTTTAAACCCTTCATATTCTTGTAAGACTAGAGAATGGCCTTTTACAATCTCATGATAACATCCCTATCATAGCATTCGGCTTTGTCTTTTCCAACCTTACGATCTTAGGATGCAGAGTAGTATCTCAATATTGAAACTAGAGGCTTGTGATCTTACGAAGCTTTTGTATCATCTTAGCTCATATAATTCATCTTCTTGATCTTATGATTAGTGTATGATCAGAACACATCACCCTTTATCTTTCCGACTATATGGTTGATTATAACATCTTAAGCCTTTTTCCTTTTCTTTATGATCTCATGACTATTGTAAGATCCTAACTCTATTCCTGAGATGTAACATCGTAGAAATGCATCTTTCTTCTTATGATCCCATGATGAGCCTAAGATCATAACTCTATTTCTTTTGCTCTACACTTGGGTCAAAATCAAACTTGTCTAGCCTGTAAAATGACACCTTTTGATTTGTTGGATCCACCACCCTTTCACTTTCTCTATGTAATGACTACATGTCATAGGACACATGTCCTCCTATTGTGATGTCATTATACTAAAGATCTAGTAACTCTTCACATGACATAGTGACAACCATAGATTCTCCTTAAGATCAATGGCTCACATAAAACTGCAACTCTGTGATCTTTGCTAGTAATTTTAACCAATCAATAATTTCCTATATGCCAACTCACTCTAACACCAAATTGTGACATCATTAGGTTCATCCACATGGCAGCTTCTTGCAACTTCATGGGCCTAACTCATGACCACACTCTAACTCAAGCAACCATGTGACTGACTCTCCTTTGCTTCATTGGAACTAATTTCATTGATCATGAGTTAATTACTATGACCAAGAAATATAAGCCTTTTCGCTTAGTTGCAACTCATTTTCTAACTCCACATTATATGTTGCAACCCAGCAACACATTTAAATCTAACACTTTCACAACATCATGACCTTAAGCCTTAACTATGAGCTCACCCTTGTGATGCTATGATCAAACATCATTTTTACCATGTTCTCTACCTTTGCTACTTTACAACTTAAACTTTCTTAACTATCCAACCTCCTGCAACCTTGCGATGAGCATTTGGACTTGACGATTTCATGCTTTCACAATATCACACCTAGAATACTTAAATTTGTCCTTAAACTTGTAAAGGTGCAATCATAAGCTTTCTCAACCTTGCCACCTTAACATGAGTTTTCTTTCAACCACCTATGAAACTGCAATGAGTTAAATTTTAGTTGCATGGCCTCCTCTTCTTTTGTTTGTTGCTTTGTTTTAGTTTGGAGCCTAACCCTTTTCATGCTTGTGATATTGCACTAGCTACTATTTTTAACATTTTCTTCATTGTTCGCAACATCACCACTTGATCTCTTAACTATTTTTGAAACCATGTAAATTTTTGCTTAACATTTTCATTCTCTCACAACATCGTAGCCTAATATTCTAACAAGCCAATCAACCCTACGACCATGCAATCTGCTTATTTTCTGTGTTTGATGCTTCACAACATAAACCATGTTGTTTTCTATGACTATTGTGAAGCTACGTAGACCTGAAGATGAAATTTTTTCTCCTTCACACCCTAACATGGTTAGCAGTTAAAATGCAGTGAAGTTGTGCTTGGGAGCTTTTTTCACAGTTGCAACTTAAGATTTAAAGAAGAGCATGAAAAATGAAAAGATAATGAGCTTAAAACTTAAGGATATAAACTATAAGCATGATTCTTTGATGTATCCCCATTACATGCCAACTTATAAATATTTCAACAAAATACATGACATGACCAGTGCTAGGGATTTGTTCATAGGATGGACAAATATTTTTAGAAACCCTAAGAAATCTTTAGCAAAGTTCTTCTTGATTTTCACAAGATTTCACAAATTTTTTGTGGGTGAAAAATCAAGCCAACAGTGGCTCTATCTAGGGATCCATGTCCCTTATGGACATGTCAAGAATTTATAATCACAAGAGGAAGCATACCACACACCTGTCAATAAAATTTCTCTAAGAAACTTATTGGAAATAGGAAACCTACTCTAACTGTACAAGATGATGGTCCTGGGCCACCAAAACTTCTCAAAACTTCTTACCTATGTCAAAAACTTGATTTTTATTTACATCTCCCTAAGGTAAGTTGTAAGTATCATTTCCACTAGTTTTACCACACACATCGTAATTACTCATTAGTAGATTAGGAAGCAAAATCATTCTCATAGTGCATATAAAAACTTGAATCATTCTCTTCATCTTGCTCACTATGAAAATGCATATCAGCATGCTTTTGAATACAAAAATCAAATTGAGAATCTTCAATATCAAATGACTCATGCATGCCACTAACTAGAAACACCAAATTCTCATATTCTTTTGAGTCATATTCATCATATATTTGCAACTCACCTTGTGTATCTATATGTGAAGAGTATGTGAAACCTAATCCCTTCCCACTTGCAGTCTTATTACTCATCCAATCAAATATTTTATTTACTAAAACTCCTTCACACTGAAAAAATTGGTCAGTCACCAAGTTTGAAAAACTATTTTGAAAATGCTAACACAAAATATTTTGAACATAATTATAGTCTTCATCTAACAAACTATTAGAGGGAACCTTAAACTTATCATTACAAGTTTTATCAGCCTACAAAAGAAATCCATAGTTAGATTCATAACCCCCACTATTTTCATCTTCATCATATGAAGCATCAAACCTTATTGCAACACTATCACCAACATGAGAAAAAATGGAATCAACATGAAATATTTTTTTAATAACATCCTCCACGTCTAACAAGTTGTCATGCGCATAGACATTTGAGGTATCATCACATACACCTCCAAAGCCTGACAAAGATGGTTCTGATTCTATATCTTTTTCCACATCAAACTATGGGGACGTAACTTCATTAAATGAAAATACATCATAAGGAAGAGTATGAGCATCCTTAGAAATACTTACATTCTTTTCAAAATCACAAGCTAACAAAGCTGAAATTTCATCAAGGCTCAAGAAGACTTCCTCACAAATCTTCTTCTCTTTGTTGTGATTATTATCTAAATGACATAAAGAATGTAAAACAACAGACACATTAGCATGACAATTTGAAAAATAAAAATTATCATTACAGTCATTTTCATCATAATAAAAATTACTTCTACTATTATTATACACTTCTTCAACTTCATATATACTATCACAAGACTCATTTTCAAGTTACATATCCATCTTCCTCATGTTGACTGCAATCGACTGATTCACTAAAATTTGAAACCGTCTCTTCACACTTAGAAGATAGATTATTAGTATTTACAGATCCATTATATCCACTATTATCTTTAGCACATTCATTAACATCATTAGAAGATATAACATGAACTCTAGTGTTATCACTTTCCATCTTCTTAATGAATTCTTTAGCTTGCAAAAAATCTTGTAATCTTATAGGTGATGGCCAGTTAACTGAATCAGGCACAAGAATATCTAGGAAAACACTAGGTAAGCAAGATTCCTCAAGTCTTGAAGAAAAAGGAAGCATCATGATTACTGATTTAAACTTTATATAAAATTTCTCAATATTTAGACTCTGAGTACTTCCTACTCCATTCCTCGTGAAATTGACAATCTTATTGTGGATTTTCTTATTCAACATAGCAATATTATTAACCATAGTTTCATAACTTTCAAAACTTGGTAGACTAACCTCGGACCTGATATCTAACTCCATTTTAAAACAAAAACTTCTACCTCTTTTTTTAGTGTTGAAATTCACTAAATAGAGGCAACCATTTCTAACATTTAACTTTCATCAAAAGGAAACTCATGAAAAGAAGAATGCCTTAAGTGTTTATGTAAAACTTTGATCTACTAATTTGGGCATGAGTGTAAATCATTAAACTCCTTCACACCATTGATCAAAACCTGGTAGAACCACCACTTCCTTGAAGAGGAAAGAGAAATTATAGATGTGATTCTCTTTGTAACATTAAAATTTCTTATAATATCATATTGCATACAACACTTAAACTTATATCAAGAATGTTAGAGTAGTTAGATATTTCCTAATTAACTCTAGTTGCTTAAGCTAAAATTTGGGCATCTAATAAATAATTTTTTTATTAATTATTTTGATGCAACCTAGGTTAGACCTTTTTATCGTTTTGATCTCCTTTATAAGGATGATCTCTCATTGTAAACATTAATTGAGAATTGAGGCAATTTTCGTTGTTGATAATAGCAATTCATTGTTTTGCTCATCAAGAATGTCTCATCTATGGATCTAGAAATTTTTGCCTCCATAGCTTTTTGCTTCTCTATTCAGTAATAGGTGTTTGCATGTAAGGGGATTCTTGGGAGTTGTGGAGTTGATCTTTCATCAACTTCAACATGGTATCAGAGCTCCAAATCTCTGTGCCCCTATTCTATTCTTGATAGATTTGGCATTGGTTTTTAGATCTGAGCTTTTAGTGATTTTTTATATTAGATCTGGGGGTCACTAATTTTTGAGGAACTTTGAGCAAAAAAGGACATCACCGTTGAGCTCAAACTAGTCAAAAAACCCCATTTCCATATAAAAATACATCCTATTTTGACGCTATTAAAATCTGAGCCAAAAAAAAAATTGTACCTGGGTCAATTTGACCTGGGCATGCAAATTAGGGCAGCATATTTTTTGATTTTCTTTTTGTCAAAATAATTTATTCACAAATTTCATTTTGAAAAATCACTTTTTTGTAGGTGGGATGTCCATGCATCTTGGAGTAGCACATGATCTTGGGTGCTTTTTGTACATGGTGCCACACTTTTTCTAGCATTCAGTCTGGTTTCCCATAGCCTAATCAGCAAGCTTATCTATGTCTTTTTAGCAACCTTATTGGTCCTTCTACCTCTTGGAGTTCCTACAATCAATCCTTCATCAACCTCAGTGATGGTCTCCCACATGTGAATTATTGGTGGCAATTTTTACACAAGGGAGGAGATAGATTAATAATTGGCACCAAATTTATTTTTTGTCCCCACATGCATGTCTTCTTCACTCTCCAAGCATATTTTTGGGACTCAGAGTTTTGGATAGCACACATTTTTTGGAAGCTATGAGAAACTTTGTTATTGGGGGTTGTGCTCCTCCTTATTGGCTCCTCCACACCAATTCTTTTAAGGAATGATGTAGTTGTTATGAGGCTTGGGTCCATGTAGCATATTTCATGCGCCCACCAATTGTGCTCAAGTCATGGAAGAAGGCTTCATTCATTTCCATAGAAGTGGACGAGTCATATTTTAGGAGAAGTAAGGTGGAGGTATGCATGGGTCATGATTGGAGGGGCATGCATATCAAAACACATGCATATTGTCCAAGCCATTGATAGACTACAGGAAGACTACCAGTTGGAGCAAGGACTATGATGAATGGATAAAGTCACAACTACTATGAATAAAGGTGCCACAAGTTGGGGATTGAATTGCAATATCTTTGATGATAGAGTGGAAAGATAAAATGTCTCATCAATTTTAGCAATACATGGACAAATCCACAACCCATCTAGTGCTTTTTTTATTATTGCTAGTGATAGTGGCATGATCGTTTAGCTTTAGAATTGATTATGTCTAGGGATTCTTTGTTGTTCTGTATATGGTGGGAATCTATGTCATCAATTTTTTAATTAGATTTCTCTCACCTCAAATGGATCTTGAAATCAAAGGTGTTAGATTGCCTACTAAGGGCTCTGATGATTTCAAACCCTTCATCAAATGCCTAATTGAGTATAAATTCTGACCTATTGTACCCACTGTTATGAGCTAGGCACACCTTAATTTAATATAGTTCTATGATCAAGAGGCTACTCTTTTTTTTCTTTGAGTTGGAGTACACTTATCTAAATTCACCAGCTAATGTGGCTCCCACCTGTTGTGGTGTCCACAACAAACACCCCATTCATCAATAGGAATGGGGACCTCCTACTTTTTTTTGACTCCCAGACTCAGAGTACAGGAGTCGGAAGAAGAAATTTTAGAGTCAAGAAAATAAATAAATAAAATTTAAAAAATTTAAAAAATCAAAAAAAAAAAAATTTAAAATAAAACATCATCTAGCACGTGCATCGACGCACAGCGCGCTTGGAAAAGGGAGAGAGGGTTATAAAACCCTCCCTCCCCTTCTTCCTTATTCATTTTTTTGTCCAAGGAGTAGAGGAGGGAGAGGTAAAACACTCCCCCCCCCCCTTTTTTCAAACGTCGCGTGCCCATGAGGTGCGTGCGTGCTGCCCCGCACCCTGTGCGCAAGAAACGCGCTGCTACAGTGAGCGGCACCTATGGCATGTGCCCTTTTGGACATGCTACTGTGACTGTGCCTGAGTGGTTCGTGCTAGTGCACGCATGTGTGTCACGCCCCTTTTGGCGCATGTGCACGGATGCCCTTGCCACCGCATGCAACGCGCACACCCCCTCAAATTTTCTTTTTTTTTTTAAATAAAAATTAAAAAATTAAAAAAATGAAATATATATATATATTATAATAATAATTAAAAAAAAAAACAAATAAGTCCCTAAGGGGGACTTTTTTTAATACATTTTTCTTTTCTTTTTAGGTATCTAATAATTAATCATCATCTTTTTTCCATGACACGTAGGTAATATAATCAGATGCGTCCACATTTGGATCAGCAGCAAAACTAGTTGTGTACAAGTTCCAAGGCATAACCCTAAAATCATGGTTGCCCGATGAATACTCTAAGATCAAAGATGCCATTGGATTGGGCCACCACACTTAGTGAGAACTTATGTGACCAATTGTGGATAGTAAAGGATAAGAAGAAGTTCTATATGATTTCTTATGTGGTATATCTACTTGCAGCAAGGGCAACCAACTATCCCAGGTTGTACAAGAAGGGCGATATGCAGGATCCTAATACATGGTCGTATATAGTCTATCCTCAACTGGTGAAGAAGAAGCTCTCACCATAGAGCAAGGAGTATAGAATTGTGAATGATGCCTTCATCTTTGCCATCATTTGATTCATTGAAGGGGATTATTGGAAGAGATTGTCCCATGAAGCCAAGATGCAGATTACAGCTCTCAGTACATATTTCATCCAGTTCCAAACATTCACATACATTCAGGTTGGTGGTGCATCCATCCATCCAAAGAAGCTCCCAAGATACCCAAGTGACAAGTTGGTTCTAATGAAAATTTCTCGGTAGATTGAGTCAGCTTATGAGAGGATCAAAAGACAACAGAGGCCTTGTTGGGAATGGCCTTTTGTAGTAGGAGCATACCAAGTAAAGAGAAAATAGGATATCTAGACTTCTGAGTGGGAATGGGAGAATTATCCTCTTGAAGAATATAACTCTCCTTGACCATTCTTTGACAATGTTGGTAAAGTAGAAAACCTAGCAGGAAAAAATTTCTATCATGAGGACACCATTGAAGATCATTGGATGAATGCCACAAATGACTATGATTTTTCTATCAGATACTATTTTAGAATGACTTTGTATTTAGTTGAGAAGGCTCCCCATTTGACCATCCTAGATGAGATAAGGCTACAGGACTCACAAGAGCTATTGGATCCCTTATTCAATATAGATAAAGTTGGCGAGAGGCCCATCCTGAATGCAAAAATTGATAGAGAGGAAGGAGATGATATTAATCATCAAATGAGACATGTCATCAAAATGATAAAGAGTTGGATCAAGAAACCCTTTCCACTTGATCCAATTCTAGATACAATGATATTCCATGCACATGCTCACCCAGAAAGGGTAAAGGGGAAGAAAGTCATAGTTCCTATCTTCATGCTCCAATCTCCTATTAGGCCTGAAACAGTCTACCAGCTTGATCGTCTAGTGGGATACTACCATCCTTCAAAGAAGAAGAAGGAAAAGAGGAAGAGAGCCTCTCCTCAGAAGTTTTAGATAGAGCATGTTGAAGAATAGGCCCCTTCCTAGCAACAGGAATCCAGTCCCCAAGAGCCCCAAGATAGTGGAGCTCATCATATTCAGGTTGAATTTCCATTGCCTCCTATTTTGTCAAGTCAACAAGAAGAGGGAGAAATTCCAAAAACATCCATTCATCCAGTGCATGAAGAGCCCACTTCTCCTATGGTTCCACAAAAACAAAAGAGGATCAAGGTTAGAATGAACAAGAGGCAAAGAGTTAGTAAAAGATTAGTGCCTAGTCTGTCTATTCATGAAACCATTCCTGAGGAAGAATCAGATGAGGGGGAAACAGAGTTAGATGAGGAGGAGGAGCAAGTGACTCTACAAAGGATAACTCAGCGAGACAAAGCTACAGAATTGGAAAGAAGGAAGAGTGTCACAAATACCCCACCACCCACCCAATCTGAAATGGTAGAACTCTCTTCTTTGAAAGACAAAGTACAATGATGGGTGAATGAGTAGAGGGAATTAGGTGATGATGTTCTCCCCATCCCAAATTTTGATTTCATGCCAGTAGGTATAGAATTGGTTGGAGATAAGATTAGAGATACTCCTACAAGTGAACTTCAATAGCAAGATTGGATGTAGATGCCACCTGAGACACAAGGTCCTCATCCAACTCCCCCATCTTCACCTCAGGTTATGATGGTAGATAAGGTTTTAGTGACACCTCCACCTTCGAGTTCAAAAGAACATGTTCAAAAGGAATCATCGTTACAAGGAGAACTAGAACCAAGGGTTATTGATGAGCCATCAAAATAGGAATAATTAGTAGAATGTATACAACAACCTTCTTAGGAAGTTGAGGATCAAACTATGGGATCTACAAAAATTGAGACTATAGAAGAAGAATCCTCACAACAGGAGACTCCAAGCAAGGGTGATAGAGGGAAGGAGGTAGTTGAACACATCCCTTCATCATCCAGAGCCAAGGTTATAGAAAGACATATCCCAAGATGGTTTTGGAAAGAGATAATGAGGAGTTCCAAGCATCAATTCCATGCTTCAAAGGATGATATTTGTGACATTGTAGAGATTTTGAACAAGCCTAACTCTCTATTACATGATGCAACGCCATTTGCATTCATTACTACTACTCGGAACCAGGACTTATTTGCACAAGTGGCTCACCCTCTGAAAGGTATAGATGAAGAAGATGTTAGCCTTTAGGACTATGAAGTGAAAGATATCATGTTAGGAAAGCCTACATGAGATACTTCCCAACAGATGATGACTATGGGAGTCAAGGAGGTTCTCAGCCATATGGAATAGGATGAGATTGAAATCAGAACACTTCACAGGAAAGTTGAGTTATTAAAGGGATATTTAGCTGAAGTTATTGGTCCTCTTGATTTTGAATGCGCTGAGAAGACTTTGAATACCATTCTTAGAGAAGGGGAAGGTGTACGAATCAGTCCATTTTTGAGAGCTTGTCAGGATTGATGAGATAGCCTTGAGGATAGGGGTGTTACTATAATCATAGGAAGTCTGAAGTTGTTGCATGCTAAACAAGAAAATGTTGACAAGATCATGGCAATTTTGAGGTAGGACTTCAATATTATGGATGAGGTATGGGTATGGAGCAAGGATTTACAAACTCTACAAGCCATAAAAGGGCAAAGGTACTACATTCTGATTGATGTATATACCAGAGAAGAGTTAGACATGATAGATGATTGGATAGAAAAGATTGCAAATGGAAATAAAGTGATGGAAACATTTCATGATGAGATACATAGGCTCAAGGACCAAGCTCGAGAGAAAATTTTGGAAGCAGAAAATTTATACAGTGATGCATGCTTGGACATTTTTGAAGATGAAGAATGAGAGAAGCTTTTACTAGTTGAGGTAGTTGTGGAAAATTTTAGAAATACTTTAGAGGAAGCATCTAGTGATGAAAACATCAGACAAGCCTTCAGGACAGAGGAAGCACTGTTAGAGTTGGACACCAAACTTGGAGACTTTGCAAAAACTCAAATTGAGGTGGACAACTACAGACAAAAGGTCAAAGACAAGTATGAGGCTTTGGATCTTTTGGATGCTACTAAGATTATTGAGATTATAGAGAAATTCAAGGGCAAACATCCAAACATATCTTTAGGATAAAGATGAGCAAAACCCAGATGCCAGAATTTCAATTTTGACACTTAGTAAAATTTTGAGATTTTTGACCTAGTCGAGGTCCGCAGCTCTACAGCTCCATAGCTCTGTAGCTCTGCAGGTCTGCAATTTAGAGGTGCACTAACAGTTGACTACCAGTTCCAAAATTAGCACTTTCCATGCATCGTGAATGCATTCTGATGGCAGTTTAACTCTAACACACGCCTAGCGAAGGGACAGCTTCTATTTTTGGTATCTCTATGCACTTCTACTTCGATTGATGGCTTCCTCCTACTTTCTCCCTCATGCTTTCATTTTTTTTGACATGTAAAGGGCTCTTGCATCCAATTAATGAATAAAATATGGATGGAGTCCCTCTAAGCACCAGTTAGATTATCAGTTTGTATATATTTAGTTTGTTTAAATGTTTTAAAAGCATTTTATTGCATTAAGATATCTCTCACTCTCAACACAAATTGAGGAGACAATTTCTTATAAATACCACATTGTAAAATGTAACAAGCGCCATCATTATTATGCAATAAAGTTATGCTTTTGGTGCTAGCATTCGGAGTGTAGTTATTCTTGATTGAATGTGTCATTGTTTTGTGGATTTTATTCATGAGATTGTGATTGAGCCAAAGGTTTATTGCATTATTTCTGGTTGTATGATCTTTTAGTTCAGGTGTTTGCTACAAATATATGAATTCCATTGACATAATGAGGTTCAGAAGAGATCACCCGATTGTGTCTACATAGTTTTTTGTCTCTCATGAGTGCAATTTTGATGGCCTTGCAATTTGATGAAGAGTGAAATATCATTTGATTTGTTAAAGATTCTCACCGACAATTGCATCAGTTGATTCTAGGAAGCCCTACTCCTATTTTCATTGGTTTCTTGCCAATTTCTTCAAAGGTTTAACTCGCAGTGTGTTATGTTCTGTGGCTTATGTCTGTTTACCAATTTCAATTTCAAGTTATTTGATTTCATGTTATTTGCTTTCAGTTTTGTTATTTTCTTTGCTAACCCATTGTTAAAATAGGACCTCATATTAGCTGCATTGCTAAAATTGCATTCATTGAAAAAAATAGAAAATACAAAAAATATTGTTCTGTTGGTGTGATATTTTGAGACAACGAACAGATTTTACTTCAATTCCAAGATAAAAGAGTTTTTAGAACCAGCAAAGGCCTCCTTGTGAACACTCGCATTTATCTTCTACTGAGAAAATTTTGGTATGTCACAAGAAAAACACTGAACCTTGGAGTGGATCCTTAAAAATATTTGCTTTTCAAGATAGGAATTACACTATGGATTCCTGTCGTTGACCTCGTGCAAAACAAATGCCCAACACCACCTTGCTTTTTTCTTCAACGATAATGTATTTCTAGCCACTAGTACTTTTTTTTGGCCTCTCTTTTATGTAGTTTGGTATACCATCAGATCTTGTAGGGGGTTGACTAATTTTTATGTGATATATGGGATTTACGTATTCCTATGTGGTGCATGTTAATGTGAAAAGGCCCAGATCAAATCACCCTGCTGATTTTTTGATTGCTTCATTAGATATAGTGCTTATGTGCCTTGCATATTTTTTTAATTTCAAATACATGCCAATATTCTTCTTTGGCCACTAGTTTTTAATCTGGCACTGGCCCTTTGATTTAGTGACAGTTTCTTTTCTCAACACCCTATTTTGTTTCTAGCAATTAAAAAAAATTTCTAGTAGGGGTCATTTTATGAATTTTTTGTCTCAACGATTGTTTGACCATCATATTTGGGCCCATCACTTGCTGATGTTAGCATTCATGTCACCTCCTCAAACTTTTTTGGGACCTACTTTTCAACTTTTCCTCATATCTTAGGCATACAAACTCCATTTTTTGAAAACGAGATATTGTTAGAAAGCTAGTTCTAAGCCTGTCACAATGGTATAGTTACAGTTTTGATGCTATTTTAATGGATTTTTCTACTATCAAAGTTAGGAGTACAATTTTTCACTCTAGAAAAGATATCTTGAGCATCCAATCTTTGATTTAGGAACTCTTTATATCATTGGGAAGGTCTTTTTGAGCTCTTTCTAGTGATACTGGTTGTTTTTCCAAATTTTGCACCAAGCACATGTTATTTAGTCTTTTGCATTTTTTGCATTCTAGTGGATAACTTGGTTGTTTTAGGTTTGGGGATCAATTTTTTTCTTCAAATGATTTGTCATGACTTGTACTATCTTTTATATTAGTCTTATGTATCTTCTAGTCTATTTAGACATCTTTTGTATCCATTCTTGCAAATGCACTGAGATAATGTTCCATATTGCATCTATATTTTCATTTCAATTGTTTTCCTTATTTTTCCTTTTGATTCAAGTGGTATCATCTGAAGACACTCATGTAGATTATTGTATTCTTGGGATTCACCATATCTTGTGCCTTATTATACATGCACTACTCTGATAAAGCTCCATGGGGGGTTGATGTTTTGCCTTTGTTTGCTATCTTCCTTTGTCTAGTGAGTGTCCCTTCTGTGACATTAACCTAATGATGTGTCTAAGATTGATCAACTCAGTACACATAGATGTACTCTTTTGTGCATCTTGATCATGTTTCCTTGACATGTAGTTCTTTTGGCCCACTTTTTAGTTGCCTATCACCTCACCCTTGTCTACATTGTACGGGGTTCTTCTGTTGTTTCTCATGCTTCCTTGGTTTTATTGATCAGCTCTTTAGGATTTGGTGTTTCATGGCATTTGTATCTTCAAGTTCAATTTTTTTCCTTTGTGCACCTGCTAATTTGATGCAAATTACAATCTTCTCTACCTGGTCAAGTTTTATTTCATTGGAGTTTCTTCAAATCAGTAGTTACTTTTGACATATCTTTGCAACTTCTACATGCTTTAGTGGTGTTCTATATGATCATCTTTTGTTCTTATCTTTTGGGGCATTCCCTAGTTTGGAGGCTTATTTAGTCCTTCACTAGTTTCTTTCAACATTATTTCCATCTCTTTTTGGAGTAGGGTTTTTCCCATGTGGTTTTCTCTATTTCTCCTCTTTTCAAAGATTGGTTGTACTTGGGTACCTCATCAGGCTTTGTTTGCCAAGACCCATTTCTACTTTTAGTAGGAGTTTCTAGTTTTTAGCCTACTCCCTAAGTTTATTTTAAGGGTGTTGTTAAAGTAATTAGATATTTGCTAATTAATTCTAGTTGCTTAAGCTAAACTTTAGGCATCTAATAGTTTTATTAATTATTTTGATGCAACCTAGGTTAGACCTTTTTAGGTTTTTGATCTCCTTTATTTAAGGATGATCTCTCATTGTAAACATTAATTGAGAATTGAGGCAATTTTCATTGTTGATAATAGCAATTCATTTTTTTTTGCTCATCGATAATGTCTCATCTATGGATCTAGCAATTTTTACCTCCATAGCTTTTTGCTTCTCTATTCTATAATAGGTTTTTGCATGTAAGGTGATTCTTAGGAGGTGTGGAGTTGATCTTTCATCACTTCAACAAAGAATCCATCACTCCTTTTCCAAGAACTACTATCAAGAGCTTCATATCTTCCCATACAAATTGAAAGTCCTTCAAAATATAACATGAAATCAACTAGGATACATTGGTATAGAGATATAGAGTCACCACTCACAAACATGAGAATAAAACATAATGTGTCACTTGACAAATCTGAACCAAACTTTCAATTGTAGGAAAAGTGCAAAACATCAAACTACTCTTATAGATTTACAATCTTGAGAACAAACCTTGTTGTTCATTCTTGACTCTGAACACTATAGCACTTTGAAGACACTTCTTAGTTGAACTGATTGATGATGGAAACACTAGTAACAATGCACTTTTCATTCAACCTTCAAAGCTACTATTGTCTTGGATAAAACATTACTAAGGGACATGAAACTTTAGCATGACCTTGCTAGTGATAACAAACTTTTCACATGCCTTTCTTCTAACCATACTGAATCACCTTTCAGATTCAATACTCCCTAACAAAGTCACCATTTTGTTAGCTTCTGAATTAATGACTTTTGAGTAACCTAGTGATAAGCACACATACACCTAGACGCAGCTAATTCCCATGTTCAATGCACCCATGCAGATATTAGGGCCAACTATAAGGCTATTTACTTTCTTTCTTCTCTTTAGGCTTTGCAAGACCTAAGCAGGTGGAGCTCAAATTCTTCATATGGTACCCATGTCAAATAATATAACTAAATCTAGATATAACAAATAAAAACCCCTAAATCTTCTAGGCTTATGAAAATAACATAGACATGAGATAGCTAATAACATGACTTACGAACTCAACAAGCTAAGTGAGGGAAACTCTTTAAGTTAATTATTTGTCTCTTCTACTACCCATCTCCAACTTCTTTCTACCAACAAAGCCTTGATATTTACAACTTCTTTTGAGGACATTCCTTTCTTTTTTGGTGGTCATTCCTCAAATCTAATTTTATCTTAATATATCACCGCTTTACTCTACCTTGGAAATATAATCTCCATTAAAAATGTGAAGCTTGAATAAATCATTTTTCTATGCAGTGTCAACTAGTGCCTTGTTCTATTGATCCACTTTGAAATTTTTTAAACCCTTCGTATTCTTGTAAGACTAGAGAATGGCCTTTTAAAATCTCATTATAACATCCCTATCGCAACATCGGGCTTTTTCTTTTCCAACCTTACAATATCATGATGAAGCATACTATCTCAATATTGAAATTGGAGGCCTGTGAACTTACAAAACCTTTTGTATCATCTCAACTCATATAATTCATCTTCTAGATCTTATAATTGGCATAAGATCATAACACATCACCCTTTACCTTTTTGACTATACAGATGATTGTAACATTTTAAGCTTTTTTCCTTTTCTTTACAATATCATAACTCTATTCCTTGGGTGTAGCTTCATAGCAATGTATATTTATTCTTATGATCCCATGATGAGTATAAGATCATAACTCTGTTTCTTCTATTCTACACTCAAGTCAAAACCAAGCTTGACTAGCCTACTACGTGGCAACTTTTGATTTGATGGATTTGCCACCCTTTCACTTGCTTTGTGTAATGACTACATATTATAGGACACATGTCAACCTTTCATAAAGTTGTTATAACTAAAGATCGAGCAACTCTTCACAATGGCATAGCAATAGCCATAGATTCTCCTTAAGATCAATGGTTCACATAAAATTGCAACTCTGTGATCTTTGTCATTACTTTTAACCAATCAAAAATTGCCTCTATGCCAGATCACTCTAACATCAAACTATGACATCATTAGGATCATCAACATGGTGGCTTCTTTCATCTACATGGGCCTAACTCATGATCACACTCTAACTTAAGTGACCTTGTGACTGACTCTCTTTCACTCTGTCAGAACTCATTTCATTTATCATGAGTTAACTATTGCAACCAAGCAATTTAACCCTTTTCTCTTAGTTGCAACTCATTTTCTGTCTACACATTATATGCTACAACCCATCAATGTAGTCAAATCTAAAATTTTTGCAACATCATGGCCTTTAGTGTTAACCGCAAGCTCACCCTTGTGATGCTATGATCAAACACCATTTTGACCATGTTCTCTACCTTTGTTGCTTTGCAACTTAAACTTTCTTAATTGTCCAACCTCCTATGACCTTGCGATGAGCATTTGGACTTGATCATTTCATGTTTATGTAGAATTGCACCCTAAATACTTAACTCTATCCTTAACCTTGCAAAAGCATGATCATAAGCTTTCATAGCCTTGCCACCTTAACTTGACTTTTCTTTCAAAAACCTATGAAACTATGATGAGTTAAAATTAAGCTACATGGCCTCCTTTTCTTTTGTTCATTGTTTTGTCATGGTTTGGAGCCTAACCCTTTTCATGCTTGTGATGTTGTGCTTGCTATTATTCTTGACTTTTTCTTCATTATTTGTAACATTACCACTTGATCTCTTAACTATTTTTGAAACCATGTGAAGTTGCACTCAACATTTGCCTTAACATTTTTATTGTCTTGCAACATCACAGCCTAACATTCTAACTAGCCAGTTATCCCTACAACCATGAAATGTCCTTATTTTCTTTGTTTTCTACTTCACATCATAATTTGTGTAGTTTTCTATAACTATTATGAAGCTGCACAAACCTAAAGATGACAATTCTACTCCTTTGCACCCATCAACATGGTCATCAATTAAAGAGCAGTGAAGTTGTGCCTAGGAGATTTTTGCAAGGTTGCAACTTAAAATATAAAGAGCATGAAAAATGAAAAGATAATGGGCTCAAAACTTGGGGATATAAACTATAAGCATGATTATTTGATTTATCCCCATTACATGTCAACTTATGAATATTTTAACAAAATACATGACATGATGAGTATTATGGTTTTTTTCATAGGATAGACAAATATTTTCAGAAACCCTAAGCAATCTGTAACATAGTTCTTTCTGATGTTCACAAGATTTCACAAATTTTTTATGGGTGAAAAATTAGGCCAACAAGATCCTAGAGTTTAATATAGATATCCAAATTACCAAGTTGGTAAGAGGAAAGGACTTGCTAAGCTAATGCATAAGCTAATTTTGAAGCAAACCAAATAAATTAGCTTGATGGTGATTGTAGAAGTGGACTGTGTGACTTGGATGTTTGTGATTAGTACAATGAAATAATATTTTACTTATAATATATGAAAGATCCACTAGGGCTAAGTGATAATTAGAAGAGAGCCCTAAAGTTGCAAGCTATTAGATATGTTATTGTAAGTGGGCAGTTATGGTGGAGGAATATGGAGGGTGTGCCACTTAAGTGTATTGATGAAGAACATTCAATAACACTTCTGAGTGAGATACATGGTGGGGTATGTGGAGGCCATTACATGGCTAAGACTGTCTCACAAGGTGATCAGAGTAGGATTTTGGTGGCCCACTCTTTTTAATGATGCACATGAGCTTGTAAGAAAATGTGATGCTTATCAGAGGTTCACTAGTAAACTAAAATTCTCTGGTAATTTAACATTAAGACCAGTAGAGATGCAAGCACCATTTCAACAATGGGGAATTGACTTTATAGGTGAAATTACAAATAAATCATGTGGAGGAAATTCTTCAATTCTTTTAGCAACTGATTATTTTACAAAATAGGTAGAAGCTATCCCTACCATAAAATCTACCAACAAGTAGTGATGGACTTTATTTTGAACAACATTATTGTTAGGTTTGGTTAACCTAAGAAGATAGTCATAGATAATCCAATGTGTTTTAGGTCTGAAGAATCTAAAGTTTTCTATGAAAACTATGGCATTACAAGTTATACTCATCACCATACCACCCCTAAGGAAATGGACAAGAAGAATCAAGTAATAAGAGTTTACTAAAAATAATTAAGCAGATCTTAGATGAGAAAAAGGGGCTTGGGATTCCAAACTACCATTAGTATTATGGGCTAACAGGGTAATAGTAATGAAGACCATAGGATGTGCACCATTTGATTTAGTGTATAGAGTACAAGCTAGATTGCCCCAAAATACCTTAAGTGGGATGTACAAGTTTTTCCAATGATATGATGGGTACATTACTAATGAAATGAATTTTAGGATGGATAATAGTATGCAATGGAATGAAACCAGGAGAGATGCTTCTACTACAAATATTAAGTTGTAGATCCAAGTGAAGCACTTGTATGAAAAGAAGAAAATAGAAAAAAAAAAAATTAAACCAGAGGATCTAGTGTTTCTTTAGAATGCAAGGATTGAAGACAAAGGCAAGCATGGAAAATTTGAGAATTCACCTGGGGTGAATATTCATATGTTTTGAAAGAATTATTAGGTGATATTCTTGAATTGCTAGTTCATGGAAAATTCTTGAAGAAGTACTTCTCTTTCCATGAATAGTATTTTAGGCTAGTGTACAAATTGTGATTTTTGTATATATGTATGTTTCTCTGTATATATTTGTTGTGTTTTCCTCTCAATGTGTTCATTGCTATCTGAAAAAGTTGGTAATAGTGTCAAGTATGTGGTATTTTTTAGCTAGATATTCTAAATCCTCATACGAATATGCATTATTCATCATCCCTAGATAGAGCCATTGTTAGCCCTAGTTTTTGTGCCCTATTATTTATTATTTTTTTAGTGTTCTCAAAAAATTTATAATGGTTATATCTTTTGAATCAAGGTGGGAAGTTTGAATTAAACCCTACTATAAGCATGAAATACCTCAAAAAACCCTAAGTACTCCTTCAATATTTCTTAATTAGGGTATTTTATTTATTAAATTTTGAAGTCTTTTATGAAATATGGTTATTTCCCTAACTCATGTCTCTACTCAACCTGTACTTTTGTTTTGGTTAGCCCATGTTCCATAAATTGCCTATTCTTAACCCCTGTGATGAGTTGTTATTGTAACCATTGATCTCCTTGAAAATCCACAAATGTCATGTTGTTGCAAAATAAAGATGCAAGGTTTTTAACCAAAGTGAGAAAGTGAGGCAGTGATACTTGTCCTATAGGACCTAAGGAATACAAAACTCAATAGTTTAACAACAATCATCTCATCTTGCCAAGATCGACAACTCTCACATTCTCGCAAAATGAAGGTGTTTGTTGTTTAAGAAATTTGATAATACAAGAGGTTGACACATGTCCCTATAGGCCTATATTGCATTTAGTAGCCTGAAGAATGAACACTTTCCTTAGCCATAGATTCAGATGAAAATCCATGGTGGTCATGTCCTCACAAAGTCAAAGTGCAAGGTTTTTAACTAAAGCAAGAATGTGAGAACTTGACACATGGAATGTTTAGGACCAGCTTGTGTTATGAGTTATAAAAGGGATAATTTTAGTGTAAGTTACCAGATGGCATGTTCTAATTTTATCTAAGAACTGAGTATGATAAAGGTTAACAACTTCTCCCAGCCATTAGATCAAGCAAAATTCGATGGTTCTTGCATCCATGAAAAATAAAGATGTTTGAACTTTACCCAATGCAATAATGCAAGGACTTGTGATGTGTCCCTATGGGCTAGTCTTTTAATACAATAGTAGGAAAATATCTTAACTATCCAATACCAGAGGATCTATGGTACTTGCATTCTCACAAAATAATGATATAAGTCTTTTAACCAAAGTGAGAATGTGAGGGTAAGATGCATGTCTTAGTGGGCCCATTTCTTTAAACAAATGTTAAGAAACCAAGGATGTTTCCTAATTGTAAGATGTAAAAGGATCAAGGGATGTCATGTTCTCACAAAATGAAAATGTTCAAGTTTTAACTAAAGTGACAATATAAGAACTCAACATGTGTCCCACTAAGTAAAAGATGATGCAATTTTAAAGTTTGAATCACCACCGTTGGATTTTGCCCAGATCAATAGCCAATTTTAAAAATTCTTAGCATAACATGCACAATTTGACTGTTAAATAATTAATGGTGTTTCAAGGTAACCTCATGCGAATGAATTTTGCATAAATTTTGTAATTCATTCCATAACCTATTACAAAATGAAATAGATTTGAAGTGTACCAAAGCAGATCTTGGATTTTCAGCTTCCATAGAGTGAATTATTGTGAACAATTTGTCTTCCTCAGATCAAATGATGTGTGAATAAGTGCCCTAACATTTTAGTGAAGATTTTTCATTTCCAAAATATTTTTTAAATTGATAAAATGCCTCCCCAAAGGGATCTTTCTAGAAAGATGGATTATCAACATAGAAATATACATAACAATTTCCCTGAATAAATGCCCCTTTCAAATAATGAAAATAAAAAGGAAAAAGAATTGGTTCCCAAGAATCCTAGATTAATAATTTATGATGGTTTCTATGATAAGGGAAATTGGCTAAGAGATGTAGAGACATCAATGTGTCAGAATTACTTTAGAATAACTGAGAGGGGGGGGGTGAATCAGTTATTCAAAGTCCAAATGTCCTATTCAAACTTTTCACTAAGTATAGTGAACTCATTCAATCATTTATTCATCCAAGCTTTAACTTATCTAATCAGCAAGTTATTGTGAATCAACATGCAAGTATAACACATAAGAAATCAACACATGACACAATGATTTACGTGGAAACCCAATTTGGGAAAAACCACTAGTAACATGCTACTCAATTCTCACTCTTCTGAAGTGATGCCCTATGAAAGGCTTGCCCTGTTAAAGGCTTACAACACACTATTAAATGTGACCTTGTTAGAGGATTTAACCACCCTATTAGAAGTGGGCCTAGTTAAAGGACTTTAGAACATTCACTTGGAATGCCACCCTGTTAAAGGATTTACAAATGGTTGTTAGGCCAACCTAAGTCCATAGGATTTTTAGATCTAATACAATTGCTAAAGAGTATTATAAAATCTTGACCTAACTACAACATACAACTTATCTTGTAGATTTCAAATCACTTCTTAGCTCATAGTCTTGCCTGGCCTTCAATCTCTACAGCTCTTGATAGCTTACCCTCCTTTCAAGCTTTGTCCCCTTGATTCTTATACTCAATATACTAGTGCAATCATCTCTTCATGACCACTTGTAGAAGCATAGCCTCTGTGCTCTTCCTTCACCTAGATGTCACCTCCTTAACAACCTTCTAACCACTGTGCAAATTTTTGGCTCTTCAGTAGCAATAGTATCAGTAGCCTTTTTCTTCTTAGTGTATGACTCCTTAAATAGAAGTCTTGGAATTCCTTTTCCTTCTCTATCCTTCCTTTCTTCAATTTTAATTCACATGGATTAGGTAGGATACATTGTATCTAACCCATATTTTGCTTCCTCTAGAAACTTCTTGAATAATCCTTTAGAATTCACCCAAAAATGACTTACATAGGATTATATGCTAATAACTCATCTTCCTTATCTTCCAACTCATTCAAAAAATTCAATGCAACCATTTTGTCAGCTTAGATTTGGAAAATCTTTGTCATTTGAAATAATGTAGTAGATCGGCACTATTGAAATAGTGGTGCTCGGCACATACTGTGTTACTCGGCATCAACTGTGTTTTTCTTGATGCTCAGCACCTGAAGATCACTTGGCACCAACTGAAAAAATTTTGATGCTCGGCACCTGATCTTCACTCGACACATGAAGATCACTTGACACATAGTAGAAATGTCTATTACTCAGCTCCTACTGGGAATTTTCTCAGCTTCAACTAACTTGCTCGGCACCCACTAAAGATCTTAGTTTAAGCTTTGCAATCAACCTTGTTACAACTTCTTCCTCCAATGTTTCTAAGCATGACCAACCTCTATATCTTTGATTATGTCATCAATACATTACTTGGCCATTGTCTTAATTGATCCTTCCACTTCATTACAACATCATAACTCAACCTTTCCCTTAGGTGCTCTTGTTACATCTTGTTGATAAAATCCTCTTCATCAATCAACTAAGTGATAGTACTTGGATCTTATAAGCAAATATCATCCCTACAAATAGCATTTTTGACATCAATGACAAAACAATGATTGAAAACATTTTTTTACATCAATCTCCCTCTTTGATCTTCAAGAAAAATGAGCTTTTCAATCAAATTTCCAACAATCTCTCTCTTTGGCATTGATGACAAACCAAACTGATCAACAATCAAACTAAACCATTCAACCAAATGCTAGCTAGGTTAGAACAATAAGTCAAATGTCAAAAAATAAACTATAGCTTCACATCTCCTTCTACTATTCTGATTACTTCATTTCTATTTCTCCCTCTTTGCTGTTGTATCCTTGTTATTTGTCTTTCTCCCTTTATATTGTTCATCTTTGACTATTCTAATAAACCTCTAAAATCTCCCTCTATCTTTATTCCAGTTGTCTACTTCTCTCTTCTTTCTTGATCTTTTATCTTCAATAGTTATTGATTAGTTGCTTGCTTCCCCCTCTTTGACAACAATTCCAAAGACATATTAACATCTTAATATGCAAATGTGGCTCTTATAGGTTCATTTAATGTCTTCCGCTGTCACCCTGCTTGTGATTGATTTAGAATTTTAGCACTTCTACTACTTGAGGCATGGATCCCAAAGTAAACATCCTCTACAACAATGTGTAATATTTTCAACATTCAACTCTTTTGATGGAGGACATACTCGCTTTTTGGTTCAAGTAGCCTTAGCTAGGGGTATCACCCCTAACTTACCTCTAAGATACTCAAAAGCATCCTTGGGTAGTGCTTTTGTGAAGATGTCAGCAATCTATTCCTTCAAGTTAACATATTTCATCTTCACTTATTTGTCTTCCACCAACTCTCTTACATATTGATACTTGATTGCAATATGCTTGGTTTTGGCATGCATTACAAGGCTCTTTGATATGTTAATAGCACTTGTATTATCACAATAGAGTATCACAGGCTCAATTACCTCTTCCTTCATACCTTGCAACAAATTTTTGATCCATACAATATTGGTGCAGTTTATAGCAGCTGCCACATATTCAACTTCAGTAGTGGATTGTGAGGTGCAACTTTGTTTTTTTCTAGTCCATGTAATCAACCTTTTTCCTAAGAAAAGTGCTCCTCCACTGGTGCTTTTTCTATCATCAATGTTACCTCTCCAATCTACATCAGTGTAGGCTCTTAGTTCAAACTTCTAATTCCTCTTGTAGTATAGACCAAAGTCATCAGTTCCTTTCAGGTATCTTAGTATTCTCTTCACTATCATTAAGTGATTTTTTCTTGGATTTTTAGAAAATCTAGCTACTATTCCAACAGCTAATGCAATGTCTAGTCTACTATGTATAACATATTGTAACTTTCCAATCACTAACCTATATAATGTCTGATTTACTTTAGCGGACTCATCATTCTTAGATAGCTTATGGCCTATTTCCATTGGTGTGTTGACTAGTTTTGAGTCTTCTAGCCCAAATTTTTTGAGTACTTCCTTGATGTATTTGGATTGAGTCACAAATATTCCATGCTTCAATTGATGTACTTGTAATCCAACAAAGAATTTGATTTCTCCAAACATTGACATCTCAAATTCATGCTTCCTTTGATTAGAAAAATCTTTGCAAAGAATATCTTTTCCTCCAAATATTATACCATCAACAAATATTTTTGAGATCAAAATATCTTTACCTTCTTTAGCTTTCATGTACAAATTAATATTATCATATGTTCTTTCAAATCCTATTTTCACAAGATACTTGTGCAACCTCTCATACCATGCTCTAGGTGCTTGCTTCAATCCATTAAGTTCTTTGTGTAGCTTGTAGACCATGTCCTTGTTCTTCTCATCAACAAATCCTTCTAGTTGTTCTATGTAGACTTCCTCTTCTAGTATACCATTTAGAAAAGTAGACTTCACATCCATTTGGTAGACTTTGAAACATTTGTATGTAGCATATGGAACTAATGTTCTTACTTCTTCCATTTTTGCAATAGGGGCAAATGTTTCCCCATAATCTAATCCTTCTTCTTGTGCATAGCCTTTGCAAACTAGTTTGGCTTTGTTTCTTGTTATCTCACCATTCTCATCAATTTTGTTTCTAAACACCCATTTTGTACCAATCACATTCTTATCAGCCAGTCTAGGAACTAGAGACCATATTTTGTTCTTCTCAATCTAATCTATCTCTTCTTTCATGGCTTTATACCAATAATCATCTTGTAATGCACCTTTCAATATTTTGGGTTCAACCTTGCTTAGCAGACATGATTCATTCCTAAGCCTATTCCTTGTCATTGGTCTAGCTTCCTTCTCACCAATGATTTGATCTACAGGTTGATGTCTTCTTACATACTTGGCTAATCTAGGTTTAGTCCTTCTTTCCATGTTTGATCCTTTAGCTTTAGAGTCATTTCATTCTTCTTCATCTGGCATTTAATCATTCCTTTTTTGCATACTATTTTCTAAATTAGAATGTGCATTTTCTACATTTTGCAGCTCATCTTCTAAATGTAGCTCGACATTCACAGGCTAAGACTCAACAGATACTGAAATTTTTTGTTGATTCCCAATTTGATTTTTAGCATTGTCTTCAACTATCATTCCTTCATAGAAGTATACAAAAGATCTATAATCCTTTGATTTCTTTGACTCATCTATCTAAACTTCTGCATGCTCATCAAAATTTATATTTGCACTCTCCACAATCTTGTTAGTGTTAACATTCAAACACTTATATGCCTTACTTCTAGTGGAGTATCCAAGAAATATTCCTTCATTACTCTTAGCATCAAACTTTCCATTTCTAGTGTCTTTAAGAATATAAAATTTACAACCAAAGACTTTGAAATGTTTAACATTAGGTTGAATGACCATACCATAATTGAAAAGGTGTTGCATTAGTACCTTTCTTGACTTGAACTATATTCAGTGTGTAGACTATAGTACTTATAGATTCTCTCCAGTACTTTAGTGTAACATTTTTCTCCATCATCAAGGTTCTAGCACAGTCAATCACTGACCTATTCCTCCTTTTAGAAATACCATTTTGTGGTGGAGTTCTTGGTGCTGACATTTTCCTTTTAATACCTTTGTCATTGCAAAATACTTCAAACTCTCTTGATGTGAACTCACCTCCTCTGTCTGATCTTAGGCATTTCAAGTTCTTTCCTATTTCCTTCTCAACTCTAGCCAAATACCACTTGAACATTTGAAATGCATCATATTTTTTCTTTAAAAACATAGTAGTCATATCCTGGAATAATCATCTATGAATAGCATTATGTATCTGTCTGTTAGGTAGCTTTGCACTTCTATTGGTCCACATAAGTCTATATGAACTAACTCTAGTACTTCATTGGAAGTGTATATTTTGCTTTTGAAACTATACTTAGTCATCTTCCCTAGTTGACATTGTTTGCACATTGTGTTTTCAGATTTCTTCAACTCGGGCAACCCTCTGACTTTGTTTTTCTTGCTAATGCTGATCAGATTGTCAAAATTAACATGACATAGCCTTTTATGCCACAACCACACATCATCAAGTCTAACAAAAAGACATGTTGCATCTTCCATATCAAGATAAAATAGATTACTTCTAGTTTGTTCACCTTTTCCTATTATATTTCCATTTGTGTCATAGATCTTGGCAGTTTTGTTTCCAAATTCAACTTTGCAACCTACATTGCCTAACTTAGATACACTCAACAAGTTGCAGTTCAATCCTTCAACATAGTATGCATTATCACCTAAAATTTTCTCTGTGAGCTTAATAGAGCCTTTTTCTTTGATTTGACATGGGGCATCATTACCAAATCTAACACTCTTTCCATCATACTGAGTAAAGGTAATAAACTAACTTTTGTCTCCTATCATGTGATGTAAGCATCCACTTTCTATGATCCACTTGTCATTCTCATTCACACAAGTAACCAATGTTGTTGCTTCATCTTCATCTTTGTTTGATTCATCCTTCATGGCTAAATAGACTACTTCATCATCATTCTCATTAGAATCTTCTTCAACAATGTAACATCTCTTTCCTTTCTCCTTGTAGTCCTTGCTATCATCTTCTTTCTTGTTCCTATACTTGCTTCCTTCTTTTTAGTTCTTCTTCTGTGTACATCTTGCAGCAATATGACCTACTTCATTACAATTGAAACATATGATAGGGATCTTACCTTTGAATTTGCCTTTACCTCTATAGAATCTCCTAGCTAGTAATGCTTCTAACTGTTCCACATCTTCCTCATCTATGTTGCTATCACTCGATGCATGTTTTCCTTTTGTTCTCTTTTTGCTTGATGTGTCATCTTCAATGTCTTTCATTTTCATCTTGGCCTTGAAAGAAGATTCAAGGTTCTCAAGTCTGTAGTTGTCAAAATTTGATAGCTCAAATGCAGTAAGTCTTCCAACTATTCCTTCAAAGGTTAGTGTGTTTCCTTGTACACACCTTAGCTCTTGGATGGCTAAAACTCTTATGGCATAGATAGGGAGTAGAGTTCTTAAGTATTTGTTTATTTTTGTTTCTTCTTCCAATTTTCCACCTAGACTTCTTATTGTTCTCACCACTTCTTTCATTATTGTAGTGTACTGAGCAGCATTTTCAACTTCCTCCATCTTCATGTCATCAAGCTTTCCTCTTAGGCTTTCTCTCTTTTCTCTCTAAACATTCTAATCTCCTCCATAGATTTCTGACAAGGTTTTCCACATATTGAATGCAATGTCACAGTCTTTGATGTCATCATATTCTGCATAGCTAAGTGCAGAGGCAATCTCCAACATTGCTTGGTTATGTTCCTTCTTTTTGTTTAAATCATCTGCAATAAGAGGTCCTGCTAGAGTTACATGTTCTATTCCAATTGAGGTTTGTGCATAGTCACCTATTGATCCAAGGTGAAATTTCATCAAACTTTTCCATGCAACAAAGTTATCTTTATTGAGCTTGGGAACTTCTCTCTTGGACATCTTGATCTTTATGCTTCTAGTACCTTCAAACTAAAATAGTAGATGGTTCTAATACCAATTGTTAGAATTACTTTAGAATAACTAAGATGGGGAGGGTGAATCATTTATTCAAGGTCCAAATTTCCTATTCAAACTTCTCACTAATTATAGTGAACTCATTCAACCATTCATTCATCCAAGCTTTAACTTATCTAATTAGCAAGTCACTCTAAATCAACATGCAAGTATAAAACATAAAAAATCAACACATGAAACAATGATTTACATGGAAACCCAATTTGGGAAAAACCACCAGTAACATGCTACTCAATTCTCACTCTTCTGAAGTGATGCCCTACGAAAGGTCTGCCATGTTCAAGGCTTACAACACACTATTAAATGTGACCTTGTTAGAAGATTTAACCACCCTATTAGAAGTGGGCCTAGTTAAAGCACTTTAGAACATTCACTTGGAATGCCACCCTATTAAAGGATTTACAAATGGCTATTAGGCCAACCTAAGTCCATAGGATTTTTAGATCTAATACAATTGCTAAAGAGTATTAGAAAATCTTGACCTAACTAAAACATACAACTTATCTTGCAGATTTTAGATCACTTCCCAGCTCATACCCTTGCCTAGCCTTCAATCTTTGCAACTCTTGATAGCTTGCCCTCCTTTCAAGCTTTTTCTCCTTGAGTTTTCATACTCAATGTACCACGCTGGAGATAACTTTTTTTAGGGTAACAACTGAGGTAATCACAAAAGTCTTTATGTTGAACCCTAACCTTGCATTGCATGAAAAGAATGACTTAGATGATCTATAATCAATGTATAATGCTCAGAGAGTATATCTTCAAGGATGACCATTACAAAAATATTTTGCAAAGCTAAGGAATCTTACACTTATGACCTCTCACACCCCAGAGCCCTTATTAGAAAAGTATTTCAATCCTAGGGTACAAGCCCTTTATATTTCTCTTTACAAAATCTTTGGCATGGATGAGAAAGACCACATCCAAGGGCATTTAGTTTTTTATGATTTCTCAAACTTTTTATTATGGTATGAGCTCTATTTTTTATTTTGCATCTTAGCTGAGGAGATGCATAATGGACTAATTGGCATCAACAAGAGTAAGGTTGACAATCCCTTTTGTTGGTAATCATTTTTTATGTACATTTTCTGATAAAAGGGTGTTTTTTTCTTTACAAAAGACATGAAACTAGAGCTAGAAAAGGATGGAGAGAAGATACTAGTTTAGCTCTAGAGAAAATATGACTTGGGAAGTCATAGATGCTAGTTTTGTCCATTTTGATAGATATTTTACATCTAAGATGAGGATGTTGTTCAGTGGAGACAACCGTCAAATTTCTCAACCCTTACTGGAGCTGATCAAGCCTAAAAATCATTCTAAGGGTGTGAAGGTGACATTATCCCTTATTTAGTTTCAATTGTGTTCAGAGTATATGGTTTCCAAGAGAAACCTCATGTCCTACAATACCAATTGCCTCTGAATGTAGGAATTGTTGAGTTCTTGTGGCAGGCTGGAGGAATTGAAGAAATAGAATTGGTGGGAAGATCTAGGGGAACCATCTTTCCAAATTTTGGAGTCATTCACAATTTTGTGCTTACTAAAGGAGGATGGAGCCATTTGGGTAAATTTCTTGACAAATATCAAATGGACCAATCTCATTCTTGTTTCATCGATTCAGAAGGGTTCTATAAAATGTTCAAATAAAAAACTACGGCCAAATTATATGAACAAATAGTTTACTTTTCTGAAGATATAATTAGAAATAAATTTTCTTTACAATACCAGGAAGTGAAGAAGAAAATAATAGAAGGTTTACAATAGGTTTCTAGAATTTTTCAACACCTTAGATAGGAAATATGACCCCTTGGTTGATATAAAATTTTGGGGAGATAAAATAAATAAAATCATGGCCCATTTGGCTGGGATTATGCAAACCCCAAATGAAAAGAAGGAAATATTGATAAAGGCATACCCTGATCAGGCTAAGGAGGTAGAGAGGAGATTGGATAATAAACTTATAATTAGTTCAGGTCAATATACTATTTAGAGGAAATTAGGATATTTAGTTGCCAAGAATATGGGGGCAAAGCCTATACCAGTGCACAAAAGGCAACATTCAGAGAGCCCACCATTGGCACCAGATGAAAAAAGGTAGAATAATATTCCCTATCCCAAAACCCTATGCATTTTGATAGTGAAGACTCCTTAAGGGAATAATTGAAATAGATAGGGAGTCATGATGATGTTTTAATAAAAACATCAAAAGTAGTGGAGGGGATGCCTGAAGAACCTCCAATTCCACTCTTAGTCCTCACTCTTGAAGACTTTAAAGGGAAAGAGATGGATCCTATTATAGAATAGGCTACCAAGAGATTCTTGGATGATGAAAATTTTGTGAAATCTAGGGCCTTTATCCAATTTTTTTAGAGGAGCAATATAGAAAATTTTGAGGCAAAATGTAAGAAGGCAAAGGTAGAGAAACCCAGAAAACATGACTCTAATATCAAGGAGGAAATAAAAGCTAATTTGATGTAGGATTTTAGCCAAATAACTCCTTTGGGGGGGAAGATAATTCCTTAAGGATTTAGGTATCCTTATACTCCCAGAGTGGGACATTGCTAATGCAATGGTGTTTGATGCCATAAGGAAGGAGAAAGAAAAAAAATTGAACACTAAGGAAGAGGTCAAAGAATCCCATAAAAGGGGTGAAATATAGAAATGATCACAAGACCCTAGTAATATGGTCTATCTAGAAGAAGGATAAGACAAGACTCTAGGAAGCTTCAGATGCTAAGCATACAGGAAGCCTAGTGGTATACAGAGTTGGGGAAGTGGATAGTAATAAAGTTTCCCAAATGAATAAAGAGGTAGTTAATTTTGATGAAGAGGTAGCCTAGAAGGATAAGAATAAATTCCTTGAGGTGAATACGAAGTTTCAAAAGGTAATAGAAGCATATGATGAGAAGGGAAGGAAAATAAGTGAAATGGAGAAAATCATTTCAAACTTACAGAAGCAACAAGGCAAAAGAAAGGTGGGAGAAGAACATAGCCATATTTTGATTGCAACCTCCCATACTCCACCACCTCCTATTGGACCTATTATGGAGATCCTTGGTACACTTCAACATTAGGACACTATAGATGATTTGAGCAAGGAGAAGGCCAAAATCAAGGTAGCACAAGTAGAGGTGCAAATTTAGTATAAAGATAGAGTCAGGGACACTATTTTGTTTTTGGTTGATAGAATAAATATGCCTCTCTTCTATTTACAAATGTCAAGGGTGTTAGCTATTTGGAAAGATTTAGAGTTCAATGAAACTAACTTGAGGGAAATTTTGAATAAATGGATTAGTAGGGAGGATGATATCACTGCTCTGTGTTTTACTATCATTGATATAATTGATTATCAGATTGAGAAAACATATGACCAAGCAAATGATCTATTGAATTTTTAATAGAAAAGAGATATTTTGCAAAGAAATTTAAAATATGCTTTTCTAAATATTTGAGTAGGAATTTTGACCTTTTTTCTCATGTGCTAAAAGTCCTAAACACCATGAAAAGTAAGCAAGAGTGGGGAAATGAGTTAAAAGAAATCATGAGTGTCAAAGTGAATGAATTTGTAAACAAATAAAATTATATCTTATTTGCAAGAACTATTGAGGAGTTTATTCAAGTCCAAATACTCTTTGATTCTTTCCAACATGAATTTGATGAGATAAAGAAGTTGGGAAAAGTTATTTTGAAAAGAGAAAGAGAAATCCTAAGCTTTAGTTGGCCAGATGACACAACTTTTAAAAAGTGGATGACAGAATCTTCTTCAGCCTCACAACTACTATAGATGGAATCAAAGGATAGACTATAGGAAAAATCAACAACTATAGAAGAACTACATTCTATTGACAAAGTTGTTCAAACAACTGATAAAGAAGATGATCAGCCAAATACTATAGATATTAAAGTATAAGAGCCAATCATAGTATAAGAAGAAAAGGTGGTCCCACAACCTGAGGAAAAGAAAGAAGAAAAAGACCAATAATAAGGTATTGTGCAGGAATAAGAAATTGACAAAATAGAACTAGCCCCAACAAAAAGAATCGAATAAAAAATTCATTTGGTTATCAAGCAAAAGGCCACAAATTTTTTTGTTCTTCTTGTGTAGTAGTGAAAGTGACATTTTTGTCATGTATGTAAATCTTTGTTTTGGATAGTTATCTTTTTCCCTCTAGACCTGAAGCTTATTGCAACTCACACTATATAAGTGAGTTTCCAAGGCTAGAGGAGGGTCCGAGTTTCATTTGGTTGAACTAAGTTTATGCATTTTGAGTCGGTCTATGCATACTGTAATTTTGTTCCAAATTTGAATAGAAAGTTAATAGTTGCTAGTCTATTTGTGTCATGTCTTGATAGGGATGTTCATTGAATTGTACACAATTTCAAAGAAATTAATACAAATGTAGAAAGCTATTTGTTTATCTTAGATCTTGTCTCTTCACTCATCTCTATTCTGATATTTAATGGAAAAGTTTATTAAATTTTAGTTGTAACTCATTTTAAATTATATTTAAATTTTATTTTGCTTATAATCTAATGGGTTATGTAAATGCTTAATGTTTTTTTTTTTGAGAAAAGGGGTAAAAGCTTTGTTGAAAATTAGAATAGGACATACAAAACAACAAAGGACGAAAGCCCCAGGAACCAAAAGAAACCACAAGAAAAGCCATGAAATAAATCACCCTTCCCAATGCCACTCACATCCTCTACAAGAATTCTCTCCAAATCCTAGCATAACTCACTGGAAATCTGCTCCCACCCATCAATCCTCCCACCAACTATATTCTCTGATCCCCATTTGGCTAGACAATCAGCTATCCTATTCCATTCCCTTGGAATATGGACATAAGAGATCGACTCCATCAAACAGCTCAGTAATTGCTTAATGTAAATTGGAAGAACCTTATGGTTTTTATTGAAGATATGATAAGTATGATATTTGGAAATAAACATTGATAATATTTTCATAAATTGTCAAGATGAGATCTTGAAGTATATATCTAATTCATATGAGTTTCTAGCCCAATAAATAATGCACTAGTCATCTTTGAAGTTGGTCTAGTGAGGATATTTACATGATGCAAAATTTATATAAATCAATTTTTTACTATTTTGTTCTATTGTTGAAGTTTGAAATGTCAACCTGTGCTTGACTCATGAAGTTCTAGAATTTGATAAAGTAGTTGTTTGTCATATCTTTTACTATTCTAGAGTTAGAAGAAAGAAGGCTAAATAATTTGTTATTTTTGAAGTTCATGTTGAGATTTTGAACATTAAGTGAATAAGAATTAATTCCTAGGTAAACCTGCCTAAATCTTGCAAAATTTAAATTGGAGAAGATCTTAGGGTCTTGTTAGTTCATCCTTTTACCTCATTTCGCAAAATTCCCATTATGGTATTTATCTAATTTCTAGGTTTTTTGACATTCTAAAAATGTTGTTAAAATTATGTTGAATCAGGAGCCAACATGATCCAATTTCTTTTTTCCCTTGACACGATGACATAAATAATAATTTGCCCCTTCTTCATTTGCTTCAGATTCAATAACAATTAAATCATGGCTTGTAGTGGTAAAAATATAATTAATGTACCCATTAATTTACCAAATAATTGCCTTAAAGTGAAATATTACATATTAATTTGACATTGATATTTTACCTACTTTCACCATATCAAACAAGTGGTAAAAGTCAATTGATGATTCTATATCTATCATTTATAGTTCTCTTGGGAGATAATAGGAGTCAAATGGGATCAAACCTGTGTATGCCATTTTTCAATCCATTCAGTTGACTCACACTGATACCAATATTCATTAATATATGATTGACAAAAGCATGTCATTTTTCATGTGTAGCTACTCCATGAACTTGCACCAGAGCTTCTAAAAGAGTGTATCTCACTCGATCATATCTTTTTACAATAATCCTTATATAATTCAATGTTAGTTTGATCTATCAACCCAAAAAATCTGCAAACCTTATCTTTGTTACCGAAACCCATTGTAGTATTTATTTGATTTAACTAGTCACACATATAATTGACCAAAAAAATGGTGAGAAGTAGCCTTAAGTATTGAGTAAGTATTAAATTGTTCTCATTAATTGGTAACCAGTTAACAAGAAGATTGAAGTGTTTTAAGAGAATGAAAAAACTGATTGACTATCATACCAATCATGATAGAAGAAAAGACACAATCTAGACTATGGCAGGTAGACGGGCATGGATTTTGATGGTCACAATTGAATTACCCTTGATTTGACAAAACCAAGAGAAGATCTAATAGAGACATGACATGCATGCAGAGATAAATGGTGGATGCGACAAAAGGAAACAAGAACTTAAGTCTATATATATACTTATGGCTGGACAAACAAGCCTACATGATTAGGCTCCTATGTATAGGTAATCACAAGTATTTTTTGATTAAGCTCGCTATGCATTTTAAATTTCAACTTCATATTTTGAGAGCGATAATTCTAGGGTTTTCACCCATGAATTAGATGAGCAGATTTAAGATCACTAAGAATTTATTTTAAAGATGTCATTGTCGTTATTGTTTCTATGTTGATCAAATATTATTGGAAGGAAAACAAGAATAGAGAAAATAGAGCATAGTAGTAGACCGGTGCTCTAAGCACATAATAAATGTAGTGAATAGAGATTATTCATAGAGTTAAGATAGAACAAAGGAAGAAGATCAAATTATCTTCATAAAGCATTTGAGTGGATCTAGACAAGGGAAGTTGTGCCACATCTTTAGATCTAATCTTCCATTTTCTTTCTTACCATTGAAACTATTATAAGCCTTTGATAGGGAAGACTTGTAATGAGTCTTTGAAGTCCTCTAACAGGGTATATTTCCAAAAGGGATTAAAATCTTCTGACGAGGTAGTATTCATAAGCTATTGTAATTCTAACATATTATGTACATTCCTAACAAGATGATTTCTTAGATGGAACTATTGTAAACCTTTAATAGGACATCCTTTTACTTGCAAGAAAAGACTACTAGGTATATTACTCCGACACTGGTTTTCACCCTCACACTAGGAGTTTCCATGTATAAATATATGTATTGAATATATGAATCTTTATGTGATCTTGTATGGTTTTACCATATTTATTATGTCATCTTTATGTGATCTTGGATGGTTTTACCATATTTATTCTATTATTTATTTAACTATAAATGAGTTGGTATAAAGGTGTATAACCAAGATAGTTGTATTAACTAGTAGAATTTCATGTACTAATTCAACCCCCACCCCCTCCCAGTACAAATTGGGACTAAGAATTGGTATCAGAGCTCAAACCCTAACAACCACAAGCCTGAAACCTTGAGGGAAGATCAAATGTAAGAAATGAAATAAAATATGAAACTTGATGAAACCATGGACACTATTGGATACCTTAAATAAAATCTAAGAGAAGTGTTAAAAGGAAGAAGTTGATGAAGAAGTTGGGAGAATGCCAAGATCTAATAGAGAAACTTGAAGAATGAAGTGGTTCTAAAGAATTGAAATAATCAATCTCAAAACTAATGCATGAGAATGATAAGTTAACTAAAAGGATCAAAACATTGAAAAGGGAATAAGAACATGCAGTAGTAGGAATGAGTGAAACATGAGATGAGAAAGGAAACCATCCTTCAAAGAGATTAAGCCTATGAAGAACTCAAACTGGCTCAGCAGGCTAAACAACAAGTAAAAGATTTTCTAAAATAAAAGGAAGAATAAATGACCATGATGGAAGAAGAACATTGGTATATTAGAAAATAAAATAGTATCATACAAGAACACTATCATAATAAGATTGAGCAGTCTCTAAATGAAGAAGCCAAACAACTAGAAGAGCAAGTTTGTCAAATAGGGAGTGGTATGAAGAAAACTAGAGAAGAAAATGAAAGACTGGAGATGTCAAATAAAAGCACCAAGAAGGTAGAGGAGAAAATAAAATCTCAAAGGAATACCATAGACACAAATGGTCTAGAACTAAAGGAATCAACACAACTTAAAAAGGAGAGTCTTCAAGAGGAAAAGAATCAAACTCCAAAAAGAACAAAAGGACACCAAAGAGAGGTATGTCATCAAAAAAACCTATTTTTTTAATGATCTAATAGGACACAAGGAAAATTTATGTTGGAATAGGTAAGTAGTACCCTATATTCACCATGCTTATAGAGGATATTGCAATATTTGTCATTGGTATGGACATAGTGCACATGAGTGCAGAGATCTTACAAATGAGGAAAGAGAAAAAGGTTATTGTTTCCTTTGCAATAGGTATGGTAATAATACCAAAGTTTTTGGATCAAAAGCTTGATCATATATGTCATCTTTAAAGGCAAGGAGACACTTGGAGAAACAAGTGGTGACACATATTTTCTTCACCTGTAGTAATGATAGTCACCTAGCATCTCACTGCAAATTGAAGATAGGTCGCATAAACAAAATTGGACCATGGAACTTACAAGAATTACATTTTATCAATGTCATAAGACTATTCATATCACCAAGGACATTGGATCAAATGAAAACACAAGAATTAACAAAATGGCAACAAAGGAAAAGATAAGGCCATTGATATTGAGAAAGTCAACAAGGAATTTTCCAAGGTGTGGACTAAGAAGAAGTAAGAAGATATAGAATTAAAATATGGAGAGGTTGTGATCTCATCAAATAATGGTAAAACTTCCCAATATAATCAAGACCAAAAGTCTTAAGGAGTTATGCAACCAAAGTGAGTCTTGCACTAGTTCCCACATTTGAATTAGTAGGTCACAAAGGGAAGTACTTTGAAAAGACCAAAAAGTGATCACCTAGTGTAAAATGCCTAACCTATATAGATAAAATAGGTCATCCCTAAAACTTGACCATTGGACATGATTTTAGAAAGAATTAATTACATAAGAGAGGAGATAGGTAAGAGATGAGATTATTGTTAGAACCTCAACATTACTTTTTAGATGGATCTATTAACAGAAAAAATATTCAACAAATATCACTTGTTGCAATCTTGAGATCTTAAGAGCTTATATTTGTAAAACCCTAACTATCAAAAGAGAAATATTTTTGTGAATATAAAAGAGAAGTGACTAGAAACCCTAGAACTAGTCTAGTATAATGAAGAGCATAAAATAATTCATTTTAGCTTTTGACCTTATAATAGAACAAGAAGATTACTCTGATCTATATGATATTGAACTAGTTCATAGAAAGGAGAATAATCCACTTGTTTATGAACCTATCTTGGAAAAGGTAGATGAAAGAGACATGACAAGAACCCTATCCTCACTCCTAGGTAACATGTTAATGGTCAATGTTGTAAGTGATTATTTGAGGCAAAAGATCATAAAACTATGAGACAAAGAAATTAGGTCAAAATATGACGAGTTTTGTGTCAATAATCATTAGAAGATATGATATGAAGACTTTGAGGAGACAACCCTAGCCTTTGTGATGGATATCCCAAATTTCTTTAAGGATGAGTAGGTGAGATTCATGCTAAGTAGAGTGCATGATGAATTATTTTTTCTTGATAAACCCTAATAGATTAAAAATGAGTTGATTGAGAAGGTTATAAATTTCATTAGAACTAGAAATATGTTAAAAATTAAGAATTACAAGCCAACTAAAGTGATAGAGCTAAATGGATATCATCATAATGGTAGAATTTGTCCATTAAAAGACGTTACAAATGAGAAGGTACAATTTTTTGTAAGGATTATTTCCTAGAGGCTATACCAATCAAGTATAATAAATAGTGTGTCTAGTGGAGTCATGTATGTAGCACATTAGATTATAATTGAGTACCCAAGATTAATCTAAGTGGGTGGCTATATGTACACAAATGATAGAGAATTTGAGAAAAACAAAGAGGGATAATAGTGCACACATATTCAAGTATGGTTCAATATTGGTATATTTATTCTTCTAGTTCAAGGTAGAATTTCCTAGATTTGTGACATTCTAGTGAAAGTCCAGAAATAGCATTATAGCTCAAATAATGAGCATGTGCAATAGGTTGGATAGCAGTGATCCTAACTCACTCGACAAGTACTTTAATAATTTTTAGTCATATAATCAAAGGAGAAGAAGGATACTCCTAAACTTGATCATAGACCATAGAAGATATATTTGTTTCTTAGCCAACATAGATAGGTGCATAGTCCAAGTGATTAAACTATGAACTCATTGGTTGATCAAGTTCCCCTATGAGGTTAAAGAGAGCTCAACCATAGAACATATCAACCAACTATTATAAATGCCTATTGACCAAGAACAAAAATGATTTAGGATAGCTAAGAAGAAAATAAAAGAATTGAATAAGCTACAAGAGGTAGTTGCATAGGAGAAGAAAAAAAAATAGTAGGGCACAAACAAAAGTGCCTAGAAGGGTGAGAAAGGAAAATAAGTGAAAAGAGGAGATGAAAGTATAAAGATGGAGCCTCAAGGTGAATCTTCACCTAAACTAGAGCTAGAATTAGAGACCATCAACAAGAGGACTCATGTTACTATTAAACCTCCAACAGTAGAAACTTACAAGAGGAAAACCTCTAAGAAGGATTAGAAGAAGCCTCCAACTCCATTGAAGGAAGAACAATCTAAAGAGGAAATAGAGGCATAGAGTCTCAAATCCCCCAAGGAAGGTAAGAAACATACATTGAAAAATATTATTGATGATATTAAGAATAATGGAAATTACAATACTTTGAAGAATAGATTTTCAAATTTTACCAAGGCTAGATTCTAAATGTTGCATTGGTAATAATAAGTGTTTAATAAAACACTTGGAAAGGTTGAAGAACTATTTCAATGGTTCCCAAAAAACTTTACAACATGATTAGTGAAATCTATTTGAAAGGAATAATCAAGTGCATGAACATGTTAGATGATGTTCTAGCTAAAATAAGCCCTAACCTAGATGAAAATAGAACAACTGGAATGGTTGAAGTTCTTGTAAAAATAATTTAGACACATCAGCTTGTGTAATATTGATAGCTACATGTTAGAAGAAAGAAGCATTTTAGAATGCTAGAAAATTTTGGGTAAATCTATACAACCAAGAAGAAACTAGCTTAAAGAAGAAGAAAGCTCCAAAGAAAGTGTTACAAGACAAAGAAAAGAATAAGGAAATAACCCACATAATAGAGACATAAATTTCAAAGAAGAATACAATAGAGGAGTGTGCTACACCAACCTAGTAAAAGAATTAGATTAGTCAAGATCTAAACATGGAGCCTAAAGAAAGTGGAAAATTTCAATAAGAAAAATATAGCAAGGCACCACTAGAAGTGGAAAGACAAAAGAAAGATGATAATCATGTTGGTGAAGGGAATCCACATATTGTTGATGTCATGATGATGGACACAAGTCCAAAAGATGTAAAATGAGAAAGAGTTCAAAGTGTGACTAGTGTCATAGATGAACCACAAAATGATGAACAAGGTTGAAAGTTAATAGAAGAGAAAGCGGCTAATAATATGACATCATATCAAAAATTACTTGTGATGGAGATTCGAGATGATATGATAGGACAAGAAACACAAGAGGAAGAATTGATTAAAGAGACAAATAATTAGCAAAGGCAATATGATATTCCACCATCTTAGAAAGAAAAGACTCCTATTAAAACTTAGACCATCTAAGACACTATCTAAAGGAAAAAGGAGTGTCAAGAAACTGGAGAAAAGAAAAGAAAATAGGAAGAGATATTTAGAGGAGTCTAGCAAAAAAAATTGGAGTAGAGGAGACAAGAATCCCCAAAACTAGTAGAATCATCCACATCTAAAGATTAATGAGAACTATATGATGCTAACATTAAAGAAGCAATAAAAAAATTATAAAAAAATTAAGAGAGAATATGAGATGGGAAAGAACTTAGGTTAGATAAATAATAAATAACTACACAAATATACAAGACTAATGAAGATATACAAATTGATGAAATTGAACAACAAGAGGAATGAGAGGACAAGTACATTGGTGAAGGCCCAAAAAAATTCAAACAATTGGCACTAGAAGCCCAATATAATAAAGAAGATGATCTGATTATCCAAATAAAAGTTTCCATAGATAATCTCTATGATAAAGGATATAAGATTACACAACTCCTAGAACAACAAGTTCCAACAAAAAAAATTGTTAAGTAGATAAGTCTTGTTAAAGATAAGCAAGGGGGGTGACTTTATTAAGAGATGAATCATGAGATGTCAGGAACACTTAAAGATATAACCCCCATATTCAAAAGCCTAGCACATCACACACCTTAATAGGTAATTTAGAGAAAAGGAGAGAGAAAAATCAACAAGAGCTTGATCAAGTAGCATAGGACTCTAATCCACTTATTTGATTAGCCTCAGAGTATATTACAAAGACCTAAGATATCATGTACCTGGTACATCGACTAAGTGAATTGCAAGAGAAGCAAGTGATCTAGCTTATAGAACTTCAATGTTTCATATCACCTCTAAGTGAGATCATCAATGAACATCTCAAGTATTTAGATGTTTAGTTAGCCAAGCCATTACTAGAAATAAAGGATGCACTTGCCAAGAAACTAGCAGAACTTAGGAGTGTAGTATTAGCTCTCACTCAATTGAAAGATTCATAGGAGACTCTATTGAATATAGTAAGGTAATTCCCCAAGACCCTACAATTGAAGGAGGAGAAGCATATAAATGTGGGGCATACTTGATCCATGGCTAATCCTTTATACCCTTTCTCATTGATGACAAAAAGGGGGAGAGAACTTTTGGGAGGACATGGAAAAAAAAAGGAGTTAATGGAGAAATGATTATAGGAAGAGGTAACTAGAGATAACCAAAGAGTGGTAAGAGACATGAAGGTGAACCAAAGGTTGAGATTATCAATATTAACCAAAGGGGGAGACAAAGACAAAACAACATGGGGAGATAACTCAAGGTAACTTAGGAGGAGCTTGTAGATAATGAGAAAAAGTAGTGCAAAAGGAATGTTGCAAAGATTACAGAACAAGGATCTAAAATAAAGTCTAAGGCCATACAAAGGTAAAGAAAAGATTGGAATTCATAAACAAATAAAGATACGTAAGTCTTGTTAACATGTAGGTTTACTTCCAAGTATAGAGGTTTTTTCATCAATGCCAAAGGGGGAGATTTTTTTACTAAACTAGTTACTAGCCTATGATTGGCTGAAAAATGGTGAGAAGTAGACTCAAGAAATGAAAAAGTACTAAATTTTTGTCATTCATTAGCAACTAGTTAATAAGAATACTTCTAAAGTGTTGCAAGAGAATGCAACAATTGGTAGACTAGCATACTAGTCATGAAAGAAGAAAACACACACTCCAGCCTATGGTAGGAAATAGGTGTGGAAGCTTGATGGTCATATTTGAGTCACCCTTGATATGAAAAAACCAAGAGAAGGTCTAATAGCAACGTGATATGTAGACAAAGAGAAGTAAAGGATGTGATAAAAGGAAGCAAGGACTTAAGTCTATATGTAGATTTATGGGTGGATAGGCAGATCTACACAATTAGGTATGTATGTATAGGTAGTTAGAAGTATTTTGTGAATAATCTCACTATACATTTCAAATTTCAAATTCATGTTTAGTGCAAGATAATTCTATGGTCTTGATGCATGGAATGGATGAGTTGATTTAAGATCACTTAGAATTTATTTTGAAGTTTTTTTCATTATTGTTTCTATGTTGATAAAATATCTATGGAAGGAAGAAAAGAACAAAGAGAATAGAGTGTAGCAGAATATTGGCACTCTAAGCACATGATAGAGGTAGTGAATAGAGATAATTTATTGAGTTAAGCCAAAATAAAGGAAGGAGATCAAACCATATTCATGAAGAAACATAGTGGATCTACAAGGAAATTTGTGCCACATCTTTAGATCTAATCTTTAGTTTTATTTCTTATTATTGCAACTATTGTAATCCTTTGATAGGGAAGACTTGTAACAAGTTTTTGAAATCCTCTATTGAGATGTATCTTAGAAAGGGATTAAAATCCTCCAATGAGGTAGTCTTAATAGGCTATTGTAATCCTAATAGATTATGTACATTCCTATTAGGATGATTTCTTAGAAGGAACTATTTTAATCCTTTAACAAGGTACCCTTTTACTTGCAAGGAAATGCTAGTCGGTATATTACTGCCACCATTATTTTCACCCTGAGGTTTCCACATATAAATATATGTGTCATTGATGCATGCATCTTTGTGTGATCTTGTATTTTTTTTCTATATTTCTTTTATTATTGCTTTGATTATAAATAATATGGTAAAAAGGTGTGCAACCAAGATAGCTACATTAACCAACATAATTGAACATACTAGTTCACCCTCTCTCATTGATAGTTAGGACCAACAATACTACACCACTCGGTGACACTTATCACATATAAAAATGTTTCTCTACCTTTGCACTTTAATTCTTCATTGAACAAGGCTCTTTTGATACATGCATTAGCACCATTGTTCTCTCCCTTTCTAAGAATAGCTTCTATGAAATTCTACATATATTGAATACTAGTGGTCTTATGCATCATTCTCAACCAATAAAATATCTGAGCATTCTTGAATTGTGATACACAATTTTTTGACCAGATGATGTTTTGATAATATCATATGTCTCTATTAGCCAAATCACAAGAAAATAGTTTAAAGAAACCATGTACAAACTTTGTATAATGTGAGTGATCATAACTAATGTAAAAATGGCATTCGCTCAATATATTCATATCCTCCTTTCTACTAGAAGATGAATGGATGAATTTTATATGAATAAATATGAAAGAAAAAAAAATTATAATTATAATACTTTTCTTGACCTCATTTTTCCGTTTTAGTTTATAGTTCTCTGTGAAGTCAACAAATAAAATAATAGTATCTAGTGGGAATGTGTCCTTGCTCAACTTGAATTGTGAATCCAATAATTCACCCCTATGTATTTGACTTATATACTCATGTAAATAATGTTTTCATGAAGAATGTTCATGAACTCTTACACTAGAATATTTTCAATCACTAAATCACATTTTTTACCCTCTTTTCCATCTTTTAGAGCATTTCTACAATCTTATATTTTCCAAAATCTACTATTTCATTACCAATTTAATTTACTCTCCATATGTTAAAAATTTGATAAATCATACACACCACCATAAATTATGTATTTACCATTCAAGCATGATGACTTGCAAAAATTTTGATTGTCCACTCATTCAACATGACTTAAGGGCATGTGTACACCATCATACATAGACCATGATGTGCCTTCAACATGATATGATGATGTGAATCCAGTATACATTCAACTTGAGAAATCATAGATGGTGTATCGATAGCTTCAGAATTCAAATATCATGTTGAACATGAGACTCTTATTCATTTTATTCTTCTTTATAATTTTACAATTCTCTCTTTCTTTCTATTGATGGTACATGTTCCTCATCCAAAGACAATTCTTCATTAATGGAGTGAAATCTTTTGTGTTCACAAAATAGTCTCATTATATCCCTTTTAATTGCCAAATCTCTCTCATACTCTTCTAGTGTTTGATTTTTTCTTTTTTCCTTGGCATAATGATGATTTCTACATATCAAATCATTAAAATGTAAATATTAAAATTTAAATAGATAATTGAATTTGTCATATTACAATTAAAATATATTAAAATGTGTAAAATTATAATAGAAAAGACTTTATACTCACATTTACCCTTTTAAAAAAGATAAAACTTACTTCAAGTGATCATGGTTGACTTTCCCACTTCAATATGGATTAGTACTTTAAATAATGGTGCAAATTGATAGAATATGGACTTTGTGGTCTTTAATACCATAAAAAGCTAGTTTCTATATCTGATATACTACAAAGAACAACTAGTAAAACATAAAATGTGGGCCTTCCTAACTAGTATAATGACTTTATTATAAACTTTTTTTTAATATAGCATGAGCACTATTTAGTGTGATCTCCATATAACACAACTATGCTATATAAAAACATGAATTCCTCTCTCTCTCTCTCTCTCTCTCTCTCTCTCTCTCTCTCTCTCTCTCTCTCTCTCTCTCTCTCTCTCTCTATCTATCTCTTTCTTCTTCACTTGATCCTTGAAAATTTATTAGATAGCACAAGCACCCTATAACATGAGCACCCTATTGTTTTATCACCCTATTTTGTATAGAGAAAGCTCATTCTATAGTGTGCTCATACTTTAGGTTGATCATGCTTCTTAATGCATTATATTTCATAAAACGTGAGGCTTGGATTTGCCTTTGAGATCCAACCCAAACGCTTGGTGGACTCAAACACATTTGAGATCCTTTTCCAGAAAACATACCAAAAATACATATAAATTATTGCGTGCCCTTCATAAGGTTTCATTGTGGTTGAATATTGATACAATTAGGTTACATGTTATTGTAGATCTCTATGTTAAATATCTAGCCATGTAATTTAATTTGAATTTAGACTATGTTAAGCTTTTCAATTTTGATTCCTTTGAATGCATGTCCAATTTTTATCAAAAACCAATGCGTAGTATTTGGGGGTTAGATTTTGGCATGTTCATCAAATTTTGAAAAAATCTTTTTTTTAAGAAACTAGATTCCATTCTACACACTTTTTTTTTTAAAAAAATTAAATTAGTTTTCAATTGTTTCCAGGGTGGGCACATGATTTTTTCATGTTTTCAAGATGTGTCCACTTTCAAAATTCATAAGAATAAAATATACATTAGAAAAATAGATAAAAAATTCTAAGATAAATGACATGGTGCTAGATAACTTTTGAACAAAGCAGTTAAAGAATTTCAAAAAAAATAGCAATTTAGGAGGAGCACACATGATGCTATATTATGTTTTTACTAAAAAATAGTACTACTTTGTTTGTGCCCCCTATTTGAGGATCTTAGACTCCATCATTTAAAAAATTAAATTAGTATTTTAGAAACTAGATTTAAAGGACTACAACTTTTTTTTATCATATCTTAAAATTTTGAGTCTAATTAACCTGAATTTCTTTTCAAAGTTTAGAAATTTCTGATTTTAGAAGAAGAAGAAAATGTTGCGTCTTAACCCCCCTTTTTGTTACCACATCTTTGTGCACTTACCCATATGTACATTCAAAGTATGTTAAAAGAACGCATTTTAAAAATGGATGACATGTACTTCAAAGAATTATATAGAAAACTATTGGATTAGGTTGTCTCAAAATTTGAGTCCAAACATGTTAATTTTATTACTTATTTATTTGTACACCCACTTTGAAATCCCTAATAAGGAGCTACTATCATAAGTAGCTATGTTGGATCTATGATATTTTTCTATTATGATTATGTCAATTACTAGTTTGGTTGAACAGTCATAGAGTGTTAACATTTGGCAATTGATATTTATGGTGGAACTCGCTCCTGACAAGTGGTGTGAGGTAGATGTTCCATATCAAATGGTCACCACGGTGGTTGAGTTATGTTTTGTTGCACTAGAATTTTCTATGGCCGATGTTTCATTGGTTTATCAATGTTAACACCACACACCTCTTTAGTTTTATAGATAGTTTTGGAAACCATGAGATCTTTCCACTTATATTGAGCACTATAAATATATAGCTACTTAGTGTATTTTATGATGTTAGGTTTGATATCTTCTAAGGAGAATTTATGTGTGGAATATTTTCTAGATTTTTTTGTTATTGTATTTAATCTTGACAAGCATTAACTCAAGACATTGTATTATAATTATTGTTGTTTCTAATAATACAATTGTGCATTTTTTGGTTTATGCACATATATTTGGTGTTATGAGTTTATTTTCTTAAATATAATTTTTCATGTCTTTATCTAATTTATGATAGTTTAAGGGTTTTTAAGAAATTTTTGCATCATCTCTCTTTTATATTTAGCATATGGAAGTGTTATTTTGCACATGGCTTCCTTTTAATTGGTATTAGAGTCTAACCAGCTTTGTTATGTTCTTGAGTAGAACATTTTTTTATGTTGATCTAATTTCAATGTGATTTACGTAGAGGACTACAAGAACATCTAAGAAAATAGAGATGGGTAAATTTAATGAAAACAAATAAATGAGTTGTATAAACTCAAAATGTATGACATGCTTATAGATAGATATATGCTGGTATGATTTCTTCAATGAAATTCCAAGATTCATTGCACCATGAGTGGGAAAAAATAGATTAAAAAATAAAATAAAAGGCTTTGATAAGGATTGTTTTGGTTGATTGAATGCTCTAGAATTCCCATTAAGAGATGACTACAACTAATGTTTGGAAGAAAAAAAATGAGTGGGAATATGAGATGAAGACTAGAACTGATAAGGAGACTGGGGAGGAAAAAGGGAAGAAGAGTAAGGGGGAAAAATATCACAGGAACAATTGGTAGAAAAATTAAAAATAGAAAAAAAATGCAGAAAACTAAGAGGTGCATGAACATCCCCTCATATGAGAATCCCCTGATTCAAAAGAAGGGGAAGGATATGAGAGGCAAGAATATTATGCCTCAAGGGGGTGCTAAGGACAAAGATAATAAATATTTTGATGCAAAGAAAGATAAAATGGACCTGGATGAGGATAACCTAAATCAGAGCTTTGTTCTAGATGAACATGGGTATATGACGGGTGTCTTCAAAAACCTAGGTGTGATGAAGAGAGACATTAACACTATGAAGGAGAAAATGCAAGATATCATAAGAAATTTTGATCATCTATGAAAAACCAATAAGGGTGAGAAGACTTTAGGCCAGCATCTGGATAAGCTCTTGGATGTGATTAGGAATGCTGAAGAGGTCACTAACATTACGAAAAGAGTTCCACCTCTTGAAGTTAAAACCAAAGATGTGGATCAAATGGTAAAGGAGATGTATAAGAAGATTGATATTTTGGACAATAAAGTTGAGGGCACTAAGAATGTACTGAAAAAGATAGCTGACTAGAGTTGTTCCATTCTGAAAGTTATTGCTAAAAATATAAAGGTTTGATTGGATAAGCTAGAGAAAGGGAGAAAGAACCAAGGTACAAAGGACAAGAAGGATGATCATGGCCCCAATAAGCACACAAGGGAAAACTCAAAGAAGATAGAGGTCATGGATGATAAAGAGATCAATGAGTTGAGAGATTCTACTATGAACATGAATGTTTTGGTTGATCAGGATGTTGACCTACTAAAGACTTTATAGTTGTCTTGTTGTTGTCTTTTTTTTGTCTTTATTACCTACCTGTTATTGTAGGGCATTTTTTTCTAGTTAGTTTTTATGTTTGGTGTTGATGCATAGTTTCTCTTGGACTTTTTTTGATACTATGCTTTGCTCTTTGTAAAAGGTTTTGGGTCCTTTCAAAACCTATTTATACTTAATCAAAACTAACATTTGGAAGAAGCTTGGTGATATTTATCATGATAAATCCTTAGCAAATAATTTATTCTAGAGAGAATTTTCAGTCTCTATGGATGGAGGAAGGAGGGTCTATTGCTAATCATTTGAATGCATTTAATATGCTAGTTTATCAATTGGATATGTTGGCGATAAGATTGATGATCAATATAAACGTATTCTTTTGTTATGTTATTTTTCAAACTTGTGGGATCACCATGTTATAGCCATCGAAAGAAAAATAACCAATTTCAAATTGGAGGATGTGGTTAGTTCTCTATTATCTAGAGAGATGTGAAGAAAATATTTTTAGATGACTAAAGAATCCCTACTTACTAATGGTAGAATAATGGAGCAAAGAAAGAAGAAAGACAAGATGGGTGAATCCAAGATGCTAGGGAGATCTAAATCTCTTAGTAAAAATTCAAAGGAAAAATGTGGGAACTTTGACAAACTTGGTCACCTCTAAAACTATGAAAAGAGGAGAAGAAAAATAAAGATAATATGGATTTCTCTTATTATGACTAAAAAAATCTCTCAATACAAACTATATACTTTTGTTATAGCCTTTGAAACACATGCATTAGAAGATGTGTTCTTTATTGATTTAGGTGCTTCTTTCCGCATGACATTTCAAAGAGATTGATTTTAAAATAATGAAGATTTTGATGGTGAGAAGGTGTATTTGGGTGATAACTCCCACTTGAATGATGTTGTACATAGATAATTTGATATCATATTCCCTAATGGTAGAATGAAGGAGATCAATGGTGTACTATGTACCCTTTTTTGGTACAGAATCAACTTTTGGTCAATAATCTTGGTGACCTAGGTTTAAAAGTTGTTTTCACAAGTGTTGGATGAAAAATGACAAGAATATTTGTGGTCCTTTCTAAGGATGTTAATATTGGCACCTTTCTAAGGGTGTTAATATGAGCACCTTATATAAGATGGATGTATGCATGGTTCAATGTGAGAGTACTTATGTAAAGTTCAAGGAAAGGACTTTAGATTCTTCATCCTCACCATCAAACCAAATGGAGAAGAATATTATTGTTTCTACATTTTATGGTCATGATTTGTGGGTACCTAAGGGTGCAAATTATTTGGGGATGAAGCTCAAAGCTAAGAAAATAATGTTATCGCATCAAAGACTTGGTCTCATTTGTGTTAAGGGTCTTGGATCCCTCAAAATAAGAGTCTTGTTGAAGGACTTGATGATCATAAAATGGGGTTTGATTTCTTTAAAAATATATTTTTATTGTAAACAACACCATGTTTCTTTTTGCTCGAGGTCTCATAGGTCTTTTAGGGTTTTGGATTATATTCATTCAAATATTTTTGGTCTACTTAATATTTCTTAAATTTATAGATATGTATACTTTATTTCATTCATATTTATGGTTATGGTTGAGTAACATTTTTTATTTCCTCATAAGCAAGTCTAATTTTCTTTAATCAGTCTAAGAAATTTAAATCCTTTGTTGAAAATTAGATTGATAAATAAATTAAGTGTTTGCGGATTGAAAATTGTGGTGAATTATGTTCAGTAGAATTTGATAGGTTGAATGAGGATTGTGATTGAGAGATGTAACTAAACCCCATACACCCCACACAAAAATGGAGTTTTAGAAAGGATAAAAAAAACCTTGAGATAGGGCTAGAATTTTGTTGAGTGGTGTTGAGATTGAACAACAATTTTAGATTGATGTTGAAGTTGTAGACACCTAAATCTGATTACATCATTAAGTAATCCCATTTAGTCATATTCTAAGAAAATATTAATTAAGTATTTAATATTTAATTGATTTATGTTATCCCCTTGTTAAATAATATAAATAATCAACTATAGTCCAATTAATAAATCAAATGAAAACTAATAGTTTGATTATTAATTAAATCCATCTTCTTCTATTAAATTAAATAATTGCACAAGACCTATTTAATTTGTGTGAGGCCTCACCCTGACCCTTCATATCATAGATATTTTTACTTGCATTTTGATATTCAGGACTTTGATATTTTGATAGTTATTTGAGACTTATATGGACGGTGGCTTGTTTATCTATTGATTTTGACATTACAGTAATGTTTTACATCTATGATATGTACTAAGAACCTAATATTGTGAATGGGATGATCGAACAAATATGGATGTAACTTTACACATGGCAAGATAGAAATTAGATTATGATGCAATGTGAAATGTTAATTTGATTATGATGATTTATGATTTAATTTCATGTGCATATTTTGACATTTTAACGTTTTGAATGTTTTATTTGAAATGATTAAGCAAAGGAATTCCATTGAATTATGTTAATATGGATTATGTAACATTTAAATTCATATGCATTTATGATATGTATTTTATATGACCTCCTTGGATTATTGATGCTCGAGTTTAGTGTGCAGAAAGTGAAACCATGGAAAATTTTGGGGGAAACAAGGTCCAAACTTATGTGAACACGCTTGAACTAAGGCAAATATTTGGAAGATTCAAAAGCCTCATTGTGAAGTATTTTTCTTCATAAATGTAAGTTTTCTTGTATGTAGAAATTTTTAATCACAAAGATGTATTAGGGACATGTCATGGTGATGTGGAATGTGCTTTTATGTGTCATTTGACACTTGTGGATTTTGTGTGTTAACGACATGTCATCTAGGGTTTTGGTCATGGTGGAATTTTACCCTAAAACTAACCTTGTTAATGATTAAGTAAACCCACTTGACAAAGAATAGGATGGGTCACAATCAAAGGAAATTTAATTTAGACTTTACTGTAGTTTTGAAGAGTCGTTAGGTGGTCCCAAAGTGTCTTTTTTGTGAAAATAAGCTACTCATATGATAGTATAACATGTTAGGGACCTAATTTTGACCATGATAGTGCCTAGACAGCTTAGGGGGGGCCTTTTCCAATTCCTTATTCCATCAATTAGAAAATAGAGCTATCACATGAGCTCTTTCCCATGTTTCCAGTAAGTCAAAAATAACAAACTTAGGGGGAGACAATTTTGTAAGAGAAAGTGGCTTGGTGTTTTTGCTAAAATAGCTAGTGGGAAGGCCTTTTTTAGAGAGTCTTGGACAAACTAGTGGGGTGATCACCCACTCTCTAAGTTTAGAGATAGTTAGGGTTTTGGAGGGAGGCTAAGGGAGCTCTTCATCAACTAGCATTGTCATTAGCTTTGACCAAGGTTGGTTCTCAAACCATGACCATTTTGTTTTAGCATTTCATAATGAATCTAAAATTATGGAGTTTTGTTAGGGGGTCATTTATTGTATTGTAATTCTTGTGTTGTGTTGTGATTGTGCATTGTGTTTCATGCATTTTCTTGACTTTCTTCCTTGATTTCCTTTTTTTGTTTGAATGTTGAAATTGTTAAAGGGTGTGAAGGCTTCACTCACCCTTGGGGAGGAAAAGAAGCCTTGGGTGAAGGGGTTATTTGGGCTTAACATTGTAGTTGAGAAAATTTACCTCATGATGAGGAGTTTTTCTTTCTTTCATGGAGTATGGGCTCCATTGAAGCCATATGCCTTTTTTTTGTTTTCAAGGTATAAGTGTATGTGTAAGAAGAAGGAGATTTTATGATAGCCTTGAGAGGTAAAAAAATTCAATTGCAATTTGATTTGGTGTTATGGATATGGCATTCTCCTCTTTGAGGAGCCCACCTTCACCCAATATATTCATGATTCCAATGGTGAATCATTGTGTAATCCATGGAAGGGATTGTTAAGTTTTTTGTGTTGTGTGGATGTATGAATTTGTAAACATTTGTGTGTACTCTATTTGGGCTTTATTTCCCTTGCTCGGTGGGTGCCTTCATAGAAGCCTAGGATGGGAGGTGGGCCTCCATGGTTCCAAGTCTTGTGTTATTTTGTAGGTTTTTGAAAAGATGGTTCCTATGAAGATATTAGGGTTCCACTGTTGGAAATGTTGAAAATCAAGTGTGTGGAGAGAATAATCTTTCCCATGTCATCTCCTAATGTATTGTGATGTTAAGTTTCCGTTGTGGTAAAAAAGGATTTACTTCTTATTGTATATTGTTGTAATTGTGTAAAGTGGAGTTTGAGAAAATTGTATATAGTTGTCTTTGCCAGGAAATATTCATTGTGAGGAAAGGCATTTTAAAATTAGATGATCAAGCTTTTGAACATATGAAGATTTATGCATTTATTTTAAAGCTAAATCTTATGGGTTCTTAATATAGGATAATCCTTGTAACAACTATGCAAGGTAGATTATGTAAAATCATTGTAAGTTTCACATTTTGTGATTTGATGTAATATGGAGAAGTTATGTAAATGAGACACTCATTCTTATATTGATCTATAAATAAATTGGTAGAAACATTTCATAGTTTTTTTTTTGGGAGATTCTTATTGATATAGTTGGCTCAATTCAAAATATAGGTGATTGAATTGTCAAATCATATGTTATCTTTTTGATACAATGGAAAGAAAGTTTTTTTTTTTGACAGTTTATTTTATATGCATGGAAATTAGTTCATTTGGTTTTTAGGTTCTAATAGATCCTTAGATGAGATAGATAGTATAGTAACATCAAACTTGCAAATTAAAAATTAGTAAGGAAGTCAAAATCAGATCAACGACAACTCATAAACATGGTCTCCTAAAATGAGAAAGGAAAGAAATGTATTAAACTTATAGTGAAAACCCTCCTATAGCTACACTTTTACTCTCTAGAATTTGTATGGGAGGGACAACTAAATCACATTCCAATTACAAACCAATAAAATAATAATGGAATATGCTTTGATACTCCTATTAGGAGCCAATAAATTTAGGGGTTACAATATAAGTTGAATAATAATAGGTCTCCTAAATTTTCCCCAAGAAGAGTCACATGATCCTTAGAGGGGACATATATGATCTAATCATAACATAGTAAACAAAAAAAAAAACTTAAAAAATAAATAAACTAATATAAACCTAGGCGCCCATTTTGCAAAGGGAGGAGAGACTATGTTTCAAACTTCACAAGGGACAGTGGCCCCCACTAGGAACTTTCCCATTTCAACCACCCTTTTGGGAACTTTCCTAAGTTAAATGGCATTGATTTGGCTCTAACATAAGTCATAACCCTCCTCCTTAGGCACCCACCTTTTTAGAAATGGAGAAAGTAAGGTTTTCAAGCATGTTGAGTGGACCCCATCATTTTAGAAAGGGAGAAAGTAAGGTTTTCAAGCATGTTGAGTGGACCCCTTCCTACCAATTTCCATCAACCTTGGGGAGAAGAGTTGGGGCACCTAGTAAATAGTCATGTTAGTGAATCCTTTCTTTTTGAGTCACTCCATCATTTCTAAAATGAAAAAAGTGCCCATCCTAGGTGTTTAGGCACCTTGGGAAGGGTGTAGCCTAGGATGGAAAAGGGGGTAGGAAGGGAGTAGTTTAGGATAGTAGGTAGTCATTACAAATAATGATAAGGGTGAGTAAAGTAGGGATATAGGTAACAAGTTATAAATTAAGTTGCTAAGTCAAATAATTATGGTGATTTTACTTATCATTCTATTTAGTTGTGGAAAGAGGTAAAGTAAGATTATAGGTAGGGGTGTGTAGGAAAAGTGTAGAGATAGTTAAAAGATTAAATATTAGGAATTAGATTTGTAATTCTTATTTGGGATTTAATATTTATTTTATTTTATTTTTAATTAATTTTATTAAACAATAATTGTATGACTTTTGGTTGGGATATGGGGTTGGTTAGGGTATCATTAGTTAGAGATTTTCTAGGAATCATCAAAAAGGGTAATTAAAATTAAAATATTAATTTTGGACAAAGGGGTTATTAGAAGATAATGCATTGTAGCAAGTTGTAGGATAAATAATTGATTATTAATTTAAAATACCTAGTCGTAAGACATATATTTAGCTGAAGTTAATAGAGAATAAAATGTAAGATTTTTATTAAAGATTCATACCTATATCATAATAAACTAGAATAGAATTGGGCATAGAACATAATGAGTTAAGGTTATACGACTTGAAATTAGAACATCTAGGATAATTATAAACTTACATTCTTATTTGTAAATGATTGAAAATTATTGCTACTACATTGGTACAAACTTTGTACTTCACATACGTAATGACTTTATCCTAGGATAGGGTGTGGTTTTGAAATGATAATATCGTCTGGCTTTTATGTTATAACCTAGATGACCAAAAAATGTTAGAAACTAACTAGTCTCCTTTGGAAACTCTAAGTCCAAAAGTTTGAATGAAAAAAAATTCTCCCACATCAACTAAAATTAATTATCTCTGACTCAATGATCAAATTAGTAACATTCTAACACTTTCGAGAAAATGTGAATTGATATATCCGGTAACCCCATAGCCTAATAAAATAGTAACAACAAAGAATAGGTCTATGCATATTACCCTCTAATTCACCAATAAAAATAAATATAATAAAAAAATTTTGGTTGTGTTTTGCCTTGTAAGTTTTGGGCATGACAATTTGATTCGTAATACACCTTGTGATTAAATAATATCACTTAATCAATCCTCAACCCTAACCTAGTCCTTAACCCAATCTTAACTCCTTGGTTCATAATCAACTCAACCTATTCACACATAATAAACCTACTTGATTAACTAATTAAACCTAGTATATTAAGTGACCCACTTGCAATTCTCTAACATCTACATTTTCCTCCTAATCACTCCCTAATCCAAGCCTATATTGGAGAAGATACATACAGATGATAATCCAGTAGATATGTTTACCAAGGTAGTGACAAGTGAGAAGTAGAACTCCTCTTTAGCTTTAGTTGGTCTACTAGACTAAACATAATAAAAGAATAGTAGAGTCTAGATGGTTTTAATTCTAGTGGGAGTCACAGGTTCAGTAATGCTATGAGCGGTCTCTAAGTGGGAGGTTATTGTTCTAGAGTTTGATCAATCTCCAACTAGGATATTGTTGTGATGTGGAGCCTAATCACGCTCAAAGGCTTTTTTTTCCCACTTTATTCAGTGTAGTTTTCCCCCATATTTTACTATGAGAGTTTGGGGGCAGTGTCCCCAAGATGGAGCCAAAAGGTAGCACCCCTTACAGATTCTTTCAGTAGAGGGACAATTCCCTCACAAGGGTTTTGGGAGTAGTGCCCCCAAAATCTTGTCCAACTTTATTATTGTTAAGGGTGTCAACTATTATTTTACTATTTGATGACTTATTCTAGCCATAATATTGTAAGAAAAAAAAATATATTGTATAAAATGGCTTGAAATTAGGAAGTTCATGATGTATGATGTGATTGTATCTTATTGTGTTGGTATTGAGTTCTAAGAGATTGTGAATTGTAATCATGTTTTAATTACTAGATAATAAGAATACTGGACTCATTATTTGGTGGATATAGCCCAATGATTGGGTGAATCGTGTTAAATCTTTGTGCCCTGAGTTCTCTTCTATGTGATTTATTATTTTTTGATATTGGTTATATCTATATGTAATTTTTATTTATATCTCATTAATCCTAATAGCCTAAACTCACCCTAATTATTTTTAAAACCTTAAGGATGAGGACTAAGAAATTCCAATCCTCACCAAAGTCAACTCTTGTCCCATCCTCTTAGATCCCCAACTACATGCATTAATGTCAAATTTAAATGCCCTTACACATATCTTACATTCCTCTTATGCACTCCAACTCCCTCTTTAACTTTTTTCCCCTTCACATTCCCCAAAATGGTCACATTCTCTCCAAAAACCCAATCCATGTATTTCCTTTCATCTTGGCCACTTCTCACATCTCTCAAATTTTTCATCTTGTCCATCCATTTCCATCTCCCTTTTCCTATAGTTTTAACCCTTCTCCCTTCATGAATCATCCATCTTTTATTGTAATGTTATATTTCTAGTTTGAGAGCCTAAAACCTACCAAACTACTATTATAATGCCAAAATTTGTCCACACATCTACACTTAAATCTCTCCATCCATCTAAATCAATTGAAGCATTCAATCATTTAAGCACACATCAAAATCTTTGGACTACATCTCAAGATCAAGAAAGCTTGTTGAAGTTCTTGCTTTGGTTTTTGTTCCTCTCTTTATTGATTTCTTTTAGTCTTACATAAATGTTGGGTTGGTTTGTTTTTATTGAATGTTAGCTTTCTTATATTTATTAAAACACTATATCTTAGCTTCTACAACTGAAAATAGAGCATTTTTGTAAATATTATAGTTTATCATTGTTATAAAAGGTTGTCATTAGGGCCACCATTCAATTAACCTTAAATATTCAATCATTGATGGAATCTAGTTAAAATATTCATGGTTAACTTTTAGTTCATCATTTAATAATCCAATTTAATGTATAATAGAACTTTTACCTATACCAAACATTCACACCTTCCATTAGCCAATCTATAAGCATCTTAGGACTCTATCACTAGTTATGATACCATAGTATCACCATATCATAGCATGTTGATGCACAGATGACCCTTGCAATCTAATAAGATCTTTCTTATTAGTAAATAGTGTTGGAAATGATTGAAAAGATCATGAATGAAGAATAATGGAACTGGTCAAGAATGTTTTCAATCATTGTTTTGTCATTGATGTCAAACTTGCCACTTGCAGGAATGACAATTGCTTTAGTGATCCAAATACTATCAATTGGTTGATTGACAAGGAGGTGGCAATCAATAAGATGTAACTAGAGTACCTAGAGAAAGGTTGAAGTTATGATGTTGTAATGAAGTACAAGGATCAGTTAAGCCATTGATGAAATAGTATATTGATGACATACTCTAAGACATAGAGGATGCACACACTGAGACACATGATGTAAGGATTAACTAAGTCCTAGTTAGTGCCGAACAGATTCTCAATTGAAGCCAAGAAAGTTCAAGTTTAGTGTGTGCTAAGTGAAGATTAAGTGTTGAGCAGCCTTCAAGTGTCGAGTGAAGATTAGGTACCAAGTAGTCTCCAGGTACTGAGCAAGGTACAGGTGCAGAGCAAGATACAGGTGTCGAGCACCAGTAAATAATATTAAGAAGTTGAGTAACATAGAAGGTGTCGAGAATTAGTAAACCAATGATGCCAAGTTGTATTATTTTGAAAAGTTGAAGATTCACTAGATTTGAGCTGACATAGTAGTTATCTAGAATTTTGTGAACTAGATAGAAGATAAGAATGATGAGCTGGTGGCATAGAACACTATGTAAAACATTTTTGGTGAATGGATTTATCATGAAGTTTCTAGATAGAAACAAGATATGGGACAGATACATTGTATCCTACCTAATCCATTGAAACCCTAAAGTTGGAGAGGGAGATTTGAGTGGGAAATTAAGAACATAACTTCTTTATAAGGAATTATAGGTCAGAGATCAAGTGCACATGCATGAGAGGGAGTTGGTCATAAGTGTAATCATGTGAAGAAGCCAAGAGGAGTAAGAAAAAAGCATCAAGACTCTGAATTGATCGAGTGACCAAAGAGAGCATTGGTGTAACGAGTGGAAGAACTCAAGGAGACAGATCTTGAAGGGTGAACAAGTTGTTAGCACTGCAAGGGAGGAAAGACAAGCAAAGAAAAGGACTAAATAGCAACCTAAAATCTGCAAGGTTGAAGTTGCAATCTGTATCAAGTCAAAACCCTTCTAATACTCTCTTACCATAGTATTAGATATTGAAACCCTACATTGCTAGGTTAGCTTAATAACTAGGTGGATAAGCCTCAAGAAAAGGATAAAGAGATCCCCAAGAGAAGGACAAAGAGATCCTCAAGAAAAGGATAAAGAGATCCTTAACAGAAGGATAAAGAGATCCTTAGGAGGAGGATATGAGATCCTTAGTGATGGATGAAAGATTCTTTTGAGTAGGTGACTATAAATCCCATGGACCTAGGTGAGCCTAACAGCTCTATGTAAATCCTTTAACAAGGTGACATTCCAAGTTGAATGTTCTTAAATCCTTTAACAATGTCACATTGTAGCCTTTAACAAGGTAGGCCTTTAACAGGGCAGACCATTAGAAGTGGTTGAAATCAATTGTGCAGTTATTTTGTGGGTATCATCCCCACTCCAATTTTACCTTCTTTTTCCTAGAGGGTTTTTGGGTTATCAAATCCTTAGTGTTATGGTGTGATGCATGTCTACTTTTCATGATTGTTTAATGTTTAATTACATGCATGATAATTTCAGTTATGTGCCATTAAGGATTTGTAGAAAAAAAAATTTATTGGACATCATTGGACCTTGAATAACTGATTCACCCACCCCCCCCCCCCCCCAAACCTCTCAGTTATTCTAAAGAATTCTAATAATTGGTATTAGAGTAGATTGCTGATTTGTTTCAAGGTACTAGCAGCAGGAAGATCAAGATGTCCAAGAGAGAAATTCCCAAGCTAAACAAAGATAACTCCATTGCATAGAAAAGTCTAATGAAGCTACACCTCATATCAATAGGTGACTATGCACAGACCTCAATCCTAGTTGATCATGTAGACCCTATAGGACCCCTCACTACAGATGACATGAGCAAGAAGAAGGAGCACAATCAAGCAATGTTAGATATTGCTTCAGCACTAAGCTATGCTAAGTATGATGACATCAAAGGATGTGATACTTCACATCAGATGTGGGAAACATTATCAAGAATCTATGGAGGAGATCATAATTTTAAGAGAGCCAAAAGAGAAAGCCTAAGAGGAAAATTTGATGATATGAAAATGGAAGAAGGAGAGAATGCTGCTCAATATGGTGCAAGAATGAAGGAAGTGTTAGTGCCATAAGAAGCCTAGGAGGACAGTTAGCAAAAGAAATAGTTTGTATCAAATACTTCAGAACTTTTCTTCCCATCTATGCTATAAGAATTTCAGCCATCCAAGAACTAAGGTGTGTACCAAGCAATGCATTATCATTTGAAGGAATAATTGGAAGACTCACTGCCTTTGAGCTATCCAACTTTGACAACTACAAGCCAAAAAATTTTGAATCTACATTCAAAGCTAAGATGAAAATGAAAGACAATGAGGAGGTTCAAATAAAGAAAAAGAATGGAAAAGGAATGTATGTATCCAGTGATAGCAACACTGATGAAGATGATGTGGACCAATTAGAGGCATTACTAGCAAGGAGATTTCACAGAGGAAGAGGCACACAAAAGAAAAATTACAATTATGGAGGCAACTTCAAGAACAAGAAAGAGGAAAACAAGGACTACAAAGGTAAAGGCAAAAGATGCTATATTGTTGAAGAAGACTCTGATGAGAATGATGATGAAGTAGTCTATGTGGCTATGAAGGATGAATCAGATGAAGATGAAGCAACTGCCCTAGTAACCTGCATGAACAAGATGATAGAAGGATCATAGATAGTGAATGTTCTCATCACATGACTGGAGACAAAATTAAGTTTATTATCTTTATTCAATATGAAGGAAATAGTGTTAGATTTGGTAACAATGCACCATGTTAGATCAAAGGGAAAGGTAGTATCAAGCTTACTGAAAAGATATCATGTGATAATGCATACTATGTTGAAGGACTAAATTACAACTTGTTAAGTGTCTCACAGTTAGGCAACATAGGGTGTAAGGTTCAATTTGAAAAAGGAGTTGCTAAGAGTTATGATTCTCAAGGAAGTCTATTACGAAAAGGTGATCAGACTAAGAGTAATTTGTTTTACCTAGACATGGAAGATGCATCTTGTCTTATTGTTAAAACTAATGATGCATGGTTATGGCACAAGAGGCTATGTCATGTAAATTTTTACAATATAATAAGCATAAGCAAAATGAAGAAAGTTAGAGGTCTACCAAAGTTGAAGAAACATGATAACATCATGTGCAAACAATGCCAACTAGGGAAGATGACCTTGTCAACTTTCAAAAGCAAGGTTTATACTTCTAATGAAGTATTAGAGCTAGTTCATATTGACTTGTGTGGTCCTATTGAAGTACAAAGCTATAAAGGTGACAGATACATAATGCTATTTGTAGATGACTATTCAAGAATGATGACAGTCATGTTCCTGAAACAAAAATCAAATGCATTCCAAATGTTCAAATGGTACTTGGCCAGAGTTGAGAAAGAAATTGGAAAGAGCCTAAAATGTCTCAAATCTAATAGAGTGGTGAATTCACATCAAGAGAATTTGAAGAGTTCTGCAATGAAAGAGGAATTAAAAGGCGGACATTAGCACCCAGAACTCCATCTCAGAATGGTATAGCAAAGAGAAGGAATAAATCAGTTATAGATTGTGCTAGGACCTTAATGATGGAGAAAAATGTTGCACTCAAGTACTGGAGAGAAGCTGTAAGTACTGCAGTCTACGTACTCAAATGAGTTCAAGTCAAGAAATGTACAAATGCAACACCTTTTGAATTATGGTATGGGCATTCTCTTAATGTAAAACATTTCAAAATATTTGGATGAAAATGCTTTATATATAAAGAGTCTAGGAATGGAAAGTTTGATGCAAAAAGTGAGGAAGGCACATTTCTTGGTTATTCTACTAGAAGCAAAGCTTATAAGTGCTTGAATGTTAACACTAACAAAGTAGTAGAAAGCACAAATGTGAAATTTGATGAGCTTGCAGAAGTTCAAAGTATTAAGAACACCAAGAAAGTAGAAGAATACAAGACCTTTGTATACTTTTATGAAAGTATATCTAATGATGGTGAAGTTGCAGCTCACAATGACAATCAGCAAGAAAATCCAATATCTATTGAGTCACAAACAGTGAATGCTGAATAACAAACACATTCAGAAGCCAAGCTACAGAATATAGAAAATGTTCATTCATATTCAAAGAATAGCCAACAAGAAGAAAATGAACAAATACCTGATGAAAATATGCATGAGGATATAGATTCTAAAAGAGACAACATGCAAACAAGGAAAGAACTTGTATTAGCAAAGTATGTGAAAAGACATCATCCTATAGATCAAATTATTGGAAACAAAGAGGCAGGACCATTGGAAAGGAATAGACTCAGAAATGAAACATGTCTGCTCAGCAAAATGGAACCAAAAATAGTAAGTGAGGCCATAATAGATGATGATTGGTATAATGCTATGAAAGAAGAAATTGAACAAATTGAGAAGAACAAGACATGGACCTTAGTCTCAAGACCAGTTGATAAGAATGTGATTAAAACCAAGTGGGTGTTCAGAAACAAGTTAGATGAGAATGGTGGAATCACAAGGAACATGGCAAGATTAGTTTGAAAAGTGCACAAAAAGAAGGACTAGATTATGGAGAAACTTTTTCTCCAGTTGCCAAAATGGAAGGAGTAAGGACCTTACTGGCATATGTAGCCTTCAAAAGATTTAAAGTCTATCAAATGGATGTAAAGTCTACATTTCTAAATGGTATACTTGAAGAGGAAGTCTACATAGAGCAACCAGAAGGTTTTGTTGATGAAAAGGTCAATAATAAGGTATGTAAACTGCATAAGGCTCTATATGGATTGAAGCAAGCCCCTAGAGCTTGGTATGAGAGACTTCACAATTATTTGGTGCAAATAGGATTTGAAAGAACTGATGATAACAACAACATGTACATCAAATTAGAAGAAGGTAAGGATATTCTTGTATCTAAAATATTTGTGGATGATATAGTTTTTGGAGGAAAGGAAGTATTGTGCAAAAGTTTTGCTGACAAAATGAAACATGAGTTTGAAATGTCTATGTTTGGAGAAATCAAGTTCTTTGTATGATTGCAAATGCATCAACTAAAACATGGTATATTTGTGACACAATCAAAATACATCAAGGAGATACTCAAGAAGTTTGGATTGGAAGACTCCAAACTTATTAGCACACCAATGGAAATATGAAATAGGCTATCTAAAAATGATGAATTAGCTGAAGACAATCAAACAATGTACAGATCCATGATTGGAAAACTACAATATGTTGTACATAGTAGACCAGACATTGCACTAGCAGTTGGAATAGTGGCTAGATTCTCTGCCAATCCTAGAGAAAATCATCTCATGGCAATAAAAAGGATAATGAGATATCTCAAAGGAACTGATGATTTTGGCCTATATTACAAAAAGAATGAGAAGTTTGAGCTCAATGTATACACAGATGCAGATTGGGAAGGAAACATTGATGACAGGAAAAGCACAAGTGGAGGAGCATTATTCTTAGGTAAAAGGCTAGTTACTTGGACTAGCAAGAAACAAACATGCACATCTCAGCCCACTGTAGAAGTAGAATATGTGGCAGCAACAGTCAATTGCACAAATATTGTGTGGCTTAAACATCTATTGAAAGGAATGAAAGAAGAGGTAGCTAAACCTGTGATACTGTATTGTGATAATACAAGTGCTATAAACATATCCAAGAATCCAGTAATGCATGCAAAAACCAAGGATATTGCAATCAAGTATCACTATGTTAGAGAATTGGTGGAAGACAAACAAGTGAAGATGGAGTACATTCATAGAAAGGAACAAATTGCAGATATCTTCACCAAACCATTGCCCAAGGATGCTTATGAATATCTTAGAGGCAAGTTGGGGGTAATGCCCCTAACTCAAGCAGTCTAAAGCAACATAGAAGCTGCCCTACATCAACAAGAGTAGATCATTGAAATATTAGAAGAATGATGTAGAGGATGACAACAAGAGCATAAACTCTAGATCAGTCACAAGCATGGTGATTGAGGGAGAAACATGAGATGCAAAGTTTATATTTAGCATGTTAAAGATGCTACATCTTTGGCATTTATGTCAAAGAGTTAGATATATGAGAAACTAATCAATACAAAGAGGGAGATATGTGATATATATGAAGGATCAAGGATTCAGAGTAAACAAAAGATTCAAAGTAAAGAAAAGTAGCAGTCCAAAGGGAGAAGCAAAACAAAGGACAGTTTGTATCAGCAAAAGAAAAGTATGTAATTTTGGTGGTAACTAAGTTGATCAGTTTAATCAATTGATCAGTTTGGTTTGCCATCAATGCCAAAGAGGAAGATTGTTGGAAATGATTGAAAAGATCATGAATGAAGAATAATAGAACTAGTAAAGAATGTTTTCAATCATTTTTTGTCATTGATGTCAAACTTGCCACTTGCAGGAATGACAATTGCTTTAGTGATCCAAATATTGTATTAGCAAAAGAAAACGTATGTAATTTTGGTGGTAACTAAGTTGATCAGCTTAATCAATTGATTAGTTTAATTTGCCATCAATGCCAAAGAAGGAGATTGTTGGAAATGATTAAAAAGATCATGAATGAAGAATAATGGAACTAGTAAAGAATTTTTTCAATCATTGTTTTGCCATTGATGTCAAACTTGCCACTTGCAAGAATGACAATTGCTTTAGTCATCCAAATATTATCAATTGGTTGGTTGACAAGGAGGTGGCAATCAATAAAATGTAACTAGAGTACTTAGAGAAAGGTTGAAGTTATGATTTTGTAATGAAGTACAAGGATTAGTTAACCCATTAATGAAATAGTGTATTGATGACATACTCTAAGACATAGAGGATGGACACACTGAGACACATGATGTAAGGGTTAACTAAGTCCTAGTTATTGCCAAACAGATTCTTAGTTGAAGTCGAGAAAGTTCAATTTTAGTGTGTGTCGAGTGAAGATCAAGTGTCAAGTAGCCTTCAGGTGCTGAGTGAAGATCAAGTGCCAAGCAGTCTTCAGGTGCTGAGCAGTCTTTAGGTGTTGAATAGTCTTTAGGTGCCGAGCAAGGTACAAGTGCCTAGCAAGATACAGGTGCTGAGCACCAATGAATAATATTAAGAAGTCAAGTAACACAGAAGGTGTCGAGCATCAGTAAACCAATGATGCTAAGTTGTTGTATTATTTTGAAAAGTCAAAGATTTTCCAGATCTAAGCTGACATGGTAGTTATCTAGAATTTTGTGAACCAAATAGAAGATAAGAATGATGAGCTGGTGGCACAGAACACTATGTAAAATGTTTTTGGCGAATGGATTTATCATAAGTTTCTAGATAGAAATAAGATATGGGACAGATACAAATTATCCTACCTAATCCATTGAAACCCTAAAGTTGGAGAGGGAGATTTGAGCAGGAAATCAAGAATAGAACTTCTTTATAAGGAGTTATAGGTTAGAGATCAAGTGTGCATGCATGAGAGGGAGTTGGTCATAAGTGTAATCATGTGAAGAAGCCAAGAGGAGTAAGAAAAAAGCATCAAGACTTTGAATTGATCAAGTGACTGGAGAGAGAATTGGTGTAATGAGTGGAAGAACTCAAGGAGACAAATCTTGAAGGGTGAACAAGCTGTCAGCACTGCAAGGGAGGAAAGCCAAGCAAAGAAAAGGATTGAATAGAGATCTAAAATCTGCAAGGTTGAAGTTGCAATCTATATCAGGTAAAAACCCTTCTAATACTTTCTTACCATCGTATTAGATATTGAAACCCTACATTGATAGGTTAGCTTAACAGCTAGGTGGATAAGCCTCAAGAAAAGGATAAAGAGATCCCTAGGAGAAGGACAAAGAGATCCTTAGGAAAAGAATAAAGAGATCCTTAAGAGAAGGATGAAGAGATCCTTAGTGAGGGATGAAAGATTCTTTTGAGTAGGTGACTATAAATCCCATGGACTTGGGTGAGCCTAATAGCTCTATGTAAATCCTTTAACAGGGTGACATTCCAAGTTGAATGTTCTTAAATCCTTTAACAAGGTCATATTTTAACAATATGATGTAGCCTTTAACAGGGTAGGCCTTTAACAGGGTAGACCATCAGAAGTGGTTGAAATCAATTGCACAGTTATTTTGTGGGTATTATCCCCACTCCAATTTTACCTTCTTATTCCTGGAGGGTTTCTGGGTTATCAAATCCTTGGTGTTATTGTGTGATGTATGTTTACTTTTCATGATTGTTTAATGTTTAATTACATGCATGATAATTTCAGTTATGTACCATTAAGGATTTGTAGAAAAAAAGTTTTATTGGACATGATTGGACCTTGAATAACTGATTCACTCCCCCGCTCTCTCAGTTATTCTAAAGAATTATAACAAATACATGCATTTCTCTCCATTTCAACAAGGAACAAAATCTAGTGTTAACATTCATGGTGAAACTAATAAGGTGGCATCTATCTTAGGATATACAATACTACTTCCATTCAATATTATTTATTTTCACAGATGTTACATACATATAAATTAGTTATGGTGTTCTAGTCTTAAAACAATGAACTTACCCCACATGCCTACACCCAAGGATTAGTCATCATAATAGCTTTGTTATATCTAATAATAAAGAAAAAAATTTCCTTATAATATATCAATTACTAATCCTTAATATGTCATTAGTACCACTACACACCATCCTTCAAAACAAACAAATAAAATAATAAATCATAGTCTTGACTCTCATTTCATTTGACAATCAAAGATTGTTCACCCATTCTTACACAACCAAATGAAATTTTTGGATCGATATATTTCTAGAGGGATTAAATAAAATAAAAAATTCATTGGTTTAATATGATGATACAACCCCTTGAATTTATTTTTTCAATCCTTGGAAAATATCAAGGGAATCTAGGAAATAGATTCTGACCATATAGAACTTTAGTGTTATTCATGCTTCTGTACAACATCAAAAGAATGTTTTCAAAACTTAGGAAATCCTCTTAGGCTTATATTTGAGCCTTTGTAGTATTAGAATATTTGACTTGGTTCCACATACCCTCTTGGATTGTCCCTTGTGAATTTTTGATAGACTCCTTACATATAAGGGTCTTTATACAATTATGGCTAACATGGTGATGGAAAATCTCTTTGATGCAATGTCTTCCCTTATGAAATTTACATGAATTTTTGTGGTTTGGTCGGACTTGACTTGAATGGAGTCTATCTTGAGTTGTACCAATTACTTGGGAAAGATGATAAAAAAGGTGATATTTTATTCATGTGTAAGGTTCAAAATTTAGTGTTCGCAATTAAATATACTTGCTCTTCATTATGTTTCTTACAAGATTGTTTCTAAAATACTAGCCTTTAGATTTGACACTTTATTCTTCATGTTTTCTTTTTAAAAAATTTGTTTATCAAGAGAAGATATATATTTGATAATATTATTCTAGTTTTGGAAGGTTTAGAATGAGTTTATGAACTTGTTTCTAAGAAGACTTGTCACTTAGATATTGTCTTCAAAAATTTGAATAATTCCATTGCCTTTTGATTGAGTCCATAACATTATTGCACAAAAATCACTGTTTTCTAACACATACCACTCTTGATGTCTAGATATCTCTCACATCAATATTTTGATACATAATTGATCTCATATGCATTTAGAGAAATTTTATTCTACTTTTTTCTATTCAAGAATTTGGAGCTTTCGATCACTGGGCATGTATCATTTGAAAACATTTAAATATAAACTTTATGCATGTTGGTATCTCTTACACTTCTTATAGCTTCCTATTCTCACATTCATCTTTACAAGAATGTATGATGTGATAATCATTGATGGATTCCCATGTACTATTATCTTAAACTTCTACTTTGATGCAGACTAGAGGAAAGTGGAAGATTGGAATTTGATTGATACTTTAAATCATTTGGTTACCAAACTCTTCATGCCAAACTCACTTTTGCAGAAATAGTGATCATTGTATGTTATGAACCTTTATTTGCATTTGTATGCGGGTTACTAATTCCAATTAAACATATTCATTTTCATGATGGCTAGAAAATGTCTTTCCACCCAAATTCTTTGACATTGATCAATGTCAATAATCTATTCTACAACTTATTTTCACATGACCCAGAAGGTGAAAATTGACAAAAGCCATGAAATTTAGCACACTTTTTCTCATTATGTTTTTTTGAAAGCTCCAAAGTACTCTTTGTTCACCATAAATATGTATTTGATGCACTTTCTGAAATAATAAAATACTTTCCCAAACAAGTTTGCAAAACTAAATATAGCATTATACATGTCACACATATAATGATTCATTTTCAACTATAAAAATATGGCAAATATCTTCACTCTTACTGCTCCAAGGTCATCATGTTTTGAAAGTGAGCATTAAGGTGTGGAAAATAGTTGTAGAAGTTGAAATTTCACAAGATTTCCATGACAAAACAAGCCTTGGAAGTGGTCTTTCAAATTGTCTAGTGTACCTTGGTTGTGCTTCCAAGTTGCATGCATGTCTATCATTGCATTTGGTGAGATTTAAAAAAAAAATTACTTTGTTAAATAGGTTGTGATTTTTGAAAATCCATCCACATTTTGTAGGCAAATTTTCAAAAAAATTACCAGTTGTAAAAACTTCTAAAAAGGTTAAGTCCACAATCTATTCCAAAGCTTTCAATTTTTGGCACAAGCATGGAGAAAGTTCACAAAGATTGTTGGTGCATCTAAGATTGCATTCTTTGAGATGAAATCTCTTAGAGGTGTTTTCTTTCTAAATTGTCCATATGTGTTGGTTGTGATTCTACATTTTGCATGTATGTTGGCAATGTCCTTACAACCATTATATTTGACAAGAATCTTTCAATTCTTGTTCTAGAGCTATTTCACTTCCTTAGATGACATTTCTTCAAGGAATTTTATTAAGAATTTCATATTCTTTAATTTTTGATGATGTGATATTCACTTGGTATACCTTTTGAGGTATGGATAGTTGGATGGGTTTGGCACTTGTTGTGGGTTCTATTTCAGCTATGGATTTTGACAACTACGGATACATGTGATTACCTTTGGATCAGGTTTTTGTGCTTGGCATTTCAATTGGTATAGGATTTTAGAATTCTTATGTGACATATTGGGTGGCTTCTCTTTGGATGGCTTTTATGTATGTTTAGTGATAGTGGTATAGTAGGAGATGGGATCATTCATGTTTGAGATGTGGGACACTTTGATTTTGTTCTAGGTACCAGGATGGATCACTTGGTGTACTTTGATCCATGATGGTGGATGTGCTAGGATGGATTATTCCCTTGTTGATTTATGTGGATATAGATTGACCTTATACAATGTATACAATAAGTGGGAGATTGGTGAGATTGACAGGGAGCACACTTGGGGCACTGCCCCAAGACCCTGCAAGGGGTGCTGCCCCCAAACCCTTGTAGAAATAATCTAGGGGGAAATCATGTCGAATAAACCTATGAGTATGATTAGGATCCACATCAAAACAATCTCCCACTTGGAGACTAATCAGACTCCACAACAATAACCTCCCACTTGGACACTAATCATAGCATCACTAAGCTTGTAGCTCTTGGGTAAAAGCACAAACCTGTGTCACCTTTTATAAAGGAAAGTGATATCAAAATTTAAACTCTTCAACTTTAACGACATAAAAGTGGCACTTGTGTTTAGAATTTGAAGATGATGTAAACTAATGAAATGTGTAAAATTAGATGAAGTTTATGTCTGTAACTTTTTTTAAAAAAATTGAGTGAAATTTTTATTTATTTTTTAATTTTCAAAGTCTATTTTTTAATTTTTTTAAAATGCTAAAAATTTAGAATTTTTTTTACCGTCAAACAAATGTTAACTTCATAATGGTTTTTGACACTTGAGTGCTAATACACTTAACTACTTTCTATATTGAAGCTGAGTACACCATGTATGCCAAGCCACAACAAACGTCGAGTCAGGAAAGACTTCAGGTGCCAAGTGATATTCAAGTGCCAAGTCATAGATGATGCCGAGTATTACAGAAATGAAACAAGTGCTGAGTAAGCCAATTTTTTTTAGATGCCGAGTTATCTAGGAAACAACATGTGACGAGCGTCAGCAATTCTTTAGGAGCTTAGTAACTCAGAATATCAACATAAGAGTTTGTAATTGCACAAACTATGATGCAAACAGTTTTTGTAGTCAACATAAGGTAAATCATGAAAGATTAAATGATAAGATCAAATCTTTTATCTTTCCTATGCAATCTACATGCAGCCAATAAAAAAAATGATGAAGGCATGCAACCAATGGAAGAAGTGCAAAACAATAATCAGAAAATAGAGATTGAATATGGATCGTAGATCCATACCTAACCCTAAATCCTCAAATGTCTTTATAAGGAAGACGGAATTTTATTGTAAAATATACGAGTGGATATACAAGGGTGTATGAGGAAATCTACTTTCAGAACAAGGGTTATCAAATCGCAAAGGATCAAGATCAGAGAAAGTAGAACAAGTACTTGCATTCATCAATCAAGGATTGTAATCTATCAGGTTTATTGTACCTAATACTTTCTAGCAATTGTATTAGAATGAAAATCCTATGGTGATAGGTTGGCTTAACAGCTATTTCATAGATCCTTTAAATAGGTGATTAAATCCTTTAATAGGGTGACACTTCATGTAAAGTGTTTGCAAATCCTCTAACTAGGTCACTATTAATACAGTGTAAAGCCTTTAACAAGGCATGCCTTTAACAGGGCAGACCATCAGATGTGGTTGAATAATATTTCTGTAGTAATTTTTGTGGGTATCATCCCCACCCTAGTTTTACCTTCTTATTCCTGGAGGGTTTTTGGGTTACCAAATTCCAGTGTTATGTGTTGTTGATGCATGTCTTAATTTCATGTTTACCTGATGTATTTACATGCATGCAATTTACTTTCAATTAAAAGTTTTATTGGTTAAAGTGTGATACTTCTGATTCACCCCCCCCCCCCCCCCCCCCTCTCATAAGTATTATTCCTATTTGAATATTCCAACAATTGGTATTAGAGCATGCAAGTTCTCACAAGGAAAAGTTTGATAGCTTGGAGAAAAAAGATCTAAAGATGGAAGTTTTCAAACTTGGAAAGATCATTGAAAACCAGGTGATTGATGTGCATCTCGCTCTACAAAAAGTAGAGGAAGCAAGAGTGGAATTAAGAAAATCCTTAAAGAGAAGAAAGGAGATAGCCGTAGCTAAAAATGATATAGACTACAAAGAGGTTGATACCACACAAGTGTTTGCCAATGGAGACACTAAAGAATTTGATGCAGCAATAGCAGAATTGATGGAGAAAAACAAAGTTCAAGTAGAGGAGATAAGATCTCTCAAGATGGAACATGAATCACAAGCCATAATATTATGTGAAATCACTAAACAAAAGAAAAGAGCAGTTGAGGATAAAGTCATGGTGGAAAATGACAAAAGAAATCTTGCAAACAGACTTGAAGAAAAATGTACTGAATTGGCAAGGATCTCAAACATGCAGATGGATACACTTGCCCAAATGATGAACCTTCATCATGAACTCAATGTGAAAGATATTGAGATCTCTACTTTGAAGATGCAGAATAAACAAATACAGAATGAATTGAGCAGATAAAAAGAGGTAGTAGAGAATCTCAACAAGTCAAGTGAAGCCATCAAGTATTTTGAACAATTGATGAAAATCCCAAGATCCACCCATGATACATCAGGACTTGGATACAACTGCACTGAAGTTGGAGAATCATCAAAGAGTGCTAAACAAAGAAGTAACAAAGGTAAGAATTCAAAACCCACTTGTCATTACTATAATAAGAAGGGGCATACTGCTAATGTTTGCAGGAGTAGAAGATTCATTCAATCAAACACACCCAAGAGTAAGAGTTTCTATCACAAGTGCAACATGCAAGGACATATGACACAAGATTGCAAATCCAATGTCTCAAGGACTCGGAGATTTGATGGACATTGCTACAATTGCAAAAAGTATGGACATAGAGCATTTGAATGCAGATCAATGCCTATATGGACATCAAATCAACCAGCAAAATTAAAAGGGAATGAAATTCATTATCATTGGGATTACAACACCAAGCATAGATTTCACTATTGTCAAGAATATGGACATATACCGCAAAACTGCATAAGAACACATTTCAAAGGGAACTACAAGAGATGGTTGAACCAAACCACATGATTCAGTTGTCTGCAAACTAGTCATACCAGGAAAAACTATCCTACAAGGTCAAAGGCACCCAAGACTAAAGAAAATAAGGGCAAAGAAAAGATTGATGTCAAAAAGATAATAGAGCAAATCAATAAAACTTGGAAAAAGAAAGATGAGTGCAACACATCAAGTGGAGGGATCACTTCACCCAATGGGTCAAGTGATCACACTTCATCAAATTAAGCATGAGAAGTATACGAGACTAATATACAAAGTTATATCACACATCAGTCCCAAGACAAAGAAGCTATGAAAAGTATAAATCTACATAAAATGAGATGTCAAGACAAAATTTGAATGATATTGCCAAGCTATCTTCGATACCAAGTAAAACTCCAACACATGCCAAGCTCCTAATAGCAACCAAGCTGATAACTAATGTCGAGTTGGTCAACTCCAATGGAAGCTGAGTAAAATGGAGATGTAGTGCAAACCAAGTTAGGTTAAAAAAATTTAGAAACCGAGTTGGCAGTTGAGCATTTAATACGATGAAAATAGGGTATATTATCGAGATTTCAATCAGTTTTCCTCATTGCAATTAAAGAGCAAAGAAGAGGAAAAAGAGCAGAGTGACTTCATAGCAAGAATCCAGCACTTCAAGCAGATTGCAACCTCACTCAACACATTTTTCATCGATCTTGAGGTATTTTCATTTGTGTCGAGCTACACAGTTTTATATTTCGTAAAACGAAAACCCTAGTTTGCATAAATGGCATCAAGTTTCAAGAAAATTGAGGATAAAGAGTCATTTGAAGTTTATTTAGTGTCAAATGAGGTCAAGAAACCCAACTTTCATCCCATACCTGAAGTTGCATACAAAAATGACTCAGTCGGAGCTCTCTCCCAAATTCCCCCAAAAGTTGTAATGGTTCAAGACATATGGAAATGCTACAATTGTAAGATAGGTGCCCTAAGAGATATAGAAATAAGGCAAGCCTATGAGAAATTGTGCATAGATGGAGTCTCAAAAGATGAATTCAAAATTGTAGAAAGAAAGGGTTTGACCCAAGTTTTGAGCTTTCCCACCGTATTCAAGACAGAATGGGCTAGACTTGTGCTGAGTAGAATTCATGGTGGAAATTTGTGGTTAGAAGCTATTCCCATAAAACTAACCAAAGAAATCATACATAGAGTAATAGGGTACCCAACCCTAGATCGGTTCAAAACCTTGAGAATTGAATCGAAAGAGGTTATTAAAAAGAAAACTGGTGCCCAATGGAACAAAAGAGGAATGACAATTCACACCATACATGATCCTCTTGATGAATTTGATGTTAAAGTCATCACCCATAAGTTCTACCAATCTAGTAGACTCAACAGTGTACCATGTATTGCAATAGATGTAGGCTACAAATTGGTGAAAAAGGATCATACTTATGATCTTCCAGAACTGCAACTACAATAGATTAATGAAAACCTAGCTACCATGAGAAGAACAAAGGGTACTCAATGCAAATTTGGAGCGATTCTAGTTTGTGTATTCTTTTATGTTCAGAATGAGTTTCCCTCTTTTGGAAAAGTGACATGGAGGAATGATAGAACAATAATTTCCCAAATCAATGAATATATAGAACAAATGGGAGAAAATTTTGATACCCTGATGACAAGTTATTTCAAAGATTTCAAGAAATCCATGAAACAAAGGGTGAGAATACCAGTTTCTTTGGTAGAAGAACATGTTAATGATATATGTTTCTTGGTTGATATTGACTTCACATACATCCATGTAGAAATTCCAAGAGTGAGATGGCTAAGGCCATTTGGATATGAAATTAATGTTGATGAGGCATCTGCAACAATAACTGCATTATTGGTAGAAGAAACAGATAAAAGTGCTCCACATTTTGGCACTTATGATGTAGTAAGGTCTAAAATAAACATGGAATTAAAGACTGCTTCCACATTAAAGAAGAAAGACAAATTGTTAAAGAAGATTAAGAAGAAATTTGATGAAGAAATTAAGGTTGAAGCAGAAGAAGAAGAAGATGACAATGATGATGAAGATGAGCAAGAACAAGGCCCAATGGAATTAACTCAAGGCCTAGGTGAAGACAAGGAAGAAGGTCAAGAAGATAAAGAAGCCAAGGAAGCATCAACTGATGCTAAGTCAAAGAAAACAAAGGCAACAGAACAGCCTCCAACTTAGCAGAAACCAAAGAAATCTGCCATGCCATCACCTCAAAAGCCTACAACATGAGCTGCAACAACGGCCTCCACTTGAAAGGCTAAAGAGGAAGTTACAAAGAAGAAACAAATCAAGGAAACATAGGAAGAGCCAAGGAAAAGAAGAAGATATGTGGCTCAACCTGATACTGATGAAGAAAATCAATCTGAAAAGGTAAGCCATTCTTCAATTGATATTTTATGTAAAAAGATTGGAAATGGTGATTTAAGCAACTTAAATAAAGTTGATTTTAATAAGTTTACCAAAGAAGAATAGAATAGGATAGAAGAAAAAGTTTATGGAATGATGGCACAGTTCAAGTACACTCCACTTGAACTAGATGGACAATTTCCAAAAGAACTGTCTAAAATTGTAAAAGACAGATGGCATTTTTGTTTGAAAATGGAAAAGGAGACGAGGGAATCAACCCTAGCAAGCGTATTGCCGAATTTGACTAGGGAACAAGTAAAGAATGTATTCAAAAGGCATAATAATAGGTTTACACCTAAATATAGGGCATTCTTCATACTCCAAAATAGGATGGAAGAAATTGTTCAAAGAACAATGAAATCATGGAAAAACTTGTACAAGAAGATTGAAGATTTTCTTGAAGAAGAATACAAGGAAGAAGCTACTACTCCACCAGAAAAGAGGAGAAAAAGGAGAGAAGAGAAGACAGTAGTAGAGAAGGGACAAGAATAAAACAAGGTAGAAGAAGAGAAGAAGGAAGAAGGAAAGAAAGATGGAGAGGAGGAAGAGACACAAAAACAAGATATAATGACAACAGTTGAGCAAGAGCAGCAACTAGATCAGAGTGTGCAATGCACACAAATGCCACCCTCTAGCCCTCCTCATGTATCCATCACACCTACAAAGACTATAACTATTATTGATATTCCTAACACTTCTAGTTAGAATATCAATCCATTAACTGCAGAAGATCTCAAAAGAATCCTTGACCAATCTACACAACAAACAATATTATGTGCAGATCCAGTATTGGTTAGTATGGATGAATTGCAAAAACTAGTAGAAAGCACAGTTAGAGATAAGATGAATCCACAAGAACCACCTTCCATCATCTCTATAGCTACTAGTGGTCAACTTCAGATGCCAATAGTTATTTCAATAGGCATAGTTGATACTACAATACAGAAGTCAAGTGCAACTATAGAAAAACAAGCAGAACAAATAGAACAAATAGGACAGACTATTACATTTGATCCTACAGCACAAACACAAGGTGCACTTCCTAAGATTACCATAATTGATCAAGATAGAAGACAGCCGGAAGAGGAAACAGTGGAAACCCCTAAAGAGTAGGAGGCAATACAAACATTAATAAATTTTCCTACCTTGGGAACTCCTTCACACCAGCCATTGCAAATATCTGTACCAACATCTAGTACTACAAAGGTTGCAAAGGTACTTCATTATGGAGACTTTGAATTAGATGAGGAGATAGTCATACCAAGTTATGACTCCAAAACTATAACCATTGATCAAATAAATGAGGTGCAGGAAGCACTGAATAGGAGAAAGAGACAAGAGATACTCAGGAAGGAGTATAAACAAAAGAAAAAACTACATGAGATTAAGGACATCTTTATGGATACCTTTAGTTTGCAATCACCAGATGAGTCAAAGCATATCATGGAGCAATTGACAGATATTATTGACCAGGTGACAAATGAAGACCAAGAGACAAATGCAAAACTTATGGAATGGTCTGAAAGAAAATTCCAAGGAAAAGTAAACGAGCAAATATCAAGTCAAATTTCCCTTTCCCAGGTTGAATTGGCAAAGCTAATTGACAAAGTGAAAAAGGTACTTGAGAATATATTCTCATTGTACAAAAAGTTATGTGACTTTTCATACTTCACACAGGAGACAAGCCAAAAGATAATGAGCTTGGAAAGAAATTTAAATATTTCTAGCATGCAGCTACCTAAAGATCAGCTCAAAGTGAGAAGCATTTTACCGAAATGCTTAACACTCAAAAGGAAATAGTTGTGTTAACAGTAGAAGAAGCCAATATCAAGGAAAAATTAATACAGCTCCAGTCCTCCATTACCCCACATTTAGAAATACTCCATAAAGAGCAAGTCTATGCTAAAAATGTTCTCAAGAAAGACCCTAATCTTTCTACATCAGATGGACTTATTCATCTTGCTGCAGAGACTTCCATCCAGCATAAGTCACTAGAAATTGCCTTAAACAATTGGGATGCAGCTCTCAGGATGGTTATGGAGGTAAACAGCACATTTTTGGCTAAATATGGTCTTAACGCTTAAACATTCTTTGACATAAGTGTCAAAAAAGGGGGAGAAGAAAAGAGTAATAATAGGGGGAGAGATAGATATTATGAGATGAATTAATGGGGGAGAAAAGATAAAAGGAGGAGCATATATAGATAATGGCGCATAATGGCACAATCAACTCAAGGGGAGCTACAATATTTTTTTTTTTGAGGTATATATTGTAAGTTACAAATTTTGATCAAGTTTTTCTTTAAACTCTGTATATACCAAACAGATTAGTAAATGTACTCATAAGGTCAATTAAGTGTTTTTGTCACTCATGTCAAAGGGGGAGATTGTTAACTTCATAATGGTTTTTGACACTTGAGTTCCAATACACTTAACTAATTTCTATATTGAAGCCGAGTACACAATGTATGCCGAGCCACAACAAACGTCGAGTCAGGAAAGACTTTAGATGCCGAGTGATATTCAAGTGTCGATTCATAGATGATGTCGAGTATTACAGAAATGAAACAAGTGCCAAGTAAGCCATTTTTGTTTAGATGCTAAGTTATCCAGGAAATAGCATGTGTTGAGCGTCAGCAATGCTTTAGGAGCCAAGTAACTCAGAATATCAGTATAAGAGTTTGTAATTGCACAAACTATGATGCAGATAGTTTTTGTAGCCAACATAAGGTAAATCGTGAAGGATTAAATGATAAGATCAAATCTTTTATCTTTCCTATGCAATATATATGCAGCCAATAAAAAAAATGATGAAGGCATGCAACCAATGGAAGAAGTGCAAAATAATAAGTGGAAAATAGAGATTGAATATGGATCATAGATCCATACCTAACCCTAAATCCTCAAATGTCTTTATAAGGAAGATGAAATTTTATTGAAAAATATATGAGTGGATATACAAGGGTGTATGAGGAAATCTACTTTCAGAACAAGGGTTATTAGATCACAAAGGATCAAGATCAAAGAAAGTAGAACAAGTACCTGCATTCATCAATCAAGGATTGTAATCTATCAGGTTCATTGTACCTAATACTTTCTAGCAATTGTATTAGAATGAAAATCCTATGGTGATAGGTTGGCTTAACAGCTATTTCGTAGATCCTTTAAATAGGTGATTAAATCCTTTAACAGGGTGACACTTCATGTAAAGTGTTTGTAAATCGTCTAACTAGGTCACTATTAATATAGTTTAAAGCCTTTAATAGGGCATGCCTTTAACAGGGCAGACAATCAGAAGTGGTTGAACAATATTGTTGCAATAATTTTTGTGGTTATCATCTGCACCCCAGTTTTACCTTCTTATTCCTAGAGGATTTCTAGGTTACCAAATTCCAATGTTATGTTTTGTTGATGCATGTCTTAATTTCATGTTTACCTAATGTATTTACATGCATGAAATTTACTTTCAGTTAAAAAATTTATTGGTTAAAGTGTGATACTTCTGATTCACCCCCCCCCCCTCCCCTGCCCTCTCATAAGTATTATTCCTATTTGAATATTCCAACAACAAATCTATGAAAATGATCATATTTTGGTATAATTATGGAATATGTTAGAGTTGACATGTATACCTAGTGCACCAAAAAAGAAAAAATGAAATTCGGTTAATATTTTTCAAGTTATAACAAGTCAAAGTTAAAGTTATCAGAAATTGACAGTTGTTTTCTCCCATCAAACTTTTTCCATCAAATCTACATTTTTTTAAAAACAAATTATATATTCTTCAAGAAGACTCTCTCCTCTAGTGTACATTAAAAAATAATAATTTTTGAACATGATTTACTATTTTTTTCTACTTTTGAATAGACATCTTCCTAACTCTTGAAATACCTACTTCTAATATTTTCAAATTATAACATATTATCCATAATCAAATTAATAAAAAAATGATATGATCATAATCTTTACTTCAAGACCTACAGAATTATATTTATAGTTTTAAAAAAAACTTCATTTTAGTAGGTCAAATTGGCCTTCAAAGTGATATGTTTACAAAAGTTCTTATTTTTACTTGTATGGCTGCCACTTAGGATGCCACATAGATAATTTTGGTCTAAACCCCTGTTGGCCTATCAAACCGCCAGCAGTTAATTTGGTGGTTTCATATAAAATAAAATTTGTTTTCTCTTTTTTTTAATAAATACAGAAAACAAAGAAAAATAAAAGAGCATTTTCGGAACACAACAATTTTTGAAGCCATTTTCAGCAACTATTTTATGGATTTAATCAAAACTGCAAAGGATCGAATATTTTTTAGGTATTTTTTCTTGTCTACTTATTTTTTTGTATTCTATATTGAAGCATTAGCTGCTATTTAGTGAAATCTAAATTAAATTTTTTGTTTCTATAGATTAAAGTATTCAATGAGTTGTAAAAAGAAAAGATCAAGGAAATATGATAGAATAAGAGATAACAAAATCAAAGGTCATACAAAATGTAACCAAAACCATCCTACTGAAATTCTTGAAGAGGATGAGATTCATGAAGAGAATGAAAGTAATGAAGAGGAAGAAATTGGTTTTTTGGCTAGGCCTTGGGCTTATTATCAGCCTTTGAACTTGAACTCTTTTGGCTAGGCTTTTCATGCTTATTATCAGCCTTGTTATTGTTTTAACTCTTGGGTTTCGGTGTCCCTGTAAAACCTGTTTATCTAATCAAAAACAAATTAGAAGGCATAAAAAATTTGATGGATTTGGATGAGGAACTACTTTTTAACCAAATTCCATCTAAAGATATGATAAATGATAACACTATTAGAAAGCATCGTTAAAACATGTGGGATGAATATTTCAAAAATAAAAGTATATTTGGATAGGCACAATTATTTGTCAAGTTATTTAGGAGAAAAGATATAAGACTTGTTCTAGAGTTGTTGGGTATTGATAACAAGAAAAACCATGCGCATAATATTAATGAAACAATAGTTGAAAACTTGCAAAATGCTTATAACAAAATTGGCAACACAACTCAAGGAGGTGATTTGAGTAATGCACATAGAGCATTGATGACTGCTATATCTAGTAGAAAATTGACACATAGAAAATAGGTACATGCAATTTTTGATGTACTACATATATCTAGAAGAACTGTTCAAAGATACATCAAGAGGAGAAATATGCTAGATGATAACATTGAGAATAACTAGGTGAATATTTGTAGAGTTCCTCAAAAAGACAAAATTTATGAAGATGTAAAAAGACAAGTTATTGAATTTTGGACCACACATTCTTGTGTTTCTTCCAACAAATGTGATACTATACAAATTAAAGATCAAGAGACAGGAGCCAAAATTGAACATCTAAAACATTTCATAGATATAACTCAAAGTGAATTATTTTAAACATTCAAGCAAGAATTTTCAAATGTCAAAATATGTCAGAGAATGTTTGAGAGTTTGCATCCTTCCTTTGCACACATCAATAGATGCACAAAACTTGTTGTTGTCAAAATCATGTTGAATTTGGTCTACACTTGCAATCATATAAAAAAGTTATGGCAGTACTTGATCCTAATTTGGTCATCCCTAGCAGTACAACACAATTTTTGAAGTCCATATTATGTGATAAATTAGAAGATTCAGATGAGTTCAAAGTGAAATGTATCAAAAATTAGTGTGAAGATTGTGGAGATTTATGCAAATTTTCAATGCAAATTGAGAATATTAATGAATCAACACCAATTTCATGGATGAGATATGAATATGAGACATACCAAAATAAGACAGGAGATGAATCCAAAAAAATTATATTGAAGGAGAGTGAATTTTGTTATGATGAGTTTATGACCAAGTTTCATCCATTGATATATCCACATATCCAACATTGTCATGGTGCACAATGGCAAGCTAAACAGTTTCATTATTCCAAAAATTATTTTCTTCAATTGTAGATTTTTTCTAAGAATTATACGTTTTCACCTCAAACAGAGCTTCAAGGGCAATATTATCATTCTAAGAAAGTTTCAATATTTGTGCAAGTGACCTATAGAAATGCACAATTTGAGGTGGATGAGATAGAAAGGTTGGATGAAAATGAAAGCATCATCATCAAAGAGGTTCATTTCTATATTAGTGATGATAGAGTTCATGTGGCTCATTGTTTTTCAATGTTCACTGAAGATCTTAGAAATCATGGAATAAATGTTTCAAAGCACTTAGTTTGGTCTAATGGATGTGCACATTAGTATACATGAACTTACACATTTATTTAACTTTATTTTAACTTATATTTATTTGTACATGCCTATTTCAATTTGATACATGTACACAGATAATTGTTTCTACTTATCATTTCATGTTCAAAGGACAATTCAAATCTACAAAAGCATTTAATTGGTTAGAAATGAAACAATGCTAGAACCAATGTTAGGTTTTTATGGAATTTCTTTGAAAGTGGACACAAAAAAGGAGAGCATGATGGAGCAGGAGCATGTATAAAACATGTGCTTCGACAACATGAACTTGCAAGTAAATATGCATTTGATGTGCATGTTTAATACTAGTAGCATATATTTTAAATTATATATGCATGTTGTATGTACATATAGGGAATAGGATAGAGAGTGCAAATCAAATTGTTGAATGGTGCAAAGTTCATTTTGCTAATCGAGATACTGAATACAATAAGCATTACTTTTGGGAAGTGAAAGGTGAACTTTATATTTATTTTTAATGTATTTTTCAAGTTTGTGAGTTTTTATTAAATATTTATTTTGAAATATGACAATTACTTTTTGTATTTGTAACAAATATAGATCGATCTAATTCTTACAATTGTCAAACAATTCTTGGTATTAGAAGTTTACATCAAGTGATGACTACAAGAAACCATAAACCTATAGTAATTAAAGTAAGAGAGAACACATGTTTTTTTTATGACTACATTAATGACAATCCAGTGAGTGTATGTGAAAATATATTGTGAATGGATATGTTTCACATTGGTATTTGAAGGAGATAGTTAGAAAGCCTCCTTTTGAAGATGTTGACATTGACATTGACATTCATGATCCTATATATTCAGCTAATTATGAGTGCATTTCTGATCTAGTTATGGCAGGTTTGTGTGCATATACATATATATATAACTTAATATACATGTATATTCATTTTAAAATTAATTTATATTTATCTATTTTTATATACATGTACGAGAAATTTTTGCAATTCAAGCCTTACCAGATAATGCAAAAAATGTGGACTATTATCTTTTAAGATGCATAAAAGCAAAACATAAGTTGCTAGAAGGAACTATAGATGTTGATGAACAATCATATCCAATTGGATCAGTTGTTATTGAAGGAACATATTATCAACAAACAAGGGTAACTGATAGTGGTATTGAATTTATTGAATAAAGGCTTGGAGGAAAATTTTTACATTATAGTAACCATGTTATAGCAACAAAGTTACAATTTGAAGCAATACAAAGAAGAGGACATCGTGGACATCAAAAGTGGAAACTGTCTATTGAAGGACATGAAAAACATTTAGAGATAATAAAAACTAGAGAGGATACTAACAAAACAATGTTTGTGGAGCTTTAGTTTACCAATGTACTTATTGTAGAGGTCTAGTTGAGCTATGTCTATATAGCTCTTATACTTTCACATTTAATGTTGACAGGATATTTTTTTTATAAATTTGTATACATTGGATCATTTATCTTGGATATGCAAAATTAGACATGTTTCAAGTTATTTTTATTTAAATTAGGCATGGATATCTCATTTAAGACAACCTCTTAGGACCTCCCCTTAGGACTACCTATTACCTAACCTCCCCTTAAGACCACCTATTAGGACATCCCCTTAGTACCACCTTTTAGGACATCTCCTTAAGACAACCCTTTTAGTATTTGTATGTATTTATATACATTGTTTATATTTTCTTATGATTGTTAATGCTCTTATGTATTTGTGTATATAATCTTTATGTTCTTATATGATACATTATTTATGTTTGTATATAATCTTTATGTTCTTATATCTATTAACTTTTATTAATTAAATGTTCTAAATGCATTCTTTAGGTCATACTCTTTATATGTTCTTATCTCATGTATATGTTATATTCTTACCTGTGCATTAATCTACATTCTTATATATGTATAATTTAAGATCTCCCTTTAAGACATGCAATTAAATATAGTAAATTATACTTAGATTAAGGCATTTTAAAAAACAATAACATATACATAAAAATGAATATTGAAAACTGATGGGGACACAACCCAAGAATAGAATGGACACAACAGAAAAGGGAAATTATATTAACTGAGAAAATAAGCTAGTACAAATAGTACAGAGAAAATAAACTTCAAACAATTCCCTAAGGGCTTACAATAGCATAAATCTGGAGAATATTTCTCCTTTTAGCACATCCTCTCAAACTCCACTCTGAACTGCCTTTTACAATGCCAGAAATCTCCTTAAATAGACCCCGGAGGGTTAAGGACTAGGAGTACATTCTAGAAAGTGCTAGTAGGCATCCATCGACGAAATAGAAGGTTTCAGAAGCTGCGTTAGAAGTCGGTGCAAATCTAGAAGAATCTAGAAATGGTAACCGAACTTTCGGGAGGCATAACTTTTGAACCGTAGCTCCGATTGATGAACCATTTACATTTTTGGAAAGCTCTTGAAGCACTCTATAGCTCTATGGACTAGCTTTGCTTGTCCCCCATTTTTTGACCCTTTTTGAGGTCATTTAATGCCCCAAACCTGACTTTGAAGCATTCTTAGGAGGTCTCTAAAACTCGAAAAATTGCAATAACTTTCAAACCGTGGGGCCTATTGACCTGATTCTTTTTTTGGAATGCTCTAAATCATGATTACATTCATCTAGTCAATTCACACCTTCTAGTTTACCGAAACGATGGCCCAAATACATGCTCCTATTTTTTTGGGATTTTCAAATGCACTGATAGTTGAACTATGAGAGTTGGAACCTTTATTTGAGCCAAATGGGTATCCAAAAATGTAAAGACATGAAATAGAAACTAAGTCTAAGTACATTTTTTTTGGGTGACACGGGATTGCCCTTATACCTCTGGATGCTCCTGCATCAGACACCCAGGGTAGATTGAAAAGTGACCCTGTCACTTTATGGATGGTAGAGGAAATCCCAAATGGGAAACCTCAACTGCTGAAATCCAAGTTGAGTCCTCAATCGGCCGTCCTTTCCATTTGACCAAATACTGTTCATATTGCCTGTTTCTGGTACTCCTACCCACACGATGATCTAGAATGTCTTCTATCTCCTCCTTTTTAGAAGCAGGAATTGGACATGGCTCTAAAACCAGCTCCTCGTCTGCACCATCATCATGATACTCTATTAAATCTGCAATGTTGAAAATGGGAGAAATGTGAATACCATCTGGCAACTCCACCTCATATGCATTTCCTAAGTCATATTTCTTCAAAACTTTGCAGGGGCCAAATTTCTTCATTTTCAGCTTGTTATAAGTACCAATTGGAAATCTTTCTTTTCGTAAGTGCACCATGACTAGATCCCCTACTTGGAATTCCTTATGTCTTCTCCTTTGATCAGCCCTAGCTTTATACTCTTGATTCATCTTGATAATGTGTGCTTGAACCTCCTCATGTAGACGCTTGATGTGTTAACCAAATTCCTCAGCTTCAGCACTTGTCCTCTCCCCTTGTTCTATCTTCCTCAATTCTGGTGCAGTCCTTGGGCTATTCCCATATACAATTTGAAATGGTGATTTTCCAGTACTCCTATTTACAAAGTTATTATAAGAAAAATCTGCCTATGGTAGAATCAAATCCCATCCCTTGGGCTTATCTCAAACTAAACATCTCAGCAAATTGCCCAAACTTCTATTTACCACTTCTGTTTGACCATCAGTCTGTGGGTGATGCGTGGAACTTAATTTTAGGTCTGTTCTCAACTTCTTCCACAATGTCCTCCAGAAATACCCCACAAATTTAGTATCTCTGTCAGAAACTATACTCCTTGGAAGACCATGTAGTCTTACCACCTCTTTGAAAAATAAGTCTTCAATATGGACAGCATCATGAGTTTTGTGGCATGGAATAAAATGTGTCATTTTGGAGAACCTATCAACCACCATGAATACTGAGTCATTACCCCTTTGTGTCCTTGGCAATCCAAGAACAAAATCCATACTTATGTCTTCCCATGGCCTTGATGGAATAGGCAACGGCTGATAAAGACCCATATTGTGACTAAACCCCTTGGCAACTTGACAAACCTGGCAACTTTGTATGAACTTCTTCACATCCTATGAAATTTGAGGCCAAAAATAATGTTCTCTAAGAATGGAAATGGTCTTATCTAGACCAAAATGTCCTGCCATCCCTCCACTGTGTTTCTCCTTAATCAGATTTTCCCTCATGGAACTCCTTGGAATGCACAATTGACTACCTTTGAACAACATGCTATCCTGAATCAAATAGTCTAACCACTTGGTTCTATCTATAGCACCAGGTTCTTTACAAGCTTTCCATGCTTCAGCAAAATCAGGATCCTCGGGGTACAAATTCTTGAGTTCATCAAACCCAACTACTTCAACCTGCATTCTTGTAAGCAACAACTGTCTCCTACTCAGTGCATCTGCAACCCTGTTAGATTTTCCACTTCTATGCTTCAACACAAATGTATAACTCTGCAAGAATTCTACCCACTTTATATGCCTCTAATTCAATTTACCTTGGCTATTTAGGTACTGTAATGCCTAATGATCAGTATACAAAACAAATTCCTTTGGCAATAAATAATGCCTCCATTTCTTTAAGGCCTGAACTATTGCATAGAACTCTTGATCATAAACAGAATACTTCTTCTTTGCATCATTCAATTTTTCACTAAAATATGCAATAGGCTTACCTTCTTGGCTTAATACAGCCCCAATAGCGCTACCACTAGCATCACAATCCACCTGGAATACTTTTCCAAAATTTGGAAGTGCCAACACAGGCTGTTCAGTCACCTTATTCTTCAGCAATTCAAAACTTCTCGCAGCTGCTGCAGTCCATTTGAACTCTTTTCTATCCCCTCTTATTGTATCAGTTAGGGGTGCACATATGCCACTGAAATTCTTAATAAACTTCCTATAAAAACTAACCAGACCATGAAATGATCTTACCTCAGTAGCAGACCTTGGAGTAGGCCATTCCAAGATGGCTTTTACCTTCTCTGGATCCATTTTGAGACCTTTAGGTGATATAACAAACCCCAAATAGACTAATTCCCTTTTTGCAAAGACACACTTCTTTAGATTAATTAACAGTTTCGCTTCCCTTAGCCTTTCAAGGACACTACGAATATGCAGTAAATGTTCTTCCAAAGTCTTGCTGAAAATTAAAATATCATCCAAATAGACAATAACAAATTTTCCCAAGAACTTCTTAAGTACCTCATTCATGAGCCACATGAAGGTGCTTGGGGCGTTCGTCAATCCAAAGGGCATGACTAACCACTCATAAAGACCCTCCTTGGTCTTGAAGGCTATTTTCCACTCATCTCCTTCTTGAATCAGTATCTAGTGATAACCACTCTTCAGATCTATCTTTGTGAAGTACTGAGCTCCACTCAAGCAGTCCATAATATCATCCATCCTTGGCAAAGGAAACTGGTACTTGATGGTTATCCTATTTATAGCTTGAGAATCTGTACACATCTTCCACTCTCCATCCTTCTTTGGTGTGAGTACTGCAGGTACTGCACATGGATTCAGGCTCTCTTGAATCAAGCCCTTCCTCAACAACTCCTGAACCTATCTATTTAGCTCCTCTGTTTCAGTAGGAGTCATCCTGTGAGTAGCCTTGTTAGGAAAACTAGCTCCTGGAATCAGATCTATCTGATGACTGATTTTCCTTACTGGTGGCAATCCATCTGGAACATTATTAGAGATAATATCTCCAAATTCCCCTAGTAAATCTGAAACTTCAAATGGTATTTCACTACTACCTTCTTTATCTTTCCTAGGAATCAAAGCATAGCATATATGTTGATGTTTCATGCCATCTAAAAACTTCCTTCCATCAACAAGAGAAATCCTAGCACTGCTACATACCTTTTCACCTTCCTTTTTCATGGGCTTCAATTTGTGGTGAACTCCATCCTTTGTCAGAGAGTATGTGTTTGCATGTCCATCATGTATTGCATGTCTATCAAACTGCCATGGTCTACCCAACAATAGATGGCAAACATCCATTGAAATAACATCACAGAGAACTTCATCATGGTAACTCCCAATTTTGAATTTTACTAAACATTTTTCACTTACCAGGACCTTATGATCATCTTTTACCCAAGAAATCTGATAGGGTTGGGGATGTTTCTCCCTCTTGAGCTTTAGCTTAGAGACCATCTCTTCTGATACCAGGTTATTAGTGCTACCACCATCAATGATCACGTCACAACATTTATCCTCACACTTGCATCTGGTATGAAACAAACTCCTTTGTTGTCCTAGTTCATTCTCACCACTTAGTAGGACTCTTTCATTTACCAAGGTCTCTCCTCTTTCTGCATCCTCTGAATGTGATGATTGTGCATCCTCATCCACATGAGCAACCCTAGCTTGGCCCTCAGCTCTCCTATCTATCCTTCCTTGTTGTTGAGGGCATTCAAAGGCATGATGACCTTCTTCATTGCAATGGAAATAGGTACCATGGAAGCCTCCTCTTCCTTGTCCACATCCTTTACCTCTTCCTCTTTGATTTCCAAAGTCTTGATCATGGGAGCGGTTGAAACCCTCATTCCTCTGGTTTCTGCTAGTACCCACATCTTCATTTTCCTTTTGGGTTTCATTGTGGCCTCCAGATGATCTACCGCTTCCCCTTCCTCCTTGACCGTACCCTCTTTTTCTTCTTTCAAACCTTTTATTCAGCTTCTCTTCAACTCGTAGGGAAAATTGGTATGCCTCTTCAACGCTGGTCATTCTTACCAGACTTAATTCCAGGAGGCATAACTTTTGAACCGTGGCTCTGATTGACGAACCATTTACATTTTCGAAAAGCTCTCAAAGCGCTCTATAGCCCTATGGACAAGCTTTTCTCATCCCCCATTTTTTGACCATTTTTAAGGTCATTTAATGCCCCAAACCTAACTTTGAAGCATTCTTAGGAGGTCTCCAAAACCCAAAAAATTGCAATAACTTTCAAACCATGGGGCCTATTGACCTGATTCTTTTTGTGGAATGCTCTAAATCATGATTACATTCATCTGGCCAATTCACACCTTCTAGTTTACCAAAACGATGGCCCAAATACATGCTCCTATTTTTTTGGGATTTTCAAACGCACTGATAGTTGAACTATGAGAGTTGGAACCTTTATTTGAGCCAAATGGGTATCCAAAAATGTAAAGACATGAAACAGAAACTAAGTCTAAGTACATTTTTTTTTGGGTGACACAGGATTGCCCTTATACCTCTGGATGCTCCTGCATCAAAAACATTCATGTCTACATTTAACATGAACATATTTACATACATCTATGAAATAAAATATACATTAATCTACATTCTTATGTATAATTTAGGATCTCTCCTTAAGACATGTCATTAAATATAGTTAATTACACTTAGATTAAGGCATTAAGATGAATAACATATACATAAACGTGAATATTGAAAACATGAATTTAAAGCATTAAGATGAATAACATATACATGAATAACACATACATAAAAATAAAAGATTAAGATATTAAAAGATCAATAACATGAACATAAACATTAATAAAAAAATGAATATTGAAAATATGTATTACATTCTTTATGTTCATATGTATTCTTTTTGTTCTTATATGTATTAAATTTAGTGATTAAATGTTGTAATTCACATCATGTATTCTTTACCAGTACTCTTTATGTTCTTAAATATGTATTCTATAATAGTATGTATTACAGTCTTTATGTTCGTATGTATTCTTTGCATTCTTATATGTATTAAATTTAGTGATTAAATGTTGTAGTTCACATCATGTATTCTTTACTAGTACTCTTTATGTTCTTAAATATGTATTAAATTTATTGATTAAATATTGTCACACATTTACAAAATAACACATGATCTATGAAATAAAAATATGAATACTAAAAACATACATACATTCAACATGAACATAAGACATGAACATAATATGTGCATCTATGTAAAATAACCCATATATAAAATAATGTATGTACCCATGTAAAATGTATCCAAAATACTATATAAAATGTCTCCAAAATACCATGTCAAATGTCTCTAAAATACCATGTATCAAATGTATCTGAAATAACATGTAAATCCATATAAAAGTATCTAAAATAACACATGTATCTGAAATAACATGCATCTCCATATCAAAGTATCTGATATGACATGTATATATATAAAAGTCCCAACATCAATGAAATAGACATGTAAACTAAGATCAACCACATCCCCCTCCTGATCTATGACCCCAAAAGGCTCTATGATCTAGATCTGAGCCCTATGTCAAATGAAAGAAATTTGTAAAATTATGAAATTATAGATGTATACATGCATGTATTATATCATATGTACAATATATATCTATCAAATATATAATAAAAAATACATAAAATACCTGTGACTCATGTCGTGCAGATTTGTTGGGGTCTAAAGATCTCCAAAACATAATAGACTATCACTAAGACCCTATAGAACACACATGTACATGTATACAAGTTAAATTGAATCACTCAAGAATACATGTATAGACCTAAGTACATACATATAAAAAATCTTGAGTATGCTAAACTAGTATACATGTGTAAATTATAGTAACAAATAAATATAAACATATACGTTCACATTATTTACCATAGCATCATGTAATGCTCTGCCAATCTGACTAATATCTGAATCATGTAGTGATAGAGTAATATCTAAATCATGTAACATGGGTGCTCCAAGGCCAGGTTGTGTAGGAGAAGGTGCTACAAGATCTTGAGTAGGTGTGGGGATAGGTGTTGTAGGCCCCTCTGTGGAGCAGGTGTTGTAGGCCCCTTTGTAGGAGCAGGTGTTGTAGAATGTGTATGGATATCCTCTTGTCTCTATGAGGGCTATGATCCTACTGTGTATGATAGAATATAGCTGATGCATCCACCAATGTCATGAAGAGGAATCCATGTGATTTTTGACAATGCCTGATATGAACCAAGAAGATCAAATACTAAATAAGATGTCATACGACAAAATGTATCCACATCTAATATAGTAGAAACCTCTAGTGGAGATGCTATATCTACTATCTCATACAGATCATCAACTCATGTGCTAGAGGATGCACCTATCGAAATGGGACCATGAGATCATAACATATATCTACCACATTGATCTAAAGATATCTCTTGTAAGTGTGTGGCAACTGTGGCAATGCTAGAATATATCTGACTACTAATTGTATCATCGGGAATAGTCATACCTGTAGAAGCCATCTATGGAGCTCACAGCATGACCAAAAGATTTGGACCCACCATTGCCCATTTATAAATGGGTGCAACGGTGTCCACAGGTCTAAATCTCTCTAACAATCTACCGAGGCCCTATCCAGCATGACCTAGAAAATCTATATAATTGACATCATGATGTAAATGAAATTTTGCAAATAATTGTTTGTAGAAATAAAGAGGAAACTCATCCTTCTGTGGCCACTTGTGATGCACAGCTAGCCACCAAGGATATATAAATGGAGCAATGAGCTGATTTGTACACTTCATTATTGAATAACCTCTAACCCTAGGACTATTTTTATAAAAGGGAAACATAGTCTTCACCATAGCGGTGGAGACCTCACCATCAATCTATGTATACTTCACAGTGCCAACAACACTATGAGAAAGGGAAGAGTAAAAAGTCTCAATACTAATATCATCAAATGGGTTGTACATAGAGACCATCTTGATCAGATGGCATAACTCATCTCTCATAGAAATAATATTCTCCCTATTAGGGAGAGTGGTAGAAGCCAATAGTGTAGAATCAAGATACTCTTTAGCACGAGATAACCTAGTAATAGTATCTGTAAAAAAATGTTGTCTTTTCATAGAGGATTATATTGGTCTACATGTTATGCCTAACTCAACATTACAACCCCCTCCCTGAACACTAGCCTCCCCTAAGGATGTAGGTGTTCCACCAGTACTAGATGCCATAATGATATATGCAAAGATCTCTATCTATGAATGCAAAGTTAAGATATACATGTAAGTACATATAAAATTGAAAGTTAAATTTAATTTAAAACATGTATGTATATAAATATGTACAAAGTTGAATGTAACTAAAAATATGCACATGTTATTTAGTACATCTAGCTCATGTATGTGAACATCTACCTCAAATATGCACATCTAGCTCATGTATGTGAACAAAAAATATACATGTATGTTATTTAGTACAAAGGTTTACTATGTTAATTTTTTCTAAAATGTAACTAATTTTTAGCTATCTTGAGGTCTTAACAAGTTTTCAGAGTTTAGTGTACATGTTATTATAGTTTCCATGTTTTCTAAGTTTGAAGTTGGTTAAATTTTAATTTTTCAAGTTTGAACAACTAGAACTTATTATAGTTTAGTTCTACCTAATGTTTCAAGTTACATGTCAGTTATTTATATAGATTTGTACTATGCTAATGTTTTATCAAATGTAATTACTTTAGTTATCTAAGTCTCAAGTTGAATTTTCTATGTTTGATCATGTAAAATCTACATATATGATTAAATACATATTTAATTAAAAAATACTATATGGTTATTTATCTAACATATCAAGATCTAACTATATAAAGAAATTTAACTAGTCTAAATAATCAACTACTAAAACACTTAAAATATAATCAATTTAATTACTAAAACAATTTAAAACAATTAATTTAACTAATGCTAATATGTAATAACTAAAAAACAAAATTTAAAATTTAAAAAAATAACTTACCTATTATGGCTGAAACTGTTTAACCACTATGCAAACTGTAATAGAAAAATGATCACCGATAAGTGATTTTCCAAAATTTGTAAATCTGTCAGGGTTACAACCGAAACCCTTTCGACCAAAAGGATTTTGCCTTGCCATGTTGGCATGGGAAAGTGCCACGTCTGTATGGACAGAAGTATTTCAGCTATAACCCTGCCTGATATCACAAAGGGTGATACAGATCTATCTTTTTACCCTCCGACTTGAATATCAAACCACCCTAGACTCTACTAATCTTTTATCTTGTTCAGCCTAGAAGACCAATTGAAGTTGGAGAGGAGTTTAACTTCTCCCTTTTTACTACCATAGTAAACATATCTTCTATATTATCATGTATACATATCTTCCCCAGCTTTAATTGTCCATCATCCAAAATTGACCGAATGAAATGGTACTACAAATGAATGTGTTTTGTCTTTGAATGTAGAGCAGAATTCTTGGCAAGATAAATATCACTCTAGCTATCTATGAATAAATAATTATCCCTATGTGGAATTATTTCATAAATAAATGAAGCCATATCATCTCCTTGGTTGTCTCTATAGCAACAACATACTCTACCTCTGTAGTGGATAAAGCATTAACCTTTTGCAACTGAGAACTCCAAATCACTACTATCTCACCAACAGTAAATACATAAATTCTAGTACTTCACTCCACCTGGTATCTGTATCTCCTGCCAAATCTAAGTCAACATGGCCCTATAAATGATGACTATGCACTGGTACAAATTTCTCATTCTAGTGATCATACTTAAATGGTAGTGGAATTGATGTTAGGCTCCTAAAATATTTATAAGTAGAAAGCCACCACCTTGGTAGTTAGAATAACTACTTCCATGAATGGAGATATTCTTCTAAAATAATATGGGGTTATTTTTCTATGATACCACCTTTTCCATGACCATCTACTTGAGCATGATATGAGATGGTTTCTTTGATTTGTCAAAGATACCCATTCTTGATTCTCGTGTAGTTAGAATGACTAATTCTTCCATGAATGGAGATATTCTTCCAAAAGATTATAGGTTCCTTTCACATGATACCACCTCTTCTATGAATGTCTACTTGAGTATGATATGAGATGGTTTCTTTGAGTTGTCAAAGTTAACCATTCTTGACTCTCATCTCTACATGTAGATCTATAATCATGGTGTTCTATGCAACTATATTTTTTTTAATCAACTTATAAAATAATTATAATGCCTTTTAGTTCTTCAAAATGGTCAGCTTCTTAGGTAGTTCTTTTAATTACTTTTTCAACTGCCCAATTATTAATAGTTACTCAATTTTAGAAAGCTACTAACAGCACATAAATGACCAATTATGTCGATCCTTCCTATTTCTCGGGTTTATGATGAAGTTAGAAAAAAAATTAATATTGCCAATTAGTTTTTCCTATCAACACTTGGAGAGTATTTGTGACTTAAGTCCACTTATGTGTCTAAATTTCAAGTCACTTAAACAATACATCTAAATGGTTGATTATTATGCTTTGATTTATTGATAACTCTTATATTTTTTTCTCTTGGTAAAGAGATTTTGAGTTTACAATTGAAGTATTACTATATTTTTAATGGTCTCCATATTGCTATTATCTCTTTTCACATTGGTAATTGAAATTCAATATAAAAGTTATTTTGTTGGAAATGATATATGAGGTGGCCAATATATCATTTAGAGATGAGTAAGTAACAAAAATATTCTCCTTTTTATGATATTTCATTTACATTTCACAACTTTCATCACTAGCTCAAACAAAATCACTAGCATATATTGGTACCTAGAGAGATTCTTAAGCTCAATACTCTAAACTCTATTGCATTATCTTTTGATGCTTCAAAAATATGGAACACATGTTTATTAACTCACCACATGACTCCAAATGAAGGTCATCAACCAGAACCACATCCTCACTAATTTTCAAAATATCCATACTTAGACTAGTCATGCAATGAAAAGCTCAAATTATAAAATTTCCTATTAAAAATGAGGCCAAAAAAACTCTAACTAGAAGATGATATTTGAGGTCTAAATTGAATTTGATAATGCTAAGCTTCTATTGAGTGGTTGTTCATTTTTGCTAGGTTAAGTGTCTTAGGTATTGGTAATGGTTTTATTAATTAATCATATCACATGTTGCTTGATGACATTATAGCCTGCCTGACCATTAATGGCATACATGAGAAAGTTAGACTATTTTACACAATCAAAAAAGTGTTATTTTCTATCTTCTTTTAATACAATAGTTGTTAAAGGTTTTGATTTCCTTCTTCCTAATGACATATCACATAACATTCTCAGAGTAACTTTTTTGGAAAAAGATTCCATTATCTTCTTAGTGGATACTTCATTGCTGTCATTTTCTTCACATTAATTGAAGATAGAAACTTCAAAGTGATGTTAAACAAGTTGTCAAGACCTTATCTTAGATGTCTTTTTCTTTTCTTTTGTCTCAAACATTTATGGGTCTAGGGAAAAAATAGTTGATGGAATGGAATTGCATTCCAAAACTAGGAAAATATCATTATTCCTTCTAAAATAACTAATGAAAATAATCAAATGTCATATTCCAATTTGGGCCTAATTACCTTACTTTAAAAAGGGTAACTTAAATCTTATCACTTATCAGCTTGATTTTTATCACTTATTTTTAAAGGTTTTCAAAGGTATGAGTCATGAGTTAATGGTTATGAGAATGTGATGTAGAGAATCCACACAAACCCAATCATGAACAAGGACTTTGTATCCCAGCTTACTTTTTAGGTCTTTCTTTTCTATGAATTCATAAACACAATTCATTTTCTCAAGGTTCCCTAAGCATATTCAAATTCCCCAATCTACTAAAGACATTCTTACATATCCATCAATATATGAGTGGTTGTCCCAAATAAACCTTTTACTAAGAACAAATAGCATCTTTACACATTCCACTAAAATTAAAGTGATAGAAAAATGCATGGTACCTTTGAGGTAGAAAGTCAATGATAATTTGATCTTAATCCTTAAGCATGGATAGTAGGCAGACTTGAAAAAACATAATTTATGTTAGGATTACCCACAGACAGAAATAGCAATTACATTCAAATATAACCAATATCATAAAATAATAAATCACACAAAAGAGAACACAAGACACAAGGATTTAACATGGTTTACCCAATCTGTAGGCTACATCTACCAATAGCAAGTCTAATATTATTACTATGTAGTGATTAAAATCTACAATCCCTTACAGCTCAATACCACTGCAAAAAGTTACAATCTCATCATATATTATAAGTTATCTAACCCTAATCCATTTTATACAAGATTTTATTGCTTAAAATATTATGGCTAAAATAATTCATCCAATTGAAAAATAGTAGTCGATGCCTTTTACAATGCTAGAGCCATTTTTGGCTTCAAGGGTACTACCCTTGAAAATCCCCATAATGGCGTTGCCCCTCAACCCCACCCTATACTTTGATAGGGAGCACACCTAGGGTGTTGGCCCAGGACCACTCAAGAGGCACTACCCCTTGATCCCATCTTGGGGATGTTGCCCCCAAACCCCTATAGAAATAATATGGGGGGAAACCACATCGAATAAACATATAAGTTTGATTAGGATCCACATCATCATAATCTCCCACTTGGAGATTGATCAAACTCCACAACAATAATCTCCCACCTGGAGACTAATTATAGTATCACTAAACCTGTAGCTTCCACTTGAGTATCAAACCACCCTAGACTTTGTTGTTCTTTTGTTTTGTTTTGTTTAGAAGACCAACCAAATTTGAAGAGGAGTTCAACTTCTCTCTTGTTACTTCCTTGTTAAACATATATATTGGAATATCATCTATATGTATCTTCTCCATCTTTAACTATCCATCATCCAAAACTGAATGAATGAAATAGTACTTCAAATGTATGTATTTTTTTTTTGAATTAGAGTCTAATTCTATGCAAGATGAATGGCACTCTAGCTATATATGAAAAAATAATTATCTCTCTATGGGTGTACCAATTTTTTCCATGAAGAACTAAATCCATATCATCTCCTTGGATTCCTCTATAGTAGCAACATACTCTTCCTTTGTAGTGAATAAAGCATTCATCTTCTATAACCAAGAAATCTAGCTTACTGTTACCCCACCAGTAGTAAATACACAACCTATTGTACTATGCTTGATATCAATATCCCCTACCTAATCTGAGTCAACATAGCCCTATAAATCAGTAATAGAGCCCCAAAAATGTAAACACTTACTAGATATTCCTCTCAAATATCTGAGAATCTATTTTACTGCATTCCAATGCTCAATTCTAAGATGACTAATATACCTACCAACTACTCCCACTACATTTGAAATATCTATCCTAGTACATACCATTATATACATCAAACTTCCTATAGTTGAAGCATAGGGTACCTTGGACATTTTTTCCTCTTCTTCCTATATCTTGGGAAAAATCTCCTTAGTCAATTTTAAATAACCAGGTAAAAATATGTTGACAGCTTTAGCATTCTCCATAGAGAAATGTTGTAACACCTTCTAAATATAATCCACCTGAGATAATTGTAGGGCCCATTTGTCGTTGCACCAAAAACCATGACTGTTAGTGAACATGGAACACCACATAATTAACCACCTGTGGGTAGGGGAGCGCGTCGCATCACCCAACAATCTCCCCCTCAATGCGCATACCAGGTGCTTATGCAGGTCAGGAAGGCACCGGGGAGATTTGAACCCATGACCAAGCCAAAACCAGGCTCTGATACCAATTGTAGGGCCCATTTGCCGTTGCACCAAAAACCATGACTGTTAGTGAACATGGAACACCACATAATTAACCACCTGTGGGTAGGGGAGCGCATCGCATCACCCAACAATAATGTCAATTTTTTGTTCTTTCTATCTCTAGAAATTTTCATACCAAGGATTTTTTTTTGCCCCAAAATCCTTTATAGAAAATGAATGTGTTAATTATTCTTTTAGTCTGTTAATGTGATCCATGTTAGACCCAGCTACAAGCATATCATCAATATATAAACATAAAATAATGTACATTCATCATCTAATCTCTTAAAATAAACACAATGGTCAGATTGATATTGAGTATAACCATGCTCATTCATAAAATTGTCAACGCTAACATACCACTGTCGAGGTGCTTGCTTCAATCTATATAAACTTTTCTTTAATTTGCACACTAATTTCTCCTTACCTTTTACCTCAAATCCTTTTGGTTATACCATATATATTTTTTCATCGAAATCACCATGAAGAAAATTTGTTTTAACATAAAGCTTCTTCAAATGCAAATTTTTAGTAGCCATAATACTTAAAACAGTACAAATAGAAGTCATTTTAACAATAGGATAAAATATCTCATCAAAATCAATTCTTTTTTTCTATGAAAATTCTTTTACCACTAACTTGGGTTAAAATATCTTCTTACCTGTAAACCCATTTATTCTATAAAGGCCTTTTACCTGCAAGCAACTTGCATAAATTCCAAGTCTCATTTTTCAGCAAGAAGTCCATTTCTTCTATGATCATAGAGTCCCACTAAATCTTACTATCCACCTACTTAGCTTCATCATAATATTCAAGCTCACCAACATTAGTTAGTAAAGTAGAGTACAAAGAGGGAGAAAATATTTCTAGAGGCCTACTTAGCCTTGTTGACCATCTAACATTCACTGGGGTGTGTGTTATTTGTTTTCATGTTATTGTAGAGCATGGGGGACCACTAAAACATCTTCCTTTTGAGTATCATCCAGCACTACATAATCATTTTCTTTCTTCTCATGTTGTTGCAACATATCTGTAATGCTACACTATGCAATACCAACAAGAACAAAAAATTTGAAACCAAAAACATGTACAAAGAATGCAATATATTTTTTTTTATTAAATCAACTTAATACGAGTACAAATACAAAGATTGAACCACTCTCAATCTGAAAACCTCCAAATGAAAGATGATATCATCCAAATATGTTTCCATTATGATGTTATTACATATTGAGTTCAGTACAATAATAAAGTACAACATTCTTTTTAATCTCTAATGTCCACCATATGGACCTACAAGTATTTAAACACTAATTCAAGAAGAAACTTCAACATTCATCCTTAGCTACTTGCTAATCAACTTGAAGCACCTGTAAAACATACAAAAATGCAACACAACACAACAAGGGGGGCTCAGTACACACTGAGTTGAAAAGCGTAATCCACCTGCATACATGTTAGAATAAACATATATATAACCATAATGCAGATATCTGATCCACTTAACATAGTGCAGTTCCAAAATTAATATGCAGGAAGTAAACATTTACTTAACAATGCAAAATTAAACTCGCACTAAGAATAGCCCTTAAATGAATCATATATATACTAAGGTGTCATCGTTATGGCACTAAGATTCTACATCCATGTACGATATGCCCATAGTCAACACATAACGGTATTCTCTATTATACTTGTCAATGATGGAATAGAGATATGTCTTGTTCTCCATACTTAACCATATAGGTTTAAGTCATAGGTAAGGCCAATTATCTTTTTATATGTAATTAATCCACCCAATTTATTTTAAAGTTATCACTGAATTAATTAACTGAATAGGATCAACCAAATTCAGCCACCCCGATATATGTTCATCACAGCTATTCTTAAAATACACATCAAACAGATATACTAAGAATGTACGTGCACAGATATAAAATCAGTATTCAACATGATACTACATCCTTTAATCCATTTGTAACACATCTTATTCTGCCAATTTCAAAGGTAAATATAGATAATTATAACAACAGAAACAAACCCTACAATATCAAAATCATGCAAATACAATTAAACTATTATCTCAGCTTAACGGTACATACTTGATCTTAATACTATACAATCAACCTCCTACTGACATAATCATCTATATTTAACTTCAAAATGACCAAGATAAAAAATCAAAATGCATAAGATATTCTTGTTTAAAATGAAACTTCATCAACATATACCAATGGCACATCTTTTCTAACTAAAAATAGTTTCGAATTCAAATAATGAACTGAATAACATCTTTAGGATAAAATATTTCTAATTCATAAAATTTTAATCTCAAAACATCATATCAATGTTCATCAGAATGCTTCATAACTTAATCAACTAATTTAATCATATCTGGCAAACTTCTCCATGTCCAATCTTAGTTATTGCTTTATATAAAAGAACATTAATAATGATATTGTATATTCAACATTATTTCCAATATCCAATTGCAAGTTCTACTTACGGACAACTCATAGGCTATTACCTTTTTAAATTTACACAAATTGTTTGACAATACACTACTGCCCATAACTAAGATCTCAATAACATACGAAATTTTGAGACTGAAATCAAATCATTATGCCATTCACACAAGTACTATAAAAGTTCTAGCATGCCAATAACCGTAATTAACTAAAATGGAAGTCTAATATATTTTTAAGATGTACACTTACTGTACAACATAATTTTTATTTTGGGCATAGAGTAACATCAGCTATCTAATTTTTTAACTATCACATAATACCTTATACAATTGTGAATGAATAAAACATCATCTATTATAACTTAATACCCTTCTATAACTTTCCATAACTTAATGAGTAAATTATGTTGTCGCGATGATATATCTACCTGTTTCAAGTTTCCTCTTAACTATTTGACAAAATGTCATGACTAGTGTTGATAATAGCAATTAACTAAGTTTCCAAAAATCATATAAATAACTTAAACAATTGATAAGTAATTTGAACCACCATACAACTCAACAGGTATCTTCTGTCAACAAAATTTTAATCACAAAATAACACTATATTGTTAATTGCTAATTCAAGTTTCATGCTAACTATATGACCAAATGTCTGCCCTTGATTTTATATGGTTGCTAACTGTATGACCAAATGTCTGCACTTCTAAATTGACTATACAACGAGATCTGATCAACTGAAATCTCAAGTACAATCAAACTAAAATACAAAAGAAAAATCCATAATAAATGTATCTCACAATCCAAAACTAATCTGTCTGATCATAAACAAAATAGTGTTCAGGGTTTAAAATATCCCAGCAATAGAACTAGTGTCAAATGCAACAAACTAAAGCAAATAAGGGGAAACAGAAAGGAGTAAGGTTAGGCATGACATCCTCCCCCACTAGTTCTTGACTTCCTCTTAGAAGTTAGCAAATAAGTATGGATGTGCTACTCTCATCATTTCAGTGTCTTCCCAGGTAGCAGATGTTTCATCATTAGGGTCCCATAGGACCTTTACCTACCTTATTTCTCTTCCTCTTAAACTCATAGTTCTTCTTTGCATGATCTACACTAGTTCCAGCGTGATTTGCCCTTCCATAATCTACAAATTTTTCCAATCAAGCATGTGAGCAATGTCAGGTATGTACTTACGCAATACAGAAACATGAAATACATTATGAATGTGTGAAAGACTCGGTGGCAAGGCAAGTTTGTAGGCAACAGGTCCAATCTGTTCCAGAATTTTGAACGGACCTACGAATCGTGGTGCTAACTTGGATCCCTTTCCATAATGAATAGGACTTTTACGTGGCCTTACCCAAAGAAACACTTCATCACCAACCAAGAATTGATGGTCGATTCTATGCTTATCAGCATATTTCTTCTATCTATCCTGAGCAGTAACAAGGTGCTCTCTGATCCTCTTCACCTGCTGCTCCAAATCTTGCAACATAACAGGTCCTAAAAGAGACCTTTCTTCCAAATTATCCCAACTAAGAGGTGTCCTACAAGGTCTACCATACAATGCCTAAAATGGTGCCATACCTATGGAACTGTGATATCCATTGTTATAAGTGAATTCTACCAAATGTAGATACTCCTCCCATTTATTCTATCTATCCATTACGTACATCCTAAGCATGTCTTCCAGAATCTGGTTGACACGTTCAGTTTGTCCGTCTGTCTCTGGGTGATAAGCTAAACTAAAATTCAGCTAAGTACCTAACTCTCGCTGCATGGATTTCCAAAGAGAAGATGTAAACATTAGATCCCTATCAGAAATAATCTTTTTAGGAATTCTGTGCAACTTAACTATTTGTACCATATATATCTTGGCAACTGTTGCTGCATTATAGTATGATCTAATAGGAATGAAATGAGAAACCTTTGAAAATTAGTCCACTACCACCATAATACCATCATGCCTATGACCTGTCATAGGTAATCCAGTAATGAAATTTATCGAAATGGTATCCCATTTCCATTTTGGAATACTATGTGGCTACAATAATCTCGTAGGGTGCTGATGTTTAGGCTTTACCTGCTAACATTCCAAACAATGAGCCACAAAATCTACTATGTCTCTCTTCATTTCAAGCTAACAATAATGTTGCTTAAGGTTAGCATGCATTTTCTTGACACCCGAATGAGCCGAATATGGTGCTTTGTGGGCCTCAAACATAATCAGATTTCTCAAATCACCCAACTTAGGAACGTACACACTCCCTCTATACAGTAGTAAACCTTTAGAATTCACTGAATACCCCTTAAAATGCCCTTCCAAGATGTTGCCATTGTCCATAACAACCTTAACATCCTGAAACCAATGATCTGTGAAAAGGTTCTGCAAGATCTTATCCTTAAGATCCACTGTTAGGATTAGAGAAGATAATTCATGTCGCCTTCTATTAAGTGCATCAGCAACCACATTCTCCTTCCCTTGGACATATCTAATCTTGAATTCATATTCACACAAGAACTCCATCCATCTTCGTTGCCTAGCGTTGAGGTCTAGTTGTGTGAAAAGATACTGAAGGCTTCAATGATCAGGATGTAACTCAAATTGTTGACCCAGAAGAAAATGCCACCACTTAGTCAAAGCATGTATAATCGCAACAAGTTCAAGATCATGAGTAGGGTAATTCACCTCATGACTCTTTAGCTTTTTGGACTCATATGCGACAACACATCCATCTTGCATCAACATTGCCCCTATGCCATCCAAAGATGCATCAATGCAAACTACAAACTCCTTAGCTAAATCAGGAACTACCAGAACTGGTGCACTGGTCAAACATTCCTTAAGATTCTAAAATGCTACCTCGTACTCCTCTGTCCACTCAAATTTCTTCCCTTTTCTCTGGAGAGATGTGATAGGATGTGCTATTCTGGAGAAGTTTAACACAAATCTATGGTAATAACTTGCTAAGCCCATGAAACTTTGAACCTCGGACACATTCATAGGTGTTGGCCAATCAACAATAGCCCAAATCTTGGATGAATCTACAAAAATTCCATCCCCTGAAATGATATGTCCTAAGTAAGAAATCTTTGATTTGAAGAATTCACACTTCTCAGGATTGGCATACAGTCAGTTTCTACGAAGGCATTCCAAAACTTGCTCTAAATGTTGCTCATGCTCCTCAACAGAGTTAGAATACACCAAAATATCATCTAGAAATACCACTACGAACTTGTCTAGGTAAGTTCTAAACACACCATTCATAAGGCTCATGAAGACAGAAGGTGCATTTGTTAACCCAAAAGGCACTACTGTGAATTCGTAATGTCCATTCCTGGTGCAAAAAGTTGTCTTATGAATATCAGCTTCCTGGATTCTAAGTTGATGATACCCAAATTTTAAATCAATCTTTGAAAAGACTCAGGCACCCTTGACTTGGTCAAACAAGTCATCAATTCTAGGTAAAGGATACCTCTTCTTAATAGTGACTTTGTTTAACTATCTATAATCTATGCAAAGTCTTAAGGAGCCGTCTTTCTTCTTGACAAAGATTACTGGAGCACCCCATGGTGAAACACTAGGATGAATTAATCCTTTCTCCAAAAGCTCCTCCAAATGAAATTTAAGTTCGACCAGCTCTTGAGCTGTCATTCTGTAAGGAGTCTTTGAAATTGGTTTTGTTCCTAGCACTAAATCGATTCGAAAATCAATTTCTCTTCTAGGAGGTATTCCAGGAATCTCCTCAACAAAAAAATCTAAAAAATTTTGCAAGACTGCATGATCGAGAGAAGAACTCTTAACTATAGAATCTTCTACGTCATTTACCGAAATGGTAAACAAACTGTAGCCTTTTCGAACACACCTTGCCAATTGCTTGGCAAAAATTGTCCACAAAGAGATGGGTCTCTTAATTCCAGCAATAACCTTAGCTAATCCAAAATCATCCACACAACTGATTGTCTTATCCATGCAATTCATAATAGCTTGATTTTGTTCTAGCCAATCCATACCCAAAACTAAGTCATACGATCCTAAAGTTATAACCCTAAGGTTCGCTGAAGTAGTAAAAGATTTCATTTGAATCTTATAGTCAAGAACAACAAAATCTACATTCACCCTAGAACCTGACGCTAACTCCACTAGCCATCTGTTCCTTGCCCTAACCACAGGAATACCACTATTTGCAACTAAAGCAGAAGAAATAAATGAGTATGTAGCTCCAGAGTCAAATAAGATAGATACTTTCATACCTTGAGTATTACCCTGAGCTTCAATAACTGAGTTTTGGTGTTCGACTTGCTCCTAATCCAGGGTTGCAAAGATATGGTGGTTCCTGGTAGAATCACCAACTGTCACTTTAGACCTAGCTAGCCTAGGTCCAACCTTTGGCTTGTCCCAGTTAGGGCACTGAGACTAGTAATGACCCAACTGACCACAATGAAAACACTCTACAAATTTCCTAAATCCCATGTTCTGACTACAAGGATTAAGAGATGGCTTAATACTCTGCAAACTCTGAGGTGGTTGAGATGGTCTAGGCTATTCTAAACCCTTGGAGTCCTTATCAAACTTCTTCTTCTTGAATTTCATTCTTGAAAATCTTGATTTCGCACTACTTTGCAGAGGCTTTTGACTCTTACTGACATTCAAAGTAGGTGGATACATGTTGGTTTTGTATGAAGTCCCATGATAACCAAACTTCATCTCTATTAGCTTTGCTCACTTTAAAGCTTCCTACATAGTCAAAGGTCATAAAGTTCTCACTTCCTCCCCAATCTTGGGCATAAGCCCTCTGAAGAAGTGTTGTATCATGGTCTTATCATTTTCGGCCCACCCATAAAACTTCTTAAGCTCATAGAACCTATGTTCATAAGCTTCCACTGTAGAGCCAGACTGCATAATCTGAAAGAACTCCTCTGCACGGGCCTGACGCCAATATTCAGACATGAACCTCTCCTTGAAACGCTCTACAAAGAGTTCCCAAGTAACTAGAGAAATATCAATGCCCAGCTTTTCCAACCCCTGATCCCACCACAAGGAACCAAATCCCCTCAAATGCATAATCGTCCATCTCACCTTCACATTACTCAAGTAATGATGTAAGACAAAGAATCGCTCAATATTTAGTAGCCAAGCTTTTGTCGCTATACCCTATTTTGTACCATAAAATAATGGCCCTTTCATCTTGGAAAGATCCTTGAGCTAATCTCTTGCCACTGGATGTTCCTCTACAGGAAGGTTAATACCCTAAACAAGAGGTCTCCTAACATTCACTTCTCCACCAAGAATCTGGTTGTTTGTCTCAATATTATCGAGACATTCTAGTATCCTCTGAAGTACTATAGCTTGGTCTGTCTGGTTATCTTGGTTCTTTCCAACCCCAGCATTCTAATCAAACTGATCATTCCCAAAAAAAATTTGGTGCCTAGTACCTCTACCACAGCCCCTGCCCCTACCTCTTCCAGCAAGGTTATCCTCAGGAATGTTGCATCCTCGAGTTCCTCTAGTGACGGGAGGCATGATAGCAACCTACAAACAATTAACTATTAATACGCATAGATAACGGGTTAAACCCTATAACCCAAGAGTCTTGGTTATTTTAACCGAGCTCTGATACCAAATTGTAATGCTACACTATGCAATACCAACAACAAAAAATTTGAAACCAAAAACAAGTACAAAGAATGCAATTTTTTTTTTTTTTTAAATCAACTTAATACGAGTACAAATACAAAGATTGAACCACTCTCAATCCGAAAACTTCCAAATGAAAGATGATATCATCCAAATATGTTTCCATTATGATGTTATTACATATTGAGTTTAGTACAATAATAAAGTACAACATTCTTTTTAATCTCTAATGTCCACCATATGGACCTACAAGTATTTAAACACTAATTCAATAAGAAACTTCAATAGTCATCCTTAGCTACTTGCTAATCAACTTGAAGCACCTATAAAACATACAGAAATGCAACACAACACAAAAAGGGGGGCTCAGTACACACTGAGTTGAAAAGCGTAATCCACCTACATACATGTTAGAATAAACATATATATAACCATAATGCATATATCTGATCAACTTAACATAGTGCAGTTCCAAAATTAATATGCGGGAAGTAAACATTTACTTAACAATGCAAAATTAAACTCGCACTAAGAATAACCCATAATGAATCATATATATATTGAGATGTCATCGTTATGGCATTAAGATTCTACATCCATATACAGTATGCCCATAGTCAACACATAATCGTATTCTCTATTATACTTTTCAATGACAAAATAGAGATATGCCTTGTTCTCCATACTTAACCATATAGGTTTAAATCATAGGTAAGGCCAATTATCTTTTTATATGTAATTAATCCACCCAATTTATTCTAAAGTTATCACTGAATTAATTAACTGAATAGGATCAACCAAATTCAGCGACCCCGATATATGTTCATCACAATTATTCTTAAAATACACATCAAACAGATATACTAAGAATGTACATGCACAGATATAAAATTAGTATTCAACATGATACTACATCCTTTAATCCATTTGTAACACATCTTATTCTGCCAATTTCAAAGGTAAATATAGATAATTATAACAACAGAAACAAACCCTACAATATCAAAATCATGCAAATACAATTAAACTGTTATCTCAGCTTAACAGTACATACTTGATCTCAATACTATACAATCAACCTCCTGCTAACATAATCATCTATATGTAACTTCAAAATGACCAAGATAACAAATCAAAATGCATAAGATATTCTTGTTTAAAATGAAACTTCATCAACATATACCAATGGCACATCTTTTCTAATTGAAAATAGTGTCAAATTCAAATAATGAACTGAATAACATCTTTAGGATAAAAGATTTCTAATTCATAAAATTTCAATCTCAAAACATCATATCAATGTTCATTGAAATGTTTCATAACTTAATCAACTAATTTAATCGTATCTGGCAGACTTCTCCATGTCCAATCTTAGTTATTGCTTTATACAAAAGAACATTAATAATGATATTGTATATTCAACATTATTTCCAATATTCAATTGCAAGTTCTTCTTACGGACAACTCATAGCCTATTACCTTTTTAAATTTACACAAACTATTTAACAATACACTACTACAAGATCTCAATAAGATACGAAACTTTGAGACTGAAATCAAATCATTATGCCATTCACACAGGTACTATAAAACTTCTAGCATGCCAATAACCGTAATTAACTAAAATGAAAGTCTACTATGTTTTTAAGATGCACACTTACTGTACAACATAATTTTTATTTTGGGCATTGAGTAACATCAGCTATCTAATTTTTTAACTATCACATAATACCTTATACAATTGTGAATGAAACCAGATCATAAGCACAATTCAATAAAACATCAGCTATTATAACTTAATACCCTTCTATAACTTTCCATAACTTAATGAGTAAATTATGTTGTCGCAATGATATATCTACCTATTTCAAGTTTCCTCTTAACTATTTGACAAAATGTCACGACTGGTGTTGATAACAGCAATTAACTAAGTTTCCAAAAATCATATAAATAACTTAAACAATTGATAAGTAATTCGAACCACCATACAACTCAACAAGTATCGGCTATCAACAAAATTTTAATCGCAAAATAACACTATATTGTAAATTGCTAATTCAAGTTTCATGCTAACTGTATGACCAAATGTCTGCCCTTGATTTTATATATTTGCTCGATAGTTGTCTATGTTTCAAATTTCAAACAACTCAAATACCATAAGTTTTTTTTTTTTAAACACTGTGGGTCAAACTTAAAACCGCACATGTGTATATATATATATATATATGTGTGTGTATATATATATATATATATATATATATATATATATATATATATATATATATATATATATATATATATATATATATATATATATATATATATATATATGTATATGTGTGTGTGTGTGTGTATATATATATATATATATATATATTCTCATAGACAAACTTGGTGAAACCACATACTAATTCAACCAACAACACTACAATCTGCATCATTTGTTTGAACATGAGTAATAAATAAACTATTTTACAAATTATATGAGCCCAAACTAAAACCCATTTCATAATGTAACTGTGTCCTATGTTGTATGTCATCTATATGACAAAATGTCAATATCACACACGGAGGTAAAACACACAAAAGAGAGCCTTAGATTTATATAACTAAATGTGGAAAGCCTGATTTAAAACAACATCTAATCCAAATGCAAAGACAATGCATGTAAACACATAATACCCATAATCCAAATATGGATATATACAGAACTCAACACTTAATTTTCCCAATCTTGCATACACCCATACTTGGGTATCGATATTTTTTTTTTTTAAACTGCAACATTTTCTATTTCCTTCAAACCAATTAACACCCAAATAATAGTAAAGGAATAGGTTAGAAAATTCCCCCCTACCTCAAATCACAGTAGGTGGAAAAGCCCCAAATGCAAGGTCCAAAGCACACTTCCCAATTGTGAACACCAAACAACAAGCATGCAACTGTGATAATGAAATATAGCAGAAAAACCAATAGAAATTCTTGCTATGAGCAGTATAACCATGCTCATCTTCGTAAGAGAGTATCTCCTTCCAACCAAAACCCTTCATATTGTCGAATCTTCAACAACTGAACACAAGTGTTATGCATACACAGAGCAATAAGGCCAAGTTATCGGCATTGCTTCCATAGAGCCAAGCTTGCAAAGGCATGGGCGACCAAGGACTTCAGTGCAATTAAAGCCCCATTAAAAATTACATTCAATGAACTTAAACTCTGCAAAGAGTCATTCCTACAGCTACCTCATAACCACCGCCATATTTGGCTATCAAAACAATGAATATAAAACCTTCTTCATAGCATTCGAAACCCATTAGGGTTTTAGGGAAATGAAATCTTCATTTTCAAACATTATATATGAATAAAACAATAGCCAAATATATTATAATAGCCGCGGGTATAACTACACATTACCAAGTTCAATATACTTACTTCACACTTTAATTTATGTGAATATATGTGTGAATATTTCACACTTATATTCATATAAATTTGTGTGTGAATTTTCAAAATATCCACATTAATATATATAAATATATGTGTGAATTAATATTCACACATATGTTTATATATTTACGCAAGTTGAATACATATAAGTGTGAAATTAATATCTCAAAAATAATTTTAAAAAACACCAATATAAATGAGAAATTCTCAATCTTAGGAATACCAGAATGTATTTTCCATACACACATTAAATGTGTTTAATTTACAACAATAAAATAAAGAATTAATATCTATGTGAACACCCACACAGATACATATATACACATGTGAGTTTTACAGACATCCTAGTTAACATCATGTTCACAATATAATATAACTGCTGAAGAATATAGAATTCAAGTATACCAACACATAAATCTATATGAAATAATCCAAATCTGATTTTCGTAATCATAGCAATAACTAGAAAACCTGCAATTACAATCCTACAACAAGAATTCCTTGCAAACCTCCATACATATCAAAACCTGCTTCAGTTCTAAGATCAAATCATACACTTCTAAATCGACTATACAACTAGATCTGATCAACTAAAATCTCGAGTACAATCAAACTGAAATACAAAAGCAGTATCCATAATAAATGTATCTCACAATCCAAAACTAATATGTCTGATCATAAACAAAATAGTGTTCAGGGTTTAAAATATTCCAGCAATAGAACTAGTGTCAAATGCAACAAACTAAAGAAAATAAGGGGAAACAAAAAGGAGTAAGGTCAGGCATGACAATATCTTTGTACAATGCTTTCTCATTGACGATGACATCCCTGCTTCTTTATGATTTTCAAAGTCCCAAAGCCTATAGCCAAATTCACCAATTCCATATCCAAGCAATAGACATTTATTTGGCTTAGCTTCATCTTGGTTCTATTTTTAGAATCTATATGTGCAATTGCTTCACAACTGAAATTTTTGAGAAAAGAATAACTCACCTTCTTACCAGTCCATGCTTCATTTGGAATACCACAGCCCAAAGAAGTAGAGGGAAATCTATTAATCACATAAACATCAATATCAATAGCCTTCACCTAAATGTTTAAGGGTGGCCCAACATGCAACCTCATGCTCCTTGCACACTCCATTATTGTCATGTTCATGCATTTAGCCACTCCATTATTTTGTGGAGTCCTTGGAACAATTTTCTATCTATGAATACTATTATTGGAGCAATAATATTTAAATTCATAACATTAGATCTTAGACATTTTAATCTTTTACTATTCTCATTTTCAACCAAGCATTTCCATTTCTTAGAAGTTTTTAATATATCACATTTTTGTCTAAGGAAATAAACCCATACTTTTTTAGTTGCATCATCAATAAATGTAACATAATAATGAGAGCCACCAAGAGAAGATACCTAAGTTTGTCACCATACATCTATATATATAAGCTCTATTTTTCATTTTTTTTCTTTTTCTTCCCACTCTTCACAAAACTCACTCTCTTTTGTTTTCCATACACACAACTTTCACAAAAATCCATATTAACACATTTTAGAGCTAGTAAAACTTTCTTTGAAAGAAGTAATTTCATACCTTTCTCACTCATGTGCCCAATTCTGTTGTTCCATAATATTGTAATAGAATCTACAGCAACTATTTGTTCTCCCTGCTCAACTACAACAATTATTTCTGAACATTCATTTTTCTCTAAAATGATTAAAGTAGAAGGAATAGTATGACCTGTACAAAGATATAAGGTGCCTACTTTCACATATTTTTCTACTACAAGGGAACCTTTTGAAATCTTCCATATTTTTTTCACTAAGCATAACTATGCAACCCTCATCACCCAGTTGCCCTATTGAAATTAAATTCCTACTTAGCCTTGAAACATGTCTTACCTCTTACAATATAAAGTGATTCTCATTCTACAATTTAATCTTAATTTTTCCCTTTCGAACAATTTGATAGGATTCATTATCCCCCAAATAAACAAGCCCAAAATCCCCTTAGACATAATCTAATAAATAACCTCTATGAGGAGTAGCATGAAATGAAGCCCTAAATCTAAAACTCATGGATCATCAACACTTTCTAAAGAAATTAAAAAAAAATCCTCTTCAGATTTGTTACTTACCATATTTTCCTCCTTGCTCTATTCTAGTTTATCTCCTTTATTGTTCTTTCATGTCCAACAATCTTTCTTTTGATGCCCTGGTTTCCCACAATACTAGCAATTTCTTGGTCCTCTAGATTGAGACCTCTTTCCGTTTGATTTTCCTCTAGATTTTCCATAATTTTCATAATCTCTTCCTCTCTTAGTCATTCTACTTTTTCTTTTTACCTTCAAATAACTTTCTTATGTAGATACACCTGAGGTTTTCCTACAAGTTTCTTCACTTGGAATAACACCAATCACATCATCAAATTTTAGGGTATTAGATCTAGAAATAGAATTACCCATAGCCATGACCAAGCCATTCTAGCTTTTAGGAAAAGAACACAAAATCAAGAGAGCCCTAATTTCTTCATCAAAATTAGCATTCATAGAAGATAACTAACAAGTAACCATATTAAACTCATTTAAATGATCTATAATAGATCCACCTTCTCTCATCTTCATATTAAATAAATGCATCATAAGAAATACCTTATTTGAAGCAAAGGGCTTTTCATATAGCTTTGCTAGGGTTTGCATCAACTCTTCCACCATCTTCACTTTTATAATGTTAAATATCATTGATTGTGCCAGGCATTATAGAATACTTCCAAGTGTCTTTCTATCCAAAAAAATTTACTCCTAATCTATCAAAGTTCCAAGTTTCTTGGCTATTCCTTCCAATGATCATCATAAATCATTCTGATAAAGATAGTCCTCCATTTGCATTTTCCATAACTAAAAGTTCTTCCCATTAAACTTCTCAATCTTCAACTTACCCTCATTTGTCATTGCTTACACTCAACTGTGAGACCTTCCTACATAGGATAGCTAAAAAAAATGATGACAATTTGGGCTAAACAAAAAAGAAATGATGATAATTAGGCTCTAATACCACTTGTTAAGATTAACTGTGGACAGAAATAACAATTATATGCAAATATAACCAATATTAGAAAATAATCAATTGCACAGAAGAGAAAACAATACACAAGGATTTAACATGGTCCACCCAATCACTGGGATATGTCCTCCAACAACAAGTCCAATATAATTATTATCTAGTGGGTATAATTTGCAATCCCTTATAGCTCAATACCACCACAAGTAGCTACAATCTCATCATACATTATGAAATCCTTAACCCTAAGCCATTTTATACAATCTTTTGTCACTTACAAAGTTAGGGCTTGAATAAGTCATCTAATAGAAAAATAGTAGTAGGTGTCTCTATAATAGTAGTCATTTTTGGCTTCACAAGTGCTACCCCCAAAAACCCCTAAGGTGGTGTTGCCCCTTGACCCTACCCTGTACTATGACAAGGAGTGCACCTAGGGTGTTGTCCCTTGACCCTGTCTTGGGGGCACTTCCCCCAAACCTCCATAGAAATAATATAGGGGGAAACTATGTCAAATAAACCTATGATTTTGATTAGGCTCCACATCACAACAATTTCCAGTAGAGGTATGTAGGTTTATTAGATATATCTATATATTTTTAATGTTATGTCATTATTTGTATGAAAAATTTTCTAGCAAGTATTAGGTTTATTAGTGGGATTTTATTTTCTTTTACTACATTGTTTTAAGTTCAATGCTCTTGGTAACTTCTTTTACACTCAATAATCCTTTAAATTAATGTCCAAGTTCAAGTTTGTATCAAGACAAAATTGTATGATGTTGTTTGAAGAGAAATGTAACAAGAGAGAGCATCAAGTTGTAAGATATTTTTGTAATTATAGAGGGTATGATTGATTTCTAAAGTAGAGATTGATAAAAGTGAAGCTAAATTGTGAATAGAGAAAAAGGGATCTAGCATGCAAGTGGTGCCATTAATAGATCCATCAACTTATTTTTTTGACTAGTACATTCAGGACAATTTGTGATCAAGCGCCTCACAATTCTATTTGATATAAACTCAAAACTTGGACATGCATAAAGGATATTGAATGTAAAGGAGATTACCAAGAGTATTAAACTTAACACAATGTATTAAAAGATAGTGAGTACCCCAATAATAAACTTGGTTCTTAGTAGGCATTTTCTTGTGAAAATAATGGTGTAACATTAAAAACATATAGACATCTCTAAGAGGAATGCATACATGTGCTAGAAATTTTATTTTTTCAACTTCTTATGTTGTCCATGCATATGGATTGAGTTATAATCATCCACAACTCGATGCCTCATAGGTACCATGCATTTTTATTTGACCATAACAAAATGTAACTCAAAAGTAGAATGCAACTCCTAATATGAAAATCTTCAACCATTAAGAACCTAGTGGGAAACTACCATGCCAAAGCACACCCCCACAAAACACTAATTACATATTACATAAACTAATTATGGAAAATTCTCTTAAAAATCCACTATGTGACCCTCTAATCAATGTCTCCTTGCAACAATATTTCTCTATCCCCAAATCAAATAAAATAATTATATACGTCCTCACACTCATATGGGCATCCTATTTCCCCACTTCGTGAATGTCAAAGATGCACACATAAGTAACCCTTTTATGAAAAATTAAGTTACATTTGATCTTAGGACCTAAAAGGTGAAAAACACACCCAACCTAGAGTTCTCCCGTTTGATATTCACATGCAAAAGTGTTTCAAAAAATGACCCATAGGAGAAACAATTCTCATGGATAAAATAAATTATTTAAATTACTTCATGCTCATAGACTTCATTGAGCAATTCCAACAACAAAAGCTACACATTAATGCACACAAATCTTCTATAAATAGTAGTGAAATATTTCGTGGTAGTCAAACTCTTATTGTCACATAGGTCATAGCTATATCTTTCTATAAACCAAAATTTAGAAGAAGAAAAAATCCAAATCTAAACTACAATGAAAAATATCATCTACCAAAGTATTACCTAGTTCATTGAAAATTAGAACCATTGAGTTCCAATTCCACAATCCTAGAGTGTTTTCCTATCTTCAAAGCCAAGTATTGATTTTCAAAAGGATAAAATACGAGATCATCAATAAACTATAGATGAAAAAAGGGAAAAAAAATTAAAGTGAAAATATTGTAGATTTAACTACACCTAGGAGATTGGTCCTAGAGATAGCTTTAACAAGACAAATGAAGCATACTAATGAAAAAACATAGAAAAGATTTTAACAATGAAGTTGGTGTATGATGGGGCCCAAAACTTGTCACTAAGTCTTTTACACATAATATCTTGTAAGGTATTCTTTCTCAAGCTAATAATAGCACTCTTAGACATGTACATAAAGATAACAATAATATAATAGGATGAGAATATGTTTAATTTTTCACCATTCCAATATTAGCTCCTACTCCCATGTGTGAAAGAGTCACAACACAAGGATAGAAGCATATCTACAACTAGACTTGCATATGAAAACCAAAATTCATCTTAATCAGAGGTTTCAAGGTCAAATTGGTTCAACTTCATTTGAATGTGATCTTTTAGATTGCAAATCACAAGTATTAAATTTAAAATTTTAGGATCTTGAAATTGTTGTCAAAATTTTGATGAAACTTTCATTGAGCTTCTAATGAATAGTTTCAATGGAAACGATGACATTACCAAACATGCAATGAAAAATAGCATCATAGGTTTGGCAAAGTCGTCATTCATATGATAAGAATTTTTTAGTATTTAGATGAATTTTTCATCGCATGACTAATGAGGTTCTCAAGCCTATGAAATATTATTTCATCATAGGTTTGGCAGCCTTGTCATTACCATTGCAACTATTCATTAAAAGTTTCATCAAAATTCAAATGAAAATTCCAAGTTTTTTGTCAATTCCATAGCTTCTTTTAGTCAATCTTTTATGATGTCTTGGTTATTAGACTTGTGATGGAAATTTATTTGTCAAAATTTTTGACAAAAAATTTTTGATGAGGGATCTTTGTCTTTGTTCCTGAAAAGTATGACAATTGGGCATCAAGGCTAACTTTAATGTCTAATCTCATGTTGACTTCATGGTCAATACCTCCTTTAGGGTTCCCAACATGGCTTAACTGCCTCTGATAAATCTAGGTAAGTTTGGTGTTTGTGATGTTTGTTGATAGCTCAAGCTTTTGTCTCAATGGTAAACATACCAAAAATTTGTATCAAAGCCTTGGGTCATGAGTTTGACTCTCTAGAGGTCTCCTTCATTTTTTCGGTGTGGAACCCTCAATTGGTGTTGAGGGGGAGATTGTTGACTTCATGGTGAGCACCTCCTTCGGGGTTCCTAACATGGCCTTAACTGCCTCTCGTGGATCTGGGTAACTCTGGTGTTTGTGACATTTGTTGATAGCTCAAGATTTTGGTGTAGTGACAAACATACCAACATCTCACTCATCGAGGACCCCAAATTTGGCTAAATTTTTTGCACTTTTGGGGTGGCCATGTTGCTTGTACTTTGTGAAAATTGGGTCCCATGCTTAGGCCAATCACCAATAATAATATAAAAGTATTTGTACTTTGTTGATGCTTCTTCAATGGAATCTAATTTTTCCATGTGATAAATTAAATATTTTTTCCTATAATTTCCAAGGCTTATCTTAATCGATGGTCATATTTTCCAATATTTGATAAATAAAAAAATAAGTTAGATTACAAGTTAAGTACTTAGATTATCATGCATCTCTATTCTTGAGACTTTCCATGAAACTTTTTATCCTTTCTCACTTGTCCCCAAAATATATTTGACTAGGAACACGTGTCTTTATTTTTGGGCCTTTCTTTAAAACTTGGTATTCTTTGAAAATTTTGGCCTAAAATAGGATTTAGGCTATTGATTTAGGATTATCCAATGGTTATAAATAATAGGGGTGTTGCCTCCAAACCACCAATCAATAATTTGAAGAGAAACTATAATGATAAAAGTGAGCTAAATTTAACCTTCAAGTTTGATAATTAATTAGGCTCCATATAATTATTTAAAATCATGGTTTCTAGGCTTGTGTACTTTATTCTATGATTTTCATCAATAATGAAAGATTTACCAAGATTTTGTATAATTTTTATATGATTGAAAAAAATTACCAATAAAATTAAATATTTTCCTACTAAAATAAATAAATTTGCTAATTTTTCCCCTGAACTAATGTTTGATTCATCGAAAATTTATATTTTTTCCAAAGGGTGGTTTTTTAAAGCTATCCCTATTAGGCATTGAAATTATGATGAACATTCATCAGCAGATGGTCCCAAATGTACTAGTGTGTGGAAGTTATCTTGCTTTTATTTGATCATAGGGCTATTGTAGAGTCACATAAAATTCTAAAAAAATAAATTATAGAGAAGAAATATGATGATAAATTAGGGAAGTTAAAATGATTAAAAAAGGATGAAAGAACGAAATGAGACTAAAGATATGAAATGATGAGAAGTAAATAGAATAACAAAGAAAATTGAAAGGGAGGGGAAAATGTGATGAAAAAGAAATTAATTTTGAGGTGATGAGATTTATTGTGCTCATAAGTGATAATATCAACACTGATATTATTATGGAAATGCAATGAGTTCATTCAAACACAGAAATATCCAAACAAATCAACATAACCATTATATGGAGGAAAACACATCAAACACTTAAGGAATTCCCTAGTTCACATGAGACTCATACATCCTCGATGATTCTATCCAATCACTTCTTAAGATGAATCATCATATTACTAGGGAATAATCAACAAGAATCAAACAAGTGAAAATTCCCCATCCTCACCTTTAGTGGAGATAAGTTCTCTCTCTTGAGACATCCCAGAAAAGATATAAGACATGTCACCAAATATAAACTTAGAAACAATAAAATACATGAAAAAAATATACATCCTATTTTTGGAAAAAATCATTTGCACCATGATCCATGTATTTGATTTTATCAACATGTCTAGTTCCATGAAGGTTTCATCTTGTATAAGACAAATGATTGATTAGGAGAGTGTCTGAGGAAGACACTAGATAATATGATAAAGATTGATGATCACATGGTAGTACGATATTGTGATAGGTTATTGGTTAATTCCAATTTTCGTTAAGAACAATGTGACGATAGTTACTCAAAATATTTGTTTTCAAGATAATTTATTACATATTTTTGGATTTTATCTCTCTTTTTTTGGATTTTTTTTGTTTTTTTTTATTTTTAATGGTTTTAAATACTTTTTGGGAATCAAGATGGATCAATTATAACATATGAAGGAATAAATCAATCATCTTGTTCTTTTGATCATATCCATTAAATATGTGCTACAATAGACCATGGCTATTGAAAGAATGCTCAAAGAAGAAATTGAGGATAAATGGATTTAGATCAAGAATAATTTAAATTATTAGATAACCAAGTGAAAAGAAAAAATTAATGTGTTGGATAATGGAGGAGAGGATTGGAATAATTTGTTGGATAAGGAGTGGGGTGCTATAAGATATATGTAGGAGTAGATGGAAAGGGTAACAACATCAACATTGCACACCCTTGAATGGAGATAGGGTATTGATAGAGGAAAAGTAGATTTTAAAGTTTTAAATTATGACAGAGAAAAGGATGTGGATTTCAAGACATAAGGACTCAAAATGGATGGAGGATATTTTGATGCAGAAATATGTTTATATGGAGAATTGGAGAGGATCTTTGGAGTAGAAAGCTTCAATGCCAATTGTTATTTTTTCTTCAGTGTGAAAGTCATGTACAAGAAACTTTAGAATCCATGAAAAATTTTAATTTAATTTTCCTTGTGATATTTTAGAATTCATTTATTCAACAATGGATTTAGGAATCCATGTAGCTTTTGATTTTCTATTCTTTGTGATTCTTCAGAGTCTATTTCTTCAACAAGGGACGTAGGAACACACATATATTTTGTTGGAAATGGTCTAGAGTTCCTCATTTTATTTATGACATATTTTTAACAACCTCTTGTGTCTACTATAAGTCAAGTGGTTGTATTAGGATTTATAAGTCAATCTTGTGGTACAATGATAACCTTGGTGATTAATAACTGGCATCGAAGCTTGGTCACATGTTTGAACCCTTATAGGCCATAGTGAGTAATGTTGGAAGAGGGATTTTTGGAAGTGGTCCAATTTCCCTCATTCAATTTGTGACATTTTTTAACAACCTCTTGTATCTTCTATAATTCTGGTAGTTATATCAGGTATTTACAGGTGGATATTTTGGTGCAATAGCAACCTGTTGGAAGTCTTATTAGGTAGTAAGATATTGAGAGGAGGGGTGAATTAGGATCTATAAAAAATTTCACTTCTTGAAAGAAATAGTAAATCAAGTGCATTCACCAATGACCCATCTCATAACCAGAGCATCAACTATATAATGATAAAATATTATGTTGAAATAGATCTAAGTATGCATCACATCCATAAACATGAATGTAAATGTAAAATGTAACACACAAGATTTGGTTATCCAGTAACCCTCCAAGGTGAATGTAAAACTAGGGTGGGGATGACACCCACAAATCTTCATTACTACAATAATAAAGTGTGCATGTTAAGGCTACAATTGTTTTATCACTTATGATGATCTACCCTATGAGAGGCCTACCCTATTAGGAGCATACAAGACTTATTTAGTCTACCTTGATTAAAAGATTTAAACTTCCAACTAAGCAAGCACTTTGTTATGAAATTTTAATAGGATTTTTAAAACCACTTTGTTAAGAGATTTTCCTTGATACATTGGTTAGAATGTTTCAGTTCTTAATCCTTCAGTTAGTACTCTATTGCTGGATTACAAATCTTCTCTTTCCAATTCTTATTTAATCTCCTTTTAAGATGTTATATGTTCTACTCTTTCATTGGTAGGGTTACTCTATCTTATCTCTCTGCTTTTAACACAAAAACATAGACTTCCTTTTCTATCACTTCATCTCTAATTGCATCCTTCTTACATCCTACTCATTTAGGTTTTGAGTCACTCTTTAAATAAATAATTGATGAATCTTCTAGATCAAGATCAATGATCTAGATTCATCTCTTTTACCATTTAGTTCTTCTATTTTTCTAATTTTTTTATCACCTCACATAGGAATCAATAATCTTTGACAAAATGCTCAGCACATACTATGTCACTTAGCATAAACTATATCTTCTTTGCTTGGCATCAACTAACTTCTAATATGCTCGGCATACACTATCACTCGGTCAAAATTGGAACACTTGGAAATTGAAGACTTGATTGTCTTGTACTTGAATATAAACAAGTCTATCATACATTTCTCAGCCCTTATTGGATGGCTTGGTCATAGTGATGATCGACCAACTCTTCTTAGGAAATAACTAAATGTTTAACATAAATAGGCAACATGGCTTAGAGATCATCAATCTCCCCATTTGACATTAGTGGCAAAAAAACTTTGTCATGACTTATTATTTCGTTCAAAATTACAAAATAGCACTCCCCCTTAGATTGTAACTCGTTCAATGTACACCATATATACATATCTCCAAAAATGTATCTCCATGATTTATTATGTCCCCCTTATTCTGATATGTGATTTGTATTTCCCTTGTTCTGATCTATGATCTATATTTATTTCTCCCTTTCAATTTATTTCCCCCTTTCTTTTTTACTCATGCTTGTGGGGGGTGTAGGGGTCAATTTTATACTTGTCCAAAAATGTCTTATGATTGTAAAATCATTACAAATGTATGATCCCAGCTAGATCTGACTGAGTCTAAAACCTGTATTTTGATCTCAAGTTGTGCATCAAGATCAACAAAATTGTTTGTTGTAGAGAATTTTGAATATCTCTTAACTATATCTTTTGTAGCTAAAATTTCCTTTTACATCACCTCCAAATGAGGCTGAAATAGGGACTAAATGGAGATCAATTTAGCTCTCACGTTATAGTATTTAGCTTGTAATGTAGCTAATCATCCTTGTGCAAAAGCTAATCTATTGCAATGCATAGAGCTTGAACTTGTGTCCCTACTCAACGAATGTCCTAAGGACTTCAAGTCTTCTTGAAGTTTATCAATATATCATTGATTCTCTAATGTGAAGAGTACAAAATCAAAAATATTTCTATACAAATAATAAACAATCTTCAAAACTCCTTCTATAGTATTTACAAGATTGGAAAGTTCAACCTGTTTGATTGTTATTTCTGTTGAAACTTTTTCCAAAACTTAGCACTCAAATTTCTTTTCGTACCACTTCAACAATTTTTCCTTGGCCTTAATATCATCATTATTGACTTTCTCAATAATATGAATTAATAGATCTATTATTGATTTTTTCTCATGTACATCATGAATATCAAATGTGTCTACAAAAATATCTTTGATTTCATGAAATAATTGTCATTGTTGATGTTCTATTCTCAGCTCTTCTTGTTTTTTCTTAATTTTTAATAGGTCTTGCAAAGTTTTCATTTTCTCAAGGGTTATATTTTCAAGGTCATATTTTGGAATGACAATGACCTCATCCAATTTCATTGGTTACCTAAGTGACTTAACCTTTTTCTTTAGCTTCTATGATCTAGGAGTACTGGCACTCAGCCATGATCTTTTCAAAGATATTGCATTAGTACTCAGTCCCTGTATCTATTGACTAGTTGTAACAATTGATGATTTAGTAGATTATGCCACAACATTTGGAAAGTGAACTAAGGTTGGAATTTTGTATGTATTCTTCTAAGATTGCTCAATATGTTTCTTGGCCTCCTTGTCTCCCTCAATGTGAGGTCCTGAGGCATCATGTGCAAGTGTATATTCTTGATCTTTCTCTTGTTATTCTTCCTTTTCAATGTCCCTTGTGGCCTCGGTAGGAGAAATTTAAATTAGAATCTTTGGATTCCCTTCCTTATCTTTCACCTCATATGTGAATGTAGGTATGGTATAACTATCTAATAAAATGCTCATAGTTGACAAACTCTCTACCTTTGGATATTCTTGAATTTGAATAAGTATAGGATGAGTGCATGGAAGAGGTGAATCAAAGGTTACCTTACTAAGTGCTTCACTTTTGATCTCTTCCTTTGTCAAGATTTTCACATTTTGTTGATTTTCTTCTTGTATATCCTCAATGGTGATAACATTGTGTTGTTCACTCTCCTCCACTTTCTTTCTTATTACCACTTCTAAACTTACAGGTTCATCCATGTCTTCTGTATTGTCCAACTTTATCTAGCCTAATGTATCTTCATCCTTATTTGTATCTTTTTTCTAGCATTAGTCCAAAAATAACTTTCCATATCAAAGTTCTTTGATTTACAACTTCTTCAATTTTATTTTTCAATATAGAGAATACTCGATATTTGAGAACAAAGTTTTTCTATATTGTTTAGTGAACTTTTCCCTTTGTTTTGGTGTTAGTTCAAGCATTACTTTGGCTGAATTGCCTTCCCTTACTCACTTCTCAGTGGTTATAGAAGATTTCCATTGTTCATTAATTTTATTATACATCTCCTCAGGTATGAGATTTCCAATTTCTATTGGAGTCATCTTGAAATTTCCAATCATATCTATGATTGCTTCTTATATCTATACTTTATCACTTTTCGTCAATTTCTCATACTTTATGAATTAGATCCCTGAAAAACCTACACTTATTTTAATGTTCAATAAAATTTCATCCATATTAGTTTTATTTTTGTGTATAGCCACTCTAAATTGGCTAATGTCATCAGATTCAATATTTTCTTCATCTTCTTCATCATTTTGCAAAACTAGCCTCATCTTTGGTCTCTTACTGGGTTGACTCAGCTTAGTACTTGTTTGAGCTTTCTTTCTTTTTCCTGAGCTAGCCACTTTTTCCTATTGTTTCTTCTTTTGTGGCCTAGATAAAATTGCAATCATTGTAGCCCTTATTCTTGGTCTATTACTAGGAGGGGTAAGCTTCTTCAAGCTCTCCTTCACTAATGATTCAGAAATAGTAATAAGTTTTGGTTTCTTTTCCTTATGCTTGGCCACTACTATCTATTTACCTTTCTTCTATGCAACATATTCTTCATCCTTTCTCTCCTCCTCATCACTAGATTAGTCCTCTCCTTGAACTTGTGTAATCTATATTGGTACACTCTTCTCTTCACCTTGACCAAAGGTCTTCTCAATATTTTTCATCATTTTCTTCTTTTTCCTCTCTAGGGTGGCAATCTTCAAAAAAGTGGTAATCTATTTTTTTGTTTCTTCATAATTACCAAATGCTTTGGCTATCCCATCTACCTCTTATTCCATTCATGTTGTAAAATTTTTATATGTTTCATCAATGTTCAATTCATAGGACAAGGGCTTTAACCATTGTACCCTCAAAATTATAGCTTGCACATAAGTATAATCAGTGTCAACAAGAAAACAAACATCATCATAATACTTCTCAATGAGAGACATAGGAATTATGCTTCTCTTCATAATCTTTTTCTTAGATTCATCAAAATAACTACTCATTATGCTTTCAAAGTTTTCTCCAAGTTGTTGAATAAAATTATCTATCTATTATGTCACAGGTCAGTCTGTACTCTAGACAACATCACCAAAAGTAGGAAAAAAAAATTCCCATAGAAGAATACACACATAAGAATTCAAAAAAACTTACATTAAGTATTTTTGGCATTCCTAATCACTCCCAAATTCTCAACTAATATCATCAATTACAACTCAACAAGGTCATAGTTGTGGTCTTTCTTCACAATCTTGTAACCTAGGTCCACTGCTATTTCGGGCACACTATTCAGTCATATAAAGTGGTGAAATTATCAACTATCACACAAATGACAAATTTAATAATAGGTTCTTCAATGTCATTAATCAACATTCCTCAATCATTTCACTTGTCCTTTGTTGTTCTTAAATGAGATTTTTTTCTTGGCAATGCATGGTCTTCACCAGATCTAGGGTAGGATACCCTATGACTCAATGGATAATCTTCTTGGTAATTTTAATCGATCCATTTTCCAACCATATTGTATGTCATGAATTCGTCTCAAAACTATCTTTAACCATTCAATTTTGAAATCATGAGGAAAATCTAGGGCACAGACTAACCCTTTTTATGATAATTTTGTATTCATCCTTCACTACTTTGTTTTTGCACTACTTTTTGTATTCTTCTCTCAACTCATAATCTCCAATTTCACAAATTTTGCAAGTAAAACATGATCTTACATCATGAATCATAAGTACCTTTGATGGAGTCAATGATAAGGCACCTAATAGATCTCCCTTCAATGCAATCTCTTGTATAGCTTTAAATTTTAGACGTGGATAGGCTTCATTACTCACCAATTGAATGTTCTTGATTTCCTTTCATGCCTTCTTCATCTAAATAAATGTGCTTGCTTTCATATCTTCATTCTAGGGTTTGAAAAAATAAATATTGAGTAACTCAACAACAATAATAATACCTTTATTACTTTATTGAATTAATCAAAGGCACATTGATGAATCTTCACACATCTTTGCACAAAATACTCTAGTTAATTGCTTATAAGTTCTCTAATTGCTGGGTGAGAAAAAATAGACTTCAAAATTTGATATATACACTCAAAAGGTTGAAACGGGTTTTCAATAAATGCTTCATACATAGGTAGGCTCCTTACAACTACCTCGATCGACACATAAATTTTTTTCACAATGCCTTATTTTCATTTCTTGCTCATAACCACCACTCAGTCTCCATTACTACTTACATACTTAACATATCAACTCGGTATGTATAGAAGCTCAGTCCATATAGTGATACTTAGTCACTATAGGAATTAATATTGATACAAGTCATCAATCATGCATATGATTCCTTTGCTCAATTATTATCTCAAATCTACTATAATTTATCCTAATTCATGCGGATATGGACTTTACCTTGTCTTATGTTAGAAATTGATATAATATATAGTAATTGAATTTACAATTCATTACATACCTTCTTTGCTTAGTTATAAATTGTGTGATCACCTAATCCATTGGATTGGGTGACCTTACCTTCACTAGTTCCACTACTTTCAGCTTCTTCCTTGTTTCTCCAAGTTTGATTCATCTCATTCCTTGTCTTCTCTACATCATTTTTCTTCTTTTCCTTTGTTATGTTCATTGATTGGTTCTAGTGCTTAGATCATGCATTTCTTACTTGCATGTCCAATCTTGTAACAACTAAAACAAATCAGATTTGCATTCAACCAACTCTTCTATTTCCCTCTGATATGTGTCTTGATATAGTTTTCTGGAATATGACCATATTGACCACAATAATGACAACTATACTATGTGTTGTAATCCTAGTTATAAGAGTTACCTTGTTTGGGTGCATCTTCTTTCCTTTTAGTTGTCCAATTTGATTATGCATTCAATCTATATTCTTGAGATCTATGTCCATATTTCTAATAGTTGTATCAATGACCTTCAAATCTAGGTGCAACTTGTGTATTTCTAGCCTTTGACCTACATTAATGAGCTTGGTGTCCTTGTTCTCACAATTAAAGAAATGTCCATTAAATTTGGGCTTAGGATTTTTCTTACCATTCTTGCTTTTGCAGTTATTGGTTGTGTGTCCAAGCTTCCCACGGTGATGACATGTAGGTTTTTTAACTAAAACCACAACAAGATACACAATAACACCAGATATGTTAACCAGGGAAACCCTCGATCAGAGGGAAAACCCTGGTGGGGATGGTACCCATAAGATGATGTACTAATATAGATATTCCTTGTTTGAGGATGGACCCTATTAAGAGCCTATGAAAACATTCAGTACATATCAATCCCTATTAGGAGATTCCAACTTTGTTAAGAGTTGTGCCAATCCTATTAGGAGTTGTAGAAGGCAAATGGACCCACTGTCCTAATATCTTTTGAGGAAAGACCAATGAACCCACTATCCAAATGATCTTTATATTATTCCTTGTAGAATAATATAATTTAATTTTACTACTCCTTCCTCTTCCTCTATCCTATCAACTAGACTTTTGCTCCTTCTAATCTTGATACCAGATCACAAACTTCACACTCAATAATCCCTTGTATCACTTACTTGCATTTACCAAACACTCTGCTCTTATTCACACACTTGCAACTTGATTCACAACACAATCACATTTTACAACAAAGAAAAATACTTTCCTTTATACCAAGTCTTTAAAAAAATTCCTTAAGTTGGCCTTGAGGCTTTCCCAATTAGTTATAATAGGACCACAATTAGATAATTAATTATTTCACAATCACATAAAACTATTGGCTCACAATCTTAACAACTTCTCACACATGTGACTCCAAGACTTGCACACTCACTGACAACATCATTAGAATATTCATTCTCTCTATGTAACTTCACATATCCTTATTCTATCTTTGTTAGGAGATATAATACAATCATCAAAAACTGCTTCTTGGGTACTTTGTCTCTGCACTACTCTTTATAAATCTTACATATCTTATGTATTTATTTGACTTATTCAATGTTCACTTAAACTCATCATCATGATATAGTATAGAACATGTCCTTAACCGTGTGTCACCTAAGCATCAAAACTTTGTCCATACAAACACAACCTATGTCTACTACTTTGTTAGTATTCATAGAAACCATACTATGTTATCATCAATGACAAGCATGGTCATGAATGAAAGATCTTAATGATGTCACATTCTCACCAATGTTTAGGATACTCCTCCAAAGGAATACCATCAACATTCATGCTAACAATTTCCCCCTTTGGAATTGATGGAAATACAGATGAAAAAACATCTAGGTTCCAAGAATACCAAATAGTACTATTTTTCTTCTCTCATCTCTTCAAATCTTCTTCATCAATTAAATCTTTATTCTTATCTCTTCAAATTATCTTCATCAATTAAATCTGAAATCCTCTAGAAAATTGCTCTATTATGCAATTCTTAGAATTGGCATTAGTTTTTCACACGTTAAACAACTCTTAGCTTCATAACTATTCATGTTATGTATCTCTCCCATAGAGATATTTCTTCTCCTTACATGAATCTTTCTAAATCTCCCTAATAAAGTAGAGATGGTTTTCATGTACATATATCCCCATTGACATCAATGAGAAAGGCCTCATTATTCCAATCATCTGCTCCAATTCTTCAACCAGCTCAAGTGTCCAAAGACATTGTTCAAGACCAATACCCAAGGGTCCTTAGTGACTCTTCTCATCAAAAATACTCCACTATATAGGAAGCATCAGTGTTTATTCTAGTAAAATAATAGTGCTTTGTACCACTGGACTGATGCAATCTCTACATCATCTACTCTGAAGTAGGTAGGGGCATAACCCCATACTCAAATGTACCTTTAGGAAAGGGCTTTGTAAAGATCTATGCAATCTAATATTTAGTAATAACATGGTCTAATATGGTCTCTTTCTCTACAACCTTCTCTCTCAAAATAGGATACTTAATAGATATATGCTTAATCTTATAATACAATACAAGATATTTTGACATACTTACTATACTTGTGTTATCATAATATATGATAACATGTTCTAAAAATTCTATCCCAATGTCCTTTGGCATCTGTTTTATCCACATGACCTAATTAAAATTATTTTTTATTGCTACATACTATGTCTCTGTTGGACTCCTTGATATATAATCATGTTTCTTTCTTAGCCAAGAAACCAATCTTCCTCCTAAGAAAATTTCTCCACCACTAGTTCTTTTTATGTCATCCATATTCTCTACCCAATTTGCATCAGTATAAGCACATAAAGTGAAATCACTTGATATTTCATACCATATCCCAAAATTAGATGTTCCCTTCAAATATTTGAATATCCTCTTTACTATTGTATAATGATACTCCTTAGGATCAGTTTCAAATCTAGCTACAATCCCAACTGCATTTTCTATATCTATTTTAGTGTGATACAGATACTAAAAACCTCCAAACATGGATCTATACTTATTATGCACAATTGTAGTAGTGACCAATTATCAATTATGTGCCAACAGGATTACAATTTTCCAAGACAAATATTTTCAACAAGTCTTTGAAATACTTAGCTTATGAAGTGAAAATGCCATCACTGTTTTGCATAATCTACAAACCTAAAAAGAACTTCATCTCAATCATGTTCATGTCAAACTCATTCTTAATTTCTTCAAAAAACTTATCAATTTCTTCATCATTATCTCCAAAAATTATGTCATCAACAAATATCACTATTATCAGCAAGTCATTCTCAATTTCTTTCAAGTACAAGTTACTATATGTCATACCTTTAGCAAAACCAATCTTTTCCAAATACTTGTCCACCCTTGCATACCAAGTTCTAGGTGCTTATTTTAGACCGTATAGAGATTTATTTAATCTACATATCATATCCTTGTCTTTTTTCAAAGGAAATCCTTCACGCTACTCAATCTATACATCTTCTTCAAGTTCTCCATTCAGAAAAGTTGATTTAACATCCATTTGATACACTTTCAACTTCTTATTTGCTACATAAGCCAAGAAAATTCTCACTACTTCCATTCTTGCTACTAGGGAATATGTTCCTTCATTATCTATTCCTTCATGCTATGAATAACTTTTGCATACTAGTCTAGCTTTTTTTCTTACAACTTCACCTTGTTCATTCATCTTGTTTCTGAAAACCCATTTAGTTCCTATAACATTCTTTTCTTTAGGTCTAGGAACAAATTCCCATGTATCATTCTTTACAATATGATATGTTCTTCCTTCATTTCTTGAATCAAATGATCATCTTTACATGCCTCATCTACACTCTTAGGGTCAATTTGAGAAATCAAACATAATTCCTCATTTACTCTGTTTCTTTTCATCACTCCTATTGGTGTTTTTCAACTACCAAGTAATAAAACACCTGATACTAGGATAGTGAAGATCAAAATAACCTAAGGATTAGCTACTTCCTATGCTTAACTAGATGGTCTTGAGATATAGACCCAACTTCAACAAAATCATAAAGATTTTCTACTCTTCTAGCTCTGCAAAAACCAAGGCAGGTGCACCTGAGGGATAAAAAGACTCAAAACTTGATACTATCTTCACACTTCACTCATTAAATGAAATCCTATTATAATAATCATCCCTTATCCCAGATTTTTGGTCATTATTCTTCTTAAATTTACAAGTAATTTTGGGTAACAGCAGCTAACTAAAACACAAAGATTAAATGAAAACAAGTATTGACCAGCTATGATAATCTTCATACATTTAAAGTAAAATTGATTTTGATTTTAAGAATTTTCTTGATGCTTATCCATGATTTCTTCATATACAAACTAAGATAATTGATCAGTGCCTCATCCATTGGGATTCGGAGTCTATCCAACTATTTTGACCTAATTGATTGCATTACAATCAATATTATCAGCAATCTTCCTTAAGACTCATTCTTATGCATATCTTTATTACTACCTAGAAATCCTATCATATCACTAAAGTATTTACTCAATTCATTGAATCAAAAGCAATAGTGAATTGACATACAACCTATCCTAGTTGCATCAAATTGAACAAGCTTTTCCACAAAATCTCAAAGCAACCAGTCAATAATAATGGAGACAAGGTTCAAAGAAAAAAGATATGGTGACAATTCGTCTTTGTATTAATCCTCTTTGAAAATTATATAACATTGGGGTAATACTCAAAACAACTTAAGACAAGACACCATGATCCTAGAAAATTAATGTATTCTTGGAATTTGTAAAGAAAATACATCACAAAATTGGCATCAAGGAAACTAGACCGAAATAAAATTAGCAAAAACTAAAATTACACAAATGTTTGGACCCTTTCTCTAGCCTTGGAATCTCACTTATATAGTGTGAGATGCAACAAGCTTCAAGCCTAGAGAGTACTGATAGTTGTCCTTAAGACAAAAAGATATTTACAAAATTTACTATCATAAAAGACAAAAATTGGTGCAACAAAATGATTTGTATTGTGAACATTCATTTTGTGGAGACCATTTCTAATGCACTTCTTTATTGCTAAGGATTTTATGATTGGCTTTGTCATAGTTTTCATTCCTCGAAACATGTGGCCATTGGACTTGCTTGAGATGGACCCTATTCTGATATTTGAAAACTGAGTTGAACTCAAGGTTCTCCATCCATGTCATCTTGTACTAAAAAATTGATAGTCACACTTAATTTTCCCATTGCCAAGTCATTAGTTTCAACATTTGTATTTGTCTCTATAGCTAGTTGTGTACCTTTGTCTTCTTTTGCTTTAATCGAGGCATCAATTATTTGCATATCATCTTGCTCCATTTCATCTTCATCAATTTCACCAAGATCTAACTACTTTGCATGGACAAAATATTCCATCCACTTGTCAAAAAGTGTGTCATTTGGCCAATTAAAATTCAAAATCTCATGTTGTTTCTTCATTACATGTTCTCCTAGTATACTATCTATTTCAATAAACTCTTCTCTTAAAGAACCATAAAATATTTTGACTTTAAAAACTTCTTCAATTGTATTTTCCCAGCATGCATGTCCCTTTTCATTTATGACCTAATTCATCCTAAGGCATAAGAGATCATCCAATTCCTTGGCCCATTCCTCTTTATCTTTTTTATCTAGGGCATGGGGAAAGTATTCAAAGTTTCTACTCTTATACTTTGCAAGATGGTTTATGTTTTTCCTTTGTAATGTAATTCTCTTATTATCAACCTTAGAGAGATCATTAGTCAAGTCAAAAAAAAAATCTATTTGTTCACAAGATAAACTAATAATTGAAAAACATAGAAAAGTGACATCTTTATCCTCGTTGTTCCATTTATTGACAATTGGCTTCAAAGCATCCTCATTTCCTTTCAGCTCATTCCATATGTTTATTACTTATTCCAATTGCTCGTAGAATGTAGGCCAACCAATTTTATCTACTAAATGCATAATTGCTTTCCTCAACTTGTCCTCATATTGGATATCTAATTCCACATGCAATGACCATAGTTTTCTCTTTTCTTCTTTGAAATCCTATGTAGTATAATATTGAGGTCTCTATGGTGCATCTAGAATTTCTATAAGAGGAGTGAATTTAAAAGGCTCCACTAATGTATGAAAATAATTAACGTTAGGTTTTCTGGACTATCCTTGGTTTCCTATCACCTTATTCTCAAGCTCTATTCTCTTTTGTACTTCTTTATTATAAGCCGCCAGAACTTGTTCATATTTTTCTTGTAATTCTAACTTTTCCAATTTCTCCTTCCTAGTTATGGCTAGGGTGAGGTTGGTTTTCCCAAAATTTAGCTTTGTAACCTCCTCATTTGGAGTATCCTCTACCCTTTTTACAATTAATTTTCCCATCAAATTACTATCATCAGGCTGGGAGGAACTAGCTCTGGATCCTCTTGTCATAGACCAAATAACTAATGTAGCATGATCCTCACTAAATTTAGCACCTCTCAACTCCTTTACCTTTTCATTTGCACTTAATTTTTTGGTAATAGTTCTAAATACTATTGCATCTGCAATGTCCTAGTTTGGAAAGAGCAAAACCTCAAATGATCTTATCATTTTTCTTCCTTCTTCAGGGGCCAGGCTTTTAAACTTCTATGTCATCTCATCCTGTATATGATATTGTATAAATGCCTCTTCCATCTTAGGATTCTCTACCTTTTCTTATTACACCTTTCTTCAAATAGTTCAATATTAGTTCTCCATGCAAATTGATAAAAAGCCCTTGATTTAACAAAGTTGTCATCAGAAAGAAATTCATGACTAGCTTGTTCTACAATAGGGTCCAATTCCCTTCCTTTGTAATTGAAAATATTTAGCTCAAGGCTAGGAATAGGAGGCTCTTGAGGATTTCCTTTTTCTTATTCTAAAACAATAATAGAAACTCCTCCTTGGGATCCTAATTGTTTCATTTTCTCCTTAGTGAGTTGTTCATCTCCTATATGCAATGGGGATTGAGTCTATTTGGGGCAATTGTTTTTCTTTTATTTTTTGCCTCTTAGGCTTTGGCTCTTCAAGCCTCTCTTCCATAACAATACTAGTTGATCCAACTATCTATTTACCCTTGTCAACTACATGTATGTGCTTTATTCGTAAAGACATTATAGGTAGACCTTCTCTAAATAACCAATTGCCCTGATCATACTGCAGGGGTAAAAGATAACCTTTTCATGATTTCTCAGCCCTTGTCAGGATAAGAATTGATAAAAAAAATGTCTTCTTTTCATTCATGGCCTCCATGATCTCCAAAAAAGTGATCATCAATTTATTTATCTTATCTGCCTCTATCTTTGCATCTTTCAAAGGCTTATATTATTTGTCAAAAATAATAATAAATTCTAGAACCCTAAAATAAACTCTCCATTTCTCCTTTTTTATCTCTTATTCTTGGAGAGAATTCATTTCTTATTATATCTTAGAGGAAGTAGGGTTGATTTTTTTTGGCACCAGTCCTAGCCCTTTGTCTAAAAATATCAAAAATTCCTTCACTTTTATTGAAATAATCATAAGAGACAGCCATTTTGTAGTGGTCCAAGAATTTATATAAAAACAAGCAACCCCATTTTGTGATTATGAATTGATGAGCCACTATAAAAGATGGGAAAATAGAACCCCTAGACCGACCATTCAGTTATGTTTCCTCTAATCCACCTATCTACCATAACATTTCAGCTATTCCCACCTTAAGAGGTACTTGGTAGGGAATTACATGGGGAGTTCCTTGGAATCCATATACTTTAAACACTGTTGACATAGGGTATGGAATGATATCTACCCAATTATGGGAAACCTTCCAACCAATAAGGTTATCCATAGGCCTAATGAAATCTAGCAATGCCTTAGGTATCCTAGGATTATCCTTTAACAATAGGCTCCTCAACCTAAATGCAAAGTATCTATCAAATCTCACAAAACTAGTCCCCTATGCATCCCAGGTCATATCTTCACTCCACAATTAAACTAGCAAAGCTTCTCCCTCATATTATCTATTCAACAACATTTCTTTTTCAAATAAAGTAATACCTTTATACAAGAACATATGCATCATTAAATAGTAGTAACCATATTTTTTCTTTATTTTTCCCTTTTCAATTCCAATCAAACCTGTGTGAATTTCCTCTACTAAATAGGATGCAAAATCAAAAATAATATCCACACCAAAAGAAGAGATTTGTGTCATCATATACATGAATTTTATTGGCATGGACTATTTTTTATCTTCATCAAAATCCCTGCACAAAGTCATGTAAATGTCTATGGCCCTAGTATTGAAAAACTATTTGCTGAAAGGCTCTTTAGTTGATATTGTAACAAAAGTCAAATTACCAATTGTGGCCAATTGTCCTCTTAGTGCACCTTGTCTGATATGATCTTTACGAGATAAATATTCTTTTTCCAGTCCTTGAAAGTCTATGATCTAATGGTAATATGTGGTTGACTCCATTCCAAAAACCTCTTGAATTTATTTTGTAGTAATTTTCATTAAACACTCCCTATCTATTCTTCTCACCATCCTGGCTACTAGGTTGTAATTTTGGAATACAGTTGTGAGAAGGTCTAAATCCATGAAAACCCCAAGGACTACTAACTTGCCTAAATCAAAATTCCAAATATTTCCATGGGGGGTAAAAAATTTCCTTTCTAAGAACCATTTCTTAAAAAATTGGATCCATGTTTTGGAAGTTATGGCATCCCTAGTCCAATTCCCCTTATCAAACAATCCATCTACAACTCAGAGCCTAGGGTTTACAGGGATTAATTTCTTCATTTAGTTTGATTCGTTTGTGGATTAGCTCAATTGTTCCTGAAAATCATCATGGATATTTTTACTAACGTATTCTACCTTTCCCAAGAAACTCTTTTTTTGGAGGCATATTGGACAATATTGCAGAGTAACCAAGATTCTTTGAATTATATGTAGATTGTGATACTTATTTGGGTTTCTCATTTCTTCTCTGAGTGTTACAATGAATCGTTGATGTAGAAGGTTTTCACAATTCAACCAAGTGGTCAAATAAGCTCTTCAATAAGTCATGCCTCTAGAAACTTAAAAATACATTTGCATGAATAAATTTTTGACTATTTGCACTGTATCTTTGGTTTTATTTCACACAAGGAGCGTTAACTCTCATAAATGGATTGCAGAGAAATGGAGTGACATCACCTTTAAATTTTGAAACAAGTCTTCAATATTTGAAAAATATGACAATTTAGGAATAAAACATTTTGTCACTCAGCTTCAACCTTACCATTTGGTAGTCAATCTAATTGAATCCTTCCACATGAGCCCTTTCTTTCATTTTTGGCAACTTACATTGGACCCACTTATGCCTCTAGACACATGTCATGTTCTCACTATGTCACCAAGGATAAAAATTGAACAACTCCCATTGGCAATGAAGTGACCATCATTGATCAACCTTGCATTGGATGGTAGAGCTTATGATAATCACATTACACACAACGTGGGCCCACAAAAATCCCTTCAGGTTGCTATGTCACCAAGGATAAAGTTCTTATAACTTCCTTTGGCAACAAAGCGACCACCATCGATCTTGAGAAGATCTAATAATGCGGAACAAAATTTTATTTCCTTCAATGGAAATCCCTCATGGCATCTAAAAGTCTAATATCCTATCAACCTAACAAGATATTGATGACATGGAATCTACAGTGTCATCTTCAAGGGTTGGTCTTGCCACATATCCATGTGGCAGATTGTCACTATGCCACCAAGGGTAAAAACCATATGGTTTCCTTTGGCAATAAAGCGACTACTGTTGATAATGTGAGGATATGATGGTGCATACTGTATGCTTTAAGTCTTCCTCCTTCCAATTGGGTCTCGTAGATAAGTATTGCCTAGTGGCTATGTCGCTAGTGGAAAATAGCTTACAATTTCTCTTGGAGACAAAGTCACCACCATTGATCATGGAAAGATCTGACAGTGCAGAATTTATAATTTAAATCTTCTTCCTTTTGACCGGGTCCCATAGATAAGTAGTACCTAGCCATCATGTTTCCAAGGGTAAATAGCTTGCAATTTCTCTTGGTGATAAAGCAACAACCCTTGATCTTGAGAAAGATCAAGGTTTATCGTTAATTGATCATTTTTTCAAATAAACATGTAGGATACTGAAGTGCAAGCTTGGGTTGAAAATTTATTTCAGAGACTTAGGAAATATTAGATAATTAAAGAACTTTTTAAAAGGTACCCAAGAATAAATAAAAGGGACATTTAAAAGGCTTTTTCCTGCATGTTTTTATTTTGAAATGGTACGCTATGTAAACATAATCCATAAGCTTTCTAGGGCAATACTTACTGAAACAAAAATTAGGGTTATTCTAGGGTTAGCTAAATTTAAAACAAAAAACCCTAATTTTCACAAAAGGAACTAGAACATTCACTTAGAGATGCATTAGGATAAATTTTAAGTGAAAACCAGACCAACAACTCCTTTTTCTATGCTTCCAATTATATGCTCTAGAGGGTGATTCTTTGTCAGGTTCTTATTAGAGATAGGAGTTGCTAACACAACTCTTGTCTCATCTCTTGGTTTAGATTTTTTTCTCCTCTTTTCTCAATAATTTGCACATCATTATGCAAGTCATTGTTAGTCTCAAAGAAAAATTCTACACTCTCTCTAACCATTCTAGGATTTTCTTCTTCCTCATCAAAATTGTAATCCATCATATTTTTCTTAATTCCAAACTTCTCATCAACTTTTACATTTGCACTCAACTATTGTCTTGGTTTATGATTAAAACATATGTAAGCTTTTCTTTTGAATGAATAGCCAAGAACATACCTTCATTACTTCTTGGATCAAACTTAGTAACATCATTATCTCTTTTTATATAACACTTTCTTGCAAAAATTCTAGAATACTTTACTAAAGGTGTATGACCAAACCATAATTCATAAGGAGTTTTATTCATACCTTTTTTGATATGTTCTCCATTCATGGTGTAAACTATTGTATTGAATACTTATCTCCAAAATTACTTGGATACATCATTTCTCTTGTTTCCTTTGATATTGATATGTTCCTCCTTTCTGATATCTCATTCTTCTCAAGGGTCTTAGATGATTAAAATTGTCTCTTAATTCCATTCTCTTCACAAAACATGTTAAACTCTCTAGAAGTAAACTCTCCTCCTCTATCTGATCTTAAACATTTAATCTTAACAAAAGATTTATTCTCAATTATATTCTTAAATATCTTGAACTTCTCAAATGCTTTAGATTTCTCTTTAAGAAATGCTACCCACATCATTCTCATGAAATCATAAAATACCTTTTGCCATAAAATAATCTTATCTTGGTAGGGTCACTTAAATCTGTATGAACAATCTCTAGCTTCTCTATAGTAGTGAACTTCTTGCTGGGAAATGATACCTTCTTTTGCTTAGGCATGAGACATTCTTTGCAAACAACATTAGTAGGCTTCATTTTCTTAGGAAAATCTCTAAGTGAAAATGTGCTACTAACCTTCACTATGTTATCAAAGTTTATATGACAAAACTTTCTATTCCATAACCAATTGTTGTCCACTTTTGCGACCAAACATGTCATCTTAGTAGGATTAAATTGAAATACATTATCTCTAATCTTGTACCTATTCTAGTCAGCTTACCATCTTTATCTTTTATTATAAAAGGTTTTTTTTGTTAATTCAATAGGTAACCTTTATCCACCAACTATCCAACACTCAACACGTTATTCTTTAAACCATCAACAAAGTAATCATCATCAATGTTAGTCTTTCCATCAAAAGTAATAGTATTCCTATAATGTGATAGGCTACATTTTTACCAACTATAATAATACCTCCATCATGATTTATAAATTTAACAAAATTGTTCATATCACTAGTCATGTGATATGAACATGCATTGTCTATTATCTAATCAGATTTATTTTCTACCTATGAAACTAGAGCCTTCTCTTCTATAATTTCTATGTCAAGATTGCCTTCTTTTATGGTACAAATTCTAACTCATCATCACTTTCACTCTAAACTCTTTCCTTAGATTCCTCATCTTCATTTGCATACAAATAGTTTCTTGGTCTTCTAGAATTAAAATGTCCTTTATACGTTTCCTCTCTTTTAGGACACTTAGATGCATAATGACCAAATTCATTACAAGTATAACATTTAAATATTCTCTTACCATCAAGTTCTCTTCTTGAAAGCAGGGATATACCTTCTTTAATCTTTTTGTCTTCTTTAGGTATGGTTCTATTTCTGCTAGCAAAATCTCCATGAGTGCTTCCACTTCTAGATAAGCATGGACAAACACTTGAGGCACTAAAAGTTGTATCTATTCTTGTCAATTCTCCAAAATATCTCAAAATAGTTTATACTATATCTAATCTTCCAAGAAAAGTTTCCCTGGTTAACTTCTCAGTACAAGGTATCAAAAGCTCAATCATTTGTCCTACTTTCTTGAATGGTGGTATCAAAGTTTTCAAGATATTTCATACAATCTCATCTTCTTCCTTGGATCCACCATATGACTTGATTCTTGTAGCAATCTTAGATACCCTACCAACATAACTTCTTACAGATTCATCTTCTATCATTTTAGCATCTTGAAACAAGCATAACCAATTTGGTAATCTTATCCTTTTTGTATGTATATCCCCTTCAATATACTATAAAGCTTTCCAAATTTTATGAGATATTTCTAGTGACTTTATCTAATTGTATTCATTCTTAGGAAGACTTGTCAGTAAGACTTTTCTAGCTCTCATATTGCTCATGAACATATCACTTTTTTCTTCACTGCATTCCACAAGCTTGCTTTCTTCACAATTATTTTGTTACCTTTTATCAAAAACCAATATCCTAGACCCATACATAGTAGATGAGTATTCATCTTTTATTTCCAACTATCATAGTTAACCCCATCAAACTTAAGATTATCTTTTCTAAAGTGACTCACCATTGATCTCCCAAATCTATTAAGCTTTCTCTTCGAGGACTTGATGCTTTGATATCAATTGTTAGAGTCCACCAATATAACTAAGAGGGAGGGAGTGAATTAGTTATCAAAATATTATCATAATTATCAACATTATTAAACCTGAACCATATGAAAAATATAATCAACAACCATAATAAGATACGCGTACACAATAACACCAGATATGTTAACGAGGGAAATCCTTAATCAAAGAGAAAACCCCAATGGGGATGGTACCCATAAGATGATGTACTAATATAAATATTCACTGTTAGAAGATGGACCTTGTTAGGAGTCTATGAAAATATACAGTACATATCGGTCCCTGTTAGGAGATTCCAACTTTATTAAGAATTGTACCAACCTTGTTATGAATTGTAGAAGGAAAAATGACCCACTGTCCAAATAGCTTTAGGGGCAAGACCAATGAACCCATTTTCCAAAATATCTCTGTATTATTCCTTACAAAATAATAGAATTGAATTTTACTTCTCCTTCCTCTTCCTTTGTACTGTCAACTAGACTTTTTCTCCTTCGGACCTCAATACTAGATCACAAACTTCACATCCAATAATCTCTTGGATTGTTTACTCACATTTACCAAACACTCTTCTCTTCTTTGCACACTTTGCACTTGATTCACAATATGATCAGATTTTAAAACCAAGGAAAATACTTTTTTTTATACCAAGTATTCAAAATAATTCCTTGAGTCAGTCTTGAGGCTTTCTCAATTAGTTATAATAGGACCACAGTAAGATAATTAATTATTTTGCAATCACATAGCACTGTTGGCGCATAGTCTTAACAAAATCTCACATGTGCAACTCCAAGACTTGCACACTTTATAATATCATTGTCAAACTATCATTTGTCTCCAAACTATCATTTGTCTCTGTGTAACTTCACATATCCTTATTCTATCTTTGTTAGGAGATACAATCCAATCATCAAAAATTGCTTCTTAGGTACTCTATCTCTGCACTGCTCTCTATAAATCTTGTATATCTTTTGCATTTATTCAACTTATTTGATGCGCACTTAAACTCATCATCAAGACATAATATAGAACATATCCTTAACCACATGTAACCTAAATATCAAAACTCCATCTGCATGACCACAATCTTTGTCTACTACTCTGCCATTCTTCAAAGAAACTGTACTATGTTTTCATCAATGATAAACATAGTCATTAATGCAACATTTCAATCATGCCACATGCTCACCAATGCTTAGGATACTCCCCCAAAGGAATTCCATCATCATTCATGCTAACATGTTGTGCTTTGGCTTCACATTTCTATGTTCTCCACTCTTTGATGACTCTCCCTTTTTTAGTGGATGATAGGTGCTTGGAATATCCTAGTCCAAAGGTGTCATTTAGTGTTCTTGGTGATCTCATCAGTTCTTCAAAGTATCTTATAGGTTCATTAAGTTTTTTCATCCTTTCCACTAGTTCCTTCTCATTTCTTAACTCATTCCTTAGTTGATTATTTTGTGATCTCATATTTGTAATCTCCATATCATTTCTCCTCAATTCTTGATTTGCAAGTAGCAGTTGATTCACAATTTCTAGTTGATTACATGTGAGCTTATGCACATCATATGTCCTTTCATCAAGTCAAGTATCCATTTGGCTCTTGTCTTCTTCTACCATGATTTTTCTTTCTCGGCCTTCTTTTTTCTATTCATTCACGTCAAATAGCCTTACTGGTTGGATTTTATCTTCTTTCTTTAATCTTCTAACTTCTTCAATCAGTATGTTGTTCTTCTCCAATAGATCTGCTATTGTTGCAGCACTTTCACTAGAGTTGTCATCTTTAAGTAGTACTTTAGTATCTTCTACATATAGAGTATCATTCTTCTGAATGGTCAACTCTTTCCATTTCTTTAAGGATCACTTCAACTCCTCTCTTGCTGCTTCAATTTGTTACAGAATGATTTGGGTGTCAAGGTTTTGATTCTCAGTGATCTTTCCCAACTTGTAAACCTCCATCTCCAAGATCTTAACTCTCAAGTTGTTATACTTATTCTAAGAAAACTAGGCTCTAATACCAATTTTTTGAAGTATTATTAGGAAGTAAGATACTGATAGGTAGGGGGGCGAATCAAGATCCATAAAAAAATTCACTTCTTGAAATAAATAGTAAATCAAGTGCATTCACCATTAACCCATCTCATATCTAGATCACCAAGTATATAACCATAAATTGTTATGCTGAAATAGATCTCAATATGCATCGCATCCATAATCATGAAGGTAAATGTAAACACATAACATGCAAGATCTAATTACCTAGAAACCCTCCAAGGTGAAGGTAAAATTGGGAAAGGAATGACACCCACAAATCTTCACTACTATAGTAATAAAGTGTATTTTTTAAGGCTACAATGTTTGATCACTTATTATAATCTACCATGTGTGGGGTCTTCCCTATTAAGATCATACAAGACTTCTTTAGTCTACCTTGATTAAAGGATTGAAACTTACAACTAAGTAAGCACTATGTTATGATATTTGAATAGGTTTATTAAAACCACTATGTTAAGAGATTTACCTTAATATACTGGTTAGAATATTTTAGTACCTAATCCTTCAGTTAGCACTCTATTTATAGGTTACGGATCTTCTCTTTCCAATTTTTGATTTGATCTTCTAATTAGATGTTCTATGTTATTCTATTTCACTACTAGTGTTTATATATATTATCTATTTGCTTCTAACACACAAACATAGCCTTCTTTCACTATCACTTTTTTTCTACTTCCATTCTTCTCATATCCTACTCATTTAAGGTTTGAGTCCCTCTTTAAATAAACAAATGATGAACCTTCTAGATGAAGATCAATGATCTAGATTCATCCCTTTTGTCGTTTAGTCCTTCTATTTTTCTAATTGGTTGATCATCTCACATAGGGATCAATGACCTCTAAAAAATTGTGAAATTATCTTCTTAGTTGTCTCAATAATTCATAAATTACGTGTAGAAATTGGCAAAAAATAGTATACATAAGTGTGCGTGCCATCACAAAAACATATGTCAAAACTCGTTTACTCGGCACTTAAATATCCTGATGCTTGGTCCATAATTATATTAATGTTTTCCCTCAGCATCTAAATGTCTGGCACGTACAATGTCAATTAGACTAAACTATCTCTTCTTTGCTTGGTTTCAACTGACTTCTAACACACTCGGCATACACTATCACTAAGTCAAAAAAGGAATTCTTGGCAACTAAAGACTTTCTTGACTTTTACTTCAATATAAAAAATTCTATCATACATTTCTTGACCCATATTGGATGGCTTGGTCTCAGTGATAACTGGCCAACTATGCCTAGGAAATGACTAAATGTTTAACACTAATAGGCAACATGGCTTAGAGATCAACACAACCCTATCGATTAACAAATTTTTATATTGATTTTATTTTCTTTGTTTTGGATAACATGTTTCTTTTTTTTGACATATTGATTACTCTAGATATGTTGACCCTTGAATATATGTGGATTTGTGTATTTATGTATTTTATTCTTGGCATCCAAATTGCTTCCAAAGGAATTAGAATTTATGGATGATATGGATGTTTTTTAGATGAGTTTGTGTAGATACATATTTGAAAGGTGTTCAAGGGTGTGTTCCTTTCTTACCTAAATTTATGATATGGCAATCAAATAAAGGTACATAAGCATCTAAAATAGTTGGAAAGAATAAAGGCTTAATCCTTGGAGAATATGAACCCAAGATGGGTTTAAAGGATGGGAATGCATGTGTTTGTCCTTAAATGAATGAATATAAATTATTCAATGCATATCAACATTTAAATTTTTATATATGTGTTCATGGTCATCATCATTAGGATCTTTATTTATATTAAAAATTTCACTGCTAATGGATTTGATAGAAGTTATGGTATCCTGAGGGGAAATTATAACTTAAGAAGGACTATTATTATGAGGGGGGAGGAGGAATAATAGGTTATTTATGTAAACATATAGGATTATGACAAGTATATGATTGGATTATTTGATCTTGACATGGAGAAGAATCATTAGATTGACTAAAAGGGGTTCTTTGCATTTTCAATAGGTTCATTAGATTTGATGTAATGGATAGTATGATTCTTGGGAAATGAGATATTTGTAAAAAATTAGATGAAGTTAAATTATTTTAGTATCCTAATGTTGATATATATTAGTAATTTATTATTCATCATTTATATTATCATCTTAACATGGATGCACTTATACAAAAAAGGTAGGAGTCGAGATATTCATGAGTGATTCTCAGAGGGCATCCATGTTTGAGCATGATGATGAAATATTTTGAATATGAATTCCTAGAGTATGTATGATTGGGATCAAAGTGTGTAAAGGAATAAGATCTGGGATTTTTGAAGTGTGGTATGTATTTGCACCAAGATTAACTTGGATCTCTATATTAAAATGTCCTTGAGAGTTAACATAAAAATGGTTACCATTTAGTTTATTTTTAAGGGACATTATGTAAAGTATTCTAAGGAAGCATGAGGATGTGAAGAAATGGTGGGACAAATGAAGGATATATGTGGGTAATTTTTGGACATATGTTCATGAATTTGATCATGCATATGGGTAAGAGCACAAAAGTGTGTCACCTTTTCTAAAGAAAAAGGATCCTAAAATGCAAATTGTTCAACTTTAATGACCTAAAATTGGTATTTGTGTTTAGAATTTGGAGATGATGTAAACTAATGAAATGTGTGAAATTAGATTAATTATATTCCTATAATTTTTTATTTTATTTTAGTAAAAAATTATTAATTTTTACTAATTTTGAAGTCCCTTTACTATTGCGAAAAACATAGGGTGTAGTCCCTGTCAAACAAGTATATGAAAATCATCTTTTTTTCTATGATTAGAAAGTATGTCATATATGACATGTATACGTAGGGAAAAAATATATATATTAGTTTTTGATGTATATTTTCTTTTTTATAAGTACTCAAGGTTGAACAACTATTTTTGCCCTCCCATCAACTCCCCTATCAAATCTACCCCTTTTTGAAAAAAAAATTACATATTTTTGAAGAGGGCTCTCTCCTCTAGGGCTATGTATAAATTTTAATTTTTTTATATGATTTGATATTTATTTATTCCTTTACTAAGGGAGCATCTTCTCAAATGTTAAAATACCTACTTCTATTATTTTGAAATTATAACATATTATAACTAATCAAAACGTTATGAAATTTATATAATGATGATATTGACTCTAATCTATAAAAGGGTATTTTTAATTTTTGAAAAAAGTTGATTTTTGGTAGATAAATGAGATTTGACCAAAATAAATTTAGAGGTCCTAAAAGGTGACACAAATTTGTGCTTTTACCCATATAAGTAGTTTTTTTATTAGGATCTTCAGCTTTGATTTTACTATCATAAATAAGATTTTGAATCTTATGTTTCAATTCCATATGATTTGAATTTTTCAATGTGTCTATGATACACACAGTAGTTACTTAACCATGGATATCGATGTTTTGTTTCTTTAGGTGATAATAATATTGTTCTCAAGAAGTTCCAAAAAAGATGACACAAGAGATTTCCCCAAAGATGGGAATTCTATATTCATGTTATATTTCAATTGGAATTTGTTCATAGAAGCATCATATTCTTTTAGGAAGGAATCTATATCATATTTCTTTGAGTTTGGATTTTGATCTTCCAATATTTGTTGTTCCACTTCATAGGGTCATTCAAGAATCTTTTCAAGTTATGTATTCTTTATATCTTGAAATTATTTCTCATAATATATCATTGGTTTAAATTTTTGGAATTATTAAATTTATCTATTGAGATCATGGATTTGTTGAGCCAAGGAGGCCATGTTCATGTATGATATTTTAAATCATTGAACTAGGAAAAGTTATAAGATAATGCAAGTATGAGACTAATGGTTGGGGTAAAAGGCTAATGCTAGGATGAAGTTAGGTTCAACAAAAATGACAAAGATCTATGGTTTTGGAAGAATTTGGGTGACTTGAATAGACTTTGAAGAGGTTTTGATTTGTATTTGGAATGTTTTATATGAGACAAGATAGAATAAGATGAAATTAAATAAGTATGCAAGTTTATCTAACCAAACTAAATGATATGGATGTGCAAGGAAAAAATAGTGGAATCTACAAGATTCAGGATAGAAGAATGATGTCAATAAAACTAAGATGACCTATGTTTCATATTTTTATTTTGAATGAGCATAGTTATAATGATAAAATATGCAAGACAAGTATTTGGTAACAATTTTATTTATTTTGACAAAGTTTCAAGTGTGGTGTTGATTGTTTGAATATTTTTATGTTGTACCCACACACAAATTAAACTAAATAGAACTATTTTTTATAATAAAAAATATGCTCAATTACAAATACGAGGTTGGCTAAGAATACTTTTTAATTCTCATTGTGGATAAAATTGAGCCACACGTATTTATAGTAAATATCTTATAATTTGGGTGGTATGAGCTCCCCATTAGAGTGCACTCTCTTTTCAAAAATACCAAACTTTAAATTTCTTGGGTCATCGCCTCCCAAGGAACTAGTATGCCTAATAAGAACTATGACAACATGGGATGGCTTCAAAGGCTTGGGTAACCTACTACACTAACAAATAGAAGGATTTTTTCTAGTACAAGAATTAGATTTTTGGTGAGTGCATCCATTCAGGTGGTCGTATCCAAAGTGATTCACCCAATTAAGAGCTCTTCCAAATATTTCAAAATAAGGGGTCTTATGTCTCATAATGAGGGATATTAATGTATCTTATGAATACTAAGAGGTATTTTTGTTAGCATGATGAACTCACGCTTATTTATTGTGACATTAATCACAACCACTTTTCTTGTGTAAAGGTGAGGAAGATTTTGGTCTTTATATTTCTATCTCTTCATTCTTACCATCTCACCTAGCCTTAACAAGTTTTCAAGAGATAGACCAACTGAAAGATAGATCTAATTTATCTTACACCCAAGATCCACTAAGGTGAGGGAAGAGGATTAAAAAAATTCTATCTAGGATACACATAATATTCCTAATGCACCTAACACATCAAACACTTAGGTTCTTTTTACTGGACCAAATTAAGTATGATCTATGCTAAAATCATACAATTAGTCTTAAAGCCCAAGTTCTTTGACAAGAATTCTACATCAAATAGTATGAGTAGTTTTAAGATATGATATTCAAAAAATGATTGAGGACTTGCACAAAATATCATCAATATTTTTTAATTTTTAATCTTTGACAAATGTGTTGTACTTGAACACAAGTACAATTATATCTCTACAAAGAGAAAAAGAAAAATACACTAAAAATTAATCTAATTAGCAAAAATTAAGATCTAAACTATTTAACAAAATTTAAAATTTAGATAAAATTAATAAAAATTAAAATATAAACAAATCTACAAAAAATAAAATCCAAACTAACTTAAATTAACAAATCAAAAAAACTAATCACAACAAAAAAACTAATTAAAAACTAGAACATAATTCAAAAATAAAAATAATAAAAAATAAAGGCTAAACTTAACCTTTAAGAGAAACACAAATTAGTACTCTAACTTATCAATAAAGATTTATAAAACTAAAAGTAAGCTATATGTAACAAAACAAGAATTTACTAGGTAGGAATAGAAAAGAAAGATTTACTTCCTCAAATTCTTAGATCTCTAAGAATCCATAAGAATTTGAAATGATGACCCCTCTCATGTGTAAATGGTTCTAGAATTGGATGTGTGTAAATGGTTCTAGAATTGGATGTAAGGATGCTTGTTCTTGTGTCTTCTCATTTGTGAACTATGGTATTGATGGGCCTCTAGCTTTTACCATTGTCAAACATGCTATTGGTGGGGAGTTGGTGAAGAAATCCTTCTTGGAAATAATCACTAGCATCATTTTTAGGATACATGAAGGTGATAAGTTAGAAACTACAACTCTCCTCAAAAAAAAAAAATCTATAGACAAATATGGTGAAGGAAGAGATAAGATCTCTATAGACAAATATGGTGAAGAGATAAGATCCCCCTACATAATTTATTGGTTGTCAAATCTAATTTTATTATGTTTTCAATCATTTAGAATGAAAAATATTAATAATATTTACAATTGTTCTGGTGGATTATGGTGTTTTTAGGTTTCCTCACATAAGTTATGTCGAATATATGGTTTTTAAAAAGTAGGATTTTACTATAATTTTTGTAGAATGATTTAAGGATGTTTATTTATGTATTTATTTTTTCAAACCTCCTCTTGGACAAAAGGAGGTGGTAAGTATATAGTTTTGGGGCTTTAGGATCCTATTTAGGTCAATATATACTAATGAAAATTAATTTTTGGTTTTGTCAAGTCTTAGATGGGTTATTGTTAAGAATGTCTCCCCCTTTCTATGTTATTTTCATCTTAAGAATATGGAGACTTTAGGTAGAGTTGTTAAAATACAAGATTCTATAACCCTATTGTCACACTTGGATGTGAGACTCATATTGGCCATCAATCCTAGTATTGATATCCTAGATTTGTTGAAAAATAAAAGGGAATTGAAACTTTAGTTTTCATATTAAAATTCTAGGATTTTTGAATTTTTTGTTTCTTTTCAACAAAGAAGGGCATTGGAGGGGGAAAAATTGATGTTTAAAGGTAGAAATTTTCCTTCTAAATCACATGAACTAAATATAGGCTTGAGGATCCAAGAAATTTAACCTATTTTATTTTTACTTCTTTAAAACCAAATTCTAGTACTAAGAATCCTACACATCAACCTACTTGGTCAAACCCTACCATGTTGGATAATACTCATAGCTATTATTTGGTTGAATTTTTTTATAAGTTGAAGGAGGAATTAAGGAATCCTTCTCCTCAAAATGCATTTCCTACCTCTATGGGGCACAAGAAACTTAACCCTTTGGCCACTCAAATATTTTATCTAAACATAGAACCCTAAATACTCAATAGATAGTCATTGGTGAACATAGAAAAGTGTGTGACCTTAAAGAGAAACATGACTCCCTTTCCCTATTTTTAGTTGGAGAGGATCATACACCATTTATGAATCCTAAACCTTCATCATTGGTACATTACCATATGCCTCTCTTCCTTAGGGGATGCTTGGTAGGAAAAACTCCAATAACACTAATAGTGTTTAGGTGGGAGTTTTTTATAGGATTTTTTTGGAGATGAGATGTGGGCCATTGATGATGTCTATGATTTTGATTGTTTTGAGTCTAATTACTCTCTTATTATTATCCTAGTAGTTGTTGCCCTCACTTAACTCTTATCTAACTACTTCCATTAAGTTTAGGATCTCACTATTTAGTGACATACCCCCTAAAGAAGATGGGTAGTTTTATTGTATAATTGGTAACTCCCAAATTATGACTAAGAAACTAAATTGGGCACCTTGGAGGCCCTCAAATATATCAAAATTATGAAAAAGGGTAAAGTGATAGGGATATCTTTACAATGAGTCACCTATAATCCTTCACTAGACCCTACACTGCGTCTTCTATGATTCTTGACCTAAGCCTCACCTCAAGGAGATCTCACTTAATCTCCTACTTCTTCCTAAGATCTCTCTATGAAGTGTAAAACCTCATATTTTCACTTGAACTCAACCCTGTAACTTCACTCTACTCATCCCTCTAAACCTTCCCAAATAATGGTAGGACGGATTGGCCTTGAAACATGTTCTTCCAACCATTCTTTACTCCATTTCAATTATTCTTAATGTCTTCTTCCTACTGATTTCAATACAATTAGGTTTTAGGCCTAGTAGCTCTTTTAAGGCCTAGTTAAATCTCTAAACCCACCTTTCTAAAATTATCTTAAATTCTCTCCAAATGGCACAATAATAAATTTTGGATTAAGATACCCTTTTTGGATAGCTTCAATATTTTTAGGGTTTGGAATTCCCAAGTGATTTTTATACCTTTGTTCACAATTAGGGATATTCAGTTAAGGGTTTGGATTGGTTCTTATTTCTTGGCTCAAAATTGTGTCAAATGGATTCACCAATCATTTTCAAGGCTTCTCAATAATCATATAGACTCAGAAAACACTTTAAGACCCTTTGATCACATTCCTTAATCTATCCATTCATTCTTCCTTCAATTGTTGTTATACTTGCTCCTAGTCGAGTACCTATAGTCTCACCTATGGCAAGCCACCAAAAATAAAATCAACTCATTTCACCTCCAACATGATAATTTACATTATAAAAAGAATGTATTTCCATATCCCAAATGGTTTTGATGATCCCACATTGGAGTTTCAAGAAAATGCCATTATTCAATCATAAACCTTGACTAGTCCAAAAAACTAGCAACATTTGTTTGATTTATATTTTACTAAACACAGTTTCTAATATAACTCTACCAGCACACATAGATAAACTAAATGTAATTTTCTAACTATTTACAATGACAAAATAATTTATTTAATCCTTTAAGTGATAGATGTTTGAGTTTCAAGCTTGACTATGGAAAAATTGTAGAATAAAACCAATTGCTTGCTATTGATTTTGTCAGAAACACAAACTAGCCTTTATCTCAAGAATTGGATGGTCTTAAATACCTTATTATTTTTTTCTTAAACTACCAAATTTATCCAATAGCTGATTTTGAGTGTTATGCCAAATCTTTCCAAAACCTTGTCAATGACAACTCGACAACTTTTACACTATTGGCCTTCTATCATACACAAACACCACAAATGAGTGCAGTTTGATGCCTTAATTTATTGTAAACATATTCAACTTCATTATTTCTCTTGGAAATAATTTTGGACTCAAATCACATATTAGGACCTATTTAGCAACTTTGGCAATATGATGGAAAAACTATGCAACTTGTGGAAACTCTTACCCAAACATATTTCTCACCATTCAAATAATATAAGACACACTTGAGACTCTCTTGGAATCATTATTCACTTTATTATTGTTCTAGAGTAATGTACAAGCCAAAAATTTACTAAGGAACTATCCCATTCCTAGGTGCTCCTACACCATTCTCCCCCATTACAAAGAAGCTATGTCACACTTGGTGATAGGAGTTTAGTATTGATTCCGAAATTCTTAAACTCTTTCTCTGTAACCCAAGTGGCCTCTAATTTAGGTATTTTTCTCCACTTAATAAGGTATTCCATATATATTCCATGTCTATTATTTTTCTTGACCCTTGTGTCCAAAACCTTCTCGCCTTGTATTTTTTCCTTTGATTGTAATGACACATTAATGATATAATTTCCAACCTCAGTAACCTTATCTTCATTGTTAGAAACACGACCTCTCTTTTTTTCAAGTCTTACACATTGCATACTAGTGAAATAGCTAGATCTGTAGAAAGGTCTACTTTGTATGCATTTTGACCATATTTGGATAAGATTGGATAGGGTCTTATCTTCTCATCTGCAACTTAGTAAGAAAACCCTTCTGAAGTCTTTCCTTGTTGAGGCAGACCATGACCAAGTCGCCAACCTCAAATTGCATATATCTTCTTATGTCATCAACTTTAGCCTTTAGTTTTTGAGTGAATTCTATCAGTGACATCTTAACCTATTCATGTACTTTCATAGAGTGTGTTAAGTCCTCAGCATGTCCACTCCTTCCTTCTAGGCTTCCCAACTCTCTAACTTCACATACCTCTCTTGGATGAACACCATACACAATTTCAAAATTAATCTTTCCACTAGTCCTATTAACACTATCATTATAAGAAAACTCAACTTGGGGTAATACTTGATCCCATAATTGACCATATTCTTTTGTCAAACACCTTAAGGGATTACTTGAGACCTTATTAATGACCTCTTTTTTGCCACCAATCTATAGGTGATAGGCTGAACCAAGTGATGGGTTAGTTCTAAGCCTCTTCCACAGTATTTTCTAGAAATGACCCATGAATTTAACATATTTTTCTTATACAATTCTCAATGGAAATCCATGGATTCTTACCATATTTTTGAAGAATAGATGAGCTATATAGATAGCATCATGAGTAGTCTATCATTGGATGAAATGATTCATCTTTCCAAACCTATCAACAACCACAAATACACTATCTAAACTTATGTTAGTCCTTGGAAAACCAACATTAAAATCCATGCTAATACATTCCCATGGTATATTGGGAATAAGAAGTGGTTGGTAAAGACCAGCATTTGTAGAAGTACCATTTGCCTTTTGAAAAATTATGCATTCTTCAACATACTACCTTATATATTTCTATACCTTTGGCCAAAAATAGAACTTTTGTACCAACTCAAGTGTCTTATTGAGGCCAAATTTACCACTTAGGCTACCGTTTTATTTTTCTTGTATGACATTATCTCTCACATACCCCCTAGGAAAACATAATTGTCCATCCTTAAACAATAATCCATTTTGCAATGTATAGTATCTAAACTGACTATGGAAATAATTTTTGAACTCAATGCATATCTTGTATGCCTCTAAGAAGTCTTCATCATCCTTGCAAAGATCCTTGAATCTCTCCACTCCAATGCTTTATAGTTGTACTTCTTGAATAGTGAGCAACCTCCTTCTTAATACATCATTAACTTTCCTGCTTTGGCCCTTCTTTTGTAAATGTGTAAGCTTGTATCTATTCCATCCACTTTATATGCCTATGGCTCAATTTATTTTGGGTATTTATGTAGATCAAATCTTGATTGCCATTAAAGACAACAAATTCTTTAGGTAAAAAATAGTTTTATCATTTCCTTAGGGCTTGAACCAAAGCATATAGCTATAGGACATACGATGAGTATATCTTATTGGCCTCATTTAGCTTTTAACTATAGAAATATTTTGGCCTTCCTTCTTGACTAATAATTTCACTAACTACTACAATACTTACATCACACTCTATTATAAACAAATTTTCAAAACTAGTTAAGACAAGAATAGGTTGTGTGGCTACCTTCTTTTTCAATAACTCAAACCCTCTATCAGCCTCTTTTTTCCATTTGAACTTAACTTTAACTCCACCCTTTATGGTATCTAATATGGGAGCAAAAATCTCACTAAACTCTCTGATAAACTTTCTATAGAATTGGGCTAAGCCATGGAAACTTCTTACCTCTATCCATGCTTTTGGAGTTTTCCAGTTAAGTATAGCTTCAACATTCCTTGGGTCCACTTAAGGTTACTTTCTAACAATACAAAGCCAAGGTATACCAACTCTTTCTATAGGAAGTCACACTTATCCAAGTTGATTGTCAACTTATCATCATGAAATCTCTACAACATAATTTGCAAATTTTCAAAATGTTCTTCTTTAGTTTTTCTACATAATCAATATATCATCAAGATAAACAAAAAAAAAACTAACAATGTAGTCCTTAAGTACCTAATTCATTAACCTCATTAATGTACTAGGGAAATTTGTAATCCCAAATGGCATGACAAGTCATTCATCCAAACCTTCTATAGTTTTGAAGGTAGTCTTCCACTCATCACCCTCCTTTACTTTGATTTGGTGATAACCACTTTTTATGTCTATATTTTTGAAATATCTAGCCCCAATAAAAAAATCTAACAAATAATCTATTCTAGGAATAGGAAACCTATATCTTATAGTGATCCCATTAATGGCCTTAAAATCAATACACATCATTAACTTACCTCCATTTTTGAAAACTCTATATGGTCTGAACCAAGAACCTAGAACATATTATGCAAGGTTGGACAGTTATTTGGAAAAGCTTGGATTTGCTAGACATTAACTTATATTTGAAAGAAGTTGAAAATGGTTTGTTGATTATTGTAATATTTTTTGATGACATCATTTTTGGAGGTAATGATGAAGAGAGTGATAATTTGGCTGAAGAGATGAAGAATGAGTTTGAAATGAGCATGATAGGAGAAATGAATTTTTTCCTAGGATTGCAAATTATACAAAACAATGATTGTATTTTTATTTCACAAGCTAAGTACTTGAATGGATTATTGAAAAGGTTTAGTTTAGAAAGTTGTAAACATGTTCGTACACCTATGATAACTAGTCACAAGTTATCCAATAAAGATGAGACACTTGCAGTAGAGAAGAAGAAGTACATATCCATGATTGGAGGTTTCTAGTATCTGACTCACACTAGACCAGATATAAAAAATGCAGTTGGGATTGTAGCTAGATTTCAAGTTGATCCTAAAGAGTATCATTTTGCAGTAGTAAAGAGAATATTCAGATATTTGAAAGGGACATCTGACTATGCCATTTGGTATGATAGATTGAGTAATTTCACTCTATGTGCATATATTGATGCAGATTGGGAAGGCATTATATGATAGAAAGAGCACTAGTGGTGGAGAACTCTTTCTTGGAGGAAGATTGGTTTCTTGGTTAATCAAGAAGCAAGATTGTATTTCACAGAGTACAATTGAGGCAGAATATGTTGCAACACCAAATAACTATAATCAAGTTATGTGGATGAAGCAGATGTTGAAGGATATCAAAATTAATTTTGAAGAACCCGTTATCATTTACTATGATAACAAAAGTATAGTGAGTATGTCTAGGAATCATGTATTGCATTCTAAGACTAATCAAATATCTATTAAGTATCATGTGCTGAGAGAGAATAAACAAAAAAGGAGATCAGATTTTAGATATCTTTACGAAGTTTTTTCCTAAAGATACATTAGAGTACTTGAGAGGTATGCTTGGGGTTATGCCCTTGCCTACTTCTGAGTAGGTGATTCAGAGAGTGCATCAGTCCAATGGTACAAAGAACTATTGTTTTCTTGGACTGCATACTAATGCTTCCTATATGGGGGAGCATTTGTGACGATCTAAGTCACTAAGGACTCTTGGTATGTGCTATTGAATAATATCTTTGGATGCTCAAGCTGGTTGAAGACTTCGTGCAGCATATTAGCAATTGGTATTTAATAATTGGTATGTTGTAGCATTGAGATTAAGAAATTTGACATTGATGTCAATGGGGGAGAGTATGCATGGGAAAACGTCTCCTAAGGCATGGGGGATATTATTCATGAGAATGACTCCTAAGCAATAGGGGAGAGACATCTCTTTAGAGAGATTTAGAAAGATTCATGAAAGGAAGCAAGAATATGCACCTGATGTTGTTTAGTGTGAATTAACAATTGATTTCTAAGTAGAAGCAGTATGTACCTATTCTGTTGAGATTTATTTAGCATGTGAACATCTTATGTCATTCCTAAAGTCTAGAATATTTCAAAACTTGCTTGATGGAGAGGATTTGAGAAGATGACAACAACAGCAATAGCAGAGTATTACTTGGTATTCTTGGAACTTAGATATTTTCATCTATGTTGCCATCAATGCCAAAGGGGGAGATTTTTAGCATGAATGTTGATGATACTGCTTTGAGGTAGTATCCCAAGAATTGGAGAGTATTGATATGTGGCATTCATGACTGTGTTTGTCATTGATGTCAACATAGCATGGTTTCTATAAAGACTGGCTAAGTAGCAGAAAAAGATCTTGATGGTATGTACAATGGTTTTGATTATCTAGTGATGCATAGTTATGGACATGTTTAGTATTGTGTCTTGATGATGTGGTCGAGTGTGTAGAGTCTAAGTTGAAGACAAACTGAAGTTGTACCTAATATATAGAGAGCAATTCAAAGAAAGAGTATTGGGAAAGTAGTTCCTAATGATTGTTAGCTATCTTACATCTGAGATGCAGTAAGAAGAAACAGAGTTAGGAAGTGATAGAAGACAGATAGTTGATGATGACAACAAGTGTGCAAGCCTTGGTATTACACATGTGAATTTTTTCATAGAATGTGAGTCGACAGTGCTATTGTAATTGTAATTAATTAATTATCTTATTATAATTAATTGGGAAAGCCTCAAGGTTGACTGAAGGAATTATTATGAAGATATGGTATAAAGGAAAGATGTTTTCCTTGTTTTTTATATGATACATGAGGGAAGTGACCATTTTATGAAGTTTGAAGTACAAAAAGAAGTAGAATGTTTATTGAATGCATGTAAGTGAACCAAGGGATTATTGAATGTGAGATTTTTTATTTGGTTACAAGATTAGAAGGAGTAGAAGTCTAGTTGACAGGACAGAGAAAGAGGAAGGAAAAGTATAGTACAATTCTATTATTCTGCAAGGAATAATACAGAGATCATTTGGATAGTGGATTCATTGGTCTTTCCCTTGAAGTTGTTTGGATAGTGGGTCCATATTTCTTCAATAAATCCTAATAGGGTTGGCACAACTCCTAACAGGGTTGGAATCTCTTAACAAGGATTCAAAATCTTCTAATAGGGACTCATATGTATTGAATGTATTCATAGGCTTCTAATAGGGTTCATCCTTTAACAAGGAAAATTTATATTAGTACATCATCTTGTGGGTACCATCCCCACCAAGGTTTTCCCTCTGATCAAGGGTTTTCCTAGTTAACATATATGATGTTATTGTGTATCTTGTTGTGGCTTCAATTTATGTTACTCATATGGTTAAGTTTGTTTAAGGCTGATAATTGTGATAATAATCGAATAACTGATTCACCACCCCCCCCCCCCCCCCCCCCCCCCACCACCACCTCTCAATTATATCAATGGACTATATATTCTAACAATTGGTATTAGAGCATCAAGTCCTTGAAGGATAAGCTTAACAGCTTTGGGAGATCAATGGAAAATCTTTTCAGAAAGGATAGTCCTAGATTTGATGGGGCCAACTATGACAATTTGAAGGAGAAGATAAAGACCCATTTGTTGTGCATGGATCTAGGATATTGGATCTTGACAAAGAGTAAGAAGACAATCATTGAAGAAGAAAAGCTAGAAGGATGCAGTGAAGATGAAAGAGATCTATTCATGTGTTACATGACAGAAAGAGAAGCTCTACTAACAGCTCTTCTAGAAAATGAATACAATCAAGTAAATTCACTTGAAACATCTAATGAAATTTGGAAAGCATTAGAATCTACTTTTTAAGGTGATAAACATGCAAGGAGAATGAGATTACAAAATTGGATATGTGCATTTAAAGATGCTAAAATGATGGAAGATGAATCTATAATTAACTATAACCCTAAAGCAGCAAAAATATTTGTATAAAAAGCTTAGGATTAGGGATTTTTACATAAGGTGTGATGCAAAAATTGCTTCTTGTGGTGGTATTGAGTTGTAAGAGATTACAAATTGTAATCAAGTTGTAATCATTGGATCGTAATAATATTGGACTTGCTATTTGGTGGACGTAGCCCAGGGTTTGGGTGAACCACATTAAATCTTGGTGTCTTGTGTTCTCTTTTGTACGATTTATTTGTTTCTAATATTGTTTATATTTGTATGTAATTATTATTTTTGTTTATAGTTAATCCTAACAAGTGTTATCAAAGAGAGGTTGTTTTTTTAGTTATCCTCTATAGGAAAGTCTCACGGTTGAGTGGGAGTCTCACAGTTGAGTGGGAGCAATGGCAGATGAGGGTAAGTTGAAGGTTGACAAGTTTAATGGGTAGAACTTTCATATGTAAAAAATGCAAATGGAGGACTATCTTTATCAAAAGGATTTATTGAAGTTGCTGGAAGGAAAAACAAAGAAACAAGGAACTATGATAGATGAGGACTGGGAGATTTTAGACAGAAAAGCACTTTGAAGCATTCAATTATGCTTGGCACCATCAATGACATTTAACATTACAAAAGCAAAGACAATGGAAGAGTTAATGAAAACCCTAGCAAAATTGTATGAAAAGCCCTCCACTTCAAATAAGAAATTTCTCATGAAGTGTTTATTTAATATGAAATTGGTCAAAGGTGGATCTCTTGTGGATCATTTAAATGAGTTTAATACTGTTACTAGTCAGTTATCTTTTGTGGGTATTAATTTTAATAAAAAAATTAGGGCTCTTTTGATTTTGTGTTCTTTGCTTGAAAGCTAGAATGGCTTGGTAATGGCTATTAGTAATTCCATTTCTAGATCTAATACTCTAAAATACGATGATGTGATTGGTGTTATTTTTTGTGAGGAAAATCGCAAAAAAATGTCAGGTGGATCTACATCAGGAAGTGCTTTGAACGCACAAAGCAAAGACAGGATGACTGAGAGAGGAAATAATTTCAGAAATTGTGGGAATCAAGAGGAAAGTCAAAGGGGAAGAGGTCTCAATCCAAAGAACTGAGAGATTGTTGGTACTGTGGGAAACCAGGGCATAAGAAGAAAGATTTCTGGACTCGAAAAAATAATGAAGGAGATAAACTAGAAGGGAACAAGGAGGCAAATGTGATAAATAACAAATCCAAAGAGGATGCTTTACTTCTATCTTTAGAGAGTGTTGATGATTCATGGGTTTTAGATTCTAGTGATTCATTTCATGCTACAACTCATAGAAGTTATTTCATTGATTATATCCAAGGGGATTTTGGGCTTGTTTATTTGGGGGAAAATGAACCCTGTCAGATTGTTGGAAAGGGAAAAGTTAAGATTAAGTTGTAGAATGGGAATCATTGGCTACTACATGAGACAAGACATGTTCCAAGGCTGAGTAAGAATTTAATTTCAGCTGGGCAACTCAATGATGAGGGTTTTGTAGTTACTTTTAATGATAAAAATTAAAAGGTTTCAAAAGGTTCCCTTGTAGTAGCAAAAGGTGTGAAAGTAGGCACCTTATATCTTTGTACATGTCATATTGTTCCTTCTACTTTGATTGTTTTAGAGAAAAATGAATGTTTAGGAGCAATTGTTGCTGTTGAGCAAGGAGAACGAACAATTATTGTAGATTCAAATTTAGCGTTATAGGACAACACACTTGAGCACATGAATGAGAAAGGTATGAAATTACTTCATTCAAAAAAAGTTTTACCAGGTCTGAAATGTGTCAATATGGATTTCTATTAAAGTTGTGTGTATGGAAAAAAAAAAAAAAAGAGTTTTGTGAAGATTGGGAAGGAAAAGAAAAATGAAAAATTAGAGCTTGTGTGTGCAGATGTATGGGGACCAACTCAGGTATCTTCCCTTGGTGGCTCTCATTATTATGTTACATTTATTGATGATACAATTTAAAAAGTATGGATTTATTTCCTTAGACGAAAATCTGATGCATTTCAACCTTTTAAGAAATGGAAATGCTTAGTTGAAAATGAGACTGGTAAGAAATTAAAATGTCTCAAATCTGATAATGGTGGTCAGTATTGCAGTCATGACTTTGAAGATTATTTCTATACTAATGGTATTTGTAGACAGAAAATTGTTCCAAGGTCTCCACAAGAAAATGGTGTGGTTGGACGCATGAACAGGACAATAATGGAGTGTGCAAGGAGCATGAAGTTACATGTTGGGTTGCCCTTAAACATGTAGGAGGAGGTTGTCAATACTATTGTATATTTGATTAATAGAGGTCCCTTTACTCCTTTGGACTGTGGTATTCCAAAGGAAGCATGGAATGGTAAGAAGGTGAGTTATTCTTTTCTCAAAACCTTCGGTTGTGAAGCATTTTCTCATATAGATTCTGAAAATAGAACCAAGCTAGAAGCTAAGTTAAAGAAATGTGTATTTGTTGGATATAGCATTGATGAATTTGATTATAGGCTTTGGGATTTTGAAAATCGTAAAATTGCAAGAAGCAATGATGTCATATTCAATGAGAAAGTGTTGTACAAAGATATATTGTAGCAACATGAGAAAAATGGAGATGATTATGTAGTTTTGGATGATGCTCCAAAAGATGGTGTTCTAGCTATTCCTCATGATTCTGCAACAATCACAACCACAAATACCACACACCCTAGTGAATGTTAGATGGTCAACAAGGCTAACTAGACCTCTAGAAAGATTTTCTCCTTCATTGTACTCTATTTTACTAACAGATGCTAGTGAATCTGAATGTTATGATGAAGCTATGAAAGTGGATACTAAGATTCAATGAGAGTCTGCAATGCCAGATGAAATGGACTCCTTGTTGAAAAATAAGTCTTGGGATTTATGCAAGTTGCCTATAGGTAAACAGACTTTATAGAATAAATGGGTTTACAGGTTGAAAGAAGAGGATGGAGGTAAAACAATATTTAAAGTCGTGTTAGTTGTAAAAGAATTTTCACAGAAAAAGGGCATTAATTTTGATGAGATATTCTCTCTTGTTAAAATGATTTCTATTGATATTGTTTTAAGTATTATGGCTACTGAAGATTTGCATTTGGAGCAGCTTGATGTTAAAATGGCCTTCCTTCATGGTGATTTGGATGAAGAGATATTTATTGCACAGCCACAGGGATTTGAGGTCAAAGGTAAGGAAAATTTAGTGTGCGGATTGAAAAAAAGTTTATATGGCTTGAAGCAAGCACCTCGGCAATGGTATCTAAAATTTGACAGTTTTATGCATGGGCATGGATGTAGTCAATGTCATTCAGATCATTGTGTTTACTTTAAGAGGTTGGATGGTGATAGCTATATTATTTTATGTTTATATGTTTATGATATGCTTTTAGTTGAGTCTAACATGGATCACATTAAGAGGTTAAAAGATCAGTTAGCACTCCTTTTCTATGAAGGATTTGGGGGCAGCAAAACAAATCCTTGGTATGAAGATTTGCAGAGATAGGAAGAATGCGAAATTGACATCATCTCAGGCTGATTATATTGCAAAGATGTTGCAACATTTCTCTATGGAGAATGCTAAAGTTGTCAACACACCTTTACCTGGTCATTTGAAGTTGACTAAGGAGATGTGTCCAAAGACACAAGGAGAGGAGGATAAGATGTCCAAGATACCTTATGCTTCAATTGTAGGAAGCTTGATGTATGTTATGGTATGTATGAGGCTAGATATTGCACATGCAGTGGGAGTCGTTAGCAAGTATATGAGTCATCTAGGGCTTGAGCATTGGAATGCAGTTAAATAGATTCTTAGATATTTGAGAAGAACATCCTATAAGTGTCTACATTTTGGGGGCTCCACTACCGATTTACAAGGATATGTTGACTCAGATTTGGTAGGGGATATTGATACCAAGAGGAGTACTACAGGTTATGTATTTACTGTTGGTGGGGTAGTAGAGAGCTGGGTTTCTAGGTTATAGAAGATGAACACTTTATCCACTACAAAGGTAGAGTATGTTGCTACTACAGAGGTAGCCAAGGAGATGATATGGCTACAGTTCTTCTTGGAAGAATTGGGACACCCTCAGAAGGATAATTATTTGTTTAAAGACAATCATAGTGTCATTCATCTTATGAAGAAATTTGCTCTGCATTCAAAGACAAAACACATTCAGTTGTCATACCATTTCATTCAGTCAGTTTGGATGATGGATAGTTAAAGATGGACAAGATACATATAGATGACAATCAAGCAGATATGTTTACAAAGGTAGTGACAAGGGAGAAGTTGAACTCCTCTTTAGCTTTGGTTGGTCTTCTAGATTGAATAGAATAAAAGAACAGCTAAGTCCAGGATGGTTTGATCCAGTGAGAGCATCATGTGGTAGCAGTATTGCTACAAGATCAGTCTCCAAGTGGGAGATTGTTGTCCAGTGTGGAACCTATCTAGTCCCCAAGTGAGAAATTGCTAGTTTGGGCCCTATTTTATCAGTAATTTTGGGCCTACATATTGTAATTAACTATAACCCTAAAGCGTAAAAAATACTTGTATAAAAGGGCTTAGGGTTAGGAATTTTTCCATAAGGTGTGAGCGAAAAAAAATTCTTGTGATGGTATTGAGTTGTAAGGGATTACGAATTGTAATCAAGTTGTAATCACTAAATCGTAATAATAGTGGACTTGTTTGGGGGACGTATTGGGTGAACCACATTAAATCTTGGTGTCTTGTGTTCTCTTCTATGCAATTTATTTGTTTCTAATATTGTTTATATTTACATGCAATTGTTATTTATGTCTATAGTTAATCCTAACAAAAAAACTAGCCTCCAGAAGCATCCATCATTATGCATTATTCAACAAAAAACTATTGCAATACAACCATGGAAGCCTTCAAATCCATAACCACAATCAAGCAATCTATGTGAACAAGCATGAATCCACACATCTCATGCCATGCTTCCAACCTTCACAAATGCACCCTTGGCTAACCTATCAAGACTTTTCTTGCTTGACTTTCTTTTTTTCCTTTTTGTCTTGTCTCTACAACTATCCTTGTGGCTTCTTATATAGTAGCAAATCCCACAAAACCACCAAGTAGTATTAGATAAACCATGTCCTACTAACCCATTGACCTCACATTTAATATTGGGCATTTAGTTCTTTTCTCCAATATTAAATAATTACATCAAATATTACCACAAAGTTACAATACAACTCATCAAGTATATCCCATGAGAATCTTTACATGTTGCATGTCCATCTAGGTGCTCCTAGGTGCAACATTACATAATTAAATTAAATAATAAAATATAACAATATTATGCAATGTGTGCAACACCCATTATCTCAACAATCTCCCACTTGTTGTATACATTGCATAGGGTCAATACGTAGCCACATAAATGAACAAGGAAACAATCGCTCCTAGCACATCCACCATCGTGGATCAAAATACACCATGTTCTCTATCTTAGTACCCACAAAAAAATCAAAGTACCCAGCCTCTTGAACATGAATGATCCAACCTCCTATTATGCCACTGTTATTGGACATGCATAGAAGTCATCCAAAGAAAAAACCACCCAACCTGTCACATAAGAAGATGATAAAATCTTGTACCAACTGAAATTTCAAGCACAAAATCTTGATCCAAAGGTAATCACATGTATCTGTAGTTGTCAAAATATCCATAACTAAAATAGCACCCATAGCAAGTGTCAAACCCATCCAACAATCCATACCTCCAAAGGTATACCAAGTGAATCTCACATCATCGACATATCCAATCTGTTACCTGTAGTCAAAAGCCTCAAGATAATTATATGTCACATAAATAACAAGAAGCTCACACTGCAAAAGATAATGTCAAATTTGTAATGAATCCACTCACAACATTTCAAAGAAGTGAATTCATGTAGTATGAAGGACATCCACAATGCATGAACCAATAACCTGCAAGAACAAGTCTCCAACAATCTCCCAAGTTCTCCACAACAACAAAAGAAAGAGATAAAGGAACAACCATGTCATCTCTCACATGACATATATGAACACAAACTAGTGATCACAATCTTTAACCAATCTTAAATCCAATGTAAGTGAAAACTAAACATCTAGGAAGATAACCGAGACTAGAGAGAAACCATGCAAATAATAACCTACATCATGTCCTTCTACACACACCTTTAGATGTAAACTATGCAAGTATGATCTCCTCCATAAAATCCCAACCAAGAAGCCACAACAACACCCAAACCATACCATGTAACTAATCATGGATGTAAGCCTCTCACAAGAAGATCAAACTCATTAACTATTTCTAATCCAAGGAATAACCATTCCTAATCCAAGGAAAGTGCCCAATTTAAAACCATCTCCCAAACTCAACCATCATAAAAACATATGTACAAGGAGATAACCAATGCTAAACCATCTCTCAAATGAACCCTCAGAACTAAATCAAGTACAATAGCTCAAGATCCATATCATGAAAGACAAGTATAAACACAATGCACCTAAGAAAAATAATGGGCTATACCTCTCAAGTAACAAACCGTCGAGTAGACTAAGAGTGGGGAATGAGAATGGTCATCAAGATATCCAAGTCACCAACCAAGACTCATCTAAGTACAATCTCCTCTCAAGTCCATATTAGGTGAATACAACCTAGACTTCCTTGTTGAAAACTATCAATCATCCCAAAAAATACTTCTCTAATCCAAGAGAAATTAGCATCATCACCATCTCTAAGTATCCATGACCACCTGTAACCAATCAGCCCATGTCAGCTCCAAATGCAACATAGCAATATTATGAAGTATCCAGAAAATGATCAATGTGTTCAATTCCAAGAAACTAAACCAAGATCAATGTAAAAGTTCCAACCATGGCCTCGGGACCATAAACATGACAACATGATCTAAACATCTTAACCAAAAAGACAACATGCTCCATATAAACATACCATAACTTATATAAACTCTAAACATGTATCAGGAGTATACCATGATATAATAATGAAATCATCCTAACACCAAGGATAACATGCCAAATGAAAGCATAAACCACATCTTTACCAAGAACCCCGTGAGTCCTCAAGATGCAACCATCTCCACATGCCATGAAGAATAACATCTCCACATACCATGAAGAACCATCTCCATACACCATGAAGATAACCAAGAACCTCATGAGTCCTCAAGATCCAACCATATTCACACACTATGAAGATAACAAGTGCACCATGCAATGTCAAAGATGTTTATGTAGCAGTAGGATCTAAGACAAACCTCCAAAATTTGCAAACACTCAATAAATATATCAATGCCAATAACTCCCACTCAACTATGGTACCGAGTCACCCATTGCATCATAAAATCCATCTCCTACATGAAGATCCTCCAAGTCTATATACTCAACCAAAGTGTTTGTACCAATTGAAACCAAAATCTCCAAATCAAGAAGATACAAACCAAACCAGGAACTAATCCTACACTACCATCTCATCACTATCACAAGATCCCACTAAACCATGTATCGAAGATGTCCATGACATCATGATGAAAAACCATCCTCCATTAACCATGAGAATCGACAAGGAATCAAACCATCAAACAAGTCAAAGTGCACATCATGAGCTCCTCAAAAGAAAACCAAATAACCATGATCCTCAACCAAGAAGATATTTATAACACCATAACTAAATCAAAAATCCAAACCATTGAAAACCAAGGATGTACCTATATATCCAATCATGTCATGTCAAAATCCATGACACTATGATCATATACATGAACTAACAATATAACTCTCAACGTGTCCAACCTATCGGTATAAAATAGTCAACCACAATCCTCCACCTTGATTGTACCTGGCAACAACATCTCATCCCTTCTACATGAAGAAAAATCAAAAAATCATGTGACTTAGGGCATAGACAACCCATAACCAAGCCATAAATGCAACTGTAAGTATAGACCGCTTACAACACCGCACAACTTGTAGACCCAACATATCCAAATCAAACAATAATAACCATAGCATCATAAGACCAATATGAAATATAAACTGAGTATACAATGACATCAAATCTCAAATCTTCAAAACATACAATGTCATAAACTCACAATGTTACCATAGTCAATATATATCATAAACTATTCAAATCAATATATCACTAAATAAATCATGCCAAACCTGCACCAAATTTGAACCAATGTATAGATCTCTTAAAGAAATTTTCGTTGACTACTCGATGTCCAAAATCCGACTCTGTATGTCCAAGTTATGCCCTAATTTGTACTTAAATAAACATCTAACTTTTGGGCTCTTAAAACCTAACAAAAACTCAACTCATAGAATAAAATCTACCCCAAGTTTTAGTACTTTGAATTAGCTTTCCAATGACTATAAGAAGTCTGAAATTCAATATCCTAAGACAAAGTTATGGTTGTTTTACCAAGACAACCTTTTTATAATTTTCTCTGCAATTTTTTTACACCTTTTTTTTTAAATCCTCTCATGCATTCACATGGATTCAATCTAGGGTTACAACAACACAACCATAGCTCTGATACCACTTGTAAGAAAACTTGCAAAAAAAATTATAATTATTTCTAAATAACCCATAATATATCTAAAAGAAATATGCAATTAAAATCCACATGCAAGAGACTAGAAGACATACCCACAAAAATGTGACACAAGATATACCCTAGGGAACCCTCATTGAGAATTGAGGGGAAAAACCCAACCTCCAAAAGCATCCATCGCCATGTATTATTCAGCAAAAAACTATTGCAATTCAACCATGGAAGCCTTCAAATCCATAGCCACAACCAAGCAATCCATGTGAATAAGCACAAATCCACACGTCCCATGTCCTACTTCCAACCTTTACAAATGCACCCTTGGCTAACCTATAAAGCCTTGTATTGCTCAACTTTCCTTTTTGCCTTTTTGTCTTGTCTCTATAACTACCCTTGTGGTTTCTTATATAGTAGCAAGTCCCACAAAACCACCAAGTGGTACTACATAAACCATGAGCTAAAACCATGTGCTACCCAACCCATTAACCCCACATTTAATATTGGTCATTTAATTATTTTTTCCAATATTAAATAACTACATCAAATATTACTACAATATTACAATCCAACTCATCAAGTATAACCCATGGAAATCTTTACAATGTTGCACATCCATCTAGGTGATCCTAGGTACAAAATTATATAATAAAATAAAATAATACAATATAACAATATTATGCAATGTGGGCAACACCCATTATCTCAACACAAATCAACAAAGGGAACTAAATCATCAACCCCAACACCATCAATAGTCAGGCTAATAGTAGCACGGCTAGCAATAGGTTCAAAAATATCATGTTGAATCGAATCAGGAACATTATTTTGACGAGCATCAATAGCTAAAGTAACACCAGCAACATCACAAAGAGGATCATCCACAACAAAAGCATCTAAAGTAACACCAACAGATTCACAAGTAGAGTCAACCACATGAAGAATCGCAGCAACGACATCCTTCTGATTTGAACCAACTTCCAACATTTGATCCTAAGAAGGGACAAAGCCACCATCCTAGCAAGCAGCAATAGCCTCTGAGAGAACTACCCCATCGGAAAAAGGAAACTTGGATACCGAATAATATTGCAGCAAAGCACCCTTCCACCATGAGGAGGATTTATTAGATTTGACTTTCTCGCACTTAGCCGCAACATGCTCGGTATTGAAGCAAATCCTGTGTTTGAAAGGAAGACCTTCATAGTCTAAAAATCAGACCCAAGAGCCAATAGGACTACATGGTTTGAACTCTACCAAAAAACCTTTGGAAGCATCAATATCAACAAGAATTCGAGCATAGGTAGAATGTAATATATTAGAAGAATTTGAATCCACCATTAGAAAGTCACCTAGATCCTCTCCAACTTCCTCAAGAATAGAATCATGCCAAAGATGAAGAGGGAGGTTAAGAAGTAGTACCCAAATAGGCATTTTGCAAAAAGATTCAGTGGTAGGATTGAAGTCCTTTTGCCACTGTTTGGTCATCAAAGGGAAGTGGTTCTCCCATGTGAAGAAATGGTCACATAAAATAGCTCTACTATCGTCTAGATTATCGAATCTGGCGATAAAGAAGTCTTTCACCATAAGAAAGATTCGGACAAAGTTAGTAAAATGAGGCTCCCAATGCTTAGTAATCCAAGTGTAAAGCTCCTTGAAAGAAGGCTAGAAGCCCCTAAATTTGCAAATAACTGCATCCACCTTGAGGGTTGCAATCCTTTGCACAATCCCTAGAATAGTGTCTTCATCCAACTCAAGTGCAATAAATTTACGGGTCAAGAACGAAGTAGAAATGGACTTAGAGCCAACCCTAAAACTCCCACCTTTAACAAATGGCGCTAGCTAATCTCTAGAGAAAAAGCACCAAAGACAAAAAAAAATGTCAAACATGATTCTTTTTCATATTCACAAAAAAACAACGAAATTTTCTCAAAAAATTGTTTTTCTCACAAAATATACAAATCATGAAGATCAAATACTGAAATTTTCAAAAAAAATTATTGTGTTTTCATTTTTTTGAAATTTAGTCAATGGTGCAATTTATAGGGAGGACAGTCGCCTCCTTAACAAATTGGGTGTAAGAGGGCCCATTTTTATTCCCCGCGCCACCCCCCCCCCCCCAACCTCCTTCCAAGCCATAGTTTCGCTCAGGATGGCTTCATCAGCAGTCGAATGCAACAATATAGACCTATTTAGAGACCCCCCTGAAAAAACACATGCTCGAAAACCAAAGAAGCAGAGGGAAAGCCCTTACCAAATCCCCCCACCGCAACAAGGGGAGAAATCAAACGAATGTCATCATTATCTATTGGAGTTGTAGAGCCCCTGGAAGCACACACAGATTCACCACCACCAGCTCTAACCCCCACCACGGCAACCCCAACCCCAATTAAACTAGAACCATCCTTAGACAGCAATGGCAAGGAAGTCGTAGGAGCCCGCAAACACAAGACAACGTGTGTGAGGCCTACAATTTTCAAAATCACCATACAAAAACTAATTAAAATATTTGGATGTTAATGATATGATTTAGTTTCCATAAAGCATTGAACTGAAATTGCTACAAACCTTTCACATTGCTCAAATTTTCTATTGTGATACATTGATACTAGGCAATTATTTGTTGAAATACTAGTTTTCTTTTCAAATTCACCTTTTGACCTTTCCTTTATTTTATACTTTGAACGCAGCTCTTGGATTTTATATCATATTTTTATTCGAAGTCATGATTTGCTTTAGGAAAACTAGTAAAAATACTAGCGCGTTTGGCAACGGGAATACAAGCGGAATAGGCATATGTAAATTCTTAAAATTTTGAATTCTTCATTTGAATGCACCAAATCAAAATTGGAATATGAAATAAAATAAGAATATGTATTCCAATTTTGGCCCAAAAATGAGTTTTTGCAATTCCACTCAAATAGGTGGAATTGGAATACGTATTCCTATTCCAGTTTTATTTATTTTAGAAAAAGTAAATTTTTGGTTCCACAAATTCCCCATCAAATTTTGGCTGAACCAAACAAGGAATAGGAATATGTACCTCATTTTCTATTCCAGAATAGCTATTCCTATTCCCCTATTCCTATTGCCATAGCCAAATGGACCCATCTTTGTATTTATTGAATCCTTGACTATTTGAGCAATATCTTTGATTTGTATGTTTTAAAAGCTTTTCCTTTTCAATTTAGCAATTCTAATCATGGCATTGTGTACATACTTATTTACCATTTTACATACTTGAAATATCATTATCTATACCTGCACATTCAGGGAACTTGTTGGATGAAACATGTGCGATTAGATGTTCAATAATGTAGGAGTCAATAAATATTGGTAATCACCATTGCTTAGTCTCATGTAGACTAAACCCCCCTCTAATATTTTGTAGGTACATGTTCATGAGGGTGCAACTCGACAACCAGCTAGCTAGAAATGCTACTTTCAGTCTGTCGTCCTGCTCAGGAAATGACAGATCTCTACCCTACGCCTATTTCTTGACTTCCACATTATCGTGCATTCAGTTGTATTGTATGGTTCTTGAACTCTTGTGCTATGTAGTTCTCTATTTGAATGCAATGAAAGATGTGAAATTGCAAAAAATTAAATTGGAAATATACTTTTGTAAAATCTTTTGTATATGAATAATATGCTCAATATTTGCAATATGATTTATTAGCTCTTTCTCTCTGCATTTTATGATTCAATCACCTTTGCACTCATTTAACTCAAAATCAAAACATAAACTTGAAACCTTGTATGTTTGGAATGATAAGTATATACCTTAGCTATAAAGCTCTATAAATCTGCCACATTTAGCCAAATGTTCTAAAATTGGTGACAAGGCTAATAATATTTTCGATTATGAAAAAGATAAACTTAGATATAGATTAGCTTAGCCCAAGGTTTAAGTTTAGTTAAGATCTATTAATTAATCTAAAGTTATGTGCAATGGGATGATCATTAGGGGCTTTTTAACAACTTCATTCTAAATGCCCATGTCTTTTCCAAGTCAAGCTAGTATTATACAATATAAGAGTTCAAAAGTTTGCAAATATTGAACCCTAGCATACTCTCTTAAAAACAAGCAAAGAGAGTTTAAGAGATTGGAATGATTTTCATGAAAACAACAATAGAGAAACATATAAAATGGATGAATATTGAGTTTGATTAGAACCAAAAGATGTTCACAATCCATTAGACTGCTATGGAATTTTTGGGTTCGATTGTGCAAAGATTTTGTCCATCAACATTTTTTCTTTTAACCAATAAGAACAAAATGTTTTTTGGCATCTTCAATTTGTTATATAGTTTGAGTTTTATAATTTATTTGTTAATTAAAAAATTATTATTATCACAGATCCTATTGATTGCTGGAGAAAAAAGGAAAGGAGAAAAATGAGTTTCTAAAACATAAATTACAAAAAAACACTTTTAACAACTATGAATTAAAAGTTTTTTTGAATCACACTACGTGATCCATCTCTCTTCTCTTTGGCTCCCCTGCATCCTAATGATGGATCAAGTATTATGATTTGAAATGTTGGTGGAAAAATCTTTACACGATCGAACCTAGAAATTCAATAGCAATAGGGTTTTTTCAACCTAGAGTCTATGTTTGGTTGCATGAATTTGGAGATAATCAAAGGGGCCTTTACAAGAACTGCATTATAAATGCCCCCATCTTTTCTAAGTTGATTAGCACTATAGCCTAGAGGAGTTCAATAGCTTGCAAAAGTTGAACCTCAATCTACCCTTGAAAATGAGCAAAGATAGTTTAAGAGCTATTAAAATGATTTTTTGATAGAATGCATATAATACACATGAATTGGCTAAAAAACTATTTGATTTCTTCTTTTTACGCCAATGGAAACCATGTACATTGTTATGATATTTAATTATTGTTGCACCTTAAAGTTGTATCTTGTCTATCCATCATATCTATAATATATTTGTGAATTGATTGTGTGTGGGTGGGTGTGTGTTTTGTTACAAGTGTTGTTATCGTTGCACCAAAAGATTGACTTATTAATGCTTGATACAACTATTAGATTTATCGAATCCATAAGAGGCAATAATTCCCATATCACAAATCCCAAGGGGAGTGTTAACCATTTTGCCAACATTCTGAGCATTATCCAAGGGGGCTTGAACTAGTGACCACACTCTGATACCACTTGTTACAAGGGTGGTTGTCATTGCAGAAAAAAATCAGCCCATCATTGTTCGATACAACCACTGTACTTGCAAGAACCATATGAAGTTGTTAGTCTCGTCACGAATCTTAGAAAGCGATATCCATTTTGCCAAAATGTACACGTATGAGTGTGCAAGGAGACTACATGCATTATTTGCAATAGTGTGCATGTCTATTCCATTTAAGTTATTTTTTAAATGTTTTTCTTCAAAATAATTTCCCATTGACTATCTAAATATTATATGAGTAATTATAGAAATATTGTTATTGCATTAAAAAGGATAGTCTATTAATACGCTAACAAAGAGATACTAGAGCAATGGTGTGCTAACAAAAAAACTTGCCTTCCATTTTAAATTTGATATCCAAATATACATTAGTAAGAAGCACATGAAAACTAGATGAAAACTAGTAGCGTAGTAAAGTGGGTAGACTAGTAGTGTACAAATAAAAACTTGGGGAAGAGTAATGGTCTGACAACAAAAAATTTGGTACAGTAGTGTAGTAAAGGGTTTAGACTAGTAGTGTACTGATAAAAACTTGGGGAAGAGTACTGGTTTGACAAACCAAAAAAAAACTTGCTTTCCATCTTAAATCTGACATCCAAATACATGTTAATAAATAATACAAAAATTCAAAAATTCTCACTGAATGAGTTGATAAAACAGTTCCACCATAAACCAAATGATTTCAAACTGTACTTCTTCAAACTGGACTTCTTCAAAGACCGATGGCTTCAAACTGAAAATTAGCTTTCCCCTTCTAGTAGGGAAACATGTTCTTACACGACCCACAGTACCCCTTGTTGCAATAATGCATCTATAATGACGGATCATAAAATTACACGCTAAACATTTAGGACTGAAGTAGTTCAAAATAAAATAGAACCTATTTACACAGCTGCAGCACGTGGAATCTCTCAAAACGACTTTCAAAATATATAGAATAGTTTTCGACTGATGACATTTTTTAACATTGATGTATTTATTATATTCAGATTAGTTTACATTATTTTAAAAATATTCCTATTATTTTAATTTATCTGAAATATGTCTAATTTTTTCCAAAGGGATTCACTTTCACAAATGACCTTTGATAACACAAATTCATTCCCATGAAGGAATCTCCAAATTTAACCCCCGACTGAATTTCATCATATTCGTAGTTACTAAGTGTTCGGCAAAAAGGGCATTCAAGCTGCAATACAGGATTTATGGGAAAAGACACCAAATATAAAGGAGGAGAATAGCTCGACAGTAAAGCACCTTAGCATGTAAATCAGTATTCCTAAATTTAAATCTAATCAATCTTAACAGCAATTATAAAGTTAATAGCTCAATAGTAGAGCCCCCACACATGTTAATGGGTACTATTAAATTCAAATCCCAATCAATCCTATCCAAAACAGTATACCGTTTGAGCCACATTTAAGAGCTCTCCAGCACAAAGCATGGCTATAGTAGTTGGAGAACCAAAGGGGCCAGTAGCTTAGAGAGAATTGTTGGAAATCAGCTAATAAAGATGATCCCAACATGTACATAAATGGGCTTAAAAATCACGTCTGGGCAAACCACATAAAAATTATAATAGACCAAAAAAATATAATTCAATAGGTTAAGCACAATTAGTAAAGGTGGTGATGTCTTTTTATGCTATCCTCCAACGTTCAAATCTCCAGAAACATACCCCGAGGCCTTGGCTCTCCACAGAGTATCTTGTGGAAGGTGAAAAAACTATCAGCGTAGACCTGTACACTCAATAATAATAAAATTAACATTTAAGATTATAAGCCTCATAAATATCTTCCACACTGCATTTGTATAATAATATAGCTAGGGGAAAGAAATTCTCAGATACCATTAAACAATTTAGGAGAGCCTTTTTCTTAATTTGTAAGTTGCTTAAAAATTAAATTGTTAAGAATATTCTCAATGTTGAATGGTTATAGAGGATAAACAATTCGATTTTCCAAATATCTAAATCTGCACCGCATTCTGGCAGCGTTTACTTTTATTTAAAATTTAACCAAATGGCCAAGATTCAATAACAAGTTGGAAGAGCTCATGATTAGAACTGTATAGATCAACAGCTTAGTCATAATTGTTTATCGGGAAAAGCAGCCTAAAATCCTGACATTCATGTGTAAAACGACCTCTCTGAAAATTTCCTTTTTTTAATGTAATATTAGGCTCAGAATAGAACGTGTCCAGTCCAAACAAGCTAAAATAAAATCTGCCATTAAAGCCCCGAACCAACTAGCGGTTTAAACAGGCCTTTTTCTGTTTTCTAGCTAAAAAATATTACCGAGTCTGATCCAAACTCTATGAGGCCTTCAGCATGTTTGGAAACACTACGTATTTAGCTGGAAAAAAGGAAGTAGAGGCCGTCGTTTTTGAATAAAATTATTCAACATCCTTACATTCACAGTTCAAATATTCTGCAACAATTTCCATTGCGTGTCATTCAATCTTATGGGCACAAGGTTCACAATTTGTGACTTATTTAATTACAAGTGGGGAAAGCAAACTTAATGTACCTTTTTATAAAAGATTTCAGAAACCTAAGAAAGCGTAAACTGCTCAAATAAATTCGAAATAACTCTTCAGCCAAAAGAGATTTTAAACGGCAGTTAAATGATTCAACAGGAGAATTGACAATGTCAACAGACACTTTATGAACATGTTCATAATAAAGCATGTCAGAACTACAATAATTAACCATAAACAATTTCCCTGAATAAATTCGACATGAAGATAATCCACCGCTTGTCATGAGATTGCAAAAGTATTCTAAAACTCCAAACTTCAGATTTATGTCCCTGCTTTACGACGTGCAACACGAGCAACAAAACCAGCTTTGATGGGTGCTACAGAACGTGAGCATCCACACTGCAGAGACATAATAAAAACAAGGAATCAACAATCAGCATGCCTCCGTTGTCCTGTTTAATCTTTTATAAAATTTGAAGCAATCGTAAAAAGATCCACTCACAAAAGGCCCTCTAACTACAATACGAAAACAATAGACTGGATAACAAGTCAAAATATACTTAAACCGAAACAGTGAAATAATAGTATTGTACGAGTCTACGCGAAATAATAGTGTTGTACGAGTCTATTGTTTACAATGAGAGACGGAAATAATAGTATTGTACAAGTCTACGAGAAGCATCTTTCAAAGTTGTTTGATGGCACAGCATTCAAATATGAACATGAAGACATTAGATAAAGAACAAATTCTGAATATTTTAATTGCTGCAGACTAAATCAACCCAGCACAACATTCAATTACTAAAGTGAAAAGGCATGAGAGGATGGAATACCAGACCCTTGGTGATTCATAACAGCAGAAAGCAGAGTCCATTCAAGAAAATGACACTATGCAGGATATAATTTTCACAGACCAAAAAGGGGTCATGCAGGATTGACTTTTCACAAAATGAAAATATACAGGATTTATACTTAAATCGCTAAAATTTAGACTAAAAGCCACATGATATTCCTCACATATTGGTGTCTTGGAACTAAATGGAAACACCCACAAAAAATGGTACTATGTTACCTGCTCACAGCGAAGGAAGAAAAGCCGATTTTCCTTTGAAAGGATAGTATCAGGACTCTTACAACCATTGCATATCACATATTCATCTGCACGGTTAAAGATTCAAATTAGTACAATCAGTGCCAAAAATAAAAGCCCATGCAAATCCCAAACAAATACAAAATGGTCTGTACATGATTCATGCTTTTCTCCGCTATAAGCTTTGTTCATCTTTCAACCAAGTATGAGCAGTTTTTCTTAGAATTTATCTATGTTTGTTCTTTCTAAACCAAGTGATAAGAGATACTAGGTTCTGCATAACAGCTTCCTATAGATCTCAAAGTATAGGAGATGCAGAAAAGTTGGGATTCAATTGCTGAAACACTCTTCAGAAGTAATATGTAAAAACTATACGGATTCTGCCACACAATCTTCACAAATAATTTTACAACTCATTATGTCGATTATAGGATCAGTCAATAACTAAATTAGAAAGATTAAATAGACCTTTATCCTGGATTTTTCTGAATATTCTAGTTCATTTGAAGGCTTCAATATACAGCCAAAGACCTCAGATTCAAAAGACTAATGTTTTGAGAAATTGATCAAACAGCCATACTTCGCAACAGAGTATAATGCATCAAGATTGCTCTCTTTCCCAAGATCCTAACACATGATATTCCATTCTATTGATGCCCCCAATGAATTCCACGAAGCAAGAAAATATATTCTTTCATGCTGTTTCATCTTATATAGCCATTGACAGCATGAATTTCTTTATAACCAGTGAAATCTTATTTAGAAAGACAGTGGACCCACATGGTGTCCCATAACTGATCCAACAGAAAACTACAGCCTATAATCGTAACTAATTTTTATCAATTTTTTTAACCTCTTTCAACAGCATACTAAAGCTATAATCATCATCAGAAAATTGAAGGAAAAAACATAAGACGCTTCATTAGCAAACTCTTAAACTTATATATGCCTCAAGAAAACATCAGCATTGAAGCAATTAATTATTACTGAAGTCGTTAAAAATACATCTTTCTTTCCTAAAATAGCATTTCATCTCTTAACTCATTGATAGCTTTATTTGTCCTCTAGATGGAACCATCGGAGTGAAAGACAAGCATCCCTTGCATCTTTTAAATTCTTAAATAATCTTCTGTGAGGTATTTTCGATCAGTGTCCTTCACTGTGTTCAGAAAGTCCTACAAACTTCTTTGTTCACTCGATAAAAATACCCAGAATTCAGATGTAAATATATATGTTGAAATAAATTTGAAATTTTCATTGTCTTGAATTAAACAATTCATGCGATTATAAATCAAAGGCTTGAGGAAAAGTATAAGAAATCATATCTTATATTCATGAATTTATCATTTAAGGTAAAAAAAAATGCAGGTAAACCATAAAGGAATTTTCCTTTATCTAAATTTTGAAGAGCCAAAAACTTAAGAAGAAAACTAATAATTAATAAAGGATCTAATGTGAATGCAATAAAACTAAGCTTTAAAAGAAAGTGGCCGGCACATTTTATCAATATCTAAAGAGAAAATTGTAGTTCCTTGTTTACAACAGCAGATAAAGTGTTTTTTTTCCTTCATCACAGAAGGAAAACACTTACTGATATATCGTCGTAGAATTCCCTCAAAATTCTTTGGGGCAAATCTTCCCTTGATAACTAGACGCTGCTGTCCATCTAGAGAACCACTCGTCCCCATTTCTGCAAGTAAGAAATTCATAACATGCTCTGGCTGTCTATGCATCCTGTAAACAAACAAAATGAAAAAGAGAATGAAGAGGAAATTTGAGTACAACTCAATCAAACCAGATAAATATACAGCACACTAATGACACCATAGAAATAAAATTTTGGACTTTATTCCCACACCAAAGTATCCATGTACAATGTTAATAACTCAGAAGAATATCCTTTCCAATTATCACACACAGATATTGACAAAGAGGCAATGCTGATTGGACAAACATTTGAAAGTGATTGCAACTTGTACCAAGCACAACAGTCCCTACCATTATTGATCTTGTCAACTTATAAAATCCATACAAACATGTACTCAGTTGGAAATAAAGCATGCAAAAGTATTTTTCTATTTGTATACCAAGAAAAGACGTACTAGAATTCCATGCTTAACTGACAATATTAAAGTCAATTATTGCAATGAGCACAAAATGATTACAAATTATTTTGTGGAAAAAGCATTGGATTGAGTGGTGAAAGAGGACTCTCAAGTTCTTCAAACACATCGACATTATTGAATTATATATTTTTTCCATTGCGTGCACCTTTACGTGATAAATATAAGTCTCAAAAAATTAAATTGCCACCTGGAGCCTCAGTTGAATGATACATTCAAGAATTAAATCTTCCAATATGTGAGGCTGTGGATACAAATGTAGTGAATCATCAGATTAGCATGAACTTGTGATCAAAAGCCAAATGTTAAATGAGATGGACGTGGCAATAGGTTATAAGAATGCATCCTTCAAAGGTATAAGAACATTTCAATCAATTATACGAGATGAGGAAAGAAACAGAAAAGTCCTTTTATAGTACATCACACCAGCCATATGATTCTGGGTATAATACATATGGTGACAACAACATGGGACTACCCTGTACTCCTTGCACAGGCAGCTAACTGTGCTACAAAATGAGGCGTGCATGCCCTACTCTCCAATGGGATTTGAACTTATGACCTCTCTTTCAAGAGTACAAGTTTGCCACCACTAAAATAAGTGTTGTGTCATCTGTATCAATAGATGGATGACACGATAATAAAAGGATGATACAGTGATAAATTATACCAGCCAACTATAGTGGATTAGAGAGACTGATCATCTATCCCTTACAGAGAATAGTCATAAATCATATCCGCTGATCTCTATCCTATGTCCTCTATCATACAATGAACACGAGCAAATCAAGCAGGGTGAAGAAATGCCAAATTCAAGCAACCATCATGATACAACATCTATAATATCACCTGTTCAATTCATTATGTTCTGTTATAACCACATATAGAATATCCATATCCATCAATGAAGAAACTAATCCAATTAACCACCCACACTTGACTAGCTAGGGAGCAAATCTACCAGAACAAATACAATCCTGCTCCCAGCCTTCATTCTTCCCTAATCTTTACAATTGAGAATTCCAAGCTGCCTGGAAATTTTTCCTGTATAGATGAACCTACCTTTTCTCCAACTCCTGTATAGATGAGGCTACCTTATCTCCAACTCCGCTTATGAGTGATCCTTGTTTTCCAGGAATAGATAATTATTTTGGGAAGGTTTCTTGCTCAAGACCCAAAAACTCATGGTCTGGTCAACTGCAATTTTGCTTGGATCCAAAATGAAAATAAACACTTTGAAAGCTAAGTTACTGTATTCGCTCAGACCACATCACATTCAACATTTGATTCGTTGGGCAATCTAGTTCAGTCCGAATTCATGGCAAATTCACTGAATGACTGTGAAAGTCATGGCAAATTCGTTCGTGCGACTTTGATTTTGTTTCATGTGAACCCGAAAAGACTTTACAAACCTCCGTGCAACCTGCAATGAATTTGGGCGATTTTGACTTTCCACCAAAGTTTTTAACCTTTTTTCTGCTGTGTCAGCACTAAGACGATGACACGGTGATTTGAATTTTTTCGTTTTAAGTTTTGGACTTCAGAATTTTCAATAAATGCATTTATGTCATATTTTCAATTTAACACACAGTAAAGGCATGGAACTAATTTATAGTTTATAAATTATAGACTATAGTTAAGTTGCACTCACGAGAGGAACACTGACATTCACAACAGGTCACAGGAGTATTCACATTCACAACAGCCAACAGGCAAATTCATGAGCATTCACACTCACAACCACTGGCACCAATCTGTATTCTACTCGTGTTGGTCTGAATTCTGAATTCACATTACAGTTTTACCTGGCAACTCCTTATAGAGATCTGTGATTAAAAAACATGGGCATTCAGAATTGTGTTCTTTTAGCAGCAATTGTGAGCTCTGGTGTTTTGCAGAGCAGGATGATATTTGACAACATATGATTGATTAGTAAGATTGGCATTATTGTTTCAGGACAGGTCACAGGAGTATTCACATTAACAACAACCGACGGGCAAATTCACGAGCATTCACACTCACAACCACTGGTACCAATCTGTATTCTACTCGTGTTGGTCTGAATCTCTGTATTCACATTACAGTTTTACCTAAATAAAAAAACATGGGCATTCAGAGCCGTGTTCTTTTAGCAGCAATTGTGAGTTCTGGTGTTTTGCAGAGCACGATGATATTTGACAACATATGACTGATTAGTAAGATTGGAATTATTGTTTCTAAATTTGTTTTGTCATTTGAACTAAATATATGTGGTGGTGTATTTTGTTCAGTTGCTCTACTATTAGCATACTTGTGTATAAACTTATTTGATGCAGCATATTTTACATATATATAATTTTTTTCTTTTTAAAAAAAATTATTGTACGAATGAACCCAAAACGAGCCCGAAACCAGCCTAAAAAATAATTGAGCATATGTCAAACCAGAATCCGAACTGGCAACTTTGTTTGAAAGCCGTATCATATGAAATATGGCTTCAAGTGGAGGAACGTATTTGGAAACAGATTTCTGACACTGAAAATCCATCTTTTTATACGTAGAGGATGTTTGCAGGTAGTATTAGAATAATATATGATGGTCATGTAAGTCACCTAATGTATCTGATCACTTAATGTAACTGCAGTTACAGTATCTTTCTATTTTCGCTCTCAGCTAACAATTGTTTCTTTTAGAAACATTGACTTTGTATGTCCTTCTTTGTAACTACTTATTCAAACAATCAATTATAATTTCATCGTATTACAGGCCATTAGTTAGTATTTGTAGTTTCATACCTGGAATTAAACTCCGAAAGTTTTCAACACTTGTTAATGAAAAATTGTGTACAATCCTAGAATCTTTGGAAGTTATTTTTTTTATTTTTTAATAAAAATCAAAGGAGTTTTCCAATCAGTACCAGCTTCGTCTTCTACTACAACTTGTCAATTAGCTACAACCCAGCAAGGGAAAACTCCCATGCAAACCCAAGCTGCTGGACCTAGCTCTTCAAACATCTTAGGATTTCAGAAAAGGCCCATCTAGATATGGAAAGGTATAAGCATGTCTTTTATAGGTATTCCTGGTTTTCCTCATCCCATTCCAAATGAGTTGAGAGATAAAATCACAAAATTCTTTGGAAATAATGCCATTAGCGGTGAAGAACATCTTAGAAAGTTTACTGATATGTTGAATGATTGTGAGATTGAACATGAAGATGTTGCTATGAAGTTGTTTGTGCATTCACACATAGAGGACGCTAGGGATTGGTTTAGAAGACTCCCTAGCGATTGCATTGGTTCATGGGATGATTTGGAGAAATGTTTCAAGGAACAATATGGAGACAACACTAATGCCAGTTTTGTTTTGAACGAACTTAATAATATCAAGAAAAATTAGAATGAGTCCACATTTGATTTTAATGTTAGATTCCAAAAAGGGATGTATAAGCAATTTCAAGTCGTGAGATTAGATGAGAATTTATTATTAACTACCTATTTCAATGTTTTTCTTAGTATAATGGCTCATATAGTGAGAGACAAAGATCCTAAGTCACTAAGGGATGCTTTCAAGATAGCTATCAACATTGAAAACAATAGGAATTAAGGTTAATCACAGAAAACATCTTAAGATTTGCATGTTAAGCATTTACTGAGTTAGAAAGGAAAAAAGAACATGTGAATGAAGCAAAATGTCAAATGGATGGAAAAATGGAACGTTGGAATGCATGAATGTCGGGAAAACAGTGATGGAATAAAAAAGTTTGGAAAGGAAAAATTCAAGAGTAACATGGTCAAAACAAAATGGATGCAAAAAAGGTTCTTATGTCAAAGAATTTAACCCAACGAGAGACCATGATGAGAAAGCATACATAGGACTAAATATCGTTAAATTAAATTTCTACCAGATTTTGAGTAATGGAAGTCTTTTACTTACAGAATTGGATGGTTACTAATCTCTGATATCTTTTGTTTGCAGATTCAAATCTGAATGTGTTAGACTTGATCTATTCCAAATGTATGCAAAGCAGATTTCCAAATGTATCTGACGCAGATTCAATATTAAAAAATACTGAATATTAAAATATGATTTCAGAACTCCAAATAAGGCAGAGCATTAATGAATTTCAATACTCTCTTGCCTGGCTGAGTACAAAGTGGATCCATGTCCACCCAAGACATGTCTCTTCACTAACAAAGATTTGTTAATTATTAATTTGAGTTTAATCAACTCTTTACACAAAACCGCTGATCTCAAAGGGAGATAACCAGACTTTAATCTGAGATACACACGTATGTATGTATGTGTGCAAATAAGTCGATCTTATGATCATAGCTTGATCTATATATGAACATGAAATACCAAGGAAAGGATCTGTATGAACAGCTCGATGATATACTTGGATACACAAAACAGATTTAGTGGGCGATTGTATAATGATCTGTGTTCTAATGTATATGTGTAACTACTGATATAGGCAAAGTATATCGGTATGTATGCTTGAATGTTATATGCAGATCAAGAAGGTTTATATTATCATCCACTTTATCTGAACGAAGCTATTGATCAACAAAAATCAAATGGAGAAATACTCATAGCACAACTTAGGACAAGCTCTCATCATCTGAGGTGCAAAATGGGCAGATGCATGATACCAAAGGAAGACTAAGAGGATAGAATATGTTTATTTTGCAACACGCGTGTGGTGGAGACCAAGCAACATTTTCTCATGGAATGCCCACCATACAATGACATCCGCTCCAGCTATGGGGATATTTGAGAAACAGGCAATTTAGGCACTCTTTTTGAGGAAACACAACTAGACAAGACAGAAAGTTTAGTGATCAACATTCATTGTCAAAAAGCAGACTTAAAGAAGCAGCTTCAAAAGGCCTAATGTTCTTGCACCCTTTGTCTGGAGGATGCTCTTTTTTTTCTAGGTGGTCCCATAGGCTGCTTTAGCCTCACGGACGTTATTAAAATCTTTCCTTCATTCATTCCAAAGATTTTTTAAGATTTTCTTTGTAAATTTTGTACGTTTTCCAACTGTGCGCATGAGGGTTTTATATCTCAAAATGTGTTTTTCTGGAAGTTTTGTTTGCTGCTTTGGAGGGTTTTTGCATTTGCTTGTGGAGGGTTTTATGATTTTTTTCCCACAAAAAGTTATCAGAGGGTTTGCTGGTATTTTTTCCACAAAAAAATCATGGATGGCGGATTTTTTATTCTTTCTGGTCGTTTGTTGTAAAAAATGTGACCTTTTTGTTTGTAGGTTTTCTGTTTACGATGGGGTTTTTCCTTTTTTGTATGATTGTCATACAAAAAATTGTGCATTTGTTATTTTAAAAAAGTTAGTTCGTGGGTTTTGCTCATATTTTTCACAAAAACTGTAATATTTTGCAAATGAGTTTTGCCCTATTTTTCCCAAAATTTGTGGGGTTTTCTTGGTCATAGGTTTGCTGGTTTTTAAGATTTTTTGTTAACACAGCAGGGGTATTTTTTAGTTTTCCCTTCGAAATGAAGATGAAGGTTTCTGTGGCTTTTTTACAAAATTGTGTCTTGCAGACTGTTTTGGGCCGTACCTCAGGTTTCCAATGGCGCACACTGCTCCAGCAAATGAATTGGAGTTTACTGGTGTTTGGTGGGTGATACTGTTTTCGATATTTTTGGCTTAATGGTTGTTTTGTAGAATTGTAAAGTTTACTGCTGTGCTTCTGGATTAGATTGTGTGAGCTTTTTGCATCAACGTTTCGGATCATACTCCATGGTCCATCATCAGGATGAGAGTGTCTAAGAATGTCAAAAGATTGTTAAGTTTTCTGAAGCTGATAAAGTGGGGGGAATTGCTTTGTATCCAACATCATGTAGGACAATTATGGTAAACTTGATCATATCTAGAAGTTCTATAATATCAGTGAGAGTCAATGGCAAACTCATATTCCAGAGTATTTTGATGAGGAGGGGGAAGCCTTCTATGTATTTAGAGCTAAATGACCTACAAATTTAGTCTCTTGTAGGGTATTACTAATTAGTTAATAAATTGACAATTATGGGAGGGTATTAGAATAATGTTATACTATTTACCTTATAATGGTCATTTAAGTCACCAAATGAATCTGATCACTTAATATATCTACAATTAAATAATTTTGTATCTTCCTGTTTTCACTCTCAGTTAACGGATTGCTTCTTTTAGAAACATCATCTTTCTATTTCATTATTGCAAATGAAATTGTAATGTACCTTTCTTGAATCATCTAGTAGCTTCTAAATTCACATATTCAAACAAAATAAAGAGTGCAATGTAATTAGAGACGTAATCCTTAAGAATAAGACAGAGTCTATTTAGAAACCTTGCATCCAAGTTAGATAATAATGTAATATAACTCATGCAATACATCCATTTCTACATCTATAAACAATTAAGAGTTAACAAATGGCATTGCACAACTGCATGCATCCTCCTGCAGTTAGGGTTTTTGTGGCAATGGAAGATCAATCTAGTGGCTGCAACAAGCGAAATGGGGTTTGGATGCCACTCAATCTGCAAATGTCCAAACCGGGGTTCCGTTTTCTGAAGGGTGAATCCTCCAACAATGGCAATTCGAGGTGGAAGGCTAATGGTGGGGCTCCTAGGTTGCAGGTTTCGATAGAAGTCAGTGTGTTAAAGTTTGTAGCTGCTATAGAGATCTTTATCTCTCGAAATCTGGACGTTTTACCGTTATTGTCATCTTCTGCTGAAAAGGACACAGTTTAATTTGTAATACTAAATGTAAATGTCATGTGTCATTCACATGCATTGAGGCATGAATATTCGAAGAGATATAATTAATTATAGGAGTTATGAGAATCTCAAGAGACCTTCAGTTATAATGTGAAGAGTCTCTCCTATTGTTATATATTCGAATCAAGCAAAGGATATTGTAAACTTGAAATTTTCATTATCAATAAAGATGTATTTGTGTTGTGTGGCTAGGTTTTTCTCTTCATTCTCGAAAGGTTTTCCCAGGATATTTCTGGTTTTCTTCATTACAATTTTGTCTCTTTCTTATTGCTGGTTATTTCCAAGGACATTTCTAGGCTCTAGTTTTAACATGGTAACAGAGCCAGGTTGAAAATAGCAATCTTTTGTGCATATATTGCTCAGAACATTTGTTGGCATCATTTTTATCCATCGTGATCATTGTCTTGGCCTTGGATCTTTTTATGGTTTTTATATCATGGGAGTCTAAGCGTTGGCTCTAGACTTTAAATTTTTATTGTTTGTTGTCTAGTTATATTTCCCTTCTTGTCATCATGCTTGCATCTCAATCTTTTGTGCATATATTGCTCAAAACATTTGTTGGCATCATTTTTATTCGTCGTGATCATTGTCTTGGCCTTGGATCTTTTTATGGTTTTTATATCATGGGAGTCTAAGCGTTGGCTCTAGACTTTAAATTTTTATTGTTTGTTGTCTAGTTATATTTCCCTTCTTGTCATCATGCTTGCATCTCTCCCTCTATATGAGTAATCTTGGAGGTTTTTAATTTTGGCGGAGCCAGTTGTTTTTTGACCATTTGTATCCATATTTTATTATCTTTATTATGGCTTGTCCGTTATGAAAGAAATGGTTATGTCTTTGCATTTCTAGCTTCTTGAAGCCGCTTTTGCGTTTTTCTTTTGGTTTTTAAAATTTTTTTTTATTTTCTCTAACTTGAGAAGTGGCTTACATGATTTTTTTTTTTTTGAAAAATTTGGAAATGGTCTTCTTGCAATTTCTGTGGATGAAGTCATGTGAAAGGCAGCAGAGTGATGAGAAAGAAGGGATTTGGCGTGCGAGCATGACTGATTGTGGCTATTACAATAATAGATAAGTCATCTATTATTAGTTAATGGTTATCTTGTAAATATCTTAAGCTTTAGTTTGCTTTCGTTTTTTGCTTTCTCTAGAATAGAATGTTTCTAGTCTTCACGATGGTTTCCTAAGAAAACATCGTCTCGTTCTTTTGTATAAATTGACCTTTCGATCTCTGTTAATAACAAGCAAGTATTTACCAATTACCTCTTAATATGGTATCATAGCATATTTCTTTATTTTTTCGAAAATTATAATTTCTTTTCCGAAATTATCAGAGCCAATTTTCGAAATTATTTTGTGATCCTTGCTCTCTAAAAACCCTAAGATTTTCAACTATGGTTTTTGTTTGAGGTTTTTAAAAAATCACAACTCACGTATTGGAAGAATTGATGACCAATCTAGCCTAAAAACCGCGACTTCAAATGCATTTTTCTACTGCTCCCATTTTTCCAATGACCTCTGCATTCGGCTCTTCACGATTTGCATCTGCCTGTATCTAAACATTGTGATTTTCGCAAAGGAAAAGTCGTGCGTTTTACTGGAAAATCGCGAGCGATTTTACAACAAAACCAACTCGCGGCTCTACATATATAGAAAAACGGCTCTGCGTTTTTCCAAACAGCTTGGATTTCTCTGCACGCGATTAACATTCATGACTGGAGGTCTGTGCATGGTCAGCCTGCGTCTGGACTTTAGTTGACTGTGAAAACCACCATTTTTTTTTACAAAATTGACCTTCATTGCTTTCGGCTAGGGTTTGGCCTGAAACCCTAATTTTTGGGTCCGAAAATTTATTTTACTTGTAGATTCTTGGTGGGTTTTTTGAGAGCTCAACTAGGTTGTCACCTGTTTTTTCTAGGTGCCTCAATTTTTGTACCTCAATTTTTGAACCAACGAATCCAAAAAACGACAGCATATTCCCTCTGGGTTTTTCGAGCTCTCTTCTAGGTCATTCTCTGATTCTTCTGGGTCTTTTGTATTTTTGCCTCGAAGAATGTGCCTTCACAAATTTTCACATTTTTTCATTGAAAAACGTGTCATGGCATCTCTGACAAATATATTGCTCGAGCATAATTCCAAATTCAATGGTCGCAATTATCGAACCTGGAAGCAGCGTATCATTGCAATTTTTTAATATCGGAACACCGATCAAACTTGTTCTGGGTGTTACGAAGCGTCCGACTTCTCCGGGTCCTGATCAAGATACATGGGATCTGAATAATCAAGACGCAGTGATGCTTCTCAAATTATCCATGGCTGATGATCAGCTTTCTCAAATTCCATCCGGCAAGACAGCTGCCGAAATTTGGACACATCTGAAAGGTCTTCATGAGACTTCCGACAAGAGCAGAGCCTTCTTTCTGAAAAGCACTCTATTTTCTATTGTCATGGATGAGCGCACCGCGCTTTAGGCACACCTAAATCGGATTCAGGAAATCTGTGATCAGCTACTTGCCATCGATTGCAAGATGGAGGAAGAGGATATTGTGGTTATCACTCTTCAGAGTTTACCCAAATTCTATGAGCATTTTATCAAGACTCTCAACATCACATCTACTGGTGTTGATCTAAAGTTCACTGATCTCTGCACCCTGTTGCTTCAACAAGATCGATGGAAACAACAGTTCGATAGCAGCTCCAGTTCCACCTCCACAAAGCAAGCCTTTGCTGCAAAATCCCTTCCAAAGGATAATCTTCTAATCCAGCATCCGATGGTTCCAAAAAGAAGAACATTCAATGCAACTACTGCCACAAGTTTGGTCACATGAAGGTTGAATTCGGAAACGCTTCGCTGCCCAATCTAAGCAATCAGGTTCGCAGCCCAATGCGAACAGTGTAGAGCACACTGAGTAGGCGGAATCTTCTTTTTACACCTTCATGGCTAAAAGACCTACAAATCATGTGAAGTCATCTGCCTGGCACATTGATTCAGGCGCCTCTCATCATTTCACTCACCACAAAGATTGGTTCATTCACTACTAGACCTGCAAATCATGTGAAGTCATCTGCCTAGCACATTGATTCAGGTGCCTCTCATCATTTCATTCACCGCAGAGATTGGTTTATTGACTACCAGCCTTATTCAAACTATGTTATTTTTGATGGCAGAGAAGAGTACACGGTTGTCGGTAAAGGCCACATTCAGATTCAATCTGTTGGGAGGAATCTCATATTCCTTGATGTGTACTACATTCCAAGGATGGAACTAAATCTACTCTCAATCAGTCAGTTGTTGCAACATTCTCCACACTTCGCAGTCACCTTCAGTGAACATCAATGCACCATTACTGATCGGGCGACTAAGTCTACTATTGCAGTGGGTCTTGAGGATCATGGTCTTTTCAGACTTACTGATTCTGGTGATTCTCAAGACTTAGCTATGGCTGCTTGGCGATCTTCTGTCAACACACTTTGGCATCAGCGATATGGGCACTTAAATGTGCATTATCTCACATAGCTTGCTCGAGATGAGCTTGTTCTTGGTTTGCCAGAGATTCGGACTCAACACCTTGGAGTTTGTGATGCATGTCAGGCTAGGAAGCAATATCGCACACCTTTCACCAGTGGCGATTCTTGGCGAGCTTCTTAGGTACTTCAGCTTGTTCATGTCGATATCTGTGGCCCTATGGCCACTCCTATTCTTGGGTTCAGGTATTTTTTGTTGTTTGTTGATGATTTCAGTAGAAAAATGTGGGTGTATTTCCTTAAAAAGAAATCAGATGCATTTACTGTATTTCAAAAGTTTAAACCCTTAGTTGAAAAAGAGTCTGGAAAATCTATTATTACTCTTAGATCAGACAATGGGGGTGAATTTTGTTCTAATGTTTTCTCCAACTTTTTGGATACACATGGCATCAAATGCCAGTTAACCACACCCCACATGCCACAACAGAACAGTGTAGTTGAACGTCGGAACAGGACAATCACCAAGATGGCTCGTTCCATGCTAGAACACAAACATGTTTCAAAGCAATTTTGGGCAAAAGCAATTAACACTACAGTTTATCTATTGAACCGGTCACCCCCAATGGCAGTCAAAGGTAAAACTCCGAAAGAGGCCTAGTCAGGTCGCAAGCCCAGAATCAGTCACTTGAAGGTTTTTGGCTCTCTTGCTTTTGTTTGGATCCCTAATGCTTCATGCACCAAGTTGGATGCCAAGAGTCAAAAATTGATGCTTGTATGATATAGCAATCTTCACAAAGCCTACTGCCTGATTGATGTTGAGACATCTCGTCTCATATACAGCTGCGATGTAGTATTTGATGAGCAGCAAGGACCATTCATGCCTGATTCTCCTGTTCCTGATCCAACAGACCAGCCTATGCAACTCATGATTTGGGTTGTTCGGCTTCCATTAGGTCCACCTGATGGGAGGGCTCCAATAGCTCCTGCAGCTCCAGTGATACCTGTACAGACTCCTTCGGCTTCTCCTATAGGATCACCTTGCTTTGTAGATGCTTCACCTGAGTTTGATCCAACTTCTTCTGATGAGGATCCTCCTAATCAAGCATCTCCTAGTAATATTGTTGGTCATTCTCCTATCCGGCCTAAGTGGTGGGCTAAGACACTTGTTGATCTTCGTGATGATGAGCTCATTGATGGGAGAACTGCTCGAAAAAAGAGCAAAACTACAAATTCTGTTAACTTTGCCCTTATGGCCAACATTCACAGTGTGTTTGAACCTCAAACATATTCTAAGGCTAAAGAAATTCCAGAGTGGGAACAGGCCATGACATGTAAACACCAGAGCCTACTGAAGAACAACACTGAGGTCGTTTCAAATCTTCCACCAGGGAAGAAACCCATTGGCTGCAAAAGGGTCTACAAAATCAAATACAAATCGGATGGTACTTTGGACAAGTACAAAGCTCGTTTAGTGGCAAAGGGCTTTTCTCAACATTAGGGCATTGATTATGAGGAGACCTTTGCTCCTACTACAAAGATGAGCACCATCAGATTAGTCCTAGCCATGGCAGCACAGTTTGGCTGGAAGTTCCATCAAATGGACATAAAGAGTGCTTTCCTGAATGGTGATCTCCATGAAGAGGTCTACATGACACAACCTCCTGGTTTCAAGGTTGTTGGTAAAGACCATTAGGTTCTCAGATTGGCAAAAGCTCTCTATGGCTTGAAGCAGGCCCCTCGAGCATGGTACATCAAGATTGATAAGTACCTCAATGCCAAAGGCTTCAAGAGGAGTTCTTCAAACTCAAATCTGTACATCAAGACTATTGACAGTGACATAATCCTTATGATTATCTATGTGGATGATCTGATCATTATCGGCAGTTAGGCATCTTTGATTCAGGGAATCAAACAAAACTTATGCCAGTCTTTTAATATGACTACCCTTGGGCTCATGCATTATTGCTTAGGTGTTGAAGTTTGGCAACAGTCTTCTGGTATATTCATCTCTCAATCCAAATATGCCAAGGCCCTGTTAGACAAATTCTGAATGCAGGATTGCAAACCTGCATCTACACCTATGAAGAAAGGTCTCAAGTTATCAGCAAAGTCTCATTCTCCTTCCATTGATGATACTACATACAGGCAACTAGTAGGCAGCCTCATCTCCCTCTCTACTACTAGGCCTGATATCAGCTTCGCAGTCAGTTATATTTCACACTTTATGATAGCTCCTAAGGCTGATCATTGGATGACAGCGAAGCATGTGCTTCGTTATGTGAAGGGCACTTTAGATTATTTACTTTTGTACTCTCGGAGTTCTAATCCTAAACTCAGTGGGTTCACGAATTCAAATTGGGCAAGCTCTGTTGATGATAAAAAGTCAACATTTGGATTTGTGTTCAGTTTGGGATTCGGTGCAATCACATGGACCAGCAAGAAGCAGCAAGCAGTTTCTCTCTCTTCTACTGAGGCTGAATACAGAGGGATTGTTAAGGCAAGATGTGAAGCTGCTTGGCTTCGTTGGATGCTTGGGGATATGCAGATGTCACTAGCAGGACCGACTACTCTGTTTGTTGATAACGAAGGCATTATCAAGTTAGCACAGAATCCAATCTTCCATGAACGAACCAAGCATGTGGATGTTCATTGTCATTACATACGACACCTGGTTGAAGACGGGACTATAGATCTGCAGTATGTTCCTACCACAAAGCAAACTGCAGACATTCTCACCAAACCCCTTGGTCCTGATAAGTTTGTCAAATTCAAAGGACAGCTTGGTGTGTTTGATAGATTAACCATTAAGGGAGGGTATTACAATAATAGATAAGTCGTCTATTATTAGATAATGGTTATCTTGTAAATATCTTAAGCTTTAGTTTGCTTTCATTTTTTGCTTTCTCTAGAATAGAATGTTTCTATTCTTTACGATGGTTTCCTAAGGAAACATCGTCTCATTATTTTGTATAAATTGACCTTTCGGTCTCTGTTAATATCAAGCAAGTATTTACCAATTACCTCGTAATAGTGGCTAGGCATGGCAAAACACAAGTGGTCGAAGCAGGAAACACTCCATCATGAATCGAAATGCCCTACTTTCTCGGGACCCCTGTGTTCTAGATGCTCTCCTTTCTTACCCCTCCATCATTCTTGGTCCATGAGTTTGTTTATATTATGGCTTACATCACGGAAGTGAAGGCTTTGATTTATATTGTGGATTGTTGTGTGTTGCATGTCCCTTATTTTAATATTAAGCTGAAGGTGTCTCTATCTTTACAACCATTTGTTAGATGGAGTTACCTCTTGTGATATTGGTTGTCTTCGAGTAACGGAAGATTAAGTCTATGAAATCAAAATTCAAGACATCTTCACTTGCACGATTATGAGATATCAAAGCGGAACTCATCAGATTGCAACATTGTTTTTATCAGATAAGTATTATCCGATTCTATTTATGCAATTTTCAGTGGTCAATATTTATTTATTTTTTTCGTATTTGTGGCTCTATCATATTCATCTCTTGTTTGATATCAGTTCTATCGTGTTCAATGATGTTGTATCCCTTGTGGCTCTATCAATGATATGATGAAGAAACTGCAAATGTGATAGCCATATCTGGATGTGAATGCCTATGATAAAGTCATTCAAGACAATGGGAACCCCAAGCTAAAGATCAGAAGATCACAAGTGTCAAAGGCGACACCTTGTAATCAAATTTGGATCCTTCCATTGAAGTTGCTGAAATCTCTTTCAACATCGACTGCACTGAACAACCCAAGTCAAAAATTACCACGGGAATCGGGCTCTTGCTTTGAATTTTGATTACGTTGTATACTTGTGAGTAGTCTTGCCTCTATTGACGGTATTGTGAAATGAATGAATTCAAGAATCAAGTCCTCATCCGTTAAGGAAAGATTCAAAATGAAACATCATTGAGATATAATTAAAGTGGAATATGTGACTGCTCTTTAGTATGAGGTGTAACTGTCTTAGAAAAGTTAGGTTGAATATCTCGGAGGATAGCTCTAGTCATCGAATATCATGCAGAGCATCAAGTTATTTTAATTTTTTTAATTTTTTTGAGTGATTGCAAACATTTGTACAGATCACCGAGGACTGTTTCACAATTTGTTTGTCTATACCAAGAGAGTCTATTCAAATGATTTAGAAGTGGCACTTACAATCATATTGAACCTTCCACCCTTCAAAATGGTGGAAGTGTAGAGGGAAATCTTGAGGTAAGCTTTCCTTAATTGGATGTTAACTAATGCATATTTTGGAATTAATTTATATTGGTGCCTATGATTGATTTATCTTAATCCACTGGTTGTAGGATGCAATGAGATTGTGCACTTGAGATTATGCAGTCTGAACAAGAATGCTCCTTTAGAAGGAGATGTTGAGCTTCAGAGGGAGGCTTCATCGTAATTAAGAGGGAGTGCTTATGCTTGTGATGCTTGTGGTATTTATAAAATTTGAGACTTAAATGGAATCAAGTCTTAGTTTGTTATTGCCTATTTTATTCTTGTATGAATAAATGAGATTGTAAGATCAGCTCTGATAACTCTTTCACTATGCGATAGTGAACATCATGTTGAGAGAGTCAATGCTGTCATCACGTTGAGAGATTCCGTGACAGGAGTTGGATGTCATGTTGAGAGAGTCCATGAACAAAGGCTTAGCTGTGAGTCTTGCAAATCTTTTCATGTTTAGTAATTCCATGAATGAGTAATTATTACAGGTTTTCATGTTGAGTGATTCCATGAATATGATTGATTGTTATAGGTTTTCATGTTGAGTGATTCCATGAATATGATTGATTGTTATAGGTTTTCATGTTGAGTGATTCCATGAATATAATTCATTGTTATAGGTGTTCATGTTGAGTAACTCCGTGAATTATGTTTTGAATTCGTATGATCAGAATTTATCATTGACATTTTTTGGCTGCAGCTTTATGTGACTGTTCAGCTAAAGATCTCTCTCTAGCTAAGAGGGAGTGTTAAAGTATGTCACTGCGATAGAAATCTTTCTCTCGAAATTTGGACGTTATTACCATTATTGTCATCTTCTACTGAAAAGGACACTCGAAATTTAATTTGTAATATTAAACGTAAATGACATGTGTCATTCACATGCATTGAGGCATGAATATTTGAAGAGTTATAATTAATTATAGGAGTTATGAGAATCTCAAGAGACCTTCAGTTATAATGTGAAGAGTCTCTCCTATTGTTATATATTCGCATCGAGCAAAGGATATTGTACACTTGAAAATTTCATTCTCAATTAAGATATATTTGTGTTGTGTGGTTGGGTTTTTCCCTTCATTCTCAAAGGGTTTTCCCAAGATATTTTTGGTGTTCTTTGTTACAGTTCTGTCTCTTTCTTATTGTTGGTTATTTTCAAAGACATTTATGGGCTCTAGTTTTAACACAGTGGAGGCTACAATAGGGTTGCAAGAGAAAACAGTAACAGGGGGGCGCATGGATAATGGCCCGTGGTGAGTGAAAGAAGAGTGGCCCTATCCGGGTGTGGATGGCTGACTTTGGCAAAAGATCCAACCTAAATAGGGTCAAAGCACAGTGCAACCAATAAATGGCATGGACAAAGTGTCCCCTCCCAATTGGGAGAACAAGCAAACGGGCTGCCGTGATTTTGTTTTTAAGCCATCAACAAAAACGATTACAGTCGATGTCACTGTTGAGGATAAGATGGCGATTTCTCACAATCTCATAATTTTTTTCGAACTAGGTGTTATTGGACAATTTCATGGTATTTGGCCTAGTTTACAAGCGTTGCACTCTTGGATCTCATGGAACTGGGAACCCATCCTTGACAGTGGTGTTCAAATTTATTTGACTGCAAAAGGGTTCTTTGTTGTCATGTTTGAAAATGTTTAGAACAAGAACGAGGTATTGTGCAAACATTTTTGGTGTTGGGAAGATAAGTTTTCTTTGATGTTGAAATCATGGCACCCAAATTTTTGCAGTGTAACCTGGAGACTTGCACCTCCCTCCCAAACCTTGAAGTACCCAACCCCCATACGTCCCCACACCGAGTACTTGAGTACCCAAGCACCCCCACCTCCGCCATTCTGCAACCATACCGCCGCTGGGATGTGTACTTGAATTTCTATTTGAATTTTGATTTTTGAATGTTACTATTGGGTATGTAATACATTACTATGTTGAATGTCAATGGTTCTAATTCATGTTGCAATTTTGCTATGTTCAAGTATTTTAATTTGGTATGTTCTAGTGAACTACTGAAACATCATTTCATAACTAGCATTTCAAGTTCTATATGTATACTATACAACACCCCTCTCAGTCCCGTCCTCCCCTTGTCGTCATCACCTGGCCGTCCCCCTGCCGTCCCGAAAATTAGGCCCATTTTTCCCGTGTCCCAGAAACTCACCCCAGCGTCCCGTCGTTCCAATGCGCCCCCATACTGGTGTAACACTGAATTTTTGTCCAACATCAAAGAAATTTGACGAGGTTCTTGTTTGAGTGTGGCTTCAAAATATTCCCCTTCAACTCTGGTTTGATTCTATGTTGGAGGCCATTGGTAACTCTTTAAGAGGGTTTTTGATGATGGATGAGGGTTCTTCAAATCCTTAACATTCTACTTTTGCACACATCTTGGTGGAAATGGATTTACCTACAGGTTTTCCAGCTGAAATATCAACCAAATCTGCAAGGGGAAATATCAACTAAATCTGCAAGGGGTTGTTGGATTCAATTGGTAGATTATGAAGCGGTTCCCTTCATATTTGTAGAAGGTGTTTTTGAATTGGTCATGTTGTAGTAGAATGTGCACAAGGGAAAGCCACAAATACTTCTACATGGTGGAAGGATGTTTAGAACCAGCACTATATAGTGGAAAAGAAAATGGAGAAACCTCTAAGTTTTTCTCAGGTAGTGGCGGAAGTTAGGCCCCTTTTGCAAAATCTCCCCACAAGAGGGAAGATGGATACCTATAGCGACAATGAGCGAGGTTCTCACTGAGGTGGATACACCAGATGGAAGGGAGAAGTTTAAAGTGACAGATTGGATAGATCAGGATAGAGTATTACGAGACAAAGCTTTGGTGTGCAGTGGAGTTTGGGGAGGAGGATTGTAGAAATGATCTGGATGAAAATGAGGTGCCGAGAAAGGTTGAGGCTGCCAAAGTTGAAGAGGGATGGCAAGTGGTTAAGAGATAGAAGGTTAGATTTTCAAAGAAGCTTGATATGGTGCTCAAGTCTCACAAAAACGCAAGGGTTAGTAGTTATCTTTCACTCCTTTTATTTTCAGGTTGTATGGTTCTCTATTGTGATATTATGCGGCTGTTTGTGACAATGGAACCTTTGTTTCCACTCTTGCTTCGAGGCAAGCTCCTTCAGGCTATTTTAATAAATAAATCATTATTACCGACCAAAAAAAAAATCCCTTTCTACAATTAAGAAATTCAAATATACAAGTTTGAATAACAAATCTAAATGACTATGTGGGAGTTCAACCATAACAAAGGTTGAGATAGGAGACATCATAAGGTGCCCCAAATATCCCCTAGCCTAGGCCCAGGGGTGGAAACTTCATGCACATTGGCCTCATGTGGTCCTCAACCATTCTCGTGAGGTGGTGTACCTAGTGATGCCTACACATTGTTCCACTCTATCATGTCATCCTCTTCTCGTCTAGTGATTAAGGATTCCCTCTAATGTATTTAAACAGTTTATCAATATGGGGTTCACAAGGGAGACTACAATAGGGTGCCCTTAAAATAATCTTCAACCCTAAGCTGTAAAGCAGAGTTTCATCCCCTTTGGCCTCATATGGTCCTTAACAATTCTCGCGAGGCAATGTATCTAATGAGTAATCCTCCACTACTTCCCCTTCTTGCACTCTCATCATTCCCAAAATATAATCAATTATTGCAAAGAGAAATTTATATTAATACAAGCATAGATATTTATGTTAGATTCAAGCATTCGTTGTTTGTATATAAACTGGTGCATGTGTGTGTATCGTAGTATACACAAATGACACAAATACATAGGCATAACTATTTCTTTATACCACAAACAAATTCAATAATTTGTTATATAAATTGCCCTACTACATATATGATTACTTATGTTGTTCAAAGCCTCCTTGGATGTTGTACGGTCTTTTACAAATTGTGGCAATTCTTCCATAGCCAATATGCCCCTTCATTAATTGAATCGCTCATTCCCCCTTGATCACATCTTTGATAATAACTGATACCCCTCTTTAAAAGATAAATGTATTATTGTCTATTATTGATATGTGTTGTTCTAATAAATCAAATATCCCACCAGTTTGCCACCTTATTTCTTAGTCCACTTGGAGCACAAATCGTGGTATACTAATCTATCAGATATTGCATATTATACTAGCCACAACAATCATGTGGAAAAATTAATTCCCTGGGTTCGACACTACGGAAAATTGTAAAGTCTTTAAAAATAAGACAATGTTCTATAATATCAAATATCTCATTAATATTGAGTATTCAATTTCTTCTTACGATGAGTTTTGCAGAAGCATCATGGCGAAGGCACACAAGTCAGATCTAATTTCTTCAATTTGATGATGTAAAGTTCCCCTACGACTCCTTGTAGGTAATCAAAGTTCACAACTCACAACTAGGGGGAAGGTCAACAAATTGCTCACAAAATGTTCACTACTCAAGCACACTGCCCAAAAAGAGAATATTAAATCCACCTTCAAGAAGACTCAGTGTCTAAGATGTGAAGGTTAAAACCACTTTCAAGGATTTGGAAATCCAAATGGTGAACTAACTGATGACAACACACTTGTCTTAACATTTCCAATGAACTACACTAGGAATGATACCAAATTCCACTTATAGCTCTACTCAAAGCATCTGACAATCCTTTAGCTCTGCTCTAATATCATGCATCAAGGCTTGCACATCTATTTTCATTCCCATACCACTTCATACATTACAAAAGAGGAAATTACTTTCCTTTATACAAGTTACAACCAAGCAAGGTTGGCCTATTAGGACTTACCCAATGCACAAATAAACAAATAAAACCATGCTAAGGCATGAAGCTATGGTCCATAATTAACCCTCGCCACATTAATCAACACGCTACACAATCCTATCGGACACCAGAACAACATTTCGCATGCCAGATGCTAGCGATCAATCCAGCATGAACCAAATGATCTAAAAAACCCAAAACCCATGTCTTCTACCATGCATTATGCTTGCAAACCTTAAGTCCAGCTCGAATCCATGTTATAGTCAAAATTCTACAACTGCCTCTGACATAATTCTTCTTCACTGCCTGCAACCAATCTTCGCCAAAACAACTGTAACTAACTCAAATCAACAATAAGGAGCTGTGGTTAAGGTCTACATTCATCCTGCAACACAAATACATGTTTGCATACTCAAGAATGCCATATACTGTATGCATGTCTTATTCCAGTCAGAAACTACAGGACATATGTTGACATCAATAACAAAACCTATGATCAAACCATCATGTCAACAACAATTTCAACTCAACATTCTCCCACAACTCTAACACTCCTAACCTCAATTTTGCACCACAAATCTCAAAATTCATGCAATAGAATTTTGTCAAACACTTTGACAGACATCTCGAGCTGATATATTCATTAATTCACTAATTCTAATTTCAAACATTTCAAATTAAACACAAGAATATGGAATATACATTTAAACAAACAATTGTGGCATCTTCAATTTCAGAATTAAGCATTGATTACTGCAGAGGCATTACTCCAAACACTTTCCATTCAAACTTCTTACAATTAGATTATTCACCTTTCCAACTGAAATTATACATCTACAGAACTAAGCAAACATTGGCAATGCACAAGACTCGATCTGATTTTACTAGTCATGCTTACTCAGTGATTTACAAGATGCTACAGATTTGCATATATATGGCTTTCTCACAAAAAGATAATAGAGCAGGAAAATCAAAGTAAAGTTAAGATACTGCTGCTGAAGCACACCATAGTCCTGTGTCCATACACAAAAAAAATGTTAGTAGAAGAAACAAATTGTAGTTTCCAGCAGCCCCTGTTATTGATAACTTCTGGACTCAAATATGCAAATCTAGTCCCGCTGCTCAAGAAGGATGCTTAGCCATGGACTTCCTTATGACATTTGGACAAGCCGTGAGTGCCCAGAAATCTGTATATTTCTGATCTTCAGATGGTCACTGTCTCAGCTACTTATGAATCCAATTTCATGCATTAAATCCAATGTTGAACTATGATATAAATCCACTCCACTTCGAAGGTATGTATTTGCATCCAACCTTCAGCTTCCTAAGGGTTTTTGTCCTTAGAAACCAACCAAACACTGACTTTCAATAACAAGAAGATATGGCTTCCATATAAAATTCTCATGACATGCTCTTGAAGGAAGACATGGTTGCTTTTAAAGACTGCTCAAACTCCAATTGAACCTACATGCTCAATGTGGGATAAATCATCCTTAACTTTTAATACCTCCTTATGAAGTAACTTCTTGAACAAAGCTAGAGAGCTTTATTAATTAAAATGAATTTATACTGTCATTCTATATTAAGTGAATTTGTGAAAACAACTGAAATACTCTTTAACCTCCTTTAAGTCATCATATCATTAAGTCATTTAGTATAATAAATATTATTAAGTTATACCTTGATAATTTCCAATATCAACTCATGGGAATAATCCATCCACTTTCCAAGTATTGATATGGTGCCAACTAATCACGTCAATAACTTACTATAAATAGTATGAGCAAAACATCCAAGTGACTTGCTGAATATAGTAAGTTGGAATCAAAGTATCCTGAATGATCTCCAGAAGGCTCGCCACAAATAAAATAGGACACTAAGTTAAATAATATTAAAATTGTTAGAAGTTGTAATCTTTCCTTGGTGTATTTATAAACCAAGGTTAGAACTCCTTTCTTTATTGTTGTAATATATTAGGATATAAGCCAAGGTATCCTAATATATTTCTTTTTTGTCCTTTTTCCACTACATCTTATTTTGTCATCTAGTGGAATATGTGAGGATAAATATGTATTGTAATTTCTAATTTTAGATTATTCCTCCTTAAGAGGAATCTCACACTTGGCCTCACACACATATGAATGTTGGCATTCATAGACATGGGAGTTACATTCTAACTCCTCTCTCTCATCTCTATTTAAGAGATGACCCTCTTCTCTCATTTAACAATGAGGTTTCTTCCTCTTATCAAATATTGTATGAGCATTGCTCTCTATCTCTCTCTCTCTTCCTTCTTAGGCTTTTCATGCCTCATTCATAATGTCACAAGGGGTTTTCTTTGCTTTCCCCTTTCCAAATATCTTGTCTCATGGTGTTGGAGCTCAAAGCTTTCTCTCTCCTATTTTATGGTAATATCTTTTCATGCATTTACTCACTTAGATTCTTTCCTAGTATTGCTTATTTACAGATTTCTTTTTCCATTTCTAACATGGTATCAGAGCAGTTTAATCTTTGTTTTGAGTGTTTGCATGAAGGTACGATTATAAGGAGACTCTTGAGAGAGATTTCACTAATTTCTTCTTTAATCTTTTTAAGATGGAAGAAATTGAATTTTTTTTGAGTTTGGCTGGTTTACCGCCAAACCTGATTAACTTCTGTTTGCTCTAATTTGTGTAGGTTACTTCTTATTTTCTAGTAGTTTTCATCTAACCCCCTTTGGAAGGCTTGCCGCCAAAGGGTTTTCCTATCTTGATATCAATGTTTGTTAAAAAAGAGTAACCTTCTTTATTATCGAACTGTTTTTTTTCACTTGTTTTGGAAGGCTTGTTCTGTTTTTCTGCAATATCATTTTGTTACATTAGTAATTACAAATAGGCCATGAGAGGCCCAAAATTATAGTAACCATGTACCTTGACAACTACTTCGAGCTTTTCAAGCTCAAGGAACTCATTGATGGTACTATTCTTACATGCGGGTGATGATGTTGCCGTTGCCCATCTGAGCAACTCCCCTGATATATCACTGCTATAAGCAATAAAAACACTAAAAGCATGAGAATAATCAAAAGAATTGGTTTCCGCTCCCATTTCATCACTCCCCTCCCACTCCAATTCATCCTCCTCATCGCCATCACTATTACAACTGGTTGTCATAGTACCACCAACGGGCTTCTCCATTGTTCTTTTCTGCTCCATGCTGAAAGATTGCTCTGTTGAACTATCCAACGGTCCACTTGACATACTGCAACTCTCTTCATCTCTAGAAAATAGCTTTGAACGGAAGTTTCTCATGGATCTGGGTTCAGTCCTCTGCAGCTTACATAGCCATGCTTGATCATCCACAATCTTCTATATTGTTTTAACAAAGAGTAATGGTCTTGCCGGTTAGAGTTTTAACAAAGATCTGCATCCCTCTCTGCGACTGTCTTGTTAGAGTTGTTCCAGACATCTTTAGAATTGTAGAGAAACAGCTTCTTAGTCTTAGTTCTTGAAAAACCTTTCACTGTTTACAAGTCGGCCCTATCCAGGTTTTTTAATCCTCAATTTTTCAGGGGATTGACTTCCTGTATTCGTCTTGCCATTGCTATTACTTCAACTGCAAGATCCTCGCTATTTTCTTTAATCAGCCGAAGCAATAACTTACTAGAAATTTACGAGGAAAGAAGTATCCATGACCCTGAAGATCATGTTAGTTTTTGTAATATTCCAATGAGTAGACCCTGATATTTTGCTCCAATGTGCGAAGCTTGAAATTAGCTGTAAATTGTATTATCTAACTGTGCCTGGAGCCAAGCTGCAATTGGCGATTCTGTTCAGCCAACGCTTCACACAGGGGCTTCACCATCACAGAAGAGGAATTCTCTTCACGGCCCCTAACTAAATCATTCTGTAGAGCATGCCTCATTGAAGCCAGCGAGCACGACTTTATTTTTTGTGTGCGATTGATTGGCTGGTTCTGCAAAATTTGCGCTTTGAATGTTTATTTTTTCCGAGGGCTAAGTATGGCGGAGGGAAAGTTTTGAGCGTGATTTTCCAAGGCTGTTTCTAGGGCCGAAGAGAAACAGCCCCGGGGCATATGCAAATCTGAAAATGCATTGTGAACTTAATAACCGAAACATTGTTTTTTAGCAGCAACGACTATACTGAAAACATAATGTTAAGTTTATCTGCCACTTTGCTGTATTTATCTGTGAGAAATGACAGAGATTTTGAATATCTCTGGGAATCATTATGAAATTTCAATATTCCCACTCTGTAGTTTATAACAGCTGTTCTGACAGTAACTATTTTTGAAAATTTTGTTTGATTCTTTTTTTAAATTTCGGAGCCCTATTTCAAGCATACCCTCTGCAGAAGCCTCGCTGTTAGAGTAGATAATCCAAGCAAATTTTTCTTATATTAATATTTCTTTTAAGTAACATCTTCTTTTAATTCTTTTTTATTCTTTTCTTTTGCCATCAAAATTGTGGTGTAAAAATGATATGACTGAATTACTATTTAAGACACTTTGTCTTTATTCATCATATTCATTCTTCTTGATATATTTTTTATAGAAGTATCTTCTCAATGTTTTTTGTTAAAGGTAAATATTATGACTTATCGTATATTTATTTAAGTATATATGGGTGCACACATATATATCCAAATAAATATATAATTTCATTTATGACTATTATGATTGAGAACTTGTTATATACCTTCACAAAATGCATTGAGTACCCATGTTTACCCTTAATGGAGTTTTATACCTGATATCTATATTTAGTTGATCTTCCTTAAATCATTTTACTTAATTGGATTATGAGTAATCTTACACATTTGCCTTCATTTTGATATTTTGATGTGCCCATAGTTGCACTTTTATGCTTTTATAGCATCATTCTATGCCCATGTTGGCACTTTATGGTTTTATACCATTAATCTACATGATTTATATGATATTTGTTTTAAGTTGCATAGGGAGCCAATTTTTTCAAGGATAACTATGTAGGTCCCCTCAGTATAACTGATACATAGTTTCCTTATCTGGCCCATGGGGTATCCCTCCATCCTATATTGATATGCACTCATTTTATATGGAGTTTCCCTCCATTTGATCCTATCTATTCCATTTTGATAGGATAATATTTTTATGGAGTTTCCCTCCATGTTGTTCCATTTTTGTTCCTCAATGAAGAGGATGTTATTATTGGAGTTTTCTCTCCAAATTCAGATGATTTGATCCAATTTGAAGGCAATATGTTGTTATATCCTCATAATCCATTCTTTTGATTATCCTAACAAAAATCATGATAATTCTAATTTGATCAGCATGTCTCTCCTTTATGTTATTTTCATATATTAATGTGATAATGATCTGCATACTTTATTGCTTAGATCATGAATCATGCATGTTATGGAGGGACGCCCCCATTAGCTTGCAGTGGGATGATTCATTAAGTGGACTGTCTATATCCACGTGATTGATGCAAGATTGATGCAAGTATCATTAGTTGGCCTTGTCTGTGGTCATTTGTGCATTAGTATAATATACTTTTCATGAGAGCATTGATCAAGCTTTTTACTCAATTTGTCCTTGTTGGCAATTTTTGAGCATATAATTTATCTTGATATCAGGTTATCTCCATTGTTTTGTGGTAACATGTTTTACTCATTGTTTCTCTATGAGAGTTTTATTATCCTTATTTAAAAGGATTTCGAATTTGCATATATGATGGCATTCTACTTGTGGATATTTGTCTTGTTCTTTTTTTTCAAGTAATCCATCAAGGAACCTTCTCCAAGATGTGTCTATGCTTCCACTTGATCACATTCAAAGGACTCATGTGCTTCTCTTGGATCTACAAATGTTCCATATGGCTTGAAGACAATCAAATTACTTCATATTAAAGATTAAGTTGCAGATTTTTGTAAATTACCCTTTGATGTAATTACCCCAAGTAAAGATTAAAAGGGGGTGTTAGAAGTTGTAATCTTTCCTTGGTGTATTTATAAACCAAGGTTAGAACTCCTTTCTTTATTGTTGTAATATATTAGGATATAAGCCAAGGTATCCTAATATATTTCTTTTTTGTCCTTTTTCCACTACATCTTATTTTGTCATCTAGTGGAATATGTGAGGATAAATATGTATTGTAATTTCTAATTTTAGATTATTCCTCCTTAAGAGGAATCTCACACTTGGCCTCACACACATATGAATGTTGGCATTCATAGACATGGGAGTTACATTCTAACTCCTCTCTCTCATCTCTATTTAAGAAATGACCCTCTTCTCTCATTTAACAATGAGGTTTCTTCCTCTTATCAAATATTGTATTAGCATTGCTCTCTATCTCTCTCTCTCTTCCTTCTTAGGCTTTTCATGCCTCATTCATAATGTCACAAGGGGTTTTCTTTGCTTTCCCCTTTCCAAATATCTTGTCTCATGGTGTTGGAGCTCAAAACTTTCTCTCCTATTTTATGGTAATATCTTTTCATGCATTTACTCACTTAGATTCTTTCCTGGTATTGCTTATTTACAGATTTCTTTTTCCATTTCTAACAAATAAGCCCTAAAACTTGGGGACATTATAGATGATTCAAGGTATTGGAGAGTTAAAAGTAATTATGATTAGATGATTGAAGAGTGATGATATAATGAATGCTAGTTTGATATAATGGTGAATGATGATTGAATGACTATTGATTTGATAGAGTGATGCTTGATTGCTGTATTGCATTTTTTTCTTGATCCCAAGATGGAGTGACAATTGATGTGGATTTGATGATTGTTTGCTTGATCTTGTTGTTTGATTGTTTGCTTCATTTCTTGAGGGAATATCAATTGATGAAGGATCATGAATGATAAGTCCTTCAATGCTTGGAATGAAACCTCCTTTATTGGTGAAGGGGGCACCACCTTTCATAAGAATTGGGTCACCAATTTTCATTGGTGCCTTTGAGAATAACATATCATTCTCCAAATTAATAACTTCTCCCATTTATATCTTCCAATGTGGGGGATAGTTGCACCTCTTTATCAATGGCTGTTTTTTGTTATGTTAACAACCTTTCACAATTACCACCACACTTTGGAAGAGTCACCCCTTCATCATTTCTACACTATGAACGAATCGCAATCCTTCATAATTATCATCTTCAAAAGTGTCACAAGCCTTCATAACTATTACCCTTTGAGGGAGACATTTCCTTATTTTTTCTCATTTCTTTTTCCTCTTCCAATAATTCTTACTTCATTCACAACTTCCCTTTTCTCTTCCTCCCTACCCACCTTTCAAGTGGAGTTCTCTGGTCTCTTTTATGTCTCCCATGTATGAGGGAGTCACAACTTTCATTTCACGCCTTTTTACCATTCATTGAACTTAACTAATAATTATTTTTTTTTTTTTTTTTTTTTTTTTTTAATAAGTTTTGTACTTATTATTTTATATTTTGACTTTAATATTACTGTTTATTGTTAAACCTTATTCCAAAAAAAGTGACATTTCAGGAATGCCCTATGGTTAACCCAAAAAGCCTATAAAAAAGCCACCATTTGGTTGAAGAGTTTAATCAAGCACCACTCGATTATCCAGATACTTTGGTCCTTGGAACATCTGCCAACATCAGAGCCCCTCAACCAATCTTTGCTTGTCAACCCTCAACAGGTTCTTATGTTTCCACAGACTTTTAGAGATACACCTCCTTTACCTCCCAGCATCTGCTAATGTGATTTGTGGTTTCCCAAGAACAGATAACCTACTTACATTTCCTACTATGGCACTCTAAAAGATAGTTGTGACATCACCTAGTGAAAGACCTGGAGACTAGACACCACTAAGCAACCTCTCGTTCTTTCCCTTTTCAAGTTAGACATGGTAACATGAATTTCAGGCTGCCCTTAAGCATTATCTCAGGCTGAAGGATTGCACATAGGTGTGAAGATATCAGATTCTCTTTTTCAGTATTATTGACTATTCTAGTTCTCTGCATTGGAAGGACAAGGAAGATGCAGCAGGATGGACTCTGTTTAATAATAGAAAAGCTGCTCCAAAGGAACATTTTTTGAGACACATGCTCCTTCTGTATCACAGTGAAAAAGGTTTAGCCTGACTTGTGAAGTTTCAAGTTTTTGGTGAGAATATTTGACCTGGCTCTCCCCTACTGGTGTTGTTTTAGTGGGTATCTTGGTTTTTATTCTACTCTTTTTAGATGTATTTCTCAGGCCTCAAACTAGATCTCCAGAATTGCATCAAAAAAAACTCACAATGAACTGGCATGCTTAAAGCAGTATTAAGGTACTCTAGTCATACCACAGAGGTGATTTAAAACAGGATGTGAAAAAGTAGTCTAATTTAGACATGTATTTGAGAATTCTTTGGCAATCACTACCATCTCTATTACACAGTGAAGCATGATAACTTAAATAATTTTAATTTGATTGTGGTTGCAAATAATAGAGAAAGGTTAAAAAAATGGTACAAGTGTTTCAATGCTGACGTGAACTGCTGATTTGGAAGCAAACCAGAATGGATGCAAAGAATGGAAAAAAAATTCCGTATATAGTTTAAATTCTGCAGTAGTGATTGTACACTTAAAATTTCCAAGTACATTTCTCTCTAGCCTAAATGCTTTACTTGCAGAAAAGTTCTTTGTCAATATGTTTTTAATGAAAATAAGACTCCTTATATACTTTAATATAAAGATATAATGAACAGGAGTGCAACAAGCAACACTGATTCGTAAGAATAGATCCAACTATTTATCTCTCAATTCCATATTTCAATGGTATTCAGGGTGTATTATGAATTTCCAAGTATATTTATCTGTACCCTCAATGCTTTAAAAGTTTAAATGCAAAATAAACTTTAATTTAAATGTTCCTCTTTTTCTGCTCTCGAAATACAAAATTGTGCAAGGCAAAATGAGTCATTATATAAAAGCATTGCAGAAACTCCATATCTTGTTTAAAAAGCATTCATAAAAAGTCCTCACTGTTTTATCTTAACAAAATTGTCATATACGCACCAAGAGTAAGCAACACCTAAATAACACGAATTATCTGTTTATTTATCTAGATTTGTATTGACAGGTAAAAAGTAAAAACTGATAAACTGATCTAAGAAAAGGAATGTGCCATCTATTTCCAGAAGGATTTTAAACAATCCTAATTGCACTAATAAGTCTAAATTAAGAGTGTGAGCCATAACTAGAAATTTAATGATGGAACAATTTAAAGATCCTTAAAACAATAACTTTGTGTGCAATTGAACAGAACATTAAGCTCTAGATAGATAAAACTGCATAGGCACAAGACACCCCTTACGTTTTGCACAGATCCATGAAATTCACAAACACAGTCTTTTTGGTACCCTCACGGAGTACTTGAGGTGGCCTCATGACAGTTCTACGCCTGTCTCCAGCAAGCTCTGGATTGTTCTCTCGCAAGATATTGAATACTCTTCCAAGAAGCTGTATCAGCAAGACAACAATCAATAAATTGCCATATTATGAACTGCTAAAGCAAATCATAGAGAATCCAACCATGTCCGGAGCAATAACTCTAATTGTTATAACTTATCATTATAAGTACCAACAGAAACAATATACAATGGACTCGTGCAGACATTTAAAGGACATGTAAATGAAAATTTCATTTAGCCATAAATGCCTAGATGGGTGGAAAGTGAAAAATCTAGATTCATAGGTTGCAAAAACTAATATGCTACACCCCAAAGAACGAAATAGAGCACCACAATGTAGAAACAGTAGATGACATCATTTTCAATAGAAATTTTTCCCACATCTTTCATGTAAATTGTCACATTTCTTTTGATGTGCCAGTGCAATATATGCTAATATAATGTCCTGGGGGAACTAACAAACAACGCAATAGAAATAGATGGCATATCACTCTGGGTGCAAAGTTTTCCTCAAAAAGAAATAATGTAAATCATAATATATCTGTGAATGTGCTTAGACATATAATTAACAGAAAATGTCTGAAGACTGTAACTGAGCAGCAAGACTGCTAGTCATGCAAAGTTCTCCTCCAAAAGAAACTATGTAAAGTCCAGCATATTTTTAAATGTCTGCCTAAATATGTTGTGTGAAGGTCTAGACCATGTGAAACTGTGTAAATTCCAGTATTATACCTTTAAATATCCATGTGTACGTGAAATATGTTCTTATATAATTCCCCAGGGGAGCTAACAAACACAACAGAAATAGTAGATGACATCAATCGTACTGCAACGTTTTCCTCAGAACAAACTAGTTAAATTCCAATAAATCTTTAAAGGTGCTTGGACATTAGTACTCTCTTGAAAATGTCTGGAAGGCTCAAACTAGTGGTAGAGATGTACTTTTCTCGAATGTCTTTCTTCAAAAGAAACTATGTATGTTCTAGTAATCTTCAAATATGCCTGCATGTATAGTAAGACTATATTCCAACAAATCTATGGTGGCCATTGTAAGTTATAAAGGCAGAATGTTACCCATTAAAAAAAAATCAAGGCACACTGTCACCACTATGACAGCTCCAAATCAAATCTTACTCTACGAAGCACTGAATAGAACCTGAAAAACATGTGCAAGCATATAAAAAGTGTTTCTACCTGATGGTTGCAGGATCATATAACCCTCATTAACAAACCACAATAACCTACAAAATAGAGAACAACTGGCCAATATATCAAATGAAAGACCTGTATATCCATGGTAAGCCTACCTATGCTTTACTGGTAAAGATTAGTATACATATTCAAAATAAGTCTTAATTATGTAACTAAGACAACTAAAATACCCTTCGGTGTAACAAACAAATAATTGTGCTGCTTAAGATATGTTAGAGGAATGAATACTTAGCTCTATTAGATGTATTTTATGATGATTAAGATGTATATTTTATTTTAAGAAACCGCTTTTATCACTCTACATTTCGTTTCTATCTCATTTTTGTATCCATGTTTCGTGACTTTTCAAAGATTTATCCTTAACATAAGTGCAAGATGTAGTGCTTAGATTATATATAGATCTTGATCAATGGCAGAAGGGAATGACGAAGAATGACCACGAACAAAGGCAAGAAATGTAACTTGGGACTAAAAGCTGATTATTTGGATGTATCTTTGTACTTTTTGATGTATCAAGGCTTAGGCCGTTTCTCTATCAAAACAATAGAATAGAAACCAAGTAATGAGAATACTAAAAATGACAAATGCGTCCAGATCGAAAAACGCATCTAGGGGGTGTACGTTTGCTTCCTCCATGGTGTAACATAGATCTTCTTCCTGATCATAGTACATATTCTCCATGTTAGGTAATCAAATCATTTCCTTTTGAGTCTTCTCTCTCAACAAAGCTACCAACTGAAATCTTTTTAAATAGAGTCGCCACCTCTTTCGAGGAATGTGTTGATCTTCTGGGTTCTCACTTCCATCAGAGTATGCTTCCAATCAAACTGATAGAACTACCATCTGATTTCTGGCCTGCAAAATCTGAAATTCTAGGTAACTTCACAACACTTGTTGCGAGCAACTCTCCCCAGTAGAGCCGCCAATCTACTAGTTCCCAAAACTGTAGATTGGATCCAAGAGCCTGCCACTTCTCCGATAGGATTCCGCAATCAGTTTTGGCCAGCGAACGAGAATCACCTTGATTCCTCTGCACTTCAAGCTTCGTTATACCCAGGCGGGCAGACCTTCACCTCAAACATTGGCTGCCCAGTTCAAGGTTTTCTATAGTGAATTTAAACTTTGTGAGTTCTTCGGTTGGCAAAATCCTCGTCAAACAATATGAATTTGAATATTGAGAACTTGAATTGTATGAATTGTATAAGGTTTGTCAATAATGGATTTGATGCTTGTAAGAAGGAAGTTTTAGATTTTCTAACTTCAAATATAAATTTAACAAACCAGTGCTTTAACTTATTTGGGCAACAAAGTCAACTACAATGAAGATTATAAAATACAACTTTATAATGTTCTATGCACTTATACTGTCAACAATTCAATAATCAAGGTGCGACAAATCAAATATATGTACACAATTCTAACCTAGTCCAGATTGTGCCTTAACTCCTAAGGTTGGGAGACAGACTAGACGCAGATTTGGAAACAGTTAAATATTTCACAATGTTTGCAATGATAGAGCTTAAAAAGCCATAGATGACCTCGTCCACTTATCCGACATCAATTGTTTACAGATTTGAAAAATCATAATAAAGGACCAATCAACTAAAGTTTAATTCTCCATGCCTTGGAAAAATAAACAATGGACCTTTTATTTTATTATTAAAATAAAATAAATGAATTACATTATAAAGTCATATTTAATTCTCCTTATTCCTCCTTGCAAAATAAATATAAAATGCTCCTTCTTTGGGCTTGATTCTTTTTTAATATGTTTTTAGAATATGTCTTTTGACTTCCCCTATATAGATCTTATAAATAAGGGAACGTGACTATTAAATCAAAAATCACACCTTCTCAATAAATAACTCATACTTCCTTAATAAAGTACATAGCTTCCAATGACTAATCCTTCGATCATCTTTAGTTCTTTGCTTGCACCTTTTCAACTCTTTTAACCACATCACAAACTCATATTATCAATCTTTGTCTATAGTAAGATTAGTCCTTATTTTAATTTTTGACATGATCTTTTACCACTGTCCAATACTTTAAAAGTTTATTGGATCTTCTATAATTGTTGTTCTTGACTTTATTCTAGTCGTCATTTTTTGTGTTGTCTCCTTCAGGCTATTCTTCATCTTGCATGGATTGCGCTTCGAGATTTTGGGTGTTCCTTTCATACATATAACTCAAGAGTCAAGACCATATCTTCAGGACCACACAATATATGAGAAATCTGCGTCTAAAGTATGTATCGAAGGCATAAACAACTTTAAAGGAGCCAACATAGCCGCTTTAGTACATCTGTAGTAGGGACTCAAAAACCATGCGTAGCACATTCCTCATCATCAATATATATACAATAGAGGCCCCACTCAAATCGAATGATCTTTACAGTGGAGTATAAGAACTCCTTCATTCCAAACATTACTGTTTCAATGAAATTCCATTTTGTTTGCATATTAATGCATAAAGTAAAAACATTGTTTGATTCCTTCGCAAGCGAAAAACATTATCGCTCTTCAACCTTCAACAACACATACCATCTGATTGTCTCGTGCTGAATACTTGTTTAATGCTTTTCCTTTATACAATTTGTCTATTTGCTTAGAACATTTTATTCCTATGCTAGTGGAGTATGAATTGATTTATATGATATAAAGCAAATAGGGCTGTCTGGATATGCCCGTGTCCATTTCTTCAAACTCCCCCTCCAAAGTGACCGTATCCACATAAGGATTTTCTTCTTCAATATCAAACTCCTGAATAATACGGACATAAGACTCAAAATACAGAGTTGTGTTTCAATATTCTGCAAATCTTTCGAGTTTACCAGAACACAAGTGTGGATCCCATCATATCCCCCATATATTATACTATGGAAACTCACAATATCATTATTTGAATTTATTTCTTTCAATCGTATTACTGTTTATTACTGTCAAGAGTTCATACAATGTTTTAGTGATGTTATGTGACCCGTGCAATCCTTACTCCAGCAACTTGTGCAATTTACGGCACATATGCAAATCAAATGCTCCAAGTAAAGTTGATTCTGAGGGCTGCACAATTCTAGATTGTCATCTGTATATGGAGTGTCTATAGATAATCCCGTATTTTTAAGTCTTCAAATCTTCATTGGTTTTATGCCAGAGGATATCCCGTCATGACTCGGCTCACTGCTTATCTTGACAAAGGTCTAACAGTAATTGTTTGTGGTTTTAGAGGAAGAAAATGTGTAGCTGCAGATGTCACTAATTCCCAGCCGTGTGATGCTTGTGATTCCACAACTTGCATGTTCAACTATAATATTTCTCAAACGTTCAGCCTGAAACTAGATTATGATCAATAGTACCCTTTTTTGTTCGCTAACTTCTTAATATTCCTCATATTTATTTGGTATGACAACAATGGCATCATCAAATCTCCAACATTATTTCAAAATAGAGGCCCTAAATTTTGCAAAAAATTGGGCTCCATCACTAGGTAAAGTTTCTTTTCCTTAATTTCTGATTCAAAAAAATTTATTTTTCCTCCATATCATTTTTTTCACAGCCAATAGAAATTTAAAGAAAAAGTCTTTTTCTAATTTTGAAAATGTATCAACTTTGTAAACTTTAGAATAAATTAATAGACTTCAAATATACTGAAGTCTCTGATTGGTCAAATCTAATAAATAAATTGCATCTAACAGATGCAATAGTATCCTGCCATAGCAAGGACTAATAAGAGTGTCACCTTGTTGACAAATGGGCTAATGCTCCTCTTCTTTCTTCTCCCTTCCTCCTTTGTACAGCAACGAAGAAGCAGGGTTTCCTTTCTAATTATTTCACTGTGGAGTTATTGAACTAGTTATATATAAATAAAATATTTAATTGCTCCATCCATTTTTGCTTTAAAAAACAATAATAATAATAACACACAAAAAGGAAAAAAAATTAAAACAAAACAAAAGTGAATTAATAAAAGAAAAATAAAGAATACCATGTAAAAGCAGAAGAAGAAAAACTGATAATAAAAGAAGAAATGATAATAATAACAATAAAACTAAAAACCACAAACGAAACGATAATAATAAAAATTAAATAATAGTAATAATAAATCAAACTAAAAATTTGAAAAAAAAAAAAGAACCAAAAGATGGAGACATCATAGGACTAAGGAAACCACAAGGTAATGTCGAGTCATAGCAAGAATGGAAGGCGAAAAGGAAGGTAAGGGGAAGGAAGAAGCCAAAGGCCCCAAGAGGCGAGAAAGATGGTCAAGAGATGGGAGCAGGGACGACGACCAAGACAAGAGAAGCGAGAAGCAGCAACACCTGTCAAGGCCCAGGCTAGGAAAGAAAACCCAAGCATCAAAAGGGAAGAACAATCACGCATGGTGACAACCACAACCACAACCATAGATAGCAGAGAGTAAAGGTTGCCTTGTGGTACTAAGACCCCAACCTCATCACCAAGGGGAGTGTACGTTGGTTTCTATGGCTTCCTCATGAAGAAATTATCTTCCTTGTGAAAGATTTCAGTGCTTTCTAAACAAATATGATGTTTAGAAGACAAAGAATGTTCAGCAAAGGCAGATATAAAAACTTGTTCATGTTTTATGTCAGCTCCATGTTCTTCGATCCTAATGTCAAAAGAGTGGTTCGTTTCAACAATGTATGGCAACCCGCATAAGCAAGAAACTTTGTAGACTCCAGCCTCTAAGAAAAATGTCCTTATAATCTTTTAGAGGAAGATGACTCTACACAAGGAAGAGTTCTTGAAGGTACAATGAAATCCTCTTTTTTGAGAGGATTTTAGAGATCTTATGGGAGATACCTTTGATATAAGGCAGCAAAATATTGGGGACATCAAAAGGAGGAGGAAGAAGAACCGGATGAAAACCGAGACTTGGCTTCACTAAGGGCCCTAGCAATTTGCTTATTGGTATACCCATTGAGTCTAAAGATACGCCAAAGGTGGTCTAACTCTTGGTCCAAATTGTCACCATCACAAATATGATAAGCCCTCAAGGTTAAGGTCTTGAGAACACCAACTTTTTTGGTGCAGGTGGTGGTGAGACAAGGCATGCAAATAAAGGTCACTATGTGTAGCCTTGCGGTAGACCCCTCAACCAAGGGAGTCATTTGGATTCTTGATAATCAAGAAATCCAAGAAAGGAAGTTGGTTGCTAGACTCCAACTCCATAGTGCAAGTGATAGACAATTTAATGCTATTAAGGTGTGAATGAAAATCATCCAATGTGTCTAGGCCATGCAGCCAACACACATTCATGTCATCCACATAACACTTTCACCACTTGAGCCTAAGGGGGTAGAAGGAAAGTGTCAGGTCTTCAAAACACTCCATTTATAGGCTAGCTATGACTATGGAGAGAGGAGAGCCCATGGCCACACCCTCCACTTGCTCATAGACGACACCTTGGAAAGCAAAGAAAGTAGAACTTAAGCACAACTCCACCAAGCAGGCATCTCTACAGCGACCTTACTATTCATAATATTGATCACCTCAAGGATGTGTACCTTAGAAAAAAGGGAGCCCACAGCAAAACTCACCAAGAGATCGATGTCATCTAGTTTAGAGTCCTTAATAAACTCAACAAAATGAAAGGAGTCCTTGATAAAGGAAACAGATTTACCAACCTAAGGGGTTGATAAGTTTGTAAAGATGAGAAGCCAGAAGGTTTGTGGGAAAGCCCATAGTGTCAACAATGGGTCTAAAAGGAATGCCCTCTTTATGGCTCTTAAGGACCCCATAGATTTGAGTCACTTTCTTGGAGGAGATGAGATGCCTCTTTGTCATACCATCAAAAGAGGAGCACACTATGGCCGACTTAACACATTTTAGAATTCTAGAGCAAGGATTCCAAGATAAGAGTTTGTAGTTGCTTGAGTCAAAGAGGACACCCATTTTGGCAATGTAATCATGCTTGTTCATGATGACCATTGCATTGCCCTTGTCGGCTTCAAAAATAATAATGTCATTGTTGTGAATTAACTCGTTGAAGGCCAAGATTTCAGCTTTGGGGACACTCCATCTTGGACGCTTCGTACGTCTGAGGGCAATGGCACAATCTTGCCTAATGTCTTTAACAATGTCAATTGGAAGAGAACGAACAACAAACACACATACAAACCATTATTTCTAATAGGCACATGTTCTTTGGTCAATTTCTAGAAATGTATTTAAACCATGTGGGATACAAAGCTAACAAAATCCATTGCTTGTCAACCTCAAACAAATGGAAAAAAATGATTGGTAAATCAAATGAATGGGCAAGTGAAAATGAGAAGAATATTTGGCTTTCATAAAATGCAGCTACAATAATGTTTTACACATTTCTATAACCTAACTAGTCAGTTTCCTCTCATTTCTCTGTTGTCATTGTACTAAACTACTCCTGCATTAGGAACAAGCACCAGTTTGTGGATGGGACAATATAGTGCAGTCATAACATCACACGTGCCATACGGATTCATCTCCACAAGGTAACATCACACATGCCATACGGGTTCATCTCCACAAGGTACCCAATGTAGCAAGGCACACTCATGGAGCTCAAAAGAGAAAATCCCCATCAAAGAAAAAAATGTTCAATTTACCATTTTTAACAATAAAATATGCATGTTTGACCCTGAAACATGAGTGAAAATTAAAAGAAGTCCAAAGCACTTGAAAATGATTCATTTTAGAAACACAAGCCCACACAAACACCCAATAGCATTAAAAGATGACATGCTAGTTTTTAGCTTGCACAAGGGACCTACTAATGAAAGATAAGTGTTTGTGTGAATTCCCAAGCTTGCTTTATTATTTCCTCCACAATGATTGGCATTATTATTGGTGGTGCATAAGTAGTTATCATGTTCAAAAACACTGATAGGCATCGCCTCTCAAATGCAGTTGAATGCTATTCAGGAAATCCCACTAACAACAATTAGATTCATTGGTTTACAGTAACCTTGAGCTACCCAAAAGAAAACTTTTAGATTTGTTTTTAACATTTTGATTTTTTTTGTGATTGTTTTTATTTTTTATTACATTCATACATATTGTAGCGTTGTATTTTTTTAAAGTAAAATTACATACTATATTACTAAATTTTGTCTTCTTAGAACAATCTATCTAGAAAGGCTAATTGTTCAAGTTGAGTGACCCCCAAGGTCAACAAACAATTCAAATTTAATCAACCATCTCCTCTCTAGAGGTATGTTATAATAATTGAACAACTTTGTGAAGGTGGCACTTTTCTATGGAATTGTACTCAATCCGAGACCCAATATAAAGGCTTGTACAATCATGTGAAAGCTGACTTATATGCTATGACCCACCATAGAATTACAATTTGATAAGGGCTAAACTCAAAGATGTCCTCAAAGGAACAAATTACAACATACTCCCAAGCTTTATTTCTTATTTTCTCTGCAACGATTGGCATTACTATGATCATTGGTGGTGCATTGCTAGTTGTCATGATCAAAAATACTAATAGGTACCACCTCTCGTGTGCAGCTGAATGCTATTCACAAAATCCCACTAACAACAATTAGATTTGTTGGTTGCAGTAACATTGAGTTACCAAAAAAAACTTTTAGATTTTTTTTTGAACATTTTGAATTTTTTTGTGCTTGGTTTTATTTTTTGTTACACTAATACATATTGTGGGGCTGTATTTTTTTGAAACTAAAATTACATGCTATACTAATAAAATTTGTCTTCTTATAGCATATCTATTTAGAAAGGCTGACTGTTGAAGTTGAGTGACCCCTAAGGTCAATAGACAATTCAAATTTGATCAAAAATCTCCTCTCTATTGGTATATTGTGATGATTGAACAACTTCATGAAGGTGGCACTTTCCCATGGAATTCTACTCAATTTGGGACCTAATATAAAGGCTCGCATGATCATGCAAAAGCTAACTTACATGCTATGAACAACCAAGAATTAGAATTTATTAAGGGACAAACACAAAGATGTCCTCAAAGGAACAAATTACTGTATACATTAAAAAAAAGAATGCTAGTGCAATTAGTGAGACACAAAAATTAAAACATTGTTTTTTAACAAAAAAAGGAATTGGAAGCCATTCACAAAGTGTCCTTCAATAATAACTACCCTACATCTTTTCTTGCAGACACCATCTATCAAAGAAGAATATCCCACTTTTTCTACCCACAAGAGAAATTGGAAGCCATTTACAAAATGTCCTTCACTATAACTAACCTGCATCCTTTCTTGTAGACAGCATCTATCAAAGAAGAATATCTTACTCTTTCTACCCACAAGAGGCCCCATTGGATGAGCCATTTTAGAATGAAACATTAGACATTGCATATGAGTACACTGCATATTGCATGTATGCCAATGATTTTCCTTTCAATCTTCCAAGACCACCTTATTGGTCGGATAAGGCGATAGCGATTAGAGTCAAACACCCTCCATTTATTCATCTCCTAGTCATTAGAATGTGCAAATTACATTGGAGGAAAAAGAGAAAGAAAACTGCATATATCATTAAAACCAATCAAATACACCTATGTTGAAATAAGAGTGTCCATTATTTCTAATGGATTGAAGAATCGCAAAACTCTTTAAGTATCATTGCAATGTCCACTAAAGGGACAATGAAAACATGACTAGTTGTGAGGGGCAAATGAAGGATGCAAATTTCATTTCTAGAATCATCATTGCATCCACAGAGTTGGTTGGTACTACAAATGTTGTTCAAAACTCAAGTTGTCAAAGACAATGCAAAAATTGTAGGTCAACAAAGTTATCGGCTGAAAAAAAGCATAAGAATATTTTTTAATTCTTGCTTCGAACTAATTCATGACATATTGTACTTATTTTTATTTTTATTAGTTATTTCTTGTCTTCACACAAATTAGGTTGTTAGGACTCAATATACTGTTTTACATAATACAATGATTTTGGTACTTGTACGTGCAAGAGCCATTGGGTGACACAATTACCTGCAACCAACAGAATGCATGGAGGTAATCAAATTTAACAAGGGCCTGAAGATAAAATCATTGATCAATGGATGTTGAAATTAAGTTTTCATCAAGCCCATAACAAGTATGATCAACATAGTTGATACAAATTATTTGTGTTTTGAGAAAATATATAATGGCTTGGACTCTGTGTTAGGAAAAATAAAGGCAATAACAGCAGAAAAGGAAAATGATTCCTAAGGAAATGGTTTTCCTATGCATGAAAAAAACCATTATTGGTCACTGAAACAACACACCCTTGCCATCTCCTCGAATGTGTCATTATACTGAGGTGGGGATATGGACAAGGTGGATGCCCATCTCCGATACATCCATCTAAATATTACAGTTTACAGATACCTTTCTGCATGGGACGTTGTGCCCCCACCTAATACCTCCTCAACCATTCTTTTAAGAACAAATGAATTTAAAACCGCATTAATCCATGAAGTACATCCATCACACAAAGACTCATTATAGAAGACCATCCATATTTATTGCCTGTGTCAAAAATTGGATAGCTAACAAAAGATGTGGTATTTGAGAGCTTTGTTCAGCAGCAATTCTATATATGGCAGCAATGATTTAAGACAAATAACACTTATGTTAGGTGTTAAGCAGCGATCAATAAATCCCAGCAATTAAAATATTCAAAACGACTTAAGCAGCAATTATTTATCTTCAAACTAATTCTAATTAGTTGATTTCAAACTATCATTAATTAGGAAAAGGCATAAAACTAATTCTAATTAGTTGATTTCAAAACATCAGGAGTTAGGAAAAGGTACCAGTCTCTGAGAGAGACACCTTGTTTGGCAAGGTAGTGAACTTTGCAAAAGGATGTGTCCATTCAAAAGATATATAAGATAGGTTTTCATTTGAGGAAGGCATCAAGAAAATCAATTGAAGGAGGAGCATCACTGGTCATAAAAGAACAGATTGGTTTATAAGATGTCAGTGATCAGCCAAATTGATCCAATCGGTCATATGAGAAATTACTAAATATTACAGGAAATAACATTCTTGTTCATTTGTTATGCTCTTCAAAAATCTCTTATCAAGATGTTTATAAACTTTATTATGTTTCTTTAATTAAATAAGTTGCCTGCTCTTAATTCCCACAAACAATCATAGCAGGAATGGAGGGAAATATGTTAGGGAGTGATGGTAGAAATGGGTTCCCTCCAATTCAGTTGGCAACCCCAAGGGATGGAATCATCAAGGTCAATGATCCTGCTGCTTGTAGGCCAAGGGGCGAGTTGTCTTGGTTAGACGTTGTAAGCTCTTGTGCTTTAATTGGGCAGATCAGTCAGTGATATCCCTTTATGTAAGAAGATAATCCTGCTGCTTGCGGGCCAAGGGGCGAGCTGTCTTGGTTAGACATTGTGCTGCTTGCAGGCCAAGGGGCAAGCTGTCTTGGTTAGACATTGTGAACTGTTGTGCCCTAATTGGGCTGATAAGTCTGTCATATCCCCTTCTGTAAGAAGAGTTTAATAAATAAATTAGTTAATTGAATACATCAATCATATATATTGATTGCTAAATAAAAAACAATCAACAAATTAATTAATAATTAAATAAATATATTAATGATTCATATTGATCATTTAATAAATAATAATTAATTAATTAAATATTTATGTTAATCATTATAATATATCAAAGAAACTTAAACATACAATATACATCACCAGCAATAATCGATACCTCGTACCATAGTTGAAAAACTCGGTTTCAGCAATATCTCGGCTAGCTCAAAAAATTTGAAAAACTCGGAATCGCTAGAAACTCGGCAATATATCGACACTTTTATCAAACATTTCAAAATATATAATTTTTATAGAAAGATATTAATAAATAATTAAGAAAACTTTAAATAAATATATTTGTTCTCTATAATGAATTCATAATTTATAAACACTATAAACTTATAAATGCTGTTAATAAACAATGCATATGCATATTAGCATTAAGAATAAATATACTGTATTATAATTTATTAGAAATACAGTTATTAATTTATACTAATTTATAACTCTCTATAATGAATTTATTAATATGCAACATTATACTACTTTAGTATTAATATATAGTATTATAAATTTAAACAACCAGTTCTAATTAATTAAAATTTGTATATTATAAACTTAACTATAAACTCACACTCATCAATTCATAACTTGTAGTTATATAAATTTACAACTTATAGCTTTATAAAAATATATAGTGATGTTGATGTGTATACAGGAGCATAATAGTGATGTGTATGTGAGGAGATTTGACTACTATGTGTTGACTTTCCAAATCATTCATTGGGGATGAAATTTGGCACACTTCAACAAATTTACATTAAATTTCCAAAAATGTTTTCTATAACCTGTTGAAGAGAAAAACCATTATGTGTGTATCCTACAATTAGCACTCCATGTGATGGCATCTTTGAGGCATATCGTCGAAAATTGAAATAGTTCTTGTGTCTGAATCTGTGCTTCTACGTTTTCTCAGCGATCTGAATCTATGTGCCTTAATAGTCCTCAGTAATTGCACCTTTCCTCAGCAACCATCGCAGCCTACGGGAAAATGAAAAAGCTCTAAACTTTTTTAGAATACTTTATTGTATTTCAAGTTGACTTAATCAGCAGTTTTTTGACCCAAAAATCATAAAAACTGTGATTTTTTCATCCCAAATGCAGTGCGATTTTTTCAAAATATCATCAGCGATTTATTTGGCGATTATATCAGCTGGCAGTTTTGCTCACAATATCTCATGATATCAGCCACATATCGCTTTTTTTTTTAACTATGCCTTGTACAATCATACTATTGAGTAATCAATCAAACTAGGGGCACTCATGGCAAGTAAGTATTGACCCAGACAAGCGTCTCTTTCAAGAGATTATTAATATCGTAAGACTAATTTGAGATTAATCAAACATTAAATTAATGGCATGATGAGCAACAAAGCCAAGAGAAGTGTATTGCACCGCTTCATCTACAAACAGACTATATATTTATAACAGTCCACTCATCAAACTGGGATCATCAATCAGCATGGAAGTAAAGGAACCAATATGGAATTAAGGATCAGAAAAGTCTAAACCATTCATCAGGCAACGTTTGTTTCAGACTGAAGTCTGAACTCAGGCATCAATATATACCACCATAATTGGTACGCACATTAACTTGAGTCTTTCCTGCTGAGTAGAATGAGCATAGATAATATTAAAAGAATTATATATATAGATGTGTATGTGCATAGATCCTGTTACTACTTCAATAAACAGAAGAAGAGGGCTGAAGCAACCAAAGATGGGCAATCTAATGCAAAAGGATAGTTCCCAAGATAAAGAAGGGATCGGGATCCCTTTTAACCTTGAGGGCTCGGTCCCAAGACAGGATAAGGGCTGGGATCTGTAAACCTGGAGGGAGCCTATCAAATGGTCTCTAAGTGCTTTCGTTTGCCTCCAATGTCTTCTCCCTTCTCCATAACTGAAAAAATAATAAGATCAGTCTCAATATTATAAGTTGTAAACAGCCAGGGAATCTAATTACTTGATTCATGTACAATCTTCTCTACCTTGTACTATCTAATATTATAGAAGTTGGATTACTATATATTTCATCAATCTAGTTTACAGCACAAAAATATTAAATTTGTGGTAAGCCGGTAATGACTGAGTCTAGACCTAGTAGGGACATTACACAATCTTCCTTTGTGACCTGGGTTCCCTCAAATTATGTAGCCTCCCCCAAGGGATGGAATCATCAAGGTGGATGTTCCTGCTGCTTGTGGGCCAAGACGCGAGTTGTCTTGGTTGGCCATTGTAGCCATTGTGTGCTCTTGGGCTTAATTGGACTGAACAATAACCAAGTACCAATTATATCTTTCCTCTCCAAACCCCACTATGGTTGATTTAAGAAAAGGGAACCCTCAATGCTCGATTTGTTAGATCACCAAGTAGCATGTTTAAGTCAATTTAGGCAATTAAAGACATGTGTACATGTATATGTATTAATATTTGGTGGTCGATTTATATGTACATGTATGTTTATTTATATTTGTTGTTGGATTGTTAACCCTAATTAGAAAAAATTAATCTCATGATTTATATTACAAATTTCCTCTAACATGATTGCAACATCTCAAGCAGAATTATCTTGATAAAGACATTTTATTGGTAAAGGTATGATTCTTACAATATTATGCTCCTTATTTAAATTACACTTGTGATTCTAGGGCAAGATTAAGGATTATCCCAAATGGAGGCATTACATGGTAGAACTACACCATTACAGGCAATTAAATTGTCAAAAGGTACAAGAAAATATTCTACGGAATCTTCTCAAATCCAAAAGTGGTGGATAATGTTGTAATGTCATAAATTGCATACCCAATGGTAAATTGTGAGCCTCTCATCAGAGAGGTCTTGGGTTCGAATCTACTCAAGATTAACTCGTAATAATAATTAATCTTAACAATAATAATAAATGAATAATATATAATCTAGGCTTCAGCCAATTACATATCAAAAAAAAAAATTCCCACTTAACCTCCTTTACAGGGGGTCAATATTTTTGGCCAAAACATGTTTTCAAAGTACTTTCTTAACCTTTTTTTTGTTAGACAGGTTAAGGATTGGAATGGAATTACGTGTTTTGGGGTAGGTTCCTTAACCTCTTTCGAATTTAAAGGTTGACATTTTGATTGCAAATATGTGTTTTCAAAGCTTTCTTTAACCTCTCATAACTTTTGACTCGGGCATCAGCTTCCAAAAATTCATAGTGTTGGACAGAGCTGTAAACCAGCCGGAGACCTTGGAATTATAAAATCACTAAAAAATTGATAAATGTGACCATTTTAACACTCAAAGTTAGGCATGTTCTGGCTCATTTTAGGCTCCAGGAGGAATTTTGGCTACTTGACCCATATGCAGAATAGGACATATTAGCCACAAGGCAACTACTATTTCCCACAAGTAACCTTAGTTGACATGATGAAAATTTTAAAATTTTGGGTAGGTTTGATACCAAGGCAACAAATAGTAAATACTATATGGAAATAATAGTATATATAATAATCAAAATATATCATAAAAGAACAAAAAATAACAAATAATCAAAAAACAAATAGAATAAATAATCAAAATAAATAAATAAAGATAATCATAGTACATAAATAAAAAAATTCATCAAGTATCAAGAGCATCCAAACAAGGAGAATCCAATTCCTATCAAGTCCAATTCAAGCATCAAACATGGAACACAAAGAGTGATGTCTAGATCTAGGCATTTGTGAAGGCATTCATGTTTGTCTAAGTTTACCAGGTCTATGGGCTCTATGGGCAAATACAGATTCCCTTCGAACCAAATATATGATTTAGTATGTGATATACTAGTCATCACAAGAAGTGAAGGAAGGTGTATTTAAGACTTCATTAGCCACATCCGTACATGTAAAGCACTAAAGCTAGCAACAAACTCATATAAATGAATCTAATTTGTGAGAAATTAAATTCGTGGTAATTAACTAGAGATATTTTGTATTGTGATAGCAAACCTTATAAGCTTAGCTCCTTAAAATGCAGGTGACTGGTCTGAACACAAAATCAAAACTTTTGGCAGTTTCATGATATAGTGCTACCCATAATGTGTTCCAAGCTAGCAACATGTGCTTGTGATTACCCTTGCAAATATTGTATTCTATTACAAAGCATTAACTATTTCTCAAATAAATAAGCATAAGAATTGTATCTCCAAGCTTAGTCATTTTGATGTTTGATTATCTTGTCTAAAGATGACAAATAAATAATAAATTAAATAGTATATTATTATATTATAATGATTAATTTAAATCAAATTTTGTATTATTTAATTTTAAATTTTAATTTCCTTTTTCTATTATGTTTTTTTAAATGAAAAAAATAATGTGTATAATTGTTTGTACAATTGAACCCAAACCCCATTTTCAAAATTTGTCCTGCTAGCGAACACATTCTTGGAAACTGTATTTGAACCCAAACTCAAAACGACAACTTAGATGTTCTTCTAGCTCAAATCCAAAGTCAAGACAACATCAAAGACAACTTCAAACATCTTCATGAGTAGTTTTGACATTACAAAGACTTGCAAAGGTATAAGCATCTTATCAAGCCTCTGTTGCATATTAGCATGCTTCCTTTTCAAGCATTTTTATTTCAATTTCAAGGTTGATTCCTCAATCGAGGTTTTAATTAGGTAAACACCTTTCCACAACATTTTTCCCATTTTTCTATGTGCAAGCTTTGCATTATTGCCCTAAATTCAGAAGTTTCCACTTTTATTTGAATAGTCATCTTCCACGAAATCAAAGTATCATTTCATCCTTTTAGCGCTTAGCCTCGTCAAGACTAGTGAATCATCTTCCTTCCAAATTTTGATAGAAGATAGGTGTGAGTTTCTTAGTTTGTCAATTCATCCTGGTGAATCACCCTTGCATCTCTATTTTCATTGTTCCACAAAGTTTCCTGACATGAGGATGTGGTGGTGAGTTTTGAAGATAAGGAACACTACTATTTTCTTTTAATACAATTTCAAAGCTTCTATTTTGCCTCCAACTAATTGATTCAATCTCTCTCTCAAATTTTCACAAAGGTCTCTCCCACACTATTTTCTTTTTGTATCATCATCGTTCATCTTTCATCTTTCTTATATCAAGATCTTGAAGCTCCTTTTTATCACAGTGAGATTATCAACAAAAGCTTTGAAGATAGTTATTCCTTGTGGCATTTGCATGACAACAACTTTGCCTTGCAAGCATTTTGTCTTCCTTTGTTGGAGTGGTAAACAATGCCTTTGAAGCTTTCTTAGCATATTATACCATCTCTATTCAATAGCATATTGTTCTCAAATTTCCTTTCTTAAATGTCTTTTGCCTACTCATCTATCTTGCTTGTCCATGGTTTGAATACAACATGCACAATATAGCCACTCCCAAATGCTAAAGGGAAGGCTCTTTCAACTTTCCAACTTTCTAGGGTAATCTCTCTCCTATTCTCCTATCATTTTGTGATTTGGCTTAACTTAATACACATTTCTTTTTATCTAATATAATCTGTAATTTCATCACAATCCAGTATTTATGGAACTCGAAATTTGTGTAGCCTACATTATTATATTTTATGTAGACAAATTTACTTTCTATCCATATGGAACTTTAGCATGCCTCACTGTCATCCACACGCAACACAAATGTCCTGAATAGAGAGTTAACCAGACTGACCAAATGATCATTGTCGCTTATACTTTGTGTTCCCAGAGCCCGAACGATTTAATTTGACCCTATACTCACTGGGGCTTCAACTTATGTAATCAATAAGATAAATCAGAAGGTTGTGATTACCTTCAAATTAATCTGAGTGTGGAACAAGAACTTGAGCTCTCCAAGCATTGTTATCCTTCACAATATAATTCACATTTCCCACCCTACAAATGTTAGTACTAAATGTAGCAAACCCATATTCTCCAAGATCGTAGCAGTTACCCTTTTCAATCATATATGGTTGCACCTCCAAGGGCAAAATTATATGTTTTTGTAGCTCATGTGATCAAAATCCTCTCACAAATAAGCATTTTTAAATAAAAAATAACTTTCTTACCATTTTTCCTTCTTTTTTTAGTTGTACAGATGTTATCTTTATTTTAAACAAAGTTAGCAGTTCTTTGATTGAACAGAATTTTAGAGACTGATTTATCCAGTCAATTGAACATATCGAATTGCCTCGAAAAAAAACAGAAGATTTAATCTATGCCCATTCCAACTTACACAACTCATCACATAAGGTATAACTACAAGCAAGAGGTGATAAAGAATTGGGATACAAACCCTAAGTCTGCCAACTTGGATACATGTAACACAGAGCTTGTGAAGGTCATTTTCGATGATGAACATGGCTCCACATGATCTACATAGTGGAAGTGCCATTCCAGTTGCTTGTGGTTAAATTGATGTTGAACCAAGAGATGACTTAGATCTGGATGCTTTCAATGAAGACCAAGATGCAGATTTTTATTGTATTTACTAATTTAATGATTACTTTTTTCAAATTTTGTAAGGGTTCAACATTAATGATATAACAATGAATTCGTAATTACTCAATCACTGTCAAGTTGTCATGCCACCACCAATTTGAAAACAGTCACAGCCTTACCATAAACTGCAGCATTTTAAGTAAAATCGGGATGAATGAAACAAGAGAACAACAATTCATTTACGAAGTCAATTAAGGATACCTATAAGTTTAAGCTACGGATATCATTTTAGCAACAACTCTTCAAGAAGCCAGTTAAAAAATAAATAAAAAGAACATCTAAGGCAGTGGGATCCCAGGATAAAAGATATTTAATTAGCATATAATCAAGGATAAAACAAGCGATTAAGAGGAAGAGTTGACTCTTTAAAAGGGTGGCAATTGCAAAAAGGTGTATCCTTTCAAAACAAAAACTATGACCCTTTTCTTTATGGAAGAAATAAAAGGAAGGAAGCCTAACATCCAAAAGAGGATAAGATCAAACCCGAGAAGATTCTCACATATTTATATCTGGGTATAAGCAGCAGATCAGATTGATATAAGAAAAACCAGCAGACGACCGCATTCACAAGTATTTTGCATGCAATAATGATAGTTAAAAGTTAATAAAGTTCGCAAATTTCATATGTTTCTTTATTTAATAATTAGTTTATATGTTCTTTATTCACACAAGCAATCTTATGTGAATGGAAGGAAATTTGTTAGGGAGAGGCAGTAGATTGGTTCCTTCTATTTACAGAACAAGGGTGAATTGTCTTCACTGGATGTTCCTTCTATTTATGGTCCACGGGCGAATTTTCTTAGTTGGATGCTTTATGCTCTTGGGCTTAATTGGCACATACAATCTTCCTCAATATCCTGGGTTCTTTGATTTAAGTAGAACACCCCAGGTCAGAATTGTCTTAGTTGGATATTGCTACCAATTGTTGGCCAAGAGGCAAGTTGTCTTAGTTGGATGCTGTGTATTCTTGAGCTTAACTAATTGGACTGAACAGTCTCCAGACACCTTTTGTAGTTTTCCATCTCCAAAACCTACTACAGTTGGTTATGTGAAATGGAATTATTGATGGTTTGGTTCCTAAAGTTCAAAAGCTATTGCATAATCCAACTAAATAGATTAAGACAATTATATAAATATATATATATGCACTTCTATTTGTTGTTGGATCCCTAAACCTTATTAAAATAATTGGCCTTCTAAATTATATTTCATATGTTGCCTAACATGATAGCAGGATCTAAACTAGGATTAATCTTGATGAAGACATACAACTGGTAAATATATATAATTCTAAACAACATATTGTGTTTCTTATTGAACTTGTGATTTCAAGGCAAATTTTAGGATCATCCCAAAAAGGAACGTCACACAAGTGTCATAGAATCAAATATCAAATGTATTTTAAATTTTGTACGTGTATATTTGTAGCATCAAGTAACACGTAGTTTCAATTTTGTGCAGTGGGCTTTTTTTGCACATACAAATATAGCTATACTCTTACCTAGGACTAGCATGGCACATTCCGTTTACAAAACCAGCGAGTTAGATCACAAACTTTCCAAATCTCTATTGGATTTTAAGCCATTAGACACCTAATGATGCAGCTAACCCAATACTACCACACAGAATCATTTCCAAGACACTAATGCTGTTCATAAACCTTTGGAGCATTCCACATGGTTTCATCAACATCCTCTCAAAATCTAACAAAACAATAATCATCAGTACTACCAGAATACAGCATGAATGTGGCAAATGGATCTTTAAAAAAGCATACGGCATAGTTAGTGGCATTATCAGCAAAAGATTATAACCTATGAAATGCCTTTGCTCAACAAATGGTCAAAAGCTAGTTAGTTCTAGCCTTTGTATCACAGCATTTTTGTTTCAGGATGTTGGCAGAAGCTTACTTTACAATGCTTCCAATTGGCCACAGGGATCATGCTCCTTGTCATCGTAAAATTCATAGAAAGATTTAAAATAGAAACAAATAAAATACTTGTTAAGGATAATATACAGAGCACCCAACATGAAGAAAGACCTGAAAACAACAAACTACATATCTGAAAAATGATGTTTGTTGGTGAACCCTCAAATTAATTGTAAGTAAAAGTCTCCAGATCAAGTAATCGCTCTCTGTACTCCAGTTGTTCTTTAGTTTATATCAAATATCTTGATAATCATTCTCTGTGTTCATTTCTCTCTAAAATAGTACCAAAGCTCGAGTCAAAATTCAAAATTTGAGAAAGCGTGAACACCTAGAGACTAGTGCTAGCAGTGACACTTCAAGTAACACACATGACACAAAAGTACCAAATAAGCATTGTACATTACTTTACAAAAATGTACGGAACTATTTGGGTATTTTTCCCCAAAAATCGCAGGTATATTTTTGCTAAAGTCAGAATTTAGTTCTGCAAAATTGCATGCTCTTTTTGGCAAAAAAAACAGTGAGATTGTTCAAATTGGGCTCTTTGGTAGAAGTCAAGCTGTTTTCTGGAAAAATCATAGCTGATACATTTTTAAATATTTTTTATGCTTTTTTTAAAATATCATGGGCCCTTTCTTATTAGGTGATTTCAAACCTGCACAATGGGCTTGTGCGTTACTATTAGGACAATTTTTGAATAATTGTGGGTCTTCTGCAATATTTTGTAGATTTTTTGTCAAAATTGTGGATTTTTCTGAGTGGTAAGGTTTTCTATCAGATTACAGACCTGTATTTCAGGAATTTTTTATTTTTCATCAAATGGAGGAATTTTCAGCTATTTGTTCAGTGCCTGAAGTTTACAGTCACCAGGGCAAGGAATTTCGATTTTCTGGCTAAAGGTTTTACTGAGCACTTTAGGTATTCTTCAATATTTTATTAGCAGAAAATTTTGAAGTGTTTGCGAACTAGAGATTTTTATGTTACATGATTCCAAATTGCAGGAGGGATGGCTTAGTTACCAACCAAGTGTTGGAAGATAGCTTATGCTTTATTACCATTCCAAATTTCATTGACACACTCAACATCACATCTACCAATGTTGACCTAAAGTTCACAGAGTTGTACAATAAGCTCTTGCAGGCAATATGGATGGAAGTAGTTTGCCAGAAGAAGTAATAAACTGAGTATAAAACAGGTCTTCGCAGCCAAGGACAAGGGAAAAGGCAAATGGCCTCAAAAAAATGTCAAGGAAACAATGAGAATACTTTGAAGAATCTGAATAATACAACATTTTCATTACCACATTTGTAGAATAGAAAGAGATATATGTCACTAAATAGACTCTTGAACGCTGCACACAGGTTACTTGCCCATCTGTTTTTCATAAAATTCACATTCTATCAATTTCCACCAAATGTTTTTCCATTTTGTGTATAATTATCCACGCGTTCATGGATGATTCACTTTATTCATCTAGAAATGTTGCATTTAAAAACATTAATCCAAACAAGTATTCAAGCTGAAACACATCTGATTAATGAGATGAATATAATGATTCACTCACATACAAGTTAACTACCCTAGGCAAAATAGCAAACTAATAAATTTTCTAAAGCACCTCTTCATATTTGTAATCACGATCACTTCCCTCCCATGGATATCGAACTTGAAAAATAGTTTCTTCCCCTCCTTCATCCTCCTCCTCGTGGTTACCTGGGAATACACAAGACGCACAAAGATGGCAGTCAAAAAGAATAGAACTCGAAAGTCGGATGCCCTAATTTTAAATTCTGATAAAGAGACCAAAATAAATAAATAAATAGGAAGACCAACCAATTAGACTTCCATCAAAAGTCCAAGCTAGCATTCATTACTTTACGAAGGATACCAATCAAAACAACCAGATAACCTTAGCCTTCTCACCATTAACATCCTCTATGGGTTCTACATTCTCCTCATCTTGAAAACTCCCTTCCACCTGAAGAAACATTGACACATGTAATACAATTTTCAGATGTAATGCTGAAAAGTTTCTTAAATCACTCAAGTTCCTTAAATCACTCAAAATCATAACACCTCCAAATTTTAAAAAAATTACAATAGAGGATTAAAGATGTAACATACAGGCTTCTTTTTCTTTTTCTTTAGTCCAGTCAATGTATCAGAAACTGTAGATGCATACAAAAAAGTTGAACAGTTAATATTCTTACATACATCATGTATTATGTTGCAGATTACATTCTAATTGAAACATAGGATGGATTACCTACAAAGGCTCTATTCCATAAAAATTTCCATTAATACCGGAATATTCATTCTACCTGAAAGACTTTCCATTTTCTCTGTCACCTTCTCTGCTCCTTCATCTGTCGCATCTTGTAGCACAACCTTCTTCTTCTTTTTCTTCTTGTTAGGATCAAATGGAGCAAGCTGCAAATCATAACATGACATAATATATATACTTAAAATGGTGAAACAGAAATCCCAACTTGATTTAAATTATATAATATTGTACTCGAAATCATGAGGCAAGTGGCAAACATGTTGTAAATATGTATTATGTGTTTCTACAAGTTTAGACTATATTATTTTCATTATGCTTCATTAATCCTAGTGAGACCTATGCTCTGACTCGAAATCTCCTCTAAGCTTCCCTCTCATGGAGCTTGTGATTTGATTTTCCAAACTTGTAAGGTTCCCTATCTCTTTACTAATGAGATTTACTTTTACAACATTTTCTAAGAAGTGTATCGTTTATTAATTATTGTTAGAACTGTTCATAGTTCGGTTTGTCAACCATATTTGTCACAATAAAAAACTTGAAGAGAAAAAGCTAGAATTCATTTGCTGAATTTTTATTCTGTGTTCTATAAAGATATAATTGCGTAGCCTCTCCATGACCGTGCTATTAAATATCTTTCCCAGATGGTATACCCCAAGGTTTATGGAACTACTTTTACAACTGAGTGTCTTGACAAACCCACATAAATCAAACTTGTGTAAACGAATCATCTATTTTACAGCTTAGTGCCTTGAAAGCAAAGAAATAAACAAAAAATAATAACTATGAACTTACTGCTACAGCAGACAACAAAGACACAAAATTCTTTTTTTAAATCAGTCAACCCACATTACATTGCTTTCACTACGAAACTCGATACTACCGATGGTAGTAAATCAAATACAAATCCTGAGTTGCCCCTAATTAATATTGTGGTTTACATACTTAAGGGACTGCATACATATCAGTTAATATTTTAACAGCAATAAGAACAGAGCATAACTTTGGTTTCTACTGCGGTGAAAAACTGCCGATATACTAATATTTTTCCTTTTTTTGGATCCTAATTTCCTAATCGTAGGTGGTGGAGAAATTAACGTCTGCTAACAGCCTTGCCATTCCTTTTTCAATTTTTCTACAAACAACTACTATTATGGAATTTCCTGCAACTCCAGTATAGAATCACATCACGTATGTTCAAGATAGCTAGCTAGCAAGATTGATAGAGAAAACTCACCTCAGATACTTCTTCTTTCATTTCAATATGAGCCTCGTCGTCTGCCATCTTCCTTCAATACAAAACAACTGACCAGGGATTAGTAAAAACAATCCATCGGCAATAAAAAATTATCAAAAATACTTGAAACCCTAGCTTACTTAATTCTTGTTTTCCCTGCCTTAAGCTGGAGGACACAAGTTGTTGCTACTATTCCACCAAAGTCCACTGCAAAATCGTTTGAAAGCAGTGATTAAAACTCGTTTCTTCAGAAGACAGAAGAAACCCTCGTTAATAAATAAGCAAACGAGAGAGATCAACCAACCTTTGCTTATTCACGACCTCAAAATGGATTCTTTCTGTTGTATTCAATGGTGATTAAAAACAACTTATATTTTAACACTTCTATTAATGCAAGCATTAATTGCAATCTTGTGACAAGTAGATAAACGTTTTTTTTAAATAAACATTTTTCTAACACCTTTATTAATGAATGCATTAATTTCAATTGTACCTTTTCCACACATTTGTGACAAGCAGATAAACTTTTTTTTAAAAAGACAATTAGTTTTAATTGATGTTTATATTTGTAATTTGTAAAATGTTATTCAAATATAGAGATTTTAACTTTTTTAAATTGTCAATTTTCAAAAATTATTTTTTATATAGTTTAATTTCATATTTATTTTAATTTTAATTTGTATATAAGTTTAAATTAGAATTTAATTATTTTTATTTTTACATATCTAAACTTACTTTTAATACTTTTTTTTTTTTTATATATATAATTTTATTAGATTATACATTTATTTAACATATATAATTTTTACTATATTGATATTTTTAATTTATACTTTAAAATACATAATATTAATTTTGTATCAATTTTAATAAAGTTCAAATTATTTAGCTTGGTATATTATCAACTTTATTTATTATAAGTGTGTTTCATTTTTTTAAAGCATAAATGTTATTTTTAATTTTTTTAATTTTTTTAATGCATTATATTTAACTTTAAGAATATTGCCCAGCTTCTGCAATTGCATTAATTTATCACTTGAACAAGATATATCAAACAATTTAATAATTGAAATTAATCAATTTAACTCATTTTTTAAAAAATTATACAATTTTATCTATATCTCATGTATAATTAGTTGATAAATATCTTTGGTATGATAAATGTTCTTTAGGATGTCATCTAATTTTAATTTAGCATGATACTATAATGTTTATTTATATATTTTATACTATTTTAATTAATATACATCATTGCAGTTATATAATTTAATAATATACTAACTATACTCATAATTTAATTTAGTTTAGCACTATAATGTTATATTTTTCATTACTATTTATTTGTTATTTTATTAAATTAAATACATTATATTTTAACCAAAATCTACTTCAATCAACAATAAAATCATGAAGGCAGGAACTTTGGCGCATGCGCCCCTTGTATTTTCTTTATAGTGATTTCTTAAGTAGATTAAAAGAGGAGTTTGTTTTCTATAGTATGCCTAATCTTATCTTTTTTATTTTTTTTTAAATCTATATTTTTTATTATTTATTAAAATATTTGAAGTATAGTGGCTTTTTTTTAAATTACACTTTTATAAAGTTTTTTTTCTAAATATTCACATCTTTTACATTATTTTTGTAGTATTTATATAATTTGCATTGTATTCAAGCTAATTATAGTGGTTGGAAATTTGGATGGGTCAATCTAAGTTTGTAAATCTATGTTTTTAATTAAGTTGAAATACAAAAAAATAAGAGACAAATATGATTGACTAACCATTTGATCAAGGAGTCAATTTAGTACAAATGCTCTCAGAACTTTTATTCCTTTGTTGCTTAGAAATGAGAGATTGTGGATGTATGACTTTTAGTTTAATTCTAAAAAAATACTTTAAAATAATCACAAACACAAAATAAGAAGTGATTTGAGAATGATGGTGTGCACCTATAGTTTGAACTTAACTCATTTTTATAGGACAAAGGTGACCAGGTTGCGAGAGACTAAATAACCCAATAGGATTTTGGATTTGAGTTATTGAGGATTGTATCTAACTATGATCTAAATCTAAGCAAATTATGGCAGGGCATGGGAAACTTTGGCTCGCCTCTAACCAAGGAGTTGCCCTTGACCCTACAAAATTGTCTAGAATTGCAATTTGTGACTATATTGATGTCAATAATTTGTCTCTTCTACCTCAATTAGATTTTGACCTATATCTATATCTATAAAGAGAAAAATGGTGTGTAGCTATTTAGAGGTTTGCCTCAATCAACCCCTACTTTGGTTATTTTCACCTCAATAAACAGTCAATTTCAAAATAGAAATTATGTCTTCTTTTGAATCTAAGTGTATTTAAGAAATTGCTATGAGCTTAAAAAAATATTATATTAAACTACATATGTAAACCCTATATGATATTGAAATCAAATATGCATAAGATGATGTAATTTGCAACCATTGAATTCAAATCTAAAGCTCAAATGTAGAGATCCTTAAAATAACATAAAATCATACCTGGACCTAAGGGAGGAGTACAAGTCAATCATTGGTCAGTAGTGTCCTACTATCCGTCAAAATCTCTTGAAAGCTTTCATGTTGTTGTTGATGTTTGATGATTGATGTTGACATTGATGATGATGATGATGGAAAGAAAATGAACTTGAGCCTTGTTACATGCTTATTTTCCTTGACTTGGAGATCTTCACTTCATTGGATGTCTTCAAATTATAAAGCTAAATATTCACAATTGCTTTCATTAACCCCAATGAAGTGATAAGAGTTCTTTTATAGAGCTCTCAAGAATTTTTGGGGTGCAAAACTCAATGGAGACTGATGAGGATTTAGGAATCTTACTAAATCCAAATAGGCTTTCTCTTATTTGAATTTAAGGATAATTCTCTAGGTAAAAGGGTGACTCTTAGGTCAAGGATTACCCAAATTTCCTCTGACCCCACTAGTCACCCTTGATCACCCATTACAAACTCAAATTTGGATTGGGAGTCCAATTTGGTATACATGGATGCCAAAAATATGAGTAAAATTGAGTTGTGATATTGGTTTAATATACAGAAGGCTACACATGGTAAAATAGGGCCTATGTAAGCAAGTGGTGATTAAAATGGCTGAAATAATTAAAGAGACACCGATAACAAAGCGCTCATATATAGATACGATGTTGAATTAATGGAGGACTTGTATTTTAAACTGTATAAACTAAATTCATAATAAGGTCCTAAAAGTCATTCAAAATGAAACACACATGAAAATGTGTACTAAGTAAGCGTGGAATCAAGTACCATAAAAAAATGTGTATAACTTTCAATTGTAGACTAACTTATTCATATTATCTATCATTGTTGTACAATACCAAAAGGTGATCACATAAAGGGACTAATATCTCCAATTTATATGGCATAATGAAATATAAAACCACCTTAATAAATAATATGATTAATGCCACCTAGTAAGAAAGATGTTAATGCAATATCAATGCCTTTGGGTTTTTAATTTCTTTGTTGCTTAGAATTGAGAAAGAGATGGATGAGACAATTAACCCAACTAGGAATTAAATTAATTGAACTGAAAAGTAAATGTAGAGAGACATTAGAGAAGAATTGAGTCACTTAGAATCAAAGTAGGAGGTATTATGATTTAGAATTGAACTACCGATAATGAGGATCATGTAGACACTTATAAATATAGATGTGTGACCTAAAGGTTGTGATCTAACTTCTTATTGATTCTAAGCTAGATCTAAAGGGTAAATTGTGCTAATGTCATCTTGTACCCAAGGATAGGTCACCAATGTTGTCTTCTACACTAGATTTTGGTTTGAAATTTGCAGGGGTGCTTTGTCTAGTCCTAATCTTCTAAGATTTTGTTTGACAACTTTGTAACCTATCACTACAAATACAAAAATATGGCAGAAGGTTGGACAAAGGTGTTTTCCTTAGTCAATGCCTTGTTTAAGAATCACCCTTGAAAATGAAAGAAAATTGCATAAGGAAAGATGAAATAGAACTTAGATCTAAATTATAAGTCACCTTATACCTTGATGATTTAGTGCTTCTTTAGATATGCTCATAAATGTTAATAAATTAGCTTGGTCCAAAAGCAAATTATTAAAAAAAATCCTTGAATGATGGATATTGTAGTTTACAACAATGCTTGATGAAGAATGAAAAGAGTTCTTTGAAGGATTAAAGACTTGGATGTTCAATTGTATAAGAGATCTTGAATTATGACTGCTTGCTTGATCATGAATTAATGTCAGGATTAGTTAGACATAAAATAACAGTTACATGTAAATACAACCAATATTGTAAATGAATAAACCATATGTAAATGAGAAAAAGACACAAATATTTAACATGGTTCACCCAATCCCCAGGCTATATTAAACAGCGAGACCAATATTATAATCCAATAACTTCAATCTATTACAAGTTCAATCTCCCTTGTAGCTCAATATCATTGTAAGAAGCTGTAATTTTACTTTAGAAACTTTAACCCTAATCCAGTATTACATGAACTATGTTGTATTAACAAATTAACCATAAATATACTTGGCGAGTCAACCTTGGGAAATGGTTAATGAGTAATCTTGAAAATGCTTATGAAAAAGTGTACAGTACTTTCCCCATCAGTCACCTTAAATTGGCAATCTCCCACTCGAGGACTAATCAGGCTCCACATTAGACCGCCTTCCACTTGGAGACTAACCCTGTAGCCACATTATTATCCCTGAAGCTCCCATTGGATTGATGCACCCTAGACTTCTTATTATTCTTTTATTGTGTTTAGTTTAGAAGACCAACCAAAGCTAAACATGATTTCAACTTTCTTTGTAAACATGTCTATTGGATTGTCATTTGTATGTATCTTTTCCATCTTTAAATGTTCATCATCCAAAACCCGATTGAATGAAATGCCATCACAATTATATGTGTTTTATCTTTGAATGTAAAGAATAATTCTTAGCAAGATGAATGAAACTCTCTCTCTCTCTCTCTCTCTCTCTCTCTCTCTCTCTCTCTCTCTATATATATATATATATATATATATATATATATATATATAGATATAGATAGATAGATAGATAGATAGATAGATAGAGAGAGAGAGAGAGAGAGAGAGAGAGAGAGAGAGAGAGAGAGAGAGAGAGAGAGAATTTCTAGTATGTGAGTGTCCTAACTATTTCATGAAATTGTATAGCCATATCATCTTTTTGGCTACCTTAGTAGAAGCAACATACTTGCATCTGCAATGGATAGAGCACTCAACTTCTACAATTGAAAAATCCAACTCACCATCGTCCCACCAACGATAATTATATATCCTATGGTACTCCACCTAGTATCTATAACACTTGCCAAATATGAGTCCAAAAAGCCTAGTACATCAGTAATGGAGCCCCCAAAATGCAAGCATTTGTTGGATGTACCTCTGAAGTATCTAATAACCTGTTTGACTCTATTCTAATGCTCAATCCTAGAATGACTTGAATTCCTACTAACAACTCCAACAACATCTATAATATATAGTATAGTGTATACCATGGCATACATTAAACTACCTACTATTGATGCATAAGGTACCTTGCACATTTTATCCTTGTCTTCATGTGCATTTAGACACATATCCATACTCAATTTCAAATGACTCAACAAATGTATGCTAATAAATTTTGCATTTTCCATATTATAAAATCTTTGCAATCTGACCTTTTCAACATAATCAACTTGAGATAGAGTAATTGTTTGTTATTACTGTCTCTTCAAATTTTTAAACAAAGGATTTATTTTGTTTCCCCCAAATAATCCATCACAAAGGAGTTTGTTAACCGTTGTTTTATGTTGGTTTCTCTAAGTTTGTTGTCTATTAGTGTCAAACACTTAGTCATATATAAGGTAGAGTCAGTTGGTCATCATTGTGACCCAGTTACTCTATATAGGTTGAGTCATGTAAAGGCTTGTAAATAATCATGTATATGTCAAGCTCTATAGGAGTTGAGCAAGTCTTTGGTCACCGAGTACTTCCACATAAGCTAAGTTTAGTGAATGTCGAGTAGTCAAAGCTTATAGATGTCAAGTTATACAAAAAGAACCAAGTCAGTTATGACCGAGCATCAGAAACAGTATGTGCCAAGTAACACAAAGTGAACAAAATGTACATGAGATTTAATGGAGTTTGTTACAATGATTGTTACACGTTTTGATGTGGATCACTGATTCCTATGAAGGCAAGATAACTAATTAGATGAAGAGGCAAAAAGGGAAGCATCTAGAAGACTCTACAGATGTCTTTAAATAGGTAGATCCAAACCCTGTTTCAATATGATGATGAATAGATGAAATGAAGGAAGCAAAGTATTATGTGAAGGAGTTAGGTTTTGGAGGCTGCAAGTGAAAGTTGTGAAGCAACAAAGTTAGCAACCTAATGAAGTGGTGAAGGGCAAAACAAAGATATGTCAAATAAGGTATCAAACAAAAGATTGCAAGGAGATCTATAATTAGCAATTATAAGTATAGACTAGAGGATCAGGTACTAAATTAGTTTTAGCAGATTGAATCAGGGTAAATCTCTTAACAAAGTGGTTTTAACAAACCTTTGTAAATCTCTTAACAAAGTCCTTACTTTATTGTAAGTGTTAAATCCTTTAATCAAGGTAGACCTAACAATATTGTAAAGCTCCTTATAGGGTAGATCATCAAAAGTGATTAAATTTGTAGTCTTAACAAACTAACTTTGATACTACAATAGTGAAGATTTGTAGGTGCCATCCCCACCCCAGTGTTACCTTCATCTTGGAGGGTTTTTGGGTTACCAAAATCTTTTGTGTTATGTGTTTACATTTCATGGATGTGATACATAGTTAGATTTATTTTAACATTTGATATTACGAGTTATGTTATGCATAACCTAGATATGAGATGGTTAACATGGTGAATACAATCAAGTTGTTTTGAAGGTTAAAAGTTTTATAGATCCTGATTTACCCGCCCCCCCCCCCCCTCTCAGTATCTCAATTTCCCAATAAACTTCCAATAATTGGTATCAGAGCAATGTTCTCTTCAAAGAAGTCTAACAACTTAAGAGTTCAGATCTTGGAGATGGAGGCTTACATATTGGGAAAGATTGTTGGCAATCAAGTAATTCACATCTAGTTCATACTACACCAACTTGACATGGCAAGAGAGGAACTAAGCAAGTCCCTAAGAAAGAGAAAGAATATGGCCAGTCAATAGAATGACACACATTATCAAGAAGTTGATACACAAGGATTGCTTGATGATGGAAATTCTAGTGAAAGTGATGCAGCCATTACAAGTCTATTAGAGAAGAACAATATTCTAAATGAAGAAGTCATAGGATTGAAAAGAGAATGTGAAATCCAGTCAGTAAGGCTATGCAAAGTGACTGAACAAAAGAAGTTGAAGAAGACAAAGTTGTGGCCGAAGAAGAAAAAAGACAAATGACTACTAGACTTGAAGAAAGGTCATCTGATGTACAAAAGCTTGCAAACACACAACTAGACATTATGAATCATCTAATACTTGCAAATCAAGAACTGAATAGGAAAGACATGGAGATAGAAAATCTGAGATCGCATACTGACCTACTAAGGAATGAGTTAAGATCTGAGAAATAACTTTTGGAAGGGATGAACAAGCCTAATTAAGCAATAAGTTATTTTGAAGAACTAATGAGATCACCTAGGTCATTTGGCAACACCATAGTATTAGGGCATATAAAACAACATTCATCTACTAAAGAAGGAGAATCATACAAGAGTGGAGAGCTAAGGATTGAAAAATCAAAAGGCAAACCTAAATGTTATCATTGTGGTAAACTCGGATATACTGTAAACACTTGCAGAAGCAAGAATGGTATGCAAAACCCTAAACCTAAATTTACTGGTAACTATTTTTATATCAAGAAGCAAGGACATCAAGTACATGAGTGTAGATCAAACATGAACAATGCACCTACTACACCTAGATTTGAGGGATATTTCTACAATTGTTAAAGGTATGGACATAGAGTACATGAATGCAACATGCAAAATCTAACTAGACAACCAGAAGGTAGGCCAATGTACCTAAGAAAGATTTCTTTAGTTGTCACAAGGTTGAACGTGTGAGCAAGAACTGCAAGACCCGAACACCAGTACTAAACAATGAACATAGTAAAGGTAAAGTCAAAGTGGATGTTGAACAAACAAAGGGAGATGAATCAAACTTGAAAGAAAAAGGTGGGAGCTAGAAGAGGTTGAACAAATGAAGTCAAGATCACCCAATCTAATGGAGAAGGTGATCACACCAGCTCAAACTAATCAAGAGATGTATGTAAGGAACTATATATTTAATGACATATCTTACATCAGTTCCTAACATAAAATGTGCCAAAGTTCTTATCTGCATAGCACAAGATGCATTAGAATAGAATTATGGATAGAATTGTGCAATAGAATCATTTATATTTTGGGTGTCGAGCATCAGTAATTTTGTTTGTATTAACCATGTATTGCAATATGGATCAAGTATCTAATGACCAAATTGATGTATAGGTTGAGTTAAATGGTATTGATAGAGTGGTATAATGAAGGCCAAGTTCAAAAGGTTAATGATGATCGAGATAGTTGGATTCCAACTAACAAAGGATACAACATTTATGATAACCCTAAATTGAATGAGTTAAGGTGTATATAGAGAGTATAAGGCATTTTACACACCTTGCATTCATATTTTGAGAAGCATAGAGCAATTTGAGCAATTTGTAAAGAAACATTTAGGTGAATAAGAGCAAATTTGTTGTTGGAGTGTAATTGAGTATTGATTGATAGTTGTGTCGAGTTGTTCAGAAATAAAATAAAATTCAAAACCCTAAATGTGGAAATGGCATCATCATCATTAATAGCAAAGAATCAAGAAGAAGAGGTAAGAAATGTTTAATTGGTAAAGAGTGACACTTTTCCTCCACCTAAATACCATGTTATTCCTAAAATCACTATGAAAGGAGATTTGATAGGTGTGTTATCATAGATACCACCTAAGGTTATTATGATTCATGATGTAAGGAGTTGTTACATGTGTAAGATTGGTAAAGTTGAAGATTATGAAATTCTTGTCACATATCATAAATTGTATCATGAAGAGGTATTAAAAGATGAATTCAAGATTGTTGAGAAGAAAGGGCTAACTCGTGCCCTAGATTTTCTAAGAAATTTTGAAATTGAATGGATCAAGGTTGTGTTGAGAAAAATCCATGACATTGAGTTATGGTTAGACAATGGGCTATTCAAGATTACAAAGGAGATGTCTCATGTTGTTATGGGTTGTCCAACATTTGACAAGAAGAAGACAATGTGTTGCCAAAGAAAATAAGCTATCGAGGCAAATACCAAGGTTGAGTGGAATGGACGTGGCATGTCTATTTCAACTATTACTGATCCATTGATCGAGTTTGAAATGAGAGTGATTGCACATAAATTTTATCAATCAAGGCACCTAAATAGTGTGTTGTATATAGCTATTGATCAAGCATGAAATTTTTTGATGAAAGATCATGAATATGATCTTGCCAAGTTACAATGCTTGCAACTGGAAGAGAACTCAGTATCAATCAGGAAGGCAAAGAATTCAATGTGTAAGTTTAGATCATTGATTATGTGTATTTTATTTTACACTCAAAATTATTTTCATACTACTGGAAATATTGAATTGGAACAAGGCAAACCTACTACTAGGCATATCAGTGAGTACATTACAAATTTGGGAGAAATATATGAGAAAGTTCTAGATGGATATTTTGAAGAATTCAAGCAGAAAATGCTGAAGAGATTAAGGATTCTTGCATATTTAGTCGAAAAGTATTATAATGATGTGTATTTTCTAGTTGATACTGATTACACATATGAACATGCAGTTAAGCCAAGGATAGCTTGGCTTAAACCTTTTGATTATGAAATTGAGATTGATGATGTGAGTGCAGTCATTACTGCACTACTCAGTGAAGAAATTGATGCAAAGGCTGAGTTATTTGGAAAATATGTGTTGAAAATGATTATGAAATTGTATGTTGTCTTTGATGTTACACAAAATATCAAGCCTTTACCAAGCAATCAGTGATAGCGAGCTCACTCGAGCATCAAAGGCAATTTCCTGTGTATGTTAAGCGTTCAGTGTTAGCCAAGTTCAGAGACAAGTTTGATTGAGCTCAGTTGGTTAATGAAGAAGGTCTAGTATTAACTGCGTTCACTTGGTTACCGAAGGAAAGTTAGTAGAGAGTCAATATTAATCGAGTTGGTTGGTTAATGTTAGAACTCCTATTCTAACCAAGTTGGGCCAGTTGACGAAGAGATTCTCAGTGTTGACTAAGTACTTAATTTTGTATTAGTCAACTGTTAGTATATTAAGTTTGATAAATTTATTGGTTAATACAAGCTGACTTAAGGGTTAATATTTGATTGATTAAAAGAATATTCAACCAACTTGATAAGGTCAATTATATATATAAGGTCAAGTTAAGGATTGAAATGTTTATTTTTGAAGATGATGAATAAGGAAGTGAACTTGGAAGGATATTTGTAAGAGGATAGATTATCTAAGTTGATTGAGTTGCGAAGAACATTCCAATTAAGGAGGATCAAGTGATTAATCCAAAACTGAGATTTGAATCAGCAAAGACAGTTGCATGAGCAATCAGGTCAAGTCATTGTTACTCTCTAATAATTGTAGCAATGAATTAAATCTCTTAACAAAGTTAGCCTAACAGCTATTTGGAAAATCATCTAACAAGGTAGCATTTTTAGATTGAAGTTTCTAAAGACCTCCAACAAGGCCACTCCAAATAGGGTGAATTAAATCCTCCAATAGGGTCACACCTAACAATTTATTTTGTAACCGTTAATAGAGTTGGCTCCTAATAGGGTTCACTTCAGAAGAGTGAAAAACAATAACTAGTTGCAATTGGTGGTTTTCCCAAATTGGGTTTCTACGTTAAATCTTGGTGTCTCTTGTGTTCATGTTATTTTCTTTATGTTTCTACAAATAAGTTAATAAAGGCTAATCACATTAATATATTAAGATCTATGTGTTAACTAAGTGATAGTAATATATTCAGTGCTAACCGAGTTACAATAGAATATTTAGTGTTAACCAAGTTAGATCAAGTTATTGGTTTTAGATTGTGTTGACATCTTAAAGGGACTTTTGGATTTGTCTTTGCAGTAACTGATTCACCCCTCCCCTCTTAGTTACGCCTTTCCATTTCCAACAATATGAAGAAGCAAAAGCAAGAATAACTATAGATATGAATATTTCTTCTATTGATAAGAAGAGAAAGAAAATGAATTTTACAAAATAAAGTTGAGGTTATTGTACAACAAAATGAATTATCATGGAAAATCATTTTTGGACTAACAACAGGAGGAGTTGAACAAGAGAAAGAAGTGGACACTGTAACAATTAAAGATGATTACTAAAATACAAGCTAGATCGAGTGGTGAAACCCCTTCACCTACTCTAACTCTAGATGTGCCAAGCAACATTGCTCCAAAGAAGGGAAAAGGAAAGAAGAAGTATGATATTTATCTAGGTACTATAGTTACTCTAGATGAAGTTATTGAGATGCCAAATTGGGATTAAAAAACGATATCACATTTGAACAGACTGTCATCTCGTAAGAAAGAAAGTAAGAAGAGATGAAGAGAGTAGCAATAGAAGCAAGTGTTGCATGATATTAAGGATATATTTTTTGATGCCTTTGATATATAAACCATTAACGAGAAGACCCCCATTATCTCTCAGTTAGTGCAAATAGTTGAAAAAGTCAACACTAAGGATATTGAAGCAAATGAAAGGCTAATGACCTAGTCTAAGAAAACATTTAAAAAGAAGGTATTGGAGAAAGTTTCTACTATAACTGTAGTAAGGAAGGTTGAATGATGACACTTGTATAGAATATTGAAGAACTTGTTCAAAAAATACAAAATTTGTACAATAATCTTTGTGACGTGCCAAGATTTACAAATAAGTTTCAGGTAAACATTCAGAGGATTCAAGCTGATATGAAATTATCAGGTGACTATCTCTCAGTCAGTTGAATCAAACTCAATGCATTACAATAGATTATTGTTTACACAAGGAAGGTTGGTTGAGCTACATACAATAGATAGCAAAATGAGATCCAAGCTTATCTCCAACAATCAATTTTGATACCTCATTTGGAGGTTATGCAATGAGAGTTGGCTTCAACAAAGTATCTAGTTCAAAGAGATCATAATCTTTCTATTGCGGATAGCTTAATTGAATTAGCTACAAATTTAGAGATAAATATTCATATGTTGGAATCAATAAGAACCACATGGGATCATGTTCTTGCCATGCCCATTCAAACTCATAAGCCATTCATTAATAAATATGGTTTGATTCCATCTACTCAGCCCCAACAACAGACATAAGTGACAAGAACAAGGGTGATAGATGATATGAAATGATATGAAAGAAAACTGAAATGGGATAGATAAGAAAGAGTCATTGGCATAGGGGGAGTACTATTATTTTTGTAATGTACAGATGTAATCATGACAAAGTGTTTTTGCCACTAATGTCATAGGGGGAGATTGTTGGTTCTTCTAAGTTTTGTTGTCTATTAGTGTCAAACACTTAGTCATATATGAGGCAAAGTTAGTCGGTCATCATTGCAACCAAATTAAATATCTATAAGTCTAATCATGTAAAGACTTGTAAATAATCATGTATATGTCAAGCTCTACAGGAGCTAAGCAAGTCTTTGGTCACTAAGTACTTCCATATAACCCAAGTTTGGTGAATTTCGAGCGATTAAAGCTTATAGATGCCGAGTCATATAGAAGAGACTGAATCAGTTACGACTAAGAATTAGAGACGATATGTGCTAAGTAACATAGAGTGAACAAAACTGTCTAAAATTTTACAAACTTTGAGGTAAACCATTTTGAGTTGACATGTCCATGACATTTTATGATTATCGAGTTTGTTACACATTTTGATGTAGATTATCGATCCTTGTGTAGGGAGAACAACCAATCAAATGAAGAGGCAAAAAGGGAAGCATCTAGAAGACTCTACATATGTCTTTAAATATGCAGATCCAAACCCTATTTCAATATGGTAATGATGAATAGGTGAGATAAAGCAAAGTATTATGCAAAGCAGTTAGGTTTTGGAAGCTACAAGTGAAAGTTGTGAAGCAACAGAGTTAGTGACCTAATGAAGTAGTGAAGGAGTAACAAAGATTTATTAGATAAGAGATCATATCAGAGATTACAAGGAGGAGATCTGTAATCAATAATTGTAAGTGCAAATTGAAGGATCAGGTACTAGATCAGTTTTAGCATATTGAATCAGGGTAAATTGCTTAACAAAGTGGTTTTAATAGACCTTTGTGAATCTCTTAACAAAGTCCTTACTTTATTATAAGTGTTAAATCCTTTAATCAAGGTAGACCTAATAGTCTTCTAAAGCTCCTAATAGGGTAGATCCATCACAAGGTATATCATCATAATTGGTCAAATTTGTAGTCTTAACAAGCTAACTTTGTTACTACAGTAGTGAAGATTTGTGGGTGTCATCCCCACCCCAATTTTACCTTCAACTTGGAGGGTTCCTAGGTTATCAAAATCTTTTGTGTTATGTGTTTACATGTCATGGGTATGATATATAGTTAGATTTATTTGAGCATTTGATATTACAAGTTATGTTATGCATAAGATAGATATGAGATGGTTAACTTGGTGAATACAATCAAGTTGTTTTGAAGGTTAAAAGTTGTATAGATCTTGATTCACCCCCACTCCTCCCCCCCCACCTCAGTATCTTAGTTTCCCAATAAACTTCTGATAGTTTCAACCCTTGATGTGATCCATGTTAGACCTCATTACAAGCATATTATCAACACATAAACATAAACTAATGTAGCTAGCATCATCTAGCCTCTTAAAATAAAAACAATGGTTTGAATGACACTGACGATACCCATGCTCAATCATAAAACTGCCAAATTTAATGTACCATTATTGAGGTGTTAACTTCAAGCCATATAAATTTTCTTCTATCTACACACTATATTATCCTTTCCTTTGACCTCAATTCCCTGTGGTTGTTTCATTTATATTACTTCTTCCAAATCATCATGGAGGAAAGTTGTTTTAGCATCAAGTTGTTCTAGATGAAAATATTGAATAGTCATGATACTTAAAATAATATTCAATAGAAGTCACTTTAACAACTAAAGGAAAGACCTCATCAAAATCAATGCTCTTTTCCTATCCAAATCCTTTTACAACTAACTGGACTTTAAATCTTTTCTTACCTTTGTTCTCCTCTTTCATCCTATAAACCTATTTATTTTGTAAATCCCTTTTACATGTAAGTAACTTACATAATGCCGAACTTTTATTTTCCAGCAAGGAGTCCATTCCTTCAGTCATTACAGTCTCCTACTAAATCTTTGTATCTGCCTGCATACCTTTGTCATGTCCTTCTAGCTCACCAGCATTTGGTACTAAAATAGAGTACAAAGAGAGATAAATCTTTATAGAGGTCTACTTAGCCTTGTTGATAATCTAACATTCACTAAGGTTTGTGGTATTTGTTGTTGCTATTATTGTGGAGCATGAGTGACCACTAGAACATCATCTTTTGGAGTATCATCTAGTACTACGCAATTATTTTCTTTCTTCTCATGTTGTTTCAACAAATCTTTGTACAACACTCTCATTGAATATGATATCTCTACTTCCTATAGTTTTATGATTTTAAAAATCTCAAAGTCTATATCTAAGTTGATTAAAGCCATATCCAACAAATATAAGTTTATTTGAATTATATTATAGCTTGGCCCTATTTTCATAATCAACATGTGCAAAAAATTTCCAACCAAAGGCTCTAAGAAAATAATAATTCACCTTCTTTTCTGATCATGATTCCTCTGGAATACCATGACCCAAAAGAGTAGCGGTACCTCTATTAATTAAATAAAAGAAGTGTTTACATCCTCTAATCACATGTTTAAGGGAATCCCAAGTTGCAACCACATACTACTTGTATGCTCCATTATTATCTTGTTCATGTGTTCAACCACTCCATCTTCTTATGGGGTTCTTAGAATAATTTTTTGCCTAAAAATACCATTAGTGGAACAATATTATTCAAAATATTTGATGCAATACTCACCATCATTATCAAATCTAAGACATTTTAGTCTTTTACCAGTGTCATTCTCAACCAATATTTTCCATTTTAAAAGTTACAAATACATTAGACTTTTGTCTAAGGAAATAAATTCATACTTTTCTAGTTGCATCATTAATGAATATAACATAATACAAAGAGCCACTTGTTGACATTCCAATCATGTTTTTTATTAGTGACATACACTTATTCAGATTGTGAGTTCATAGCGAGCATATTGTACAGTTAACAGTGTTAACCAAGCATTTCAGTTGTTACCGAGTTCTACAGTTCCTACCAAGTCCTATGGATAGATTTTAGTTTGCACCGAGCAATTACTATAGAGGTGATGATTAGTAGTGTAAACTGAGCATCTCAGTATATGCTGAGTTTACCAGTGCAAACCGAGTTATGCAGTGCTTATCAAGTTCATAATTGATGTGATGCAAGTCTAGTGTTAACTGAGCTACTCAGTGTTTATCAAGAGACTCAGTTTATACCGATCTTGAGGTGATAATGTTGATCGAGCTATATAGTGTGAATTAAATGATTCAGTTTATATGTTGAGTTTGATAACATTCATCAAGTCACCAATGCAGACCGAGTTCAAGACTACTTGAAAGTGATTAGTATGGATTGAGCTTCTACGTCTACCAATTACATGACGACGTTGAGCATTGACAGTGGATGTTGAGTATCAAAACCTCACTAAGTCAGCCTTTAGAGCCCGAGTTTCTACACTTTGGCCAACTCTGTAATATTTGTGTAAGTTTGTATTGTGGCCGACTTTGTAATTATGTAGTTGGATTGATATATATGTAATGTATTGTATCACATCCAAATCATCAAATGGAGAAGTAATGTAATCATAAAAGAAGAGTAGAAGAGCAAATTACAAAGGCTACAATAGTATAAGGAGCGACAAATATTCATCTATCATAGCAAGGTGATTTGTACCCTCAAAGGAGTCTCATTCAACAAACTAAGTTGTAGATTAGAGATCAGCTATTGTGTCATCCTAATAGGTGGATTAGTCAAATCCTTTAACAAGGTAAACCTAACAGTCTTATGTAATTCTCTTTACCGAGTGCATACTTTATTGTATGTTTGTAAATCCTTTTGCAAGGTGGACCTAGCAGTCCTTATTGCTCCTAACATGGTAGATCATTAGAAGTGATCATTGTAAGCCTTAACAGGCCAACTCATAATGTAGTACTAAAGCTTGTGAGTATCATCCCTACCCCAGTTTTACTTCCTATTTGGAAGGTTTTTGGGTCACCAAATATTGTGTTAAAGTGTTATGTATGCCTTCATGTTTTTGGTTTCTCATGCATGTAGTTGGATCATAATTCACATAAAGGATTAATTGCTAAACTGGATAAAAGTTTTAGAAGTTACTGATTCACCCCTCCCCTCTCAGTAACTTAGCCTGTCTTAATATTTCCAAGAATTGGTATTAGAGCATTGTGGTTCTTAGAGAAAAGTTTAACCACTTGAGCAAAGATCAAAGACAATGGAGGTATTCAGGCTTGACAAGGCTATTGACCATGAGAAGCGAGATTTGGAATTGGCCATTGGACAACTCAAGAAAGCAAAAGAGCAACTCTCCCAATCCCTGAAAAGAAGAAACAATCTTGCAATCCAAATGAATGATTCACTCTACATTGAAGAAAGAATTGAAGACATTTGTTCAAGCAATTCAGATGAAGTTGATGAAGCAATCAAAGAACTATTGGCAAAGAATAATACTCTTCAAGAAGAAGTAAGAAAACTAAGAAAAGAGCAAGAAATTTAGTCAATGAGACTGTGTGAAGTCATGGAAGAGAAAAACAAGATAAGAGAAGAGATAGAAGGAAAGAACAATGAAATTCAACACCTATCCCTTCAGCAAGTAGACTTCATTGATTAGCTCTAGAGAATACTTTAGCAGCAAATATTCGCTATCTGGCAATCCCGTCTCATGAGTCAATTGTCATTTGGTGAATAGTGCATGCAACGTAGGTCAACCGTGTCGCTAGATATTTATTAGATTTGGGTCCAACACCCATGGTAGTCACCCATTAGTTATCACATGATTGGTCAAAAATATTGGTCCAATTGCCAATGCAATATACATTTTGGATACATTTATTTTAAACATTTCACCATCCTTTGCATGTTGTTTCTTATTGGCCCACATTCTTTTGCCATTACTACAACCAAATAATTTTCGCTTGGGTTGGGCATCGCCTACCATTTCCCAAACGTGTGTCAACCACCAGCCCTATTTAGCCAACTATTTCCTACTATGGGCTTGCATAGGAATGTGTGTTTCACACTACATTTGATATTCCTACTTGTTAATCCTGTGTAATTTGCCAACCTAGATTGGACTATAAGATATTATTATTCTACACAATTTTCTCTTTTCTAGTCTGGAGACTAACATTTCTTATTGTTATCAAAGTTTCAAAGTGTTGAGTGCATTGCCCATTGACTCGTGGACCCTACTTTTCATAAAAGACAAGTGATTTTTTCTTTTTTTATGTCAACAATGGTACTGGTTTTTTTTTGAGTTTTACTGTCCAGTGTCCACTGGTGATTGGACATCTCACATGCTAAGATAGTTTATAGGTTTGTGAATTATATTAGGTAGTACCGTAGCAGCAGTACCCTTTTTTGGAGAATGAATAATATTATTGTTATTATATGTAGTCTAAGTAGTCTACTATCACTGTTCACAATCTTTGAGTCATCACTATTTGAGTCTTTTGTTCAAGAAGTTCAAGTTGGTGAACTTGATATCTCAGTCGAGGATGAACTTGAACACAAATTGAGGGCACTTCCGCTAAGTAGGGAGTCACAAGCTGATATTATGGAGTTGGAGTCAGTCCTGAACCAGTCAAGTGAGAAAACCAAAATTGATTCCATAAATCATGTTCATGCACAAAAGGGGAAAAGAAAATTGGAATCAAAGAAAGATCGATCTCGCTGGGATCTGTCCAACAAGAATTTTCAATTAGAATGGGTGGAAAAGTACTAGTTCATTGAACTAGTAGCCAATCCAATTGATGGTGAGCCTCCTGTAGAATGAAGATGTAAGATTTGCATAGAGATAAAAAAGAAGGAGAAGAGGTTGCAACTTAAACTTGATACCATAGAAAAGCATGCCAGTAAAATTTACAAAAAGGAAACTATAGATGGAGTTGGAAAATCCATGCTAACTTGGAAAACAAAGGACAACTATCTGCATATCAGGAATGCCAAAATATACGAGTTACACCAGCAATTACGAGAGAAGCGTTATAAAACAAAATTCAATGGAAAATGCTACAATTGCAATCAACATGGTCATAGAGAAAATGAACGCAATGAGAAACCAAGATTTGAAGGCAAATGTCACAAATGTAAGAAGCAAGGGCACAAATCATTAGAATGCAAAACCAAGATATTGAATCCAATAGAATAAATTATGAAAGCTATATTTGGTTGGGACTATAACACTTGGTGCAGATGTTATTACTATGAAGAATTTGTACACATTGGCATAAATTGTGTAAAGCATCACTTGTGGAAAAGAGATACTACCAAAAGATGTTTCATTTGTACATAACTTGGTCATCTTGCCATGAACTGTATGAATACTAGTAGAATAAAAGATGAAAAGAAGGCAAAAGGAAAAAGTTGATAACATCATAAAACAAATGAGACAACAATGGGTTTCAAAGTCTGCCGAGAATGCAAGTCCAAGCAATGATAATCAAGTCACTCAAGAACTGGGTGACTCCACCATTTCCACTTGACTTCTTAAAGGAGAATTGAAACTAGGCTACTAAAGAAGACATCTAAATAAGTTCTAGTTGATAGGACAAAAGATCCATATCATCATTCAAGATGCAAAGGGATCACCAAGTAAAAGGTACTAGTTACTACCAAGTTACCTTCCTTACTGAGTGAGGTCGGGTCACAGACTCTACTGAGCGAGGTCAGGAGTAACTAAATCTTATGTCACTACTGAATGATGGGAGATTCTACCAAGTAATCAATGCTAGTGAAGTGGATGACAGTTTGTGAATTTGATCTAACATTTGTACTAGGCATTTATGGCGAAATTTGATAAAAGGAATGAAATTGAAGTCATTTTTCCACTGTGAATTTTTTAGCAAATTGTGCAAAGTGATCTTCAAGAGCATTCAGGAGATTTGAGTGAATTAAAGTTTTTGAATTCCCTCAAACCCTACCAAGTGAGGATGGAAGCTACCACCAACAAAGCGAAATGAGGTTCAGATATGTTGGTTCGTGGTGTGGAATGGAAAGCACCATATTTCCAAGTGGAGTGCAGTCACAAATCCCTTCCAAGGTACTATTGATCAATGATATCCATTCTCATTTTAAATGTGTGATTCAAGATATTGGCACACTAGAAATGGATGAATGTTTAAAAGAGTTATGCATTGATGGCGTGTTAAAACCTGAGCATCAACATCTCGAGGCAAAAGGTTTAGCCCATATTCCTCACATGCTACAAGATTTCCAAGTGAAATGGATTAGGTTTATCCTTAGTCATGTGCAAAATGGTTAGCTATGGCTAGAGCAACCAATTTTGATAACCAAGAAGATGATCCACATAATCATTGGTCTCCCAATGTTGGCAAAAGATAAAATGACTAAAACCCTAGCTGATTAGCAGTGTCACAAACATGGAATTAAAGTTCGGTATTCATGTCATTACACACAAAATCTATAGTTCAAGTAGGTTGAATAGTGTGTCGTGTGAAGCTATGGACCTAGCATACAAGGTATTCAAGAATAACCTTTCTCTTGACCTTGCCGAGCTATTGTTGAATCAATTCAACAAGAACATGGAGAGCATCAGGACATCAAAGAAAAATCCATGTAAGTTTGGCTCACTTTTGACATGTTTATTCTTCTAATGTTTAGAAATTCTTTCCATCAAAAGGTACTATTGTTTGGAGGAAATATGTGCCAATACTTTATCAGATAAATGAATACATTGTTGAGATGGGAGAAAATTACACTAGTATAACGGACAATTATTTTGATGCATTCAAGGATAAAATGAATAAAAGACTTCGAATCCCCAAGAAACTAGTTGAGGACTATAAAGATGATGTTTGTTTTATGGTGGATAGTGATAAGGTAAACATTTAGGCACTTAGGCCTAGAATTGCATGGGTGAAACCTCTAGGATATGAGGTAAATATTGATGAGACAAAAGATATAATTGAGGCATTAATAAATGAGCTAGTTGATCCCAAGGCTGCATATTTTTGCACATGTGACGAGGCTAAGGCTAGTATAGAACTGGAGATCAAGCTCCCTCGAGCGGTTAAAAAAGGCAAGAAGAGGATTGCCAAGTTGAAAACAAGTTCTACTCTCCTGTTGACCAAGGGCAAAGGTGAAGATGAAGAAGTAGAGGATGAAGAATCAAAGGAAGAGGAGCCACTGAAGAAAAGGGGCAAGGTAATCATTACTAACCCTGCTAAGACAACCATTGTAGTATTCACTAGGAGATCCTCCAATAAGAAAGAAGACAAAGAAGAAGGAGACGCAATTTTCAAGAGGTCTCCACCTACATTTGAGGAGAGAATGAAAGTATTGGAATTAGGTTCTGGAATAACAAACTTCAAAGCATTAAAATATGAGACCAGAACAACTGATAAGTAAAAGTAGATTGAAGACATGTTGATATCCAAGATGGGTAAATGGAAATACTCACCTGATCAACTCACTTAGCAAATTCCCAATGCTTTAATGGAAAAAATCAAGCCATGATGAGGACAAGCAATGAAAATTGCAAAGGATATTTATGAGCAAACATCGAGACAGCTCATGCCAAATTTGGCTGCCAAGGAAGTGAAAGAATATTTAAAGAAAAATGAAGAAAATTTGACCTTAAGATTCAATATTTGTCTTATTTTGTTGAATGAAATAGAGCATGTTGTGAATAATGCAAAAAATACTTAGAAGTATATCTATCTTCTTCACAAACTGAGTGATTTTCCAGTTAGTAATAGTGACAAGGATGATGATGATGATGATCAAGAAAAAGATGAAGAGAAAGATGGTGAAGAAGTAAGACATTTTGATAATGAGGATGATGAAGAGGAACAAGAGCAAGAGGCTACTGAAGAAGATACACAAGATGCTAAGGAAATTGACCCAGTTAAGATTATTGTAGTGTTATAGCCTCACTTTCTCACTCTCCAAGCAAAACATTGATAATATCAAGCACAGAGACAACCTCAACAGGATTTATTGTGACAAGCATTGCAAGCACAAACACCCAATCAATCTTTGCACCAGTCTAGCTCAGAACATCATTGACTGAAGTGCCAAGTAATTCATCTATCAAGCTGCAAGTTCTACCTTCTACATCAATTTTGGCTACAACAGGTATTCCCAATAGTATTTCTACAATGAGTGCAGTATCAATTTTTGTAGCAAGTCCTACTATTTCAACTATTGTTTCCATTCTGAGTACATAAGTAATAAGTGCAAGTACACTTGAGACCAAGCCTCAACCAAGCACAAAATTTTTGGGTAAAGGTAAAGAAAAGGAGGAAGATATAGATCTTGATGAGGAAATTGTCATTCCCAAATGGGACATCTCAAATCTAACTCCAGATCAAATGTAAACCTTTGGTGAACTTCTACAAAAGAAAGCCAAGCATAAAAGGCTAAGAGAAGAAAGGAATAAGGGGCTCAAAATCATTGAGGATGCCAAGAACATTCTAATGGAGGCTATAGGCATAGAGGTTGATACTTCTCAACCAATTTTGTATCAGTTGGCAGAAGCAATACCACACAGTGAAGATCTAGATGGACAGGATAAACTATTACAGAGAGTTGAGAATAAGTTTGAGAATAAGGTCTTAGAACTTATTTCTCAATAGATTGCCATTCACCAAGTAGATTTATCAACTATTTTGGGCTTTCTAGAAAATTCTTGTATTAATGTATCATTACTTTTTGGCAAGTTATGTGACACATTGATTTTCACAAAAGAAATAAAAGACAAATTATTTAAAATTGATGAGGATCTGACGACAAGTGCACATCAATTGTAACTTGACTTGAGTTCTAGCTCTGCTCACTTTAATAAAATTAGATTTTTGACAGATATGTAGGCAGAACTACTCAGAGAAGAGGCAAGAATCATATCTACATTGATAGATATCCAGAATGTGATTCTCCCTAACATTAATGCACTGCAGAAGCATATTGCATATTAAAAAACCCCCATCCATGATAATAATTTCTCTATTGTAGACCACATGATTGAATTATCAGCAGAAGTGCAAGTTGCATTACACACATGCAGGGTCTTGCAAGAGAACTGGGACAAGACTTTGGCACTCATACTGAAGGTACATTCAGATTTCTTATCTTATTTTGGCGTTACTATGTAAATGCAACCATAAATCTTTGGCATTAATGCCAAAAAGGGGGAGAGACTATAGAAGTTATAAGGAGAAGCTATAAGAGGGAGAAGCTATAAGGAGATGATGAGAAAATTTTGGAAGAAAATTGAAAATTGTAGAAGAAATGTATATTGTATGTATAGTATACTATATATTATTCATGGGGGAGCATTATCATGTACATAAATGTATCCTTTACAAAACCAAATTTGAAAAATCTCAAAAACAATATACTCTACCGAGTTAGAGACATAAGGTGATGGATAATTTAGTTTTGACTAATAAGTGTTTTTGTCACTAATGCTAAAGGAGGAGATTGTTGACATTCTAGTCATGTTTGCTATTAGTGACATACACTTATTCAGATTGTGAGTTCATATCGAGCATCTTGTACAGTTAATAGTGTTAACCAAGCATTTCAGTTATTACTGAGTTCTACCTTTGCTAATGAGTCCTATGGACAAATTTTAGTTTGCACTAAGTAGTTACTATAGAGGTGATGATCAATAGTGTAAACATAGCATCTCAGTGTACGCTGAGTTTACCAGTGCAAATTGAGTTGTGCAATGCTTACCGAGTTTACAATTGATATGATGCAAGACTAGTGTTAACTAAGCTACTTAGTGTTAACCAAGAGACTTAGTTTATACCGAGCCCAAGGTGATAATGTTGACCGAGCTATACAGTGTGAATCAAATGATTCAATTTATATGTCGAGTTTTGTAGTATTCGCCGAGTCACCAGTGTAGACCGAGTTCAAGACTACTTGGAAGTGATTAGTATGGATTGAGCTTCTATGTCTACCGAGTGCATGATGATGTCAAGCATTGATAGTGGATGTCAAGTATCAGAACCTCACTGAGTCAGTTTTCAGAGCTCAAATTTTTACACTTTGGCTGACTTTGTAATATTTGTGTAAACTTGTATTGTGGCCGACTTTGTAATTGTGTAATTGGATTGATATATATGTAATGTATTGTATCACATCCAAATCATTGAATGGAGAAGTAATGTAATCATAAAAGAAGAACATAAGAGTGAATTAAAAAGGCTACGATAGTATAAGGAGCAACAAAGATTCATCTATCACAACAAGGTGATTTGTACACTTAGAGGAATCTCATTTGGCAAACCAAGTTGTAGATTAGAGATCAGCTACTGTTTCATCCTAACAGGTGGATCAGTCAAATACTTTAACAAGGTAGACCTAATAGTCTTATGTAAATCTCTTTACCAAGTGCATACTTCATTGTATGTTTGTAAATCCTTTTGCAAGGTGGACCTAGTAGTCCTTATTGCTCCTAATAGGGCAGATCATCAAAAGTGATCATTGTAAGCCTTAATAGGCCAACTTTATACTACAGTACTAAAGCTTGTGGGTATCATCCCCACCCTCATTTTACTTTCTATTTGGAAGGTTTCTAGGTCACCAAATATTGTGTTAAAGTGTTATGTATGCTTTCATGTTTTTAGTTTCTCATGCATGTAGTTAGATTAGAATTCACATAAAAGATTAATTGTTAAACTAGATTAAAGTTTTAGAAGTTACTAATTCACCCCTCCCCTCTCAGCAACTTAGCTTGTCTTAATATTTCCAACACCACTAAGGGAAGATACCCGATTCGACCGCCATACATCTATATGCACAAGCTCTAATTTATCATATTTCTTTTCCATCCCACTCTTTAGAAAATTGACTCTCTTTTTCTTTTTATACACACAACTTTTGCTAAAATCCATATTAACATGTTTAGACTAGGTAAAGCTTTCCTTGAATGAAGTAATTTCATATCTTATTCACTCACATGCCCAATTTTGTTGTGCCATAGTGCTTTTTCAAAATTTATAGGAATTGTTTGATGTTCTTCCTAGTCAATTGTAATAATTGTTCTTGAATATTGATTTTTCTTTGAAATAATTAAAGTAGAAAGAATAATATGACTTGTACAAAGATATAAGGTGCCTACTTTTATACATTTTTCTAATACTGAGGAACCTTTTGACACCTTCCAATTTTTATCATTAAAAGTAATTATATGACCCTCATCATCTAGCTACCTTATTGAGATTAAATTCCTACTCTACCTTGGAACACAACTTACCTCTTCTATTAGCTAATGATTCCCATTCTACAACTTTATCTTAATTCTTCCCTTTCCAACAATCTAATAGGGTTCATTATCTCCCAAATAGACTAGCCCAATATCCCCTTGGGCATAATCATTAAAATAACTTCTATCTGGTGTAGCATGAAATGAAGCCCTTCCTTCTAAAACCCACAAATTATTTGCATTTTCTATGGAAAGATGCAAAGCATCCTCTTCAGAATAATTACTTACCACATTTGCCTCCATATTTCCTTCTTGTTTATCTCCTTCATTATTCTTTTCAGACCAATACTTACCACATTTGTCTGCTTGTTTCCTTTGTGTTTATCTCCATTATTCTTTTGAGATCAATAACCTTTCTTCTCGTGTCATGGTTTCCCATAGTACCAAAAATCTCTTGGTCCTTTGGATTGAGACCTCTTTCCCTTCAATTTTCCTTTTGACTTCCCATGATTTCCAAAATTATTTCCTCTCTTTCTTGTTCTACCCCTATTTTTTGCATTCAAAAAACTCCCTGATGTAGACCCACCAAAGCTTTTCTTGCAAATTTCTCCACTCAGAATAACACCAACAACATCATCAAACTTCATATTTGAACCAGAAATGGGATTACCAATAGCCATTCCAACTTTAAAGCACATAACACATAATTAAGAGAACCGTAATTTCTTTGTCAAAATTGACATTTATAGAAGATAATTGATTGGTAACCATATAAAACTCATTCAAATTACCAATAATAGACCCACCTTCTACCACCTTTATATTAAATAAATTCTTCTTGAGAAATATCTCATTCAAAGCAAATGACTTTTCTAAGATTTTTATTAACTCTTCACTTGTCTTTTCTTTTGTAATATTAAATGCCACCAATTGTCTCATGCATAAATGAATATTTCCAAGTACCTTTCTATCCAAGATATCCCTATAATCATCAATCATATTTGGGTTTTTCTAGGATTTTCCTCGCATTTGTCACCATAAGTCCTTTTGATAAAGATAGTCCTCCATTTGCATATTCCATAACTAAAAGTTTTGCTCATTAAACTTCTCAAACTTATTCTTACCCTTGTCTTCCATTACTCCCACTCAACTATGAGACTCCTAGTCAATCATGAGACCTTCCTGTAGTGGATAACTAAAGCAACTTGGCTCTAGTACCACTTGTTAGGATTAGTTAGATAGAAAATAATAGTACATGCAAATATAAGAAATGTGACAAAGGAATAAAGAACACATAAATAAACAAAAGACACAAAGATTTAATGTGTTTCACCTAATCCCTAGGATAAGTCCACCAAATAGCAAGTCAAATATTACTATCTAGTAACTTCAACTTGTCATAATCCTCAATCTCCCTTGTAGTTCAATATTGCTACAAGAAGCTATATTTTTACTTTATAAATCATAACCCTAAGACAATATTACATGAATTATGTCACATTAACAAGTTAAACCTAAACATAATTGAGTATACCTTAGGAAATGGTTGATAAATCATCTTGAAAATGCTTGATGAGTTAACCAAAAAAAAGGGGGAGATGCCCAAAACCCCACACTTATGAAAATTGTATAGTACTTTTTTGATTAGTCACCAAAAAACAATAATGAATACTTGAAAATGTGACACTAAATACTTACATTCAATAATGAATACTAAAATGAGAAGATATAATGATTTTGTATGTTCAATCAATCATTTGGGGGGTTAAAACTTGGGGGGTTCAAACTCAGGTAGGAATTCTATGGGATCAAATTCCTACAAATACCCCAACATAAGGTCTCATGCCAAATTTGGGCCTCAATCATCTAGGGCAAGATACATAGCAATTAGGGCTCAAATTCAGGCTATAAGCCTAGGAAAGTCCAAGGGTTAGGATTCTATCAAACAACTAGGTTAGAGGTTGTTAGAGAGTGTAAAGGCCATAAATGGTAAGTTAGGGCCAAAACGATGAAATTGATCACCAGAGGAAAAATATAGGATCCTACTTATAAATAATGGATAACCTCAAGTTTTTAAGAAATCATGTCAATATAGGACTTACAATATTAATTTTAAGATGCCAAAAAAGTTAGGGAGTGTGAAATTAATGCGGGAATTGATACATGCTAAAATAGGGCTAAACTTAGATACTAATTAGGGGTTCTTACTTTTCATGATGATGCATTTATCCTAGACTTGAGTGTTAGTACGAGCCTACCTCATACTCACAATAAAGTAAAAGAAAGAGAGAGAGGGAGATGAATATCAGAGGCAAGCTACAAAGAACTAAGATATTTCTAAGTTTAGGAACATAAACCCCATACCAATGATCTTAACTCATATGTCCATGTGAAATGACACATTATAAAAAAAACAAAATCCTACATCTTGATTGTGTCTAAATTTTTAACATCAACATTTTAGATCACACATAGTGATCCATCATTAGAACGAAGGAGAGTGCAAGAGAATAAAATGTTCTACATCTTACTAAGATTCTAGATCATCTAGCAAAGAGACCTTGCTAAATAAAATGTCTCAACAACTAGTATCACACTCAACAAGTTATTACAAAAGCACAAGTGATCATCTAGAAAGAACAAGAGCATACATAAAAAAAAAAGAGACTTCATGATCCAATCAACTAGAAAAGTGTGTTAGTTATGGACTTATGTAGGAGACAAAGATAAAATCATGGATGACATTGGCTATCTAGTTGTGTTGTGCTTTGTGAGCTATGAGAGAGAAATAAGAGAGAAGAGAGGGGGAAATGGTCTAGAAATTTGTGTTATGCTAGTTCTACCCACAAAAGAGAGGGTAGAGAGAGATTTGATGATCTAGTGCATGCAAGTTAATTTATTAAAATTTACATTATTGAGAGGTTGAATGGTCTTGTAAATTGCATTGTACTAGAAAATCAATCCTAAAAAATGTATGCAAAGGAAAGGTCAAATGGGATAGCAAGTTTTGTTATGCTAGTTCAACTAATTCTATGGATAATCAAGGAGATAATTGTATACAAGGAAATCTACCAAAAATGTGTAAAGGATAGTGATATAGCCTAGAAAACTATATAATGCTAGTGTACTTTACTTGACATGGTTCAAGTAAAAAAAAAAAATTGTAATAAAAAGACCATATATGATAATACAATTAGTTCTAGGTGTTAATATTATAGAAGTATAAATAATCATTTGGAAAGAGAAAGAGCACATGTCAAAGATAAGACAAGGCTCCATGATTTGATCAACTAGCAAAGTGTCTTATGTTATGGAATCATGAAAGAGAGAAAGAGACAATCATGGATGACATGGATTATTGAGTTGTGCTAGATGATCCATGAGAGATATATAAGAGAGGAGGGAGGGGGAGTTGCTCTAGTAAATTGTGATATGCTAGTTCTATCAATAAAAGAGAATGTAGAGAGGAAGTTGATGGTCTAGAGCATGCCAACCAACTCATAGAATTTTGTGTAAATGAGAGGTTAAATGGTATAAAAAATTGTGTTGTGCTAGAAAACCAATCCTAAAAATAGTCAAATGTGCTAGCATGCTAGTTCAACCTATCCTAAGGATAACCAAGGAAAGCATTGTATCCAAGGACATCTGCTAAAAATGTATATGGGGGAGTGATCTGGCCCTAGAAAATAGTATCATGTTAGTGTACTCTACTTGACATGCTTCAAGTAAACAAAAATATTTTCAATAAGGAGGCCATATATAAACCCTCATATGGAAAGAAGGACTATTTTGACATCTTAAGGAAAAAAGAATTAAGGATAAAACAACTTTAAGATAAAGGAGGTATCCACAAGAAACACCAAATCCAAACCAAAGAGGTCACACTCCTATGAAGTCAAACAAGGAACAAATGAAAAGTGATATCATGCAAGAAGTGTAAAAAGGATCCTTTTGAAAGATGCTAGAAATATATGTAGAATAATAAGGGAAAATTTTAATTCTTCCCCATTGTTGGGCAAGGGTTTTTTTTAGGAAGGATGACATGCTTTGAGCCCCCAATGTAAGGGATGTGTTAATCAAGGATACCTAATTGTGATAAATGAAGAGGTTGTGATCAAGGACACATCTAATAAGAGAGAATATGTAATGTAAACAAATAATTCCATTTAATATTGATTATCATGAGATTGAAAAAAATGCAACTTAACCAAGAAAATTAGATCCTTAAAAGAAGGGCGAGACATTGAAAATACCATTCTTGCCCCCCGAGTGCAAAGATAGGAATAAAATGAAGGACTATGACATGTTATTCACAAAGTTTGATTGAACCAAAAATATTGTACCATAATTCATGAAAATGAATATGCAAAGGATAGGCTAACCATGTCACATAGTGCAAAGCAACATAATAAGAACTTAAATGTCATTTTAAAAATCAGATTTCAAAATTAACACATTGTGACGTGTTATGTGAATGATATTATAATCAATGATTTTCTGAATCTTGTTTTGCAAGGTTTGACATTCAATAGTACAATGGTCATGGTACCAATGATACATTAAAAAGGGGAGATTCACAAGATTTTGTCCATTCTTCTTTTTTTCATTTAGGTTGAGTATAAACTTGGTGTGAATAAGGTTGGGCAAAATGATTTATTGATTAAAGCTATACATGAAAGAAATTTTAGATGGTAAAATAGGGGATGTTGGCAAAGGAAGAGATTTGAAACCAAACGCTTTCATAGGTTTATCATGAGTCTCAAATATTTGTTGCACACACCTTAAAAGATGTTGAAGATTAGTATTAAAAATGTTAAGTGAATTGGGTTGAACAAATGAAACTAGGATCTCTAAAGAGTTTTGTGTAAATTGGGAACTTTATATTCACCCACATAAGATAGTCATCTAAAAAGGGAACTTGTAGGAGAAGAAAATATGTTTTATTTAAATGGTGAAGTAATATGAGAGTTATATTTAGTTAGTAAGTGATTTAGGATCCTATCATCAACAATATGGGTGTACATGATGCTTTTATAGATTAACTTCACTTTGTGATGAAGTGTTGAAGAAAAAAGTATGCATAAAATGTAATCATGGTTTTTTTTAAGAGAAGCTTATAATTAAGAGAATTGTGCATGACATGAATAGGTGTGGATAAAATAACAAGACTTTCCTTATCAAGAAAAGTTGGCATACCCAAGGTCATTTACCAACAATATTAAAGCCACATATATGAATATAATCATATTTGATAAGAGAAACATCCACATCAATCCTGTGTAACAAGTTAATGCTACAAATATTAAGACCAAACCCATTATAAATTAAAGTTCTATGTATAAGATTATCCTTGACAAGGAAAACAACCATAAGAGACTAGTGTTAATTTGAATTTCTTTAGGAGGAAACTCATCTTGAGATAAAATAGTTGATCTTTATTATTAGTTACATTCATGAATTACAATAGGGAAGTTATATTGTCTTTACTAAGAGGTGGGACAATCACATTTCTCAATGCTTAGTGTAACACTACATGATATGTAGGTAAATTTTGAAGAAGTTTTCAAATAGATGTCTTAACATGAGTAGTATTAAGTTGTTCTACTAAATTTATACTAAATGGCACTCATTTCCAAAATTTAGAGGGAGACGAGGTGATGGAAAAAGCATTAGTCAAGAAGTAGGAATAACAAAAAATTTAGGTTGTCCATTCGCTATCATGTTATAAGTGTAATAAATTGCATGATGGTCAAGTTATTGAGAACCTTTAACCATAATGAATAGTTTATTTTGAAGTTGAGTGGCATCATAAAGAAGATGGAAAATCACTCTAGTATTTTCACTACACATAACAATAACAATATTGACTTAAAAAATATTTCAATTGTATATTGTCTTTGATGTTACACAAATGCCCATTATATACTGAGAAACCAATGTATGCAGAGCTCACTTGGGAGCCAAAGGAAGTTTGTAGGAAGATAGTGTATGCTAAGTCTACTTGGGTGCCAAAGAGAAGTTCGTAAGGAACTAGTGTTAACTGAGCTCACTTGGTTAATAAGGGAATTTAGTTTAGGATGCAGTATTAACCGAGTTCACATGATTAACAAAGGAAGTCTGAAGAAAGTCTTTTCTGAGTTAGTGTTGACTGAGTTTGGTCAGCTAACAAAGGATTTTTTGAATCAACATATTTAGTTTGATGAATTTATTTATTAAGTCCAACCGACTTAAGGGATTAATATTGAATATTTGGAAGTGTATTCAAGCCAACTTGACAAGGTAAATAATATAAGTATAAGGTCAAGTTGTGGGATTGAAGGTGTGAAGCATGTGATTGAGAAGATAAATCAAGGAAGCAAATTGGAATGATATCAGAGTATCCTGAGTTGATTGAGCTGAAAATTTTATCCAATCAAGGAGGATGAAGTATTCAAGCCAAAACATAGATCTAAAATCAACAATACAGTTGCATTAGTAATCAGGTTGTATCATAGTTACTCTTTAATAATTGTAGCAGTGTATCAAATCTCTTAACAACTATTTGTCAAATCCTCTAACAAGGTGGCATTTTTAGACTAAAGTCTCTGAAGACCTCTAACAAGGCCACTCTTAATAGGGTGATTTGAATCCTTTAATAGGGTCACATCTAATAGTGTGTTTTGTAACCTTTAACAAGGTTGGCTCCTAATAGGGCTCACTTCAGAAGAGTGAAAACACTAACTAGTTGCAATTGGTGGTTTTTCCCAAATTGGGTTTCGACATTAAATCCTGATGTCATATGTGTTCATGTTATTTGTATTATGATTCTGCAACTAATTTAATTAAGGTTAATCACATTAAACATCTTAAGAAGCATTTATTTCAGTGATTTCTGAGTAGCAATAATTCTTAGTGTTTACTGAGTGATTCAGTGCTAATTGAGTTACAACGATATTTTAGTTTTAGAAGAGTTTAGTTTTTATTTGTATTGACATCTAAGGGATCTAGGATTGATTTTTTTGGTAATTAATTCACCCCTCCCCTCTCATTTACTCCTCTTATATTTCCAACATTTGGTATTAGAGTGCTTTTGGTGCTTGCAGAGAAGGTTTCAAGGACCTAACTAAAGATCAAGATGTTGTACAGAAGGGAGGTCCCTAAGTTGAACAAAGATAACTTCAAGGCATGATAGGAACTCATGAGATTGCATTTGGCAACCATTGGAGACTCAGGCCTAAAGTACCTAGAAACCAAGTATGTGGCACCTACTGGAACTATGATTATTGAAGAAATTATAGAAAAAGAAGAACCATAACATTATGATGATTGATATTTCTTCAACTCTCAACTATGCTAAATTTGATGAAGTCAAAGACTACGGTATTGCTTATGAGATGTGAATCAAGCTAAAATTTGTCTGTGGAGGTGATGACAATATGAGGAGAGCTAAGGCAAAAAGTCTAAGAGGTCAATTTGATCAAATGAGGATGAGAGAAGATGATAATATTTCAAAATATAATGAATGGATCAAAGCTAGTGTGTGTGCAATTAGATCCTCAGGAGGAAAGATAAATGATGAAATAGTGGTAAGCAAGGTTCTTAGAACACTTCTTCCTATACATTCAATTAGACTTTCAACAATTCAAGAGATGAGATGAAATCCCAAGAATGATATATCATTGGATGCACTAGTGGGAAGGTTGACAACATTTGAGTTAGATAACTATGATAATTATGTTCCTAACTCTAGCAACCTTGAGTTTGCATTTCAAGCCAAGCTATCACTCAAGAAGAAAGCTATAAAGTATAAAAGGCAATCTAACAGTGAAGATGAAGATGGTTCTGATGAAGATCTTGAAGTTATTGAAGCATTACTTTCAAGAAGATGTCCTAGGGGAAAAGGAAAGTACAAAGGTAAAATTCCTTTGATCCACTTTTCTTGTGAAGAACTTGGTCACCTTGATGCAAGGTGTCTAAAAAGAGAAGGAAAAGAAGAAAAGAAGCATGACAAATACAAGGGAAAAAAGGACTTCAAAAGCTACAAGGATTACAAGGACAAAGTTAAGAAATCTTGTTACATTGCTAAAGATTCTGATAGTAGTGAAGAAGATGATGAAATGGTCTACATTGTTTTTAAGGTTGAATCAGCTGATAAGAATGATAAGATGAAACTTATCTCACATGTTAGTAAGAATGATACATGGATTATCAATAGTGGTTATTCTCACCATATAACTAGTGACAAATCAAAATTTGAGAATGTGGTACACTATGATGGTGGAAGTGTTAGATTTGGCAATGATGAACCATGTTATGTGAAAGGTAAAGGTTGTATTGAACTAACCAATGATCTTAGATGTGATAATTCTTTTTGGGTTGAAGGACTAAAGCATAATCTACTTAGTGTGGCTCAATTGAATAACATTGGATTCAAGGTAGAATTCATGAATGGAAAGGCCAATCTACTAGATGCGAAAGGAAATTTGGTTGGGGCTGGCAAGCAAGCAAAAGGTAATCTATTATACCTAGATCTTAATGAAAGTTCATGTTTCATTACTCAAGTAGAAGAAAGTTCGTTATGACATAAGAGGTTATGTCATGTGAACTTTGATAACCTAATCAATATAAGCAAGAACAAAAGGGTTAGAGGCATTCCGATCCTAAAGAAACCTGACATAGGCATGTGCAAGAATTGTCAAATTAGTAATATGGGAAAGACAAGTTTTAAAAGCAAAAACTATCATTCTGAAGAAGAGTTGGAGTTGGTTCATACAGATCTTTGTGGACCCATTGGCACAGAAACCTACTGTGGAGATAAGTACTTTATTTTATTTGTTGATGATTATTCTAGAATGATGATTGCTATGTACCTAAAGGATAAATCAAAAGCTTTTCAAAAGTTCAAGAGGTATCTGGCTAGAATGGAGAAAGAAACTAGAAAGAAATTAAAGCGTTTAAGATCAAACATAGGAGGAGAATTAATTTGTAATGAATTCAATGAATTCTTCAATGAGAGAGGAATCAAAAGACAAGTGTTTGCACCTAGTACACCTCAACAAAATGACATTGCTGAAAGAAGGAATAGATTAATCATGGATTGTGCAGGGACCTTAATGATAGAGAAGAATGTTGCTAACAAATATTGGAAGGAAGCAATCAACATTTCAGTTCATACCTTGAATCGAGTTCAATTGATGAAGGATTCAAATCAAACACCTTTTGAACTATGGTATGGCTATAAACCTAAGTTTGCTATTTCAAAGTATTTGGAAGCAAATGTTATATTATGAAGGAGTCAAGAAAATGAAAATTTGATGTGAAAAGTGATAAAGGCATATTTTTGGGATACTCCATTAAGAGGAAAGCATATAAATGTTTGAATCTATCTACTCATAAACTTATAGAAAGTGCATATGTGAAGATTGATGAGTTTGCAGAAAAGAGTGAAGAATAAAGTAGTAAGGAACCTAAAAACTATAGAAATTTTGTTTACTATAAGCCTAACACTTCATCTAATACAATTGGGAATCAATAGTCTTCATCACCCGAGTCCTCAAAATCACTAGTTCAACCTGAGTTGCAGCTAGTGCAACCCGATTCATTTGAAGGACGCGAGTCACAGTAAGAACAACCCAAGTTTTAAAACGAGCAAACCGAGTCACAGTCTAATGGACCTAATTCACAGACAATGGGACCTGAGCATGATTCAAAAAATCATGGTGAATCTAGTGATTTGTTGGATATGTTAGAAGGCATCATGCACCTGAGAAAATCATTAGATATCAGTCAGTTGGTACAATGACAAGGAAAAAATTAAAAGGAACATGTTTTCTTTTTGAGTTTGAACCTAGATATATCAAAGATGCATTAGAGAATGATAACTAGATTGAAGCAATGAATGAAGAAATTGATTAGATAGAAAGGAATAAAACTTTGAATTTTGTTCCTAGACCTAAGGATAAAAATTTAATTACCACAAAATGGGTATTCAGAAGCAAGTTGAATGAAAATGGAGAAGTTTCATGAAACAAGGCAAGGCTAGTTTGCAAGGGTTATGCTCAAGAGGAAGGTATTGACTATGGAGAAACTTTTACTCCTATTGCTAGAATAGAAGGTGTTAGAACACTTCTTGCATATGCAACACACAAAATATTCAAAGTGTATTAGATGGATGTGAAATCAACATTTCTAAATGGAATCTTAGAAGAGGAAGTCTACATAGAGCAACCAAAAGGTTTCATTGATCCTACCAAAAGGGACATGGTTTACAGATTACACAAAGCTTTGTATGGTCTCAAATAAGCCCCCGGAGCTTGGTATGAAAGGTTACATAATTATCTCATAAAGATTGGTTTTCAAAGAACTAATGATAACAACAACCTATTGTACACTCGAAAGTGTCCCACTCTAAACCCTTCTATCCAAACGATTCCATGAGTTCGAAATGCTTGGATGCCGGCTTAGAGCTCCCTATCCACGGAGTGCAAGAGAGTGTATTTCAAGTTCAAGGGCTCTCAACTTAGCCTTAGGAATACTCTTCTTGCTAGTAAACCATGCAATGGGAGGTTCCAAAGACAAGATGCAAGAATGCAAATGTCTCAAGGAGTTCCTCAAGAATGCAATGCAACTAAAGATTAAATTAGAATGAATATGAAAAGTGCAGCTATTCTAAGCATGGATGAGAGTGTTACAATACCATTATTAAGCTATGTGAGATTAAGCTACATGTAAAAATGAAAGCTAAGCTAAGATGCTATGGTATGAGAGAATGTAGACAAGAAATAGAAGTTCTCCACAAAGCTCCAAAGAAACCTGTTAGAAAACCTGCAGCATGACAATATTCAAAAAAATGGATTGATGAGGGGGAAAGCTCTCTCCCTTTTAAAGATGTATGGACGGTAGAGATCAAGATGAAGATGGTGGATGATCAACGGTGGAATTCAAAAAGAGGAGTGATCCATGTGCACACACAAGTCAACCAATAGAATATAAGTTGACTTGTCATATAAGACAAAAGTCACAAAGCCTTTTCTTTTAATTGCAAAATAGAAAAAGGACTTTATGTGTGCACTTTAAGTGGGTTAGAAGAATGGGGTCTTTTATTTAGTTAAAAGGGGACATGTTCTTTTAATCAAATAATGAACTTAGGATAGCGTAGTCAAACTATAGGTTATAATCAAATAAATTGATTATTAGCAATTTGGTCTAGGTAAATGATTAAATTAATTTAGCCAAAATGTTGAAAAGGGGGCTACTAGTCTGGATGACCATTTTTAGGTGATTACACCTATACATCAAAGGACCATATAAGAAGATTGTGTTGGCAGGAATCTTTGTGGATGATACATTGTTTATTGGAAATGATGATCTCTACAAATATTTTTTTGATGAAATGAGTAAGGAATTTGAAATGTAAATGTTTGGAGAGATCACATTCTATGTTTTCTTGCAAATTCAACAGAAGAAAGATGGTATCTACATTACTGAATTTAAGTACATCAAGGAGATACTAAAGAAGTTTGGAATGGAGGATTCTAGACTAGTTGGAACACGTATGCCTACTAGACATAAGCTTTCCAAAGATGATGATTCAAAAGAAGTAGACCATACTACATACAAATCAATGATTAGAAAACTTTAGTATGTGGTACATACAAGACCTGCTATAGCATTAGCAATTGGAATGGTGGCAAGATTCTCTATTAATCCAAAAGAAAATCAAATGATGGAAATAGAAATAATCATGAGGTATCTGAAGGGTACTAAAGATTATGGTTTGTGTTATAAAAAAGGAGGCAACTTTGAATTGAAAGCATTCACTAATGTAGATTGGGTAGGAAGCATTGATGATAGAAAGAGCACTAGTGGTGGAGTATTCTTTTTTAGAAAGAGGCTAGTATCTTGGACAAACAAGAAGCATAACTATATCTCTCAGTCAACAATAGAAGTAGAATATGTTGCTACAGCAGTCAATTGTTCAAATATTTTTTGGATCAACCAACTGTTGATAGGTACGAAGGAAGAAATCAAGGATCTAGTTATTTTTTTCTGTAATAACACTAGGTGTAATTAACATTTCCAAGAATCCTATGATGCATACCAAAACCAAGCACATTGCAATAAAGTATCATTTCTTGAGAGAATTGGTGTAAGACAAGGAAGTAAGATTGGAATATGTGAATACAAAAGAATAGATTGTAGACATATTCACCAAGCCATTACCTAAGGATGCATTTTTGTATCTAAGAGGTAAGCTAGGGGTCATTCCCCTATCTGAAGCTCACTAATCAAATTTTAGTGATGCATCAACCAAGAAAGTTGAAGATCAGTCAAGTTGATGCAATATTGTAAAGGGTAGATTGCATATGAATCAGTACATTAGGTACATGGAAGTTCATTGAATGCTATCTTTGGCATGAGATGTCAAAGAGGGAGAGTTTGTTGTCATAAATCAGAGAAATTTTATGTTTGATATGGAGAGTTTCCTATTATATATCAAAGATATTTTTATATATGTTAGAGATGTCAAAGAGGGAGAATGAACTTGAGTTGATATTAAAGAGGGAGAGTTTGATATTGTAGTCATTGTAACTAGAGATTGATGATAGAGGGCATTCACATTGATAGAAGGAATTCTTGTGGATGAGAATCATAATGAAACTAAGAATATTATCCTTACTTTTATTTTTCTCTAAAATTTCATTGTATTATGACATGTTGTGCTGCCATCAATGCCAAAGAGGGAGATTGTTGAAAATAATTATTCAATTGTATATTGTCTTTGATGTTACACAAATTTCAAGTATATACTAAGCAATTAATGTATGAAAAGCTGACTCGGGAGCCAAAGGAAGTTTGCAAGAAGGTAGTGTGTGCTGAGTTCACTTGGGCACTAAAGAGAAGTTGGCAAGGAACTAGTGTTAACTGAGCTCACTTGGTTAACAAGGGAATTCAGTTCAGGATGTAGTATTAATCGAGTTCACATGGTTAACAAAGGAAGTCTGAAGAAAGTCTCTTCTGAGTTAGTGTTGATCGAGTTGGGTTGGCCAACAAAGGATTTTCTTGAATCAACATATATAGTTTGATGAATTTATTTGTTGAGTCTAGCCAATTAAAGGGATGAATATTGAATACTTGAAAGTGTACTCAAGTTGACTTGATAAGGTAAATAATATAAGTATAAGGTCAAGTTGTGGGATTGAAAGTGTGAAGCATGGGATTGAGAAGATAAATCAAGGAAGCGAATTGGAAGGATATCAGAGTATCCTGAGTTGATTGAGTTGCAAAGTTTCATCTGATCAAGGAGGATCAAGTATTCAAGCTAAAATAGAGATTTGAAATCAGCAATATAGTTGCATCAACAATTAGGTCATATCATTGTTACTCTCTAATAATTGTAGCAGTGTATCAAATGTCTTAAGAGTTAGCTTAACAACTATTTGCCAAATTCTCTAACAAGGTGGCATTTATAGATTGAAGTGTTTAAAGACCTCTAACAAGGCCACTCCTAATAGGGTGATTTAAATCCTTTAATAGGGTCACACCTAATAGTGTGTTTTTAAACCTTTAATAGGGTTGGCTCCTAATAGGGCTCACTTCAGAAGAGTGAAAAATAATAACTAGTTGCAATTGGTGGTTTTTCTCAAATTGGGTTTCCACGTTAAATCTTGGTGTCATGTGTGTTCATGTTATTTGCTTTATGATTATGCAACTAAGTTAATTAAGGTTAATCACATCAAACATCTTAAGAAGCTTTTATTTTAGTGATTCCCAAGTAGCAATAATTCTTATTAATGAATGCATTAATTTCAATTTTATCTTTTCCACATTTGTGACAAGTGGATAAACTTTAAAAAAAAAGACAATCAGTTTTAATTGATGTTTATTTTTGTAATTTGTAAAATGTTATTCAAATATAGATATTTTAATCAAATATAGACATTTTAACTCTTTTAAATTGTCAATTTTCATTTTTTATATAGTTTAATTTCATATTTATTTTTATTTTAATTTATATATAAGTTTAATTTAGAATTTAATTATTTTTATTTTTACATATCTAAACAATGCTTTTAATAGATTTGCTTTTATTTTTTATTTTTATATATAATTTTATTGGATTATACATTTATTTAACATATATAATTTTTATTATATTGATATTTTTAATTTATACTTTAAAATACATAATATTAATTTTGTATCAATTTTAATAAAGTTCAAATTGTTTAGCTTGGTATATTATTGACTTTATTTATTATAAGTGTGTTTGGTTTTTTTAAAAGCATAAATGTTATTTTTAAATTAATTTATGTTTATTTATTTTTATGCATTAGATTTAAACTTAAGAATATTGTCCAGCTTCTTCAATTGGATGAATTTATCGCTTAAACAAGATATATCAAACAATTTAATAATTAAAATTATTCAATTTAACTTTTTTTCAAAAAAAAATTATATAATTTTATCTATATCTTATATATAATTAGTTGATAAACATCTTTGGTATGATAAATGTTCTTTAGGATGTCATCTAATTTTAATTTAGCATGATAAGATAAGACACAACAAGGAAATGAAAGATTCGGTGGATGAAGGATGAAAAACTACCTAACTAACCTACCAACAAAGAGAAACCTAGAAGCCCAAGACCGAACCCTGAAACCCACAAACACCAATAACAAAAAGAGAAGAGAAAATAGACAGAGACAATGAGACAAAACTGAGCCAAAGCAAACAATAAGGAAAATGGGACTAGCCAAACTGACTAATAAATACTTTGTAATACATTGTCTATAGCATGGAGGATTCACATACAACTATATCTTTTAAATCAAATAGATAAAATCAACAAAGCATGGGTTCCCAAAATCATTGGAACCAAGATAATATAAAAGCTATACTTTAATTAGATGAAGTTTTTATGGAAAGGTATTCACGTCTATAGTAGCTAAGTTGTCTATTTATAGTAAAAAAAGATTTATAGAATTTCTTCCATAATAAGATTCCCATCAGCCCCTAAGTTGGGTATGTTATTATCTAATCAATTCCCTTCTTTATAAGTATGTGTTTTACTTACAAGTCCCATTGGCATGAAGTTTGTAAATTGGTGTTGTTATTTATTAGCAACCAGTCAACAAAGATGTAGGTGTTACAAGGTAAGACTACCATAGGTAGAAGAATGAACTAGTATATATGTGTATGGTAATACAATCTAAGCCACCAGCGGTAGACAAGCATAGAGGTTAGTAGATCATTGATCATCTAAGAGGTGAATCACCATGGATGTGACAAGACACAAGGTCAATTAGAGTTTAAGTGATAGAAGCCAAAGTTTTAGCGACATAAGAAAGCAGGGACAAAGGCTCCACATAGGTTCACAAATGGACTAGTAGGACTACTAGTATAGACCCTTCAAGTAGGGTTCATAGGTTTTCTGTAAACAACTTGGAAATCAATTTCAAATTTATTGAGAGGGATTTGTTTAGGGTATATCTACCCTGACATTGTAGAGAGTGTAAAGAAACTTAGACTTCATTTTTTGAAGGAGTTGGAAGATTGTTGAAAAGTAGTGTTGTTGCAGCCAAGAAAGTATTGGCATTGTTGTTTAAAGTTTACACTAGTGAAAAAGATAGATGTAGAGGATAACTATGAACAACATATAGGTTATTTTGAACAATGAGATAGAGGTGAGATGAAAGAGGCTTATGGGGCAAGCTGAGGAAAGAGGAAGATAACTACATCTTCAAGGATACACAATGGAGATCTACAAGTCAATACATTGTTATCATTAAAGTTCATTTTCATTTAGATTTCTCTCTCACCACTGCATCTATTTGTAGCTCTTAACGAGGATTGTCAGCTTTTATAAATCCTCTAAGAAGGTATCTCTTAGAATGAGATTTGTGAATCCTCTATTTAGGTAGCTTTTGTAGGCTCTTGTAACCCTAACATGTAATAAATAAATTCATAAGAGGATATGTTCCAAGAAGGAAAAGTTGTAGCTCTTAACTAGGAAACCCTTTACATGCATTATAAGGGCTAGTGGGTATATTACTCGCACCATTATTTTCATCCTCTTATCAAGGGTTTCCACATAAAAAGTCATTGTGTCACTTGATGTATGCATTGGTATGTGAGTTTGTATGCTTTATTTAATTCCTTTCATTATTGCATCAGTGTTAAGACAACCAGTGTTAGGAATATATTGTATGTTGGCAAAGATAACCAATAGAAACTTTTATAGTGATTCCCCCCCTCTCAATACTATTGGGACCAACATTTGGTACAAAAGCTTAGAACCTAGTAGTGAAAAGCCTCAAATCTTGAGAGGAGATATAATGACAACCTACTAATTACAGATGTAGCTCGATGAAGCACTCAAAACCATCAATAGTTTTAAGGATAAACCGATAAAGTCCTTGAGCAAAAGAAAAAAGTTAATGAAAATGATAATTGAGAGCCAAGAAGTCATAGAATAGATGGAATACCACAGTGGATATCAAGCATCTAAAAAATCCATATTTGATCTAATGGTTGAAAATGAAAAGCTAAAGGAAACTATCATATAGATGAGAAGAGAGAAAGAAGAGCTAACATCTCAAGAATAATAAGATAGTGACATTTTAGCTAGAGATGAAGTTGAAGCAACAAGAAGAAGAAATTATGTACAACTAATGGAGAAGAGATAGGAGAATAGCCATCCTCACATGGAGTAGTTCACATAGCTGACTAAATAAGTACTCAAGCTAACTTAAGAGCCAAAGAGTACAAATGAGAGGAACAAGAAGTTGAGAAAGTTCAATAAGATCTCATAGAAGAAAGATTAACAAGTGAGAGCCTAGAGGAGGAACAAGAGCACCTATAGTCTTAGTTACATAGGTGACAAGAAGACTAAAGAAGGTAAAAACCTCAAGAGGAGAGAACTTGAACAATAGGAAGGTTAGGAAGCACATTTCCAAAAGGTAAGAAATCAACTAAACCCACCTTTTATGATTGTGGAAAGAAGGGACATACTTCTAGCATGTGTTCGTTTAAGTAGATAACACTTGTTAAGTAGTGTACCTATAATGGGTACTACAATAACTACCATCTATATGGTCATACAGAACAATCATACATATATCATTTCAATGAGAAAATATTAGATGGACATTGCTACTATTGTAATAACTATGGGCATAGAACTAAGGACTATGGATCGAGAGTAAGATCTAAGCTGCCATTTCTAAAAGAAATGAGTCTCACTAGGAGGGAAAATTTTCCCACACCAATTTACATAACCTATGGGAATGATGGTCTTCTAGCAACTCACTGCACATTGAGGATGAACCAAAGGAATAATTCTAGACCATGGAAAGGTACTAGAGTGATGTTCCACAAGTGTCAAAAGATTACTCATCTATTAAGAGATTATAGAAGTAGTAGAAGACCAAGCAATAAATCACTTATTGGTAAAGGGAAGAGAAAGGTTGTGAGAAAGGAACAATATGAGAAGGACTTCACCAAAATATGGAAAAAGAAGAATGAAGTAGTAGAGGTAGTTAAGCCTGATGAGGTTATAAGTTCACTGGTCATTGGTGAGACCTCATAGACAAACTAATCTTTCCAAAGCTTAAAGGAGTTAGAAAAGAAAGGGAATACCTAAAACTGGTCTTCCTAATCTAAATTTGTAAGTCATGTTGTGATGATTGATGATGTCTAGTGATCATTCCACCAACAAGTAAGCACAACCTATAGCTCACAAAATAGAGAATGAAAAGTGATCATTGCACAATGGATTGAAAGCATTAATGAATCATGTCTTATGGTATGTAAAGATTTTTCTAACCATTCTAGCCCTAAAATTATTGTTCCTAGATATAAAAATATTCATTTTGAGTCATTTGTCACTTTACAAGATTGAAATAACTCATTCTTTCAAGATTGCAAAACCATTTCCTTCTGAGTGAATTTGTGAAGTATTGTAAGTAATAAAATAATGAAGTGAAAGAGAATAATCATGATACATAGTCCTACTACAAATTGAGAAAAACTCAAGAATTCAATGGATGAGTATATTAACAAGGTTACGTTGATTGATAGAAGAGAAGTTGATCATCTTAGACACGAGGTCACATTAATGAAAGGAAAGGATATAAAAAAAGGAACATGATTTTCATCCTTACTTGATGATGTTCTACTAATGGAGGATGTAAGTACATACCTAGATGTTGAGATACAAGATTTGAGTGATAAAGTAATTCAAGAGTTATATGACTCACTGTGCTCAAAAGGATTCTTGAAAGATGAACACAGCTCAAAAAATCTACCCTAAGTAGAGCAAGAGATATATCCAATATCTTGCATAGAGAATGGGTAAGATTTTCTTTGAGCTAAGTCCATGAGCAATACATGTGACTAGATAATCACTACAAGATCATAAAGTCTTTGACACAAAAGGTAACTAGATTTAGTGCCAATGGAAGTGATCTATCCATGAATGTAATATCAACAAGACAAGTGATAGCAATCACTAAAGGATGTCTAACCCAAGACACAAGGGCAAGCACAATCAAGGAGATCCCATACCCAAGAGTGAGAGTCTCAACAATGGTAAGAGGGTACAAAATTTACCACTCAAGCAAGGAAAATTAGACCCTAGCAGCGTAGCCTATGGAGCACATCAAGCCATTCATAACATATCAATGATTGACCTATGTGAATGTCTTCATAGTCAAATAATGGAAAACCCAGGTAAGATCAAGAAGGGTTACAAAGGTCAAACTCTAAAGTTTGGCTCAATATTAGTTTGCATACTCTTCTTAGAGAAGATCAACCTGTTACTACATAGATCAATGAGCTACACAAGAAGTTAGAAGGAAGAGGCAATGCTATGTTGTGGGAATATTTTAGAAAATTTTAGAAGGAAATGAACAAAAGGAAAATAATTCCTATCAGTCTGGTTGGAAGCTATACAGATGATATATGCTTTATAACTGGTATAGCTAGGTGTATTATTCATGTTGTACAACCAATAACCCATTAGTTGACAAACTTTGCATATGAGGTTAGTGAAGAACCAACAAAGCCATAAATAGAATGACTATTTGTAATGGAAGACCAATCAATTTTTCCAAGATTTAACACCTACGTAGAAATGTGAAATAGACTTATTAGTGAGAAGAAGAAAGGAAAGGAAAATACACAATAGAGGGTAACCAAAAGCCAAGCAAAAAATCCATCTAAAGACACACATGTCAAAGTTATGGGTGAAGAATAAATGGAAGTAGAACTTACAAGAGGTTCCTTACTCAAGTCTCAAGAACATGTAGAGGAGAAAGGATCACCACTGACACAACATGAAAAGGAGTCATTAGAAAGTAAGATTAACATAAAGGTAGCAAATATTGTGAAGAAAGGTAAGAAGAAATCTACCTCACTCTCAATAGATGACATTGTAGATTCAATTGTCGAGAAACATAATAATTATATATTAAAGAATAGATTTTCCATGTTTTCTAAATAGAACAAAAACAAAGCCATGAAGGAAGTTCTTAAGAGCATAAAATAAACATGGTTTGAAATATGGATAGCTAAGGAATTAAGGAAAACACTTATGAAAATAGGAGCGTAAGTACACATAACTTTGGAAGGATTTTTATATGAATTCCTTATCCAATATTAGGAAAAATATGGGAGAAACACACAAGGGACATGTATAGAAGTATATAGAAAGCATGATTAGTATGCATAAGAATATGATTGATATACTAACCAATCACATTAATGAAGCTAAATCAAGTCTAACCAAGCACTAGCTTGAGGTAGCTCATGAGATAGATGAGTACATCCAAAAGAATCAACCACATGAAGGCATAAAAAAATTACAAGGCTCAAGAAGCAAGGGAGAAGATAAAGAAAGAGGAGGAAGCCAAAAAGAATAAGGTACAAGATGCAAGCATAGGTGGTGTTGGTAAATAATTTTTCCCTCACCTTGACTTGGCTTTACCTTGACTCCTTAGGCCCAAGATTATGAGAAACAAGCTATCTACAATAGATTGGATTAGTGCACTCCTATGTCACTAACCCTTAATTGAAGGGTACAACTCCCCTATATGAATATGATATTCAATGAATGATGTTTTTACTTGATTGGAGGGTGACTATGGGGTATTCTCTTAACTTGAGAGTAGAAGAGGCTAACTAGATTGCTCATAGACATAAGCAACCTAGGTGAGGTTTTAGGTCTAATACTAACTCTACTACTAAATGCATCTAAGACTATGGGATGCAAGGAGATGTAATGGAAGAAGAACATCCATGGCCCTAAGTGGCTATCTGACCAATCAAGTTTACCTAGTGGAAAACTCCCAACACACTTCAATCCTAACTTCACATCACAAATGCAAAATGTTATGTAGCTCTGGAAAAGAATAGAAATACCTATGAAAGATAACACTTTGACTACCCGTACTACTACCATTGCACTAACACTTTGGTTAGCCCAAAAACTAGCAGCTTCACAAGTCCTTATCCTATAATTCCACAAAGACTAATCTACATGCATGTTAGCTTAGAAAACAAGAGACAATGAATGGAAAAAAGATAACCAAACATCATCATATCCTTCCCTACAACCTTTCAATTCTCACTCAATAGTCTCAGCTATAGGGGGAAAGATTGTAGAAAAAATTGTTGATCCTTTCTATTAACTTAGAAAATTACATATATAGGCCCCCTCTTAGGGTGCTTGGCCAGTTACATATTTGTCAGTTATATTAACAGGGCACTTGAATTGCTCAGAAATCCAACAATCATTAGTTATAATTCAATACAATAGACAAAGAAAGAAGAAATGATTAAAAACCCTCAAAATGGTTCATATTCCTCTCTGATATATAATAGTCACCTTGGCACCAAATCCATGTAATTTGTATCTCAACAATCATAACAAGTTTAAATCTCCACCGTCGATCTCCTATCCACGATCTTGATTTAAACATGGCAACCCTTTCATCTTAATCCTTGTCACTTCTTCACATTTTTCTATCATACAATACTTTTAACCTATGCGATGATTAATTGTTATCTTATTTTGAAGCTTTGCAACTTTAAGTTTTAACTCATGGCTAAACTTTGTGATGGTATGATGACTGCATAGAAGATTGCTTCACCACCTTTGTAGATTCTACTTTATTGAAACAATGAGATACTACTTCCTTTGACCATTTAACTCATTTAATAACTGACTTCAAACTGACCTTGTTCATAACCTTGCAACTTAGTATCTTAACTTATGATCATTCTTCGCGATGATGTAATGATAGACCTTTGTTGCTTCATTCCCTTAACTCAAGGTTAACTTTAATTTCTTATGATGTTGTGATCCCTGGCTATCTCCTCTTCACCACTTTGACCTCAAGTCAAGTTTAACCATATGCAATGATGCAATAGCCTTTGAGCTTTAACCATCATTTCATTCTTTGCATCCTCACAACTTGAAAAGTCTTGACTATTTTGACACTCACAATGTTGCAATAATCATATTGAGTTTAACTATCACTTTCTGCACAACTTCATAACCTAAGATTTTAACTCCCCTTTAAATGGTGTGATGTTGTGATTTGTCTTATTCCCCACTTTGCAACTTCCCTCCTTTTACTAACCACAGTGAACTAATGATGACTACACATTAAGCATGTTCACACCTTCACAACATTAAAACTAACTATTATTTCAAACCTGCAAAGTAGCAAAACCTTTGGAATCTGACTGCATCACTTCTTTGCAACTATTAATCACATAGCATTTTTATCTCTTGCGATGTTGCGATCTCACTATTTTGATTGACAATTTCCTCACTTTACAGCTTTGCAACCCAAATTTGAAGGTCAACTTAAACATCTGTAATGATATGATGACCATTTTAATGTTTAACTATTACCGTTTTTGCCAAGTTGCAACTTAAAATGTCTTGAATGCCTTTTAGCCTATGATCATGCAATCACTTCTTTCGCTCTTTCACAACCTTCTTTGAGAGTTAACATTAACATCTTGTGATGCTACATATATATGCTTTCGCCCTATTGCAACACTAACCTTAGGTCAATTTTAACCACCCATGATGATGTGATCCTTATCTTTTGCTGCTTCACTATGTTAACTCTAGGTTACCTTTAACTGCCTATAAACATGCAATAACTGTTTAATTTAACCATTGTTTCTCTAATACCTTTGCAACTTAAGTTTCTTTAAGGGCATGACTTTTCAATCGATGATGTGGAGATTCAAATGTATTTTGTATCCTAGATTCAACTTCGACACTGGTCTTTGCCACCTTTGACTACATTCTCCACCATCTCTGCATCTTTGAGTGCTCACTCTACCTTGAATTCAATTGATCTTGCTTTTGGCTTGTTCTCATAGCCTGCGTGATGTTCCTTAGCCTCAGTCCTTGTATTCCTCGCTACCATTTTCTTTAAATATGCCTATGATCTCTCCATTCTACCTGTATCATGTCTTTAATGGAACACTTGATCATAGAGTTAGGGCTTTGGAACAACTTCCCTCTCATCTAGGAAATGCATAGACTTAGCCTCCCTTTCCTTATCATTGAATTTGGACAAATGCATTAGATTTATTTTGAATGGCCACCTAGGTGCACACAGAGGGATAGATGAGAGAAGAAGTTCCTTAAGGGCAATTTGGACCCAGACATGACATTACATTGACTTAGCCCTAATCTTAGAAGTTTGAAAAATATAGGGGAACTAAAATCATGGCAACAGGTGGAATAAGAGAAAAGGAAGAAACATCTAGTCCTCAAAGAGAGATGGAGCCATGAGTGTAGAGCATGCAAAGAGAAACAAATATAACCAAATAAAAGTCTCCACACTATCAATTACAGTAGAGTACACTTGGAATTCTAATTGTTGATGGGCATATATGCCAAGATGGTGTGAAAAAAAGTGGACACCATAAAAAAAAGTCAAAAGTACACATAACAAGTCACGATTGTGTTATGTGTACTTTTGGTCAAATTTCAAAATGGGCCTTAGCTTGGTAACGAGGCAAGAAAAAAAATTAAAAAAATTGAATTTGGAAATAACATGGTAGTGTTATGCTTTACCAATGGGGATCACGTTATTCTTTACCAAATGTGATCATGTTATTAAGAAATAGATGCATTACTTCTAGTTCTCCATAACCCCATCAAGTTATGAAGAACCAAAATCAATGAGAGTGAGATATATAGAGAGAGGGGGTGAAGGAGATGTGTGTGTGTGTGTGTGTGTGAGAGAGAGAGAGAGAGAGAGAGAGAGAGAGAGAGAGAGAGAGAGAGAGAGAGAGAGAGAGAGAGAGAGAGAGAGTTCACATTGCTTTATAGATAACTCCACAACACTTGTAACTTCTCTATCTAAAAATATTATTTTTGAGTGTATGTGCACTGAAGACCTTCTATCACCACATGAGATACTAGTAGTTGGTGTGTATTCATCATCATCATCATCATCTGACATAGGCTCACATGCATATCTTACTTCTTTCTTTTGTTGCTTTCCCCTTTCTAGATCTTTAGGTCCTTATCTATAACTTTTGTCATGGGTCTAAGAAGCTCTTCCCACTCTTTTCCATTTACCAAGTGAGCTTTGTCTCTTCAAATTTAGTAATTTGTTAATAGTTTCATTCTTAATATAATTCATAACTAGATTATCCATAGCCAATTTTCTTCTTGATAGCTACAATATTCTCTCCTTAACTAAACATTTTATAATTAGTTGATATACAATCACAATTTTCTCTTGGTTAATCCTTTAGGCACGTGATTGAGCCTATAGATCCACAAAAGGGTTGAAATCTAGATCTGGTTGAAGAATAATATTAGATCCACTTAGGGCATGCGTGATGGTTATAATGTGTCAAAAGGGGTCCTAAAACTTCTTGAAAGGGGCATTATCTCACTCCTTATGACCCCATATAACTATTATAAATAGATAATAATGAGAGGGGGGAGTAAATAAGTATTCTACAAACTTTTTCTCACAACTACATATTGTTAATTACTTTATAACTTGCATATGAAAGTAAACCAACAATGCTAAATAGTAAATATAACCATGCACATAAAGAACTCATAACACCATTATTTGTTAACTAGGGAAACCCTGACCAAGGGAAAACCCCGGTGGGGATGATACCCACTAGATGATTCACTAAACAATAGGATTTGGTTAAGGATATTGACCTTGTTAGGAGTCTATGGAGTACATATTGTATGCACCCAAAAATGGTCGCCTAGACTATGGGCCCCCATTATTCAATTTATCAATTTATCAAATTTTCTGAATCAATGGTTTGTAATATATTCAAATCAATTTCCTTGATCAAATTCGATTTATTTCATTTCTAAGATTGATCATTTTATTCCAAGTCTTATTTAATTAAAAGAAAATCTTCTCTTTTAATTAAATAAAATAAAATCCCCATTTAATTAAAAGGGAGCAAGTTCTTTTTAATTAAATAAGACTTGGAATAAAATGATCAATCTTAGAAATGAAATAAATCGAATTTGATCAAGGAAATTGATTTGAATATATTACAAACCATTGATTCAGAAAATTTGATAAATTGATAAATTGAATAATGGCCAAAAATGTGTGCTAAAATGTTGTCACACTTCTATGAATCATTACATGTAAGAAAACTCAAGAATGAGCCCTCACAAATCGATCCATAGCTCTCTACTCATAGAGTGCAAGGGTTTGCAATGGAGGTCCTCAGTTTGACCTATTTTTGTGCCCATGCAAGTACACCATGAGATGAGAGATTCAAAGAGGAAAAGCAAGAATGCTAGTCTCCATGATCTTCAAATATGCATGAAAATAAGATCTAATCTATGAAAGCAAAATCTAATCTATAAATGCAAGATCTAAGCTAAAAGCCCATGATGGGTGCAAGAGAGAAAAAGACAAGAAAATAGAAATTCTCCACAAAAAGCTTTTGTATTCAAACTCCTTCAAAAATTGGTCTTCAAACCTGCAGCATAACGATAGCATAATCATGGGTGTCCAACATGAGGAGAGGGCTCTCCCTTATAAAGGAAATTATGGAGGTGAGAGGCTTCTCACAACCAATATGGGATAATAGAGCTTGATCCATGTGAGACAAAATTCCACCAATGAGAAAAGAGGAGTGGTTGAGGAGAAAGTGGAGAGATAAATACCACTTAGATCACATTTTTAAATGTAGAGAAATTAAATAAAAAAAAATTTATTTTATTTCCTTTTTTCATCAAAAGAGATATTTAAGTGGGATTTTTATTTAATTAAAAGGGAGCAAGTTCTTTTTAATTAAATAGAAGATATTTAATTAAACATATAGTGTCTTGAGTCCTTGTTAGAGGACTAGGCCTTCCTAGAAGCCTCAACCCTATTAGGAGTTGGTAGATCAATTACAATGTATGCAAGAAGAGCCTACTGTCCTAACATGCAATTATACAATTCAGTTCCTTCACAGAATAGATATACAAACAATACTTGCTTGTTGCTATAATCCACACTTTCTCTAATATTTACATTATATTTCACATCACATAAGCCTTGAAAGTGGTTCCTACAATAGTTCACATGTCACATGTAATCATGCAACTTCCACAGTATTTGCACATCACATCTATTCGCTACACAACACACTTACACACTATTTTTGCAACATAAGATCTTTACTTATACCTTGCACATTCATAAATTATTGCTTAGTCAACTTCCATGTCTTCAGATGCTTGACATAATATAAAATAACATCCACATAGTCATCTTAAAATGACTTAGTAATTATTTTGAAATCAAATAATTCCTAAAGTCGTAGAGTTTTGTTTTCTGCTATGCTCTGTACTTCACTATTAAATACCAACATAGCTAAACTTACTATAACTTGCACCGTACTGACCATACACACATGCGCACTAGTACACATTATTATGATAATGTTACAACCTTTCCTCAACTATGCATTAAGCTAATTGTCTACACATCATTTGGACTATTAAGATCTATACATTGTACTCCTGCAAATTGTCTAATACTTAGACAATTTTCTGTCGCTGAATGCATAAATGAAATGCTGAGTATATGTTGCCATAAATGAAAACCATCAATACATCTAACTGACTATATTTCCAACAATCTCCCCCATTTTTCATTGATGGAAACATTTGAAAAAATTGGCTAAGTCCCAAAATGATGTCGTACAAACAAATAAAATAACTATACACAAATTTCCTTCAAAATGTAACAATTTTATTCATGTTTTGATGGATAATTACATTCCTTATCACTTCTTTAAATTGATACATATGTAAGCTCCCCCTTACATATATATTTATATTTATACAATTTTCTCTACATAATACTCCCCCTTTGACATCAATGGAAAAGGTGTCAAAAACTATATCACAAATACTTGCCATATGTTGTTGATCAACTCATCATTTTGGATATGCAATCTGCAAAATAAATCTTCAACTTGTTAAAGTCCTTCTTCTAGTTACCTTTTATTGTATCTAATATACTAAGGAGTGCACAAAGTGCATAGGATGCCACTTCAAATGTGCTCAAGTCAGTATAGGTGAATTTGTCATAGGAATTCTTTGCTGAAAGACATTCCTCCAATTGCCTCTACAAAATTATAATTTTGGGTGCCAAATATTCTCTAAGAGTAGAGAATCTTCTTATTACTTTCTTTTGGTCAAATTCAATGCTTTTGACAACATTGTGGATCTTCTCAATCTCATTCTCAAAATCTTCAATTCTGATCTCAGTTTGCTACAATCTTGTAGTGAGTAATTGAAGCTCACTCATATGGCCTTTGATCTCTGCATCAAAATCAGATAAGTAAGTATACGACATTGCACACTGTCCATATAACTTCTTACCTTCAGTATTACATTGTCTCAACTCCTTGATGTTTCCATGAAGTGCCTTCAAATCATTGCACACATTAGTGCACATTGTGTTGAATAGTGTTGCATCATGATTACTCTATGCTTGCACTGCTGCTACTTTAGCTAAGGCTATGAAATCCCCATCAAAGGTCTTCACAAAATATTTTGACTTAGCTTGCAAGTCTAGATTAGCTATAGTTGTAGAAACTATCTTCTGCATGAGCTCCAAGACTTCAGCAAGAGTCTTCTCCGAAGACTATAGATTTATTTTTCTTAAACAATTCGCTCAAAGTGCCCAATAGCTCTTTCTAGTCTTCATCATCAGATGGAATAGGTACTACTATTGATGTTCCAACTACTAATACTATTGAAGACACAGTAGTCTTTCTCATCTGTTCCTTGGCACTCTTCTTTTCCTCAACCTCTTTCTTCTTCTTCTATTCTTCCTCTAACTTTTTCTTTTCATCTTCTTCTTTCAGCTTCTTCTCCTATTCTTCTTTCCTCTTCTTTTCTTCATCTTCCTTTCTTTTCCTTTCTTCAAGTTTTGTTTTGTTCTCTTCTTCATCTTCCTTCTTCTTGTGAACTATCCTTAGGTATTGAGGACATATATTTCATTATAGACTCCTCTATTTCTTGCCTCACCTCCTCATCATTGCCTCCCATTAGAAGAATTGCTCTTCTTTTGTTCCTCAACAAGGGCTCAATACCCTTCAAAATTGTCTCAGATTCCTCTTTTGATCCAACATCACATAACTTGTTTATGGATGAGATCCCCATATTCAGATCTTCTTCTACTACCCTTCTCTTCCTATTGATCAACCTATTGTATAGGTCTTCTAGAATCTTATTCTAAATACTATCAAATCTTTTATTCCTCAAAATCATATTTCTAATTAAAGCATTCTCTAATTTCCTTATATCCATACTACTGTACATACTATAAAATTTATTCAACTGAACAAAATTGTCATCATTTTGAATTTGCATGTTTAGATTCTCTACCTTTGGTTTCCACGCTTTCTTGCCTATGGTTATCTTGGCTTTTTGTGCATCTTTCTCAACAAGTTTATCTTCATCATCATCCTTTGAGCTTTTAGAACTGCTCACTTGTATGGTTTTCCTTATTTTGCTAGGCTTTTTGCTGATCTACTTTACTCATTTCTTTACCTGGGGTGCAAGTTCTTGCTTAACCTTCACCATTTTTTTGACTTTCTCTATGCAATAGGTGCTTCCAGCTCTAACTACCTCCTAGGTTGCTCATACCTTGCTCTTACAGGTTGCAGTTGCACAACTACTACATATGGTACAATGGGTGCTTGCGCACATGGTTGTGCCACTGTTACTCCTTTTGAAGGTCCTTCCACTGCAATAGGTGTTGCTTCCAACGCTTCTGTCTACCCACTGGCCTTCATCTCAAGCACAATTCCCTTTATCTCGTTGAATCCCTGTTTGGTCATGCCAGATTCCTTGAGTATGGAATCTATCTCCTTTTCTACTTTTTTTTTACTCTCCTTGCTATGGAGCTTAGACTCTACAATTCTTGACGTTTCATCATATATCCTCCATCTAGGACATTTTGTATCCTACTCAGACTTGAGTATGATCTGCACATACCCTTCAATAAGATCTACACTCATCTCATGGCCCATAGGCTCAATTAACTTCACTCTAGGTATCACTGCTTCCATGCATGTGTTATTAGTTTCCATCATGAAGCACAAATCATCCTTACACTTCTCTACCATAGAGGGAGGTATCCTATACCTCAATTTCATCTCAGACTGAAAATGCTTCATCATTCTATCAATATCAATGTCTCTGACATTCTTAGGTTTAGATCTGTAGCTTTGAGTTACAATATTCATTACGCACTCATTGCTATCCCAATTAATTACTCTAGGAAACTTCTTAGTAACATAAAAGAATAAATGAGTCAATAGGGACTCAAATCTAAATACTGCGCTCTTGGTTTTATTTATCTTCACAATATTGTCCAAAAGCTGCACTCTGGCAATGTCACACAAATTAAATTTTCTCCTTTTAATGGCCATCACATATGTTGTATGAATGAATCCAACTAGTATAGAGTTTACCCTTGATCCATGGTTCAACTTGTACCCTAAGATTTTAGTCAACAACTTGACTACTTTATCCTGAATAGGATCAACCCTCATATTTCTTTTGTTTTCAGGTTTGTCTCTACTAATTTCTTGACACTTTTCTCATTAACAAAATTGTAACCTTCATTTCTGAATCTTGTGACCTTGTGGATTAGATCATTGTCAATGACAATCTACACATCACCTAGCTAGAACATATTATCATGAACTTTGCTCAATATAATTTGGGTCCACTTGTAATTATCGAATTCTATGTAGAACATATACTTCACCAAATTCAAATCTTCAAGGTGTGCGTACTCAGACTTTAGGGATAAGTAATTATTACACATGACTCCTAAGTCCTTGTGAATCTCCTCATCACCTGTACTCTCGATTTTGCTATGTATATAATTCCTTATATCCTCTACATGTAACACATTTTCCAAAACTTGCAAAAATGCACCTACAAGATCATCTAGTAAAGAAAAAAAGGGTATTTCTTGAACTCATACCTTGGTCTATGACTAACATCATGCACTCTTTGACTAGCCATTCTTCAATAACTATAAATATTTTAAAAAATTGGACTCAATATTATGTAAAATACCTCAAATTCATGATTTTAGGGCTTTTACAACTTTTGACTTCACAAAATTGCTTCACACTTCAATTGTTGTCAAACCCCTCTTCAATTCACTCAAGACACTTTGCATGAACAAATGGTACATCAAATATTATTTGCAATCCTTAAATCATTTCAAATCACACTGTGCAATAAATGTGTATTTACCACAAACTCAAAATGCTGTCTCTATTTACTAGTGACCTTGATCTTAAAATTCCCACTTATTATGATCATATCAAGACTTGCACATTGAAACATAGCTTTCTCTCTATGTCTTCTACCTTCAGTTAACTATGCAATCTCTAACTCACTCTCTAACATCAACTCTGACCATCGATGCTCTACTGCTTACTACAATAGCTTAATTCTGATAGGTTGAGTCACAAACAATTTGTGACTTCAACTTTCCATCACGTGCATCAAAGAATGCTCTTCCAATACTGTATGTGAACTCTTTGGATTACATGATTTCACAACAAATGCTTCTTTGAATTCCTCAACATGTTCCTTGACTATTTCTTTTTTACTATTGTTATCTCCATTTTCATTCCTTCTATTATTCCTTTTGTTCCTTCTATGATTAGGGTTCCTATTAAAGTTCCCTCTGTCCATTCTATAGAATCTTGTTGTGTGTCCAAAGTTATTGCATAATTGACATACATGTGCATTCCTCTTCTAATTGTTCCCATTCTGACTCTCAGGTGCTCTACAATTCCTTGCAATATGTCCAAGATTGTTACACTTATAACAAACAAGCTACTTTCTCCACCATTAGGTTTCTCTCCATCATTAGATCTTCTCTATGATCTACTTCTTCCATTACTTGTAGGGTTTGTATCCCTAAACATTCTACTATTCTTATTATCATCAACAAAATTAGGTTTCTTACATTCTACAGCCTTATGTCCATAACCATGACAATTATAGCAATAGAAATTAGTAATGGGTTTAAAAGAATCACCTATACAATCTCTCTTCATATTTCCAACTTCGTTGCATGTGAAAATTCTACCTTTGAATTCATGTCGTACCTCTTTGGATGAATCATCTTTCTTAGGTTCTTCAACTTGCTCTATTGTTCTAAGTTCATCAAATTTCTTTGTCAATTCAATTTTCTCAACTTCATCAGACCACTTGAACTTTTCTTTAGGGATTTTTGCTATAGAATCTAGTTGTATCCTAATCTCATCTTTCTTTGCTTACTTCTCTCCAATAAGATATCTAAGGCATGTCTTGTCATAAGAAGGTCTTTGATGAAATATCTGTTCATCAATTTTCTCAAAACTTCTGTAAAGTTTCTCTAACTGTTGTTTTTCTTGTGTTGATTCTCCTTTTATGATGATGTTGTATTTTTCCAACTCTACATGCTCTATCTTAATAGAATCTAATTTAGATGTCACTTGACTTAATTGATATCTAAGGTTTGCATTCTTAGATTTTAGATCTGGTTCACTTTTATTGCCACCAATCTTAAGACTCAAGTTCAACAATTTTCAACTCATATTTCAAGATCTCATTCTCTTTCTTGAGATTTTCTATATCATCATTAACACTAGTCTGTGCAAAATGATTCCTTGCCAGATTTTAGATCATCAATATCATCTTTCAATTTGTCAATGTAAAATTTTGCATCTTTGTATTTATCTTTCAAGTTGTCTCTCTCTTCAGCAAGAAGGTCAATCTGTTCAAGAGCTTCTTCAAGATTCTTCTTCAATTGTTCCATATTCATTGGGATCTTACTTAATTTGTTAAGCGTCTTCAAAGTAACTGTGCTTTGATACCAATTATTAGAAATAAATAATACCGAGGTGGGGGGAGGGGGGGGGGGGTGAATCAATATTCTACAATTTTTTTCCCACAATTGAATATTGTTAGTTACTTTATAACTTGCATATGAAAGTAAACCAACAATGCTGAATGGTAAATATAACCATGCACATAGAGAACTCATAACACCATTATTTGTTAACCAGGGAAACCCTAGCCAAGGGAAAACCTCAGTGAGATGATACCCACTAGATGATTCATTAAACAATAGGATCCGGTTAAGGATATTGACCCTATTAGGAGTCTATGAAGTACATATAGTGTCTCAAGTCCTTATTAGAGGACTAGACCTCGTTAGAAGCCTCAACCCTATTAGGAATTGGTAGATCAATTACAATATATGCAAGAAGAGCCCACTGCCCTAACATGCAATTATACAATTCATATTCTTCACAGAATAGATATACATACAATACTTGCTTGCTGCTATAACTCACACTTGCTCTAATCTTTACATTATATTTCACATCACATAAGCCTTACAAATGGCTCTCACAATATTTCATATGTCACATTTAATAATGTAATTTCCACAGTATCTGCGCATCACACCTATTCACTACACAACACACTTACACACTATTTGCACAACATAAGATCTTTTCTTATACCTCGTGCATTCATAAATTGTTGCTCAGTCGGCTTCCATGTCTTCACATGCTTGACATAATATAAAATAATATCCACATAGTTGGCTTAACATGACTTAGTAATTATTTTGAAATCAAAATAATTCCTAAAGTCGTACAACTCTTTTTTTTGCTATGCTCTATTCTACACTGTTAACTACCAACATAGTTAAAACTTAAACTTACTATAACTTGTGTCATACTGATTGTACACACATGCGCACTAGTACACATCATCATGATAATGTTACAACCTTTCCTCAATTGCACATTACACTAATTGCCTGCACATCATCTATACTATTAAGATTTGTACACTGTACTCTTGCAAGCTGTCTAATACTTAGACAACTTTCTGTCTCTGAATGCATAAATGAAATGCTGAGTATATGTTGCCATAAATGACAACCGTTAATACATCTAACTGACTATATTTCAAAAAATAACCCCTTCGGACACATTACAATCATCAAGTGTTCCTTGAGAGATACTATTCTTCTACCAGATCTAGATTTCAACCCTTTTGTGGATCTATAGGCTCACTCACATTCCTAAAGGATTGGCCAAGAGAAAAATGTGATTGTATACCAATTGATTAGAGAATATTCAATTGAGGAGAAAATATTACAGAGATCAAAAATAAAATTTGCTATGGAGAATTTGGTTATGAATTCTCTTAATAATGATACTATTAACAAATTACTGAGGATTAAGAGACAAATCCCACCTAGTTAATGGAAAAGAGTGGGAAGAGCTTATTTGACCCATTATAAAATTTTGGGGATAACCTCTACAGACTTTATACGAGGGATGGCAACATATAAAGCATTCCAATTATAAAAAGCCATATCAAACCCAACTTGATTCAAAAATGTTATTTGTATCTTCATTTGATACCTCTTTCCATTCTAAATAATTTTATGAATTAGGATTCAATGTTTTTACAAAAGCTTCACAAAAAATCCAATGCCCCGTTAACATGTAGAGTCATAATTACATACTTAAACCTAAATACTTATATAGACATTTGTTATGATGAAAATGAGCTTATGTATACAAGTGAAAAAATAATTGCAACATATAAAATTAAGTATATCAAATAGGATAATGATGGTTGTATTCCACATGCTCCAAATCTAGTGGTAGTGGCATATTGACAGGCTCTGATGATTTATGAGATTGTAAAGACCGAGAAGACCTAGTTGACATTCACCTTGGTTTTGTTTAACACATGATATGCATGTGATTCTATGTCAGATGATGATGATAAATACTCACTATCTTCTAGTATCTCACATAGTTACAGAAGGTCTTCAGTGCACCTCCAACTACTAGACTGTCATGAAAAACTTATGATGAAGATGACACTTCCAACTAAAAAACTATCATGGAAAACTTGTGATGAAGATGGAATCTAGAACTATTGTACAGTCATTGAATCGACATACCTCAAAGCCTTCACAAGAAGCCTTTGTCATTTCTTCAAAAGATGATTCATCTTTTGGTTCAACCATAAGAATCTCTCTCCTATATCTTGACCATACATATATTGTTGCATTGCAATTAGGTCTACCTTGTAAGGGTCATCATTTGGATGAACAAAAAAATATCATGGAAAACTTGTGATGAAGATGACACCTACAACTGCTAGATTGTCATGGAAAACTTGTGATGAAGATAACATCGACAACTACTGGATTGTCATGTATACTAGTGACAAAATGATTATAACATATGAAATTAAGTGTAACACATAGGATAATGATGGCTTCATTTTCGTGCCCTCTAAATCTGGTCATGGTGGCATATTTAATCGACATATCTTAGAGCCTTCACATGAATTCTTTATCATTTCTCCAGAAGATGATTTATCTTCTGGTTCAACCACAAGAATCTCTCTCTTATATCCTAACCTTATGTTTTTGTATTAAAATTAGGTCTACCCTATAAGGGTCACCATTTGGATGAACAACAAACTTTCATGGAAAACTTGTGATGAAGATGAACCCTACAGCTACTAGACTATCATGGAAAAATTATGATAAAGATGACACCTCCAACAACTAGTCTATCATGGAAAAATTATGGCGAAGATGATACCTCCAACTACTAGTCTTTCATGGAAAACTTGTGATGAAGATGACACCTGTAACTACTGGATTGTCATGGAAAAATTGTGATGAAGATGACACTTGCAACTGTATTGCATAAAAATGTAATAAATGGAATAACACTAAGCAACTAATGCATATTCCTACATGATTATGCAAACCTCAAAATATGGAAGATAAACATGTAAAATAAAGATAACATGAACATAAAATAACTTAATCTACTCAACATAGCACATATGCAAACCTCATGAAATCATCAAGTGTAGATGATTTCATTGTTGTAGGATGTGGTTGCTCACTATTCCTGTAGCATAACAATGAGGTAGATAGTAGATGATGAAATGAGATGAGGGTTCTACTTTTATAGGAAATGAGATGCAACGGACGATTGAGATTGAATGCAAGATGAAGGACTAGGATCTCTCGGGATCGATGAGGTGGCCAATGAGGTGGAGGCCAAGTAGACTCCACATGGATTAGGGTTTTGACCATTCAAAGGGGGAAATATGCTCACACATGTGTGAGAAACCTTTGATGGTAACATGATCAATGACAAGTGCAAGAGGTGTGAGACACCTTGATTCTCATGCAAGAAGACAAGTGTGCAAGAGGTGTGAGAAGCATGGCTCCTCACACACGTGTGAGACACCTTGACTCTCATGCAAGAGGACAAGTGTACAAGAGGCATGGAAGACATGAGGGGTGAGGAAAGTGTGAACATCCCTCACACATGTGTGAGGATTCCTCACACATGTGTGAGTACACACTTAGGATTAAAAGGTAATTAGCAAGGATGATTAGGAAAAGTAAGCATGATTAAGGAAGTCGATAGGTTTAGCAAGATGGGTTAGGTAGGATAGTGAGGTTAGGTGAGGGTTAAGGGTAGGAGCCATGTGCTCAAATAGGATTAAATTCAATATTTAATTCCAAGTGGGATTAGGAAAGGATTAATTAAGTAAACAAAGTACTTAATTAAAGTGAATGGGTTAGGATTTAAATAAACCTTAGTTTATTTAAATCAAGGTAAGGCAAACATAATTAAATAAATGCAAATTTATTTAATTAAATGTAGGGTAATTAAATACATAATAAATATCTATTTAATTGGCTAGGAACTGGGATTTGGACAATTTTAGGTGTCTACAACAACTACTGGACTGTCATGAAAAACTTGTGATGAAGATGACACCTACAATTACTGGACTCTCATGGAAAATGTGTGATGAATATTACACCTATAACTATTGGAATTTCATGGAAAACTTGTGATGAAGATGGAACCTCCAACTACTACTCTTTCATGGAAAAATTGTGATGAAGTTGACATCTAGAACTATTAGACTATTATTTAAAAAAAAAAAAAAAAAATTTGGGGGGGGGGGGGGGGGAAGAGAGTGAGTGAGTGAGTGAGAGAGAGAGAGAGAGAGAGAGAGGTATCTCTAGAATTTTATCCATACATTCACGAGAGCACTATTAAGATGTTTCATTATTTCAAGATCTACACTAAATTGGCTATCAATGTCAAACATCAATTTTTCTTTCATCTTGACAAGAGCTCTAATAATTTGTCTGGCCATTCAAGAAGAATAGTGTTGTAGGTTTCCTTGTTTGTCATGGTGATGCACCCTTGGATTAATTTCAGACCCTTCTTCCTCCTATTCTTGACATACACACAAAAACCATCATTGAATTTTGCTACATGATAAAATCAAAGAGTAAGTTGAGTAAAATGAATCAACATACCTTAGAGCCTTCATAGGAAGTCTCTATCCTTTCTTTAGAAGATGCTTTATCTTCTAGTTCAACCACAAGAATCTCTCTCCTATATCCTAACCTTACATTGTATTGTTGCATTACAATTACGTCTACCCTGTAAGGGTTTCCATTTGGATGAACAACAAACTGAATGATTCCAAGATTCATAGTCTAAATTCTAGAAGCTAAACTTTTCTTGATAGAATTGGCATTTGAATATTTGAATATAACCCACTGTGCATCATCCTTCCACCACACTATTTCTATGGTGAGATTTGGGTAGTCTTTAGTAATACACATGTTTTCCTTACAATGTTTTTTTTGATTGCTCACAATATTCTTAACTAAATGATGTAGCAATTGAAAAATGTGGTGGTTCTAATGTGTCCCATGCATGGCTCATTCAGAGCACAAAACACAAGATTTAGAAGTTTCTTATGGTGCCCTAGTTGACCCAATCATTTCTTTGATGAAATTAATCCATTTTTGGCTAGTTACTTCATTAACTAGGACTAATTAAGCCTATTAGGCCTTTGAACAATTGACTATACTGTTACATAGATATACCATAATCATTTTATGTCTAGTAAAGTCGTGTTATGTCTAGTATGATAGTTTAGTCATACAAAGCATAACAAAATCATGTTTATTTAACAAAAAAGTGTGATCACATTTAGGCTTGGTAATAGGCTCGTTTAACTACCCAAAGGCTTGGGTTGATGTTTTCCCTCCATTTTTTATCGCTTTAAACATTTTTTCATCTTTTAATATCAATTCTTGTCTTTGACTTCATAAAGTTTGTAAATAGTGGAGTGGATATCTCTAAAATTACCACCATAATCTTGCGCATTTTCTTACCTTTCTAACCATTAATTATTTTTTTAAAGACAAAATTAGCATTGTGAAGTTGATTTTTCTATACTAGTGTCTTGACAGTCCTCTTAGACATATGTCTACCATTTTTTAAATTACTTTTTATCTACTTAACCAAATGGAAAATGAATTACATAATATTGTTCTACACTTGATTTTATAAACTTTTAAAAAAAGGTGTTGATTTTAGATTATTTTGATGCAAGTTATGCCCAATGCATGAAGAGGTACTAAAATTTCAGGATAGAGTGACTTCAAAAAATCATAGAAAGAACTACTCATTAGAAAATTATGAAAGAATAGTCAACTTCTAGATCTCACTCTTACCTATCATCCTACCAAAGGATTTTTCAAAATACTAAATGTAACGATATGTTTTATTGAGTGCATGGAAACAACTATGTTATATTTTTCAGCAAAAAATAGGAACAATTTTTATTGCGCATGGGGTTTGATCCTCTTGATCTTATCCATTTTTAAAAAACTTTAGTAGTTTAGAAACTAGATTCAGAGTACTACAATTTTTGTGTTTTACACATTTTCTCATATTGAGTGCATGACCCTCAAATGATTCTTCCAAGATTAGGCTTACCTAATTAAAAAAAAGGTGTCCACTTAAACCCCCCCTTTTGCACACCATATTGGTCCACATACCCTATTATTGAACAATAGGACAATGCTCCATTGATTACACAAGAGAATACATAGGCTATTGAAGATAGAGTCAAGTTACCAAAGATCATGACTTGATAACAAATTTATGAGACCATTAAGGTCATAACTATTGCAGTTGAATCATCACCAAAGAGGGAAGAGGAGAAAGAGAAATCACTTGATTTTATATACGTACAAGAAGAAGGCCCCTAATAGGAAAAGTATTTAGAGAGAGAAAGAGAGAGAGTGCAGTAGAAGTTACTAGAAAAGGATAAATGATCTAATTCTATAATTGAAGAAACCCAATAAGTAGAAGAAGAGACAATGGTGTTAGGGCCAACATCTTTAAGATCCAATGTGTCATAGAGAAAGGAACTTGAATAGAAAAACAAGAGATTGAAATGAACATTTCTATAACTAGAGGAGATGATCAAGCAAAAAAGACAAGATGAAAAGTTAGATTTGTGTCATCACCATTGCTTGGCCTATTAGTTAGCTTGAAAACTAGAGTGTTTTACCCATAACTTATGGATTGTACATCCTAAAGTGGTAACCAAATGAATTATTAGACTCCTTTACAGTATTAACCATGAATGTTAACTTGAAATGGTGTCTGCAAAGTATATGCTCTAAAATAACTAAATTTCCATTACTAAGCTATGGAAATGAAACACTTCGTAGCTTAAATGCTAAACTTTGGGGAAAAATCAAGTTACTTTGTTAAAAGTAATTAAATCATAGACATGATTCTACTTTGTCTTCCTATGTTGTAGGAACAACCACCAGTCTGTGACTACGTGGCTATAGGAACAACAGACTGCTAAATTACTTCTAGGAAAGAAAGAAACTAATTCCAACTAACTAAATAATTCACTCACCAAGTGGACCCCCTTGAATGGGCGAATGAACAAACACTCAAGATAAAAGAGTGGAGATGAATGCTTTCATTCTATTCATTCCCAAATCATCATGAGTACTAACTCTTGCATACATATGATGGTTGTAAGAAACCTACCCAATAAAACATAGGACAAAAGATAGAAAATTCATTCATACATATATCATTGACTTATATTGCATTATGATCATAAGTTCTATCCACATAATCATAGTCTCAAAATGTCAAACCAAAATCAATATAGGCAAATGAGAGTTTATTCAAGAGATTGTTCATAAAGTCTTTGGGAAGTAAACATAAAAAATTTAAACAATCATAAACTAAGGAACTATATAGGTCTTTAATGGGCCTCATCATACCCCCCAACTTAATGTCTTGTTGGTCCTCCAAAAAGTATGAAGTTCCTACCCCTGACCTTGAACCTAAAATCAGTCGCAATACTTTTCCCACCACCTTTTTCTTGAATTGAATAATAACATTGGGTATTCTTCAGTTCTTCCCATCTTTCCACTTCTGCTACCATATCCTAATTGTTAGATTCTTCATTCATCCCAAGAAGTGGTATCATAAGAAGAGAAATTTGGAAAGGAATTCAAAAGCTTGTTTTACTTATACGAAGCATAATATGCTCTTCTATTGGCCATAATAAAATTATGAGGTGAATGTGGCTCTTTAAATTTTAAATTTGCTAGTAATTTGACCCATCTTTGGGCAATTGAACCCAAATATGCTTGCACTATTGGAAACTATAATTGGAACAATTATTATGTTGTCATTGATGTCAACCCTATTGGAGACACATTTACTAACAATGTAGAGTGCCATATTAGTTGATTGATGAAGAGGATTTGAAAAGAGAGATATTTAGATGAACTAGTGAAGTTGTTGAGTAAAGAGGAGAAAGTATGATGGAATTACAATGAGAAATTGATCAATTAGTCTTTGACAAGATAATTTATTGTTTAGTCATTATATAAAGTGGAGAAGATAGTTGAGTTGATGTTTAGAAGAGAAGATAAGAAGTTGAGTAAAATACTAAGCATGACCTAGTGAAATGTGGTCAATCAATGAAGGATATTGAAGCAGAAGATTAAGAAATTTTAGAGTTAGCTGAGTAAATAGTATTAGGTGAATGATAGCAATGGTCAATAAAGTTGAAGTAGTGATTGAGTGTGGTTAAGATTGAGCAAGTCAGTGTAAATCGAGCGAGACAGAGAAGTAGAGATCGAGATACAGTGTTGACTGAGAAAAAGAACACAGTGATGACTGAGTGTCAACAAAATAATAGTTTGTGAAAGAATCAAGTTTTGAAGCTGACATAGTTTAGTCAAAATATGTGGATGATAAGGATTGACGAGTTGGCATATTTAATGAAAGAGTTGAGTTTATTATAGGATTAAAGACACAAATTTAAAGTGAAGTTTCTAGAAGTATAAATAAACGAGTAGAAGGACAAAATGATGGTTATATTTAATGAATCTAACCTTACTCTATGATCTACAATGGTTTTTAAGAAACAAAAGATCAAAGCTACCTATTTAAAGAGGCATAAAAGATGTTTTAAAAGTTGGTTCATTGTTGATTTGACAATTTTATAGAGAACCTGTGAAGAACATGGTAGCAGAGGAAAAGTGAACAAATTGGTGAACTCTGATTTCTTGAAGGGTTGCCAAGAAGATCAACGAAAGAGATATTAATGGAGTCCAGTGTATGAACCAACAAATAAGCCAAATGAAGATCTAAATTTGCAAAGTGAGTTGTATCTTTATAGGTCAAATCTATTGTTACTTTCTAACCATTGTGGTAGTTAAAATCCTTTAATCAATGTTGACCTAACAGTCATTTTGTAAATCCTTTAATCAGGGTGACATTCTAATCAAAGATTACTTTAGTGGCGAATATTCACTTTTTGGCGATCCCGTCTCATGGGTCGATTGTCATTTGGGAAATAACACATCCAACATAGGTCAACCGCATCGCCAGATATTTATCAAATTTGGGTTTTATGCTCAAGGTAGTCGCCCATTAGTTATCACATGATTGCTTAGAAATATCAGTCCAATCACCAATGCAAAATAAATTTTGGATACATTTATTTTAAACATTTTTCCAGCTTTTGCATATTTGTTTCTTATTGGCCCATGTTATTTCACCATTACTACAACCAAATAATTTTCCCTTGGATTGGGCGCTGCCTACCATTTTCCCAACATGTGTCGACCACCAGCCCCATTTAGCCAACTATTTCCTATTGTGGGCTTGTATAGGAAGGTACTCTTCACCTACATTTGACATTCTCGCTTGTTAATCCCATGTAATTCACCAACCTAGATTGAACTATAATATATTATTATTCTACACGATTTGCTATTTTCTAGTTTGGAGACTGGGATTTCTTATTGCCACCGAAGTTTCAGAGTGCTGAGTGCATTGCCCATTGACTTGTGGACCTTGGTTTTCATAAAATGAAAGTGATTTTCAATTTTTTTTATATCGACAATGGTACTACCGTACTGGTATAGTGGTATTGGTTATTTTTTAATTTTACTGTCCAGTGTCCACTGGTGACTGGACATCTCACATGCTAAGATAGCCTATAGGTTTGAGAATTATATTGGGTAATACCGTAGACTATAGTACCATAGTATTAGTACCATTTTTTGGAGAATGAATCATATGATTGTTATTATATGTAGTCTAAGTAGTCTACTGTCACTAGTCATAGTCTTTGAGTTGTCAATTTTTGAGTCTTTTGTTCAATGACTAAGTTGATTTATTTTTTGCAGCCTTTATCGATTTGCAATGTCAAACAAGAGGGGTAACAAGGGTTCTAGTAGGATCCCTAAAAGCCAAGAAAGGCCACCATTACCAAAACTTAGAATCATAGCAGCATATTTTGGTGGTGGAAATGTTCGCAACCTACAAGACTCACAAGTTAGATCTCCAGTGCTTATTGAAAAAGGAGATTCATCACAATTTGGAGACTCATACCATATTGAAGTTCAAGTTGGTGAACTTGATATCTCAATCAAGAATGAACTTAAACACAAGTTGGAGGCACTTTCCCTGAGAAAAGAGTTAGAAAATGATATTATAGAGTTGGAATCAGTCTCGAACTAGTCAGGTGAGAAAACCAAAAGTGATTCCATAAATCATGTTCATGCACAAAAGGGGAAAAGAAAATTGGAATGAAAGAAAGATCAATCTCACTGAGATTTTTCCAAAAGGAATTTTCAGTTAGAATGGATGGAAAATTACTTTTTCATTGAACCAGTGGCCAATTCTGCAGATGTAAGATTTTCATAGAGATAACAAAGAAGGAGAAGAGGTTACAGCTTAAACTTGATACCATAGAAAAGCATATCGGTAAAGTTTACAAAAAGGAAACTATAGATGTAGTTGAAAAATCCATGCTAACTTAGAAAACAAAGGATAATTGTTTGCATATCAGGAATGTGAAAATATACAAGTTACACTAGCAAATACGAGAGAAGCGTTCTATAGTAAAAGGTTCCATCAAAGATTTCATTAGGAAAGCAATGGAAGTGCAAAATATGGGAAAAGTAGTTCAATTAAGTGTGGTCTTTTATATTTTGAGTAGAGGACATCTTATGATGGACTACCCTTCAATTATTGCCTTACTATTCTTTTTCAAACTTTGAAACTATCTGAACAGTCACTAGTCAATAAACAACAGGTGGGAATCGGCTAGATGTCTTGCACAGGTTGAAAAAGAAGATATGAAGGAAAAAATAAAACACTCAAATTTCATTTCATTGTCTCTAGATGAAGTTACAATGATTGATAATACTTCTTGGGTGTGCATGCATGTTTATACTGTAAACAATCTTTGTCGTCAACCCTTTCTACTATCTGTTGCTAAATTGAATTGTAGTGTGATAGATGAAAATTTATATAATTTATTAAAGAATACTCTAATTGAATGTGGAGGTTTGAATAAAATGGAGATTGCTAGAAAGTTGGTGTGTGTTGGAGTGGATGGAGCTTTGGTTATGCAAGGTCATAAAGGCAGCCTTTGCAAAAAGATCAAGAATGATTTGGCACCCTATGCTATTCCCATTCATTGCATGGCTTATCGGATGAATCTAGCTTTTAGAATTGTTACTAATTTTGGTTGTGTAAGTAAAGTGGAATCTCTAATCAAAGAGATTTACCAATACTTTTGTTGAGGTCCAAACTAAGTCTGAGAATTTCAACACTTTGCTCAAGGACTTACTGATGGGAGGAAGCTTCTTAAATACAATGATACTAGATGGATCTCTTTGGATGGACAAGTGCATTGAGTAATCTTCGAATATCCTTCATTGCTTGGACTAATCCACTTTGTGCGAGATAGATTCCCTTGGCTATATTCAAGTCTAACTAATGTTAAGATACTCTTAACTTTAGCAGCTATTCTCCCCATGCTACAAGACATGAGAAATATTATAAAAAAAGGTTCAACAAAGAGCTATGTACATTGTAGAATATAATAAGCTGTGTAAAATGACATGTAATAGCCTAGATACTCTGTATTGATTACTACCATTAGATGAATCAAAGTTTGCAAAGTGGATAGAAATCACATATTTGAACAATTCTGGAAACTTTTTACATATTGGTGTAAATGATGAAGTTTATGCTAGGGTACATGGAGTTGACATACCAATGCAGTACTAGGCCCATGTCAACCTCGACTCCAATCCCAACAAAGCAGGAAGCAAAGTTGAATCAGAACCAGAGAAGGTACTTTCATGTGTTACAAGTGAAGACTTCAAGAAGATCAAAGACTCTGTGCTTGACTTTGTCAAGCAAGTTTTCTAGAATCTTTCATCAAAAATTAGATTCATATTCCCCACAAAGGAATTGCTCAAAGCAATGTTAATTGTTTTTCCACAATATTGGTCTCTAAACTATCCGACTGATTTTTGAAGAAGGATGATGACTTTGATTCAACATTTTTGGAAACTTAAATTAATCAATGGAGTAACTATAAATGGAATTTTAGATGAATCTCAACTGAGAGATCAATCATATTCTTTTGCAAACATAATGAGAAAACAATATGATCTTATGGAGAACCCAAATGAAGAGGGAGTGGTAACAAAGCTTTGAAAAAATCTTGGTGAGAGCAATCAGTTGAGAGAGTCAATACTAGAATATTTAAAGCTTACCAATTTATGTTTGACAATGATATTGGGTTCAGTGAAGGATGAGAGAGTTTTTAGTACTTTGGACTTCCTGAAAGGTTAGAAACAAATTAGACAAAAAATTGGATAATTGTTTGAGGCTCTATAATTCTAGGTATGAGGTAGATAGTTTCCCTTATGACAAGGCTCTTAGCATTTGGAGAAACCAATGTCAAAGAAGAGGGATTGCCAACATTTCAGACCCAAGTGGTAGTGGTAGTGGTAGCAGTAGTGGCAGTGGTAATGGCGGTGGCAGTAGTTCATGTCCTGATATTGGAAGCAATGAAGATGATGTTGACTTTGGCATGCATATTGATGCTGATAGTGAATCTGAAGAAAACAAAACGAATAATGAAATGTTATATGCAATAAATGAGGAGGATTTTGATGATAGTGATGCTGAGCCAAGTCCAGACAGATTGGCAACTATAGCAACTTCTCAACCTCAAGTTCTAACTTTTGTGTGAGTCAATTAGTAGGCTAGTAGTAGTAACTCTGATCTAAGACTTTATCTACTAATTAATTATGTTTGTAGAAGTCAATTTATAGCCTTCATTCACTGTCCTTTTATAGATGCTTAATTTTTTTTTGAACATGTTGATGTTACAAACTTACATGTTAAGATTTTTATTAATTGTATTTTTTTAACATGTTGAGATTTTCACTGATTATAGTTTCTTTAAGAAATTGTAACATAATGCATTTAACAAAATAAGTTCTATTTTTTTTAAAAATATAATTTATAATTATAAATCATCCTGTAACATAATACATTTAATAATTACAAACAATTACAACCCTTTGCAAATGACTCGATGTCAAATTGAAGTGACCATTGACCCTGAATTCCTTTTTGTAGATACAAGGGAGAAACAATAGCTATAGGTCTGTTTGTATATATATATATATATACACACACACACACACATATATATATATACACATATGTATATATATATATATATATATATATATATATATATATATATATATATATATATATATATATATATATATGTATGTATGTATATATACATACATACATATATATATATATATATATGTATATATGTATATATACATACATACATATATATATATATATGTATATATACATATGTGTATATATACATATATATACATACATACATATATATATATATACATATGTGTATATACATACATATGTGTATATACATACATATGTGTATATACATATGTGTATATACATATATGTATATATACATATATATGTATATACATATGTGTATATACATATATATGTATATATACATATATGTATATATACATATGTATGTATATACACATATGTATATACACATATGTATGTATATACACATATGTATGTATATACACATATGTATATATATATATGTATGTATGTATGTATATATATGTATATATACACATATGTATATATACATATATATATATGTATGTATGTATATATACACATATGTATATATATATATATATATATATATATATATTATCAGATTATTACTACATAACACATTATGTGTATACAATCACATTGCCAATTTGTCACATTGCCAATTGTACAATTTTTCAAGTAGTAGGGATTTTTTTCCCATCTACTCTGTGTAGTAATAGTATGCCAGTGCCTAACTGCCCAACTATCCTGATATGTTGGCTCTTGATTCGTGTAACAATTAACATTAAACAAAGTTGAAATTAAATCTAAAATTTGAAATTAAAGAGCAACAAGTAACAAAATGATTATAGTACTATCACTTACTAAGTTGTTACTTCTTAGTGCTATCAGCTATGATTTCCATTGATAGTAATAGTAACAGTTTGAGAAGATGATCCAGCTTCAATGAATTTCTTTAGGGCACTCCATTCTGCATCATTTGGAAGGTCCATTTGTTTGAGGTTGTAGTTAAATAGTTGCAACCTCGTCAACAATGAATACTTCTGAGAGATAGTTTTACACGAGTCAAAGAATTTATCTATAACTTCATTCATTGTTGACAGTGGTTTGATGCAACTTGAAGTTCTTTCTAGGGTGGTTTCCTAAGGATAGTTGCCTAAATCAGAATTCATGCTATCTTGCAACTTTTTCATGTAATTTTCTTTTCCAATGAATCTGCTGTCTAAGTTAGTTGGATTTGGCAATCTAACATTTAGCAAGTTCAGTATGATGTGATTCATCTTCATCAAGTCTTTGGAGGAAGATTTGAGAGCTTTAGCTATTTCCATTACTTGTTCACAATTGTGACAGACATCAATGGTCATTACAAAGGCATCCAAGCAGTTGTTTATTCCATGGTTTGCCAAATCCCTGTCACTGGATCTCTGTACTTTATTCAAAATTTGGTCAACGAGATTTTTTAAGGAATTGGTGAAGATTTGTCTTTTACCCTGAACATCATTTTTTACATATTCAAAGACAAGTCTGAGATTGCTATTTAAATCAAGCCATTCAAACAAACTATTACTGTTCCTCATTATTTTGTCCCAATTTTCTTGTTTGATAAGCTTAACCATGTTTATTATAGTATCCTTCACATGGTCTTCAGAAGAGGTCGTTCTATTTTGTGCAATTACATTTTTCATCTTTTTCTTCATTTTAGACATCTCTTTTTCACTCTTTTTCTATATTTCCTCTTGTTTTCCTTGCCAATTAGTTGCTCTCTTCCTCTCATCCTCCAATTTCTTTTTCAAATCTTGGATTGTATTTGCAGTAGTTACCTCTTTTTTCTTCTCATCCTCGAGTTCCCTTTTCAAATCATGGATTGTCTTTGTAGTGGACTCCTTTTTCTTTGCATTGTTCAATTGTTTCTTCAAATCATGGAGTCTTTGAGTGGACTCCTCTTTCTTCACATTCTCCATTTCCTTTCTCAATCGAGAATTTTCTTTGCAGTTGACTCCTTTTTTTTTTGCATTCTCCAATTCCCTCCTCATGCGGTGGATTGAGTTAGTGCTTGCAGTAGCACTAGACTTTGTTTTCTTTGCATTCTCCAATTCCTTCTTCAAATCAAGGATTGTTTTTGCAGTTGATTCTTTTTTTTTTTTTTCATATTCTCCAATTGCTTATTCAAATTGTGGATTGTGTTTGCACTAGACTCCTCATTTTTCTTCTAATTCCCCAATTCCTTTTGCAAATTATAAATCATCCTTGCCTTAGACTCCTCTTTTTTCTTTTCATTCTCTAATTCAATCTTCAAATTATTATTTTCCTTGACAGTAGAGTCCAAGTCAATTTTCAATTTATTGTTGACTTGTGCACTACTCTCTATAGACTTGAACAACTGTGCAGTAGAGGCTTTTACATGTTGAAGTCTTTTTTGGTACTCATCCAATTCTTTAGTCAAATTTTGCACTTGTTCATTCATCTTTTCTTGCTGGACAATTGCCTGTGTAGGAGAAGAATTCTTTATCTTGTTTTGCAATTCTTTAAACCTATTGTTTGCTGCTTTCTCCTTGGCCTTCACATTATCAAGGTTTGCCTATAACTTATCTATTTTCTTTGTAAGCCTTTTGTTTTCCCTCTCCACTTTCAGAAGTGTAGAGTAGACCATTTTGTTGCTCTCTTTTGATATATTGATTTTGTCAATATTTTTCACTTTTGACAAATCCATTTGAAGACTAGTAACTTGTATATTGTTACAATTTATTACATTTTCTAGTGGATTATTATCTCTACCTAGGGGCGTAATAGCCATGAAGTTCATCATTTCATTGTTTGGATCATATGTTGGAAATATTCTGTTAGTAGATCCCTGACATTCAACAATTGCATCACTTTTCAAAGTCTTCATAATTTGCCTATTTTTTTTGCTTGTTTGTTCAAACTTTGATACAAACTTGTTCAAACTAAAATTTGGGTTTGTTGATACAATTGAGTGTTTGAAAGGCGAATTATTAGTTGTATCATTGTATGCTCCTCCAACTCCAATTAAACTTACTCCACCTACAATTGTATTTTGAGGATTGCTAATAGATTGAAGATGACCCATTCTAAATCCTGACGTTTTAGGACTATTTTTTGGGTTTTGTATAGAAGCTATTGGTGCATACATTGGTCAAGTAACCGTTGACATCTCTAGCAGTGTAATTGTCATAACATTTTTCTTTTTGGCACAAGGTTCATCCATGCTAGTGCTAGTGCTAGTGCCAGTGCCAGTGGGATCAACTACAACTAGATTTGAAGATTTAACAAATAATGTGTTGGGATGACCTTTAGAAGTAGAAGTATAATATTTTTTGCCCTTTCTAGATGAATCATCTTCAATCTTAGAGAGTCTAATGATTGGATTATATCCTCTTTTTGCTGGGTCTAGTATTCAAACTGGATTCCAAATCCCTTCATTGCTTGCACTGATGGGCCCTATACCTACATAACCCATTTTTTGTATCATAGTTGCCCCTTTACCATACATTTGTTTAACATAATCACTCATTTGAAGTTTAACAATATCTCTGCCTCTGGTTGACCCAGAATCTTGAATACCTTGAATGTTTGCATCAGACTTGAGGTCCTTCTACCTTTCATTATCACTGTCACTACCAAAATCATATAGTACATTTGGATGCTCTTTATTCCAATAATTGCTAAAAAGTTCATCCTCCTCAATTTCATCAAAACCAGTTGATGTCTTTGGTTCACCCAAATTTTTTCTCATTTTCCAAAAATCAGTCATCTTGGTTTGACACCACAAAGTAGATGCACATGCCTTTTTAATTGCTTTCGACATAGACCTCTTAGAAGGTTCAGATGCTTTCTCGTAGAAATTTAAGTATGTCAGAGGCTCTGATTTGTGCAATCTTGTAATTTGGGATGACAATTCTTGCATTGAAATATTATTCTTTGTTGCATGTTTCTCCATTTCTTTCTTAACCTCATCCCATGAATCCTTGTTTTTAAACTTTTCTATCAATGGCATTTCTTGATGTTGATATTTGCTTGCAGAGTTCCCATTGGCAATAAGTCTTATTTTTATTATGTTTAGTGGATCATAATTCTAGTGATTGACAAAATCAAAGCTAGAAAAAGTTATCAATTCATTTGCCACTTTGAAAGCCTTTCTCTCAAATGTGAGGCCTCCAATTGCGAAAGGCAAAGAAGGAAATATCATTTTCTTTTGTTGTCCACTAAAAAGTTCATCTACGCTCTCCATCTACTGTACATATTCCAGTATAAAAACTCTTTCTGTAACATGCATTGGAAGTTTGCAGGGTTCAACTGCTGAACCGTAAAACTTTAAGACAATGTACTCTTCCATGAAGAACCAGTTAGCTAATTGAATCTGACTTCCCAGTTGAATGCAATCTTTACAAGACACAGACAATCTAGACATCGAAGTGCTTGTGATTTTTTGGTAAATAGGTGCCAAAAAGAAGTCTACAAAATGGTTGTAGTTTTTATTTGTAGCAGTCATCCTCATCTTATGTGTTCACTCATATACTAGACTTGGAGTCTCTGATTTCTTCTAGGTTTTCTCATCAAAATTATAGACCTCAACATCAAGCTTGTTGTTCTCTGTCTCAAATATTGAGAAATGCTTTGCTAAAAGAAGGTAGCAAAAGTAACTTGTGAACTTAAATGTCTTCGTCTTGCCTGTAGTTGTACTTTGTTTAATCATTAGTAATTGTTGTTGCATAGATTCAACAATGTGCTGAACAAAATTATATCTTACATCTACCTTCTCAATTGACTGACCTTGACAATTTATATTATAAATCATTTCAAGAACACTGGCCCCCACTTCTTTGTTACATTCCAATCCCAGACAAAATGATAACAAAGAAATAGTACTCTAAACCCATGGCACAAAAATATCATACTGATATAGAGGCTTATGGTCTATGTCCAATGTAACACTGGTAGAGGACTCTGAGTTTATTAAACCCTTAATAAATGAATGTTGAAAAACTCTTTCCAATTTGTCATAAGCCTGTGCTAATTTATCCAAGTCAGTGCGCTCGTTAAAGCTGTCTGGTTTAAACCCTAGCCCTAGGTCTAACAGAGTGAAAAATTCACTCTCAGTTATGGATAAAATTTCCTCTTGTGTGTTTTGGTTTACAATTGCCTTTCTATTTTTATCATAATTTTGAGCGCATAGCATTACAATTTCAGGGTAAGGGAATACTTCGGGTACAACAAGGTTTGCTAATCCAGTAACCAGAGTAGCTATTTTATATGTATGTGCACGAATACTTTTTTTATATTTGTAATAATTTCTCTCCTTCAATGGATCTTTCCACTTATTAAATAATGAATGTCTAATTCCCATGGTTCCAAAATCTCCATGGATAACAGGATAAAAAATATCATGACATTCATCGGTGAAACCTAAGGTTTGTAGCACTTGCCTGAGTTCTATAATGTATTTCTTTTCCTTTATGTTTGCACTCATACAAGAAGTTTTTGACTTTGTTTTGCCGATGCCTACTACTGGTTATTACAAAAAATTCTTCTTCAGGTCCTATTTAAAATAATTGTAAAGTGTAAACCTAAGACAATTAAAATCAAGATTTCTATTGTTGCAAATAAAAAAAGTTTAAAATAAAAAAATAAAAAATAAATACCTAGAATCGAGATTGGATAATTGGTGTTTTCATTTGATACTCAAGTTTCACACTTTCAGTCTTTAGAACACAAAATGGAATTTTGCTAGTATTTGAAAATTTGAAATTTGAAAACTCTATTGTATCGGACTCGACTTAGAAAACTTTCAACTTCATACTCTATAAACATAGAGGGTTAATAATTAAAAGTTAAAATGAAAGTATTAAGTAATTAATGGTTTTAGGTACTTTACTAATAGTATGTACAATGTACATGTAAACAACATAAAGAGTCGAGGCTTAATAATTTAGTAATGTACATAACAATAATAAAAAAAAGTAAAATTTATTACATTAATATACATTTGAATAAATTTTTTTATTTTAAATAAATAAATTAACAAAAATCAAACTTAATTATCGATACAATTTTTGAGTCAATTTGTGAAATGTTATCACTGTTGTCAAGAGTCATCTAGAATTGTGACACATGTCAATTGTGACACTTGTCAAGGACACGTGTCACAATTCTAGATGTTTCTTGACAACATCAATAACAGACCCAAAATTTACCCTAAATTCATCCCAAGTCGTTCCCATTGGCATTGATTTGCCTTTTAGTTAACAATCGCAGTATCATCAAGTTGGGATTAAGTAATAATTTAAAAAAAAGACTAAACATAATTATTAATAAATTAATCGAGTCTTGACACTTACTTGAGTTTTGCAATGACCGGACATGTGTCACAATTTCAGATTAATCTAGGCACATGAAAAAATATTCTCCAAATTGACCCAAAATTCATCTCGGGCCGTTGATCTTTTTTTTAGTCAATGGTTAAGATTTCAAGTAGAATCTTGGAGTACACATGTCCCAATTTTGGGTTAATTTAATTATTTATATATGAAAAAATTATATATAAAAAATATTATTTATAATAATAATTATAATAGTTATAATATAATATAAATAAAGGATATTTTCTTTTCTATTATAAAAATGATTTTCTTTTCTATCATAAATTTTTTATTGTAAAGATGATATGAAAAATTCAATGAAGATATATTAAATTTTATAAAATTAAAATTGGTGCAAGATATGAAACAAGTGCCATTAATACTTGCCTTTAATTTTTATATAAATCTAATTTAAATTTAATAAATTTATTATAATATATAAAATATTTTAATTAATAAAGATGTTATATAATTATATTTTTCTGTAATGAAGTTAATGTAAATTTAAATTTTATTCATAAATATAATCATTGATATATATGTTCTATTACATATATATCATATGGTTATAATTATATTATATTATATATTTTCTTATATAATAAATAATTATAATATAAAAATAATAATATTTTTATAATAATTATAAATTTTAAATGATTATATAATATATGTAATATTATTTTTAATTGAATGACAAAAAACATATTATAGTTTATAAAAAAATACATTATTAAAATATAAAATATAAATTAATGCACTTACATTAAAAAAATAAAAATATTAACATTAATGAATCACATTAAAGATGAAATATTTAGCTCTTAGGCCAAAGCCTACCATCAAGTACTAATAATAAATTATAATGATAATAGTTTAATTTAAATAAAATTAAAATTTAAAAATATAATTACAAATGTTATATTTGTATTCATATTTATTATTTAGTTTCAAAATTAATATGTAATATAGTTTAATTATCTACAAATTATTAACATATATTGATAATTATGATAATTGTTTATAAACATAATTATTAATAATATTAACTGAGTCTTCCAATGAGCGGACATGTGTCATGATTTCGGATGAATCTATGCATATAGAAAAATATTCTCCAAATTGACCCAAAATTCATCCCGGGCAGTTGATCTTTCTTTTATGCAATGGTCAAGATTTCAGGTAGAATTTTTGAGTACACGTGTCTCGATTTCAGGTAGAAATAAACTTTATCTTCAATCTTATAAAATTTGGCCCAAGATAGAGCCGTGGTCATTGAAAAGAATTTACATAGCATATTAATTAATATAGAGAAAAATGTTGAAATAAATATTGTTAAACAAATTGTTATTAATTATTATTATTTTACTTTTAAGCTTGATCATGTCAAAATCATGATGTTAATTTAATTATTTATATAAAATATTATATATATATATATAAAATATAATTTATAATTATTATTATAATAGTTTTAATATAATATAAATAAAAGATTTTCTTTTCTATTATAGAAATGATTTTCTTTTCTATCATAAACTTTTTATTGTAAAGATGATATGAAAATTTCAATAAAAATATATTAAATTTTATAAAATAAAATTGGTGCAAGATATGAAATAATAATGACACTAGTTTAATGTAAATAAAATAATTACAATTTAAAAATATAATTACAAATGCTATATTTTTATTCATATTTATTATTTAGTTTCAAAATTAAAATATAATATAGTTTAATTATCTATAAATTATTAACATATATTGAAAATTGTGAAAATTGTTTATAAACTATTATTCATCATTTAAAAGATTTCATAATGAAAAAAAGTTATGAATAGGTGACAAGATAGGTATGAAATAAAAATTTGACACATAAATTATCAAAATTATATTTAACTTTGTTAAGGGTATAATCTTTAGTTTTTCTTGAAATCCACTCTTATCGCTCCATTTTATTTTAACCAATCAGATTAAAGAAAAATAATATTAGAAATTACAAAACTTTTAATTGGATAAATTTCAATTGAACAAATTTTTTACTATAAATCGTTAATCAAATATATTATATGAAACCATAAAGGGAATTGGGATTGTTGAAACCATTTTTTTTGTTTCTAAGTTTTAAGTTCTAACTTTATAACTATTAAGAGTTAATTATTTTTAACAGAGTCATGGACTAACATTTCAACAGTGCATTGAGAATCGAGATGCTAAAAAAAAAGTCGTAAACTAATAAGAACAATGATTTGAGAAACTAAAAACTATTGTTTTTATTGATAATATTTTAGACTGTACAATGTACATAATACTGATTCATAACATATATATTCAAAATAGCTGATTAAATCAACCTGATTTTACTATTTCGTAATTTACAAAAAAGGGCAAGGCCCAATCCAAAGAAAAATACAGATATCTTATAAACGTTTTTTTGCCCTAAGAGCAACGGTTAAGGAAACATTATTTAGGAAATAGGGAATAGGGAACCAAGGAACCAGGGAGGTTGGAAGCATCAATAGGCTGAGGGGTCGAGGTCTTGAAGCCTTTAATCAAAAAGGTCTTCAAGTCCCTCCACAAGGAATCTATTGGAGAAGATGATGTCGCTAAACTCATCTAGCCATGTGAAGTTGGGCTTGCTGACGTCGTCCAACAACAACCACTTCCATAGAAAATCCCTTATGATCCACCCCAACTTTCAATGGTGAGTTAATTGCCATTTGTTCATGCCGAGAAAAAAAGGATACTTATGTATAATGCACCCTATGCCTTCCTCCTAGCACTTGTCTGCTATGTTTGCAAAAGGGATGCCAATTCCCAACCCTGATACCTGCTCAACCAATACAAGAATTTTGACATCATCTTTTAAAAATGTTTCCTTAAAAATGTTATGCAGAAGCATTAGCATGTCTATTTGACTGCCTTCAAGGTCAAGAAGAGACGTGAGGAAGTGAGAGGTAATATTCGTGGACACACAGTACCTCTAATCATTTCTCAAGAATTCATGGCCGAGTACCATGAATATTGCATGGTGAATAAAAGGACTTCAGCCATTTGGCTTGCAAACCATGGCAAGGACATCATCAGGAATCCTGCCCAAAAAGGGCTTTTGCAAAGCCATTGTAGTGCATTTCAAGCGAATTGGCGTATCCATGACTAAGATTCAAGAAACTCTGCAAAGTGCAACTACAAACCGAATTCATATTGAAGAATATAAGAAATGATAGTGAAAGAGGATTTGAAAAGGCTATTTAATGGCAGTTACATTAAATTCTTTGGCATTTGCGATCTTTCATATCTTATATTTTCGTATTCCTATTAATTTTTAAGTGTGCGAAATGATGAAATATACTAGCGTTAATGTCAGATGGTCAATAGTGCCTAACATTGAGTAATGATTTCTATACAAACCTTTCCACGTGTCTCCATTCAAGAGAATTTCATGCGACTCCATATCTTTTCAAGCGAGTGGCCTCGAAATGCATTTTCTGTTGCTGATCTCTAATTAATCAACGATCAATAAAACTATTGTATTTACTATTAACAATACGAAAGTGATGGTAGCTAACTTGGTAATAGTGACATTGATATAACGATGTTACGACATTATTAATAATAAACCTAAGACAATACATAAGTTGAAAGTGACTACTCAATAGTCAGTACAGTCACTAGCCATTACATGTGCAAATTTTGCTTTCAGATTAAACAATTTTTCAATTTACCACTATAGATTAGCCAAGACCATTATTATTCATTTTCCTACAAAACAAGTAATTCACCTCTGACTTTATTAATTCATTTTTGGCAAGGAGAAAAATAGCCATCATTTATTTATTTATCAACAAGAAAAAATATTAATTCGCCACATTTAAAAATGATTTATGATAGGAAAAGAAAAAAATCACCAACATATAATATTTTATTTCCCTATAAGGAACAAAAAAATCGCCCTTGACACTAAAATTTTCCTACCCACAAACTGTTGGATTCACTAGCATTTTAGGCATTTTTTTCCGGAGGGGCTTCTTAAAGTTATCACTGATTCTAATGGAATGATCCAAAGTCCTCTAACTAGGCCATTCCTAACATGGTGATTAAATCATTTAACAAGGTCACACCTAATAGTGTGCTTTGTAACTTTTAATAGGGTTGGCTCTTAACCAAGCTCACTTCATAAGAGTGAAAAGTTGTAGCATGTACTTGGTGGGTTTTCCCAAATTGAATTTCCATGTTGAATCTTGGTGTCATATATGTGTGAATTTTATATGTGTGACGGATTCTATTTACTATTGTTTATTTATTATTGGTTAACATATACTAAACAAAGAGTTAAGAAATGAACAAAATGTTAAGTTGTTGATGAGTTGCTATATGGACTAAGTGGTTTAATGAGTTTGTTTATGTTGTTTGAAGTTAGTGAAAGTTGAATTGGTACATTTGGACCCAAGGATAACTAATTCACCCCACTTCTTAGTTATTAAATATTCTAAAAAATTGTATCTAAGCTTTGGTACTTGTAAGAGTTTGAAGGACTTAAGCTAAAAATCAAGATGTACAAGAGATAAGTACCTAAGTTGAACAAGGAGAACTTCTTAGCATGACAATAATTGATAAAATTACATCTATTTGGAGTTGAAAATTATACATTATACTACTTGGAGAATGAATACATTGAAGTTCCTAGATCCATGACTATTGAAAAAATGAAGGAGAAGTAGGAGCATAATCAAATGATGATAGATATGGCATCTTCTTTGAGTTATGCTAAATTTGATGATGTGAAAGAATGTACTTCTAGAAAGAAAATGAGGGACAAGTTGGCTCAAATCCATGGAGGAGACAAAAATGTGTCGAGCACTAAAGCTGAAAGTTTGAGAGGAAAATTTGATGACACGAGAATGAAACAAGGTAAAATTATTATGCAGTATTGTGGTTGAATCAAGGAGGTTTTGAATTCTATTAGAGGGGTTTGAGGAATCAGATGTGATGAGACTGTGATAAGTAAGGTATTAAGGACTTTACTTCCTATCTATGTAATTAAAGTATTTTCAGTTCAAGAATTGAGATGTACACCTAGTAATGATATGACCTTAGATAATTTGATTGGTAGACTTATTCCATTTGAAATATATAATTTTGATAATTAAACACCATATAGTATTGAATGTGCTTTCAAGTCTCAACTACCCCTTGATGGATCTAAGAGAAAGAAGAAGAGCATAAATGTGGATTGTGATAGTGAGTGAGATGATGACCTTGATGATCTTGAAGCATTATTGGCAAGGAGATTACCAAGAGGAAAAAGGCAAATACAAAGGTAAACTTCCTATTATTTGTTTTACTTGTAACAAAGTTTGTCATATTGCTACAAGATATCCTAACAGAGATGAAAAGGAATAAAGGAAGGACAAAAATACTGAGGAAGAAGAGACAACAAAGGCAATGGAGGTAATAAAGACTAAAAAGGAAAAGGTAATTAAGAAATCATGTTACATTACCGAAGAAGATGGTTCTGATAGTGATTTTGATGAAAATGATGAAGAAGTTATTTATGTTGCAATGAAAGATGAATCTGATGAAGATGAGAGAAGTGCTTTAATATCTCATGATAACAAGAATGATAGATTGATAACTAATAGTGGTTGTCTACATCATATGACTGGTGATACTAGTAACTTTGAAAATTTAGAGCATTATATTGGAAGTAGTGTTAGTTTAGAAATAATGTACCATGTTATGTGAAAGGTAAATGATCAATTATATTGAATGATAAGATCATATGTGATAATGCATGTTGGGTTGATGGTTTGATATATAACTTGTTGAGTGTGGCACAATTGATCACTTCAGGCTATTGAGTTCAATACCAAAATAGAAAGGTAAAGATTTATGATGCTACTAGTGAACTAATTGGAAGTAGTGATCAAACAAGAGGCAACTTGTTCTATCTAGGCCTGTATAAAGATACTTGTCTATTTGCATGATTCAAACATATTTGTTATGACATAAGAGGCCATGTCATGTGAACTTTGATAACTTGGTAAGCATTAGTAATATGAAAAGAGTTAGAGGATTAACAAGATTGAGAAAACCAAATAAGGTTTTGTGCAAACAATGTCAAATGGGTAAAATGACAAACTCTAGTTTCAAGAGAAAGACCTATTCTTCTGATGATATTTTGGAGTTACTTCATACTGATTTATGTGGTCCTATTAGAGTGCAAAGCTATTATAGTGACAAATATTTTATTCTATTTGTTGATAACTTCTCTAAAATGGTGACTGTGATGTTTCTTAAAGAAAAATGACACATTTAAAATGTTTAAGAGGTATTTGTTGAAAACATATTGAACATATTGATACAAGTATGAGAATATATTTCAATTGTTATTTTGTCACTAATGTCAAACCTGTTACTTCTTGGTAAGACAACTGCTTAAATGATTTGAGTACTATAATTTGTTTGATTGATGAGGAGGTTTTGATCAAATGAGGTAACAAGAGCACCTAGAGGAAAGGTTGAGTTATGTTATGTAAAAAGAAGTATTAAAATCAATTGAGATAGTGATGTTATAATGCATTTATTATCTACTTAAGGTTGCAAAGGATGGATACATTGATTAAGTTCAGAAGAACAAGTAAAACGAATTGAGTCTGCTAAGCTTAACAATATGCATAGTAGGTGCCAAACAATGTTAGTGTAAGCCAAATAGAAAATTAGTTGGAGCTAAGCAAAGTTGAATTTTAGTGTATGTCCAGTGATATAGTGTAAGCCAAGTGAAGTTTAGTTGATGCCGAGCACCAGTAAACTTTAGTTCATGCCAAGTGATTTGATAATGAATGCTGAACAACACAGTATGTGCCAAGCATCAGAAGTAAGTTAATGTTGAGTGACAACATTATGAGAAAGATCATGAATTCAATGAATCTGAGCTAACAATTTGATTTCTCAGATTGTGTGAATTGTGTGGAAGATAAGCTTGATGAGTGGTGTCATAGAATTCAAGATGAACCGTTTTGAGGCAAATTCAAAGAGGTTTGAAGGAGAAGTTTCTAGAAGGGAATAAAATGAAAAGATGGGTAGATTTATTGAATCCTACCTAATCCTACATAACTCTAAAATGGACAATAGAAGTTGAATGATAAAAGATCTTAATTTTCTATTTATAGAGATATCTAGTCAAAAGAAAAATATGTCATATGTGAGAATGTAAGGAAAACAAGGAGTCTAGGGTATTTCTTTATTCAGTGATTGAACAAAAGAGACTGCTATTGGCAAGAAAAGAAAGAAGGCTTAAGGGTATGGATGCTTGAAGAGTGAACAAGCTATTAGAGCTGAAGTGTGTGAAAGCCAAGTAGAATGGAAGACTGACAAAGATTTGTAATTTGCAAAGTGAGTTGTAAGTTGTTATTAGATTAAGCATTACTATTACTTTCTAATCATTATACTAGTCTAGGGTAAATCCTTTGGATTGAGGTTGACCTAATAGTCATTTGTAAATTCTTTAACCAGGTGACATTCCAAGTGAAATCTCTAAACTCCTCTAACAAGGCTCACTCCTAACAAGGTGATTGAAATCCTCTAACCAGGTCACATTTAATAGTGTGTATTGTAACCTTTAACAGGATTGGCCTTTCACAAGATATCACTTCATAAGAGTAAGAATGAGTAGCATGCTAGTGGTGGTTTTTCCCAAATTGGGTTTTCACATAAAATAATTATGTCAAATGTGTTATTGAATCTATTATGTTTCATGCTTACATTTCTGCAAAGTTGATTTGACAATAACCTACAAGTTTAAGTGATTGTATGATCTAATGGATGCATGCATGGTGAATATGTTTTTTGGATATGGGTTCACTAAGCTATGAAAAGTTTTATTTGCACATCTAGACTTTGGATAATGAATTCACCCCCTTCTCAATTATTCTAAAGAATTCCAACAATTGGCATTAGAGCCATCTACTTAAGAGGACTAGTTTGAAGGTACTAGAAGCAAAAGATCAAGATGTCAAAAAGAGAGGTACACAAGTTTAATAGAGATAACTTTCCTGCATGGAAAAGTCTAATAAAGCTACACCTAGGAGGTCTTGGAGATCATGCACAATCTACCACCATCATAGAGCATGTTGATGCTACTAGAGCCCTAATTGCTAAAGATCTGAAAAAGAAGAAAAAACACAACCAAACAATGTTGGAGATTTCCTCTACCCTAAGTTATACTAAGTTTGATGACATAAAGGGTTGTGACAGTGCAAAGAAAATGTGGGATGCTCTTCACATCATTTATGGAGGAGACACAAATGTTTTAAGAGCCAAATTTGAAAGTCTTAGAGCTAAGTTTGATAATACGGTAATGCAAGAAGGTGAGAATGTTTCTCAATATTTGTCTAGGATAAAAGATGTTGTTAATGCTATAAGAGGATCTACTAGTAAGATAGATGATGAGACTGTACTAAGAAAAGTTTTGAGAACACTGCTGCCCATCTATTCTATTAGATTTTTTGCAATACAAGAACTAAGATGTATACCAGGTTCTAATCTGACTCTTGAAGGTTTGGTAGGTAGGCTTACTGATTTTGAGCTATCTATTTTTGATAACTTCAAATATAACAATGTTGAATATGATTTTAAAGCTAAGTTGTCATTGAAAGAACCTAATGAGAAGAAGAAGAAGAAGGTAAAATATATTTTCAGTGATAATAATATAGATGAGGAGGATGTAGAACAACTTGAAGTACTACTAGCAAGGAGATTCCACAGAGGTAAAGGAAAATTCAAAGGTAAGCTACCTATCATGTGTTTTAATTGCAATGAGGTTGATCATATTACTACTAGATGTCCAGAGAAGAATAAATATAGAGGTGGAAACAAGTACAAAAGTAGAAGAGATGAGGACAACAAATATTACAAAGACAAAGACAAGAAGTCTTGCTACATTGTAGAAGAGGAAACCAAAGGTGGATAAGATGACCATGATGATGAAGTGGTGTATGTTGCAATGAAGGATGATTATGATGAAGATGAGGTAACTACACTAGTGTCTTGTGTGAACAAGAATGACAAATGGATTATTGACAGTGGGTGTTCGCATCACATGACTAGAGATAAAATTAAGTTCATTACTTTGAATTATTATGATGAAAATAGTGTAAGGTTTGGTAATGATGCATCCTATTTGATAAAAGGAAAATGTTCTATCAAACTCACATAAAAGATTTTATATAAAAATGCGTATTATGTTGAAGGACTTAACTATAATTTGTTGAGTGTGTCACAACTAAATAGTCTAGGTTGTAAGGTTGAGTTTGAGAACAAGATTGCTAAGATATATGATACTGATGGAAAACTAATGGGAAAAGGTTATGAAACTAGAAGTAATATATTTTATCTTGATATGGATGATGGTACTTGTCTAGTTGTAGAATTTTATAATGAGTGGTTATGGCACAAGAGGTTATGTCATGTTAATTTTGATAACTTGATTAGTATCAGTAACATGAGAAGAGTAAGTGGTTTTCTTAAGTTGAAGAAACCTAACAATATAATTTGCAAACAATGTTAGTTAGGCAAGATGACAAAGTCAAGTTTTAAGAGTAAGACTTCTACCTCTAAAGGAATTTTGGAGATTGTTCATACTAACTTGTGTGGACCAATTGATGTGTAAAGCTACAAAGGTGATAAGTACATTATGCTATTTGTTGGTGATTATTCTAAGATGATGACAATTATGTTTTTGAAATAGAAATCTAATGCTTTCCAAATATTTAAGTGGTACTAGCAAGAGTTGAGAAGGAAACAAGTAAAAGTCTAAAATGTTTGAGATATGATAGAGGATGAAAATTTAAATAAAATGAGTTTGAGATGCTTTTTAATGAAAAATGAATCAAAAGACAGACATTTGCACCTAGAAACCCTCCAAAAAATGGAGTTATTGAAAGGAGGAACAAATCTTGAATGGACTATGCTGGGACACTGATGATGGAGAAAAATGTTTCTTTGAAATACTAGAGAGAGGCTATAAGTACAACTGTCTATACCTTGAACCATGTGTAGGTCAAGAAAGGTACCCATTCAACACCTTTTGAACTATGGTATGGATACTCACCCAATGTAAAATATTTTAAAGGTGTTTGGAAGTAACTGTTATATTCTCAAAGATTTCAGAAATGGTAAACTAGATGCAAAAAATGAAGAAGGTATATTCCTTGGCTATTCCACAAGAAGTAAAGCTTATAAGTGTTTAAATACTAACACTAACAAGGTTGTGGAAAGTGCAAATGTAAAATTTGATGAATATACATAAGTACATGAGGCAAGACCTATGAAGGAACTAGAGGAATAAAAATCATTTGTATACTTTTATGAAGGTATGCTCACTAATGAAGATGTAAATCAAGTTGCAAATTAATAACAAGTTTCAACAACTATTGAGTCACATACTATGAATGCTGAGTTGCATTTAGGAACCAAGTTACAATTAGGTGTCGAGTTATAGAATGAAGTTGAGGCACATTCTAATTCTGAGATTAGTGTACATGAAAGAGATGTTGAATTTCTTGATAGAGAAGTACATAGTGATTCAAAAGTTGAGAGACCAAATGAGAAAAATAGAGTAGACCAAGATTGTCAAAGTATGTTAAGAGACATCACCCTACTGCACAAATCATTGGAGATAAAGATGCAAGACTAACGACAAGGAAAAAGTTGAGAAATGATACACATTTTCTTAGCATGCATGGACCTAAAAAAATGAAAGATCCTTAGAAGATGTGGACTGGAGTAAAGCCATGAAAGAAGAGATTGAATAGATTGAGAAAAATAAGACTTGGACTCTAGTTCCTAAACTAGAAGATAAAAATGTGATTGACACCAAGTGGGTGTATAGAAACAAGTTAGATGAAAATGGTGAAGTTGCAAGGAATAAGACAAGATTAGTTTGCAAGGGGTATGCACAAGAAGAAGGGATAGATTATGGAGAAACATTCGCTCCTATTTCAAGATTGAAAGGAGTAAGAACTTGACTTGCTTACTCTGCATACAAAGGTTTCAAAGTTTATCAAATGAATGTTAAATTTGCATTTCTGAATGACATATTGGAAGAAGTTTATATAGAGAAACTAGAAGGATTTGTTGATGCTAACAACAAAAACATGTTATGTAGACTACACAAAGCTTTATATGATTTGAAGCAAACACTAAGAGCATGGTATGAAAGGCTTGATACTTATCTTGTGAAGATTGGATTTGAGAGGATGATAACAACAATCTATACTTAAAGACTGAGAAAGGAAAAGGTATTTTATTATTTGAAATTTTTGTTGATGATATCATATTTGAAGGTCAAGATACTTTATGTAAAGCTTTTGCAAATAAAATAAAGAAAGAATTTGAGATGTCTATGTTTGGATAGATCAAGTTCTTTATGGGTTTGCAAGTACATCAAATGAAATATGGTATATACATCAATCAGTCAAAATATGTAAAGGAGATATTGGAATTTTTTGGATTGAAAGATTCCAAGCCAGTAGGCACACCTATGGTGAGAGGACACAAATTGTCAAAGAATGATGATTCAACTGAGGTGAATCAAACATTGTACAGGTCAATGACTGGCAAATTGCAATATGTAGTACATAGAAGACTTGATGTTGCATTATCTATTGGGATAGTTGCAAGATTCTTTTCTAATCCTAGGGAGAATCATTTGATGGCTATCAAGAGAAAAATGAGATATCTGAAAGGAACATAAGACTATGGTCTATACTACAATAAAAATGAGAATTTTGAATTGAGAGCCTACACTGATGCTAATTGGGCTAGAAATATTGATGACAAAAAGAGTACTAGTGGAGGAGCATTTTTCTTAAAAAAAATGCTGGTTACATGGACTAGCAAGAAACAAAATTGCATATCTCAACCTACTGCTAAAGCTGAATATGTTGCCATTGTAGTAAATTGTACAAACATTGAATGGATCAAACAACTACTCAAAGGTATGAAGGAGGAAATCACTAAACCTGTGATACTTTATTTTGATAACACAAGTGCTATACATATATCAAAGAATCCTATGATGCACACAAAGACTAAGCACATTGAAATCAAGTATCATTACTTGAGAGAGTTTATTCAAGATAAAGAGGTGAAGATGGAATATGTTAATACAAAAGAGAAAATAGCTGATATCTTCACAAAAGTGTTACCTAAGGATGTTCATGAGTATCTAAGAGGTAAACTAAGGGTGATACCCACATCCAAGGTTATTTAAGAAGCATGAGAAGTGCCCTGTATCAAATGAGATGATTAACATATGTTACACATTGATGTAGTGGATCTTACGTTAGGCGTTGCCTAAAGTAATCAAAGAGCTGGAGCTACAAATTAGTCACAAGCTAGGTGACAAAGGGAGAAAATAAAAAATGTTCATATTTGCATATTAAGATGACAAGTTTTTGACATTGTTGTCAAAGAGGGAGATATTGGTGGAAATATTATATAGATAGAAGATACAAGGAGAAAGACAAAGCAAGGGAGAAATCCAAGGGAGATAGAAGAAATATGGAATATCTACTTAGAGGGAGCTAGTGTACCTGCTAATTACTACAGAGAAAAAAATGATTACATCTACCTAGTAAGAGGGAGATAGTGTTGAGGGAGATATAAGAAGTGATCAAGAGGGAGTCATGAGGATGAGTTAATTGTCTGTTGATTAGAACAAAATTTTGTAACCTATACAGAAGATGAAAACTGCTAATAGAGGGTGAGATTTCATTAGAAGGAATTATTTTCTTTTTCAAATTATTGTTGGTTGTACTAGTTGAACTGGTTTGTCATCAATGCCAAAGAGGGAGAATTTTGAAAACAGATTGATACAAGTATGAGAATCTGTTTCAATCATTGTTTTGTCACTGATGTCAAAATTGCTACTTGCTGGTAAGACAATTGCTTAATGATTTGAGTATTATCATTTGTTCGATTGATGAGGAGGTTTTGATCAAATGAGGTAACAAGAGCACCTAGACGAAAGGTTGACTTATGATATGTAAAAAGAAGTATAAAGATAAGTTGAGAAAATGATGTTACAATGCATTGATTATCTACTTTAGGTTGCAAAGGATGGACACATTAATTAAGTTTAGAAGAAAAAGTAAAAAAAATTGAGTCTGCTAAGATTAACAATCTGCACAATAGGTGTTGAGAAATGTTACTGTAAGCTAAGTAGAAAATTAGTTGGAGCCGAGAAAAGTTGAATTTTAGTGTGTGCCAAGTAAAGTTTAGTCAACTGATGCTGAGCACTAGTAAACTTTAGTTTATGCTGAGTGATTTGATAATGGATGCTGAGAAATGTAGTATGTGCGGAGCAATGTAGTATGTGTCGAGAATAAGAAGCAAGTTAATATAGAGTGACAATATTATGACAAAGATCATGAATTCAATGAATCTAAGCCAACAAGTTTGTTTTCTTGGATTGTGTGAACTATGTGGAAGATAAGCTTGATGAGCTAGTCACACAAAATTCAAGATGAACCATTTTCAAAGAGGTTTAAAGGACAAGTTTCTAGAGGGGAATAAAATGAAAAGATGGGTAGATTTATTGAATCCTACCTAATCCTACCTAACCCTAAAATGGACAATAAAGGTTGAACGACAAAAGATCTTGATTTTCTATTTATAGAAATAGTTGGTCAAAAGAAAAAGATGTCATGTATGAGAACCTAAGGAAGAGAAGGAGTCTAGGGTATTGCTTCATTTAGTGAGCAAACAAAAGAGATTGCTATTGGCAAGCAAAGCAAGAAGGCTTAAGGGTATGGATGCTTGAAGGGTAAACAAGCTATTATAGTTGAAGTGTGTGAAAGCCAATCAAAATGGACAACTAAAACAAGATCTATAATTTTTAAAGTGAGTTGTAAGTTGTTATCAGATCAAGCCTTACTATTACTTTCTAATCATTGTACTAGTCTAGGGTAAATCCTTTGGATTAAGGTTGACCCAACAGTCATTTGTAAATCCTTTAACCAGGTGACATTCCAAGTGAATGATCTAAAGTCCTCTAACAAGGCTCACTCCTAATAGGGTGATTGAAATGCTCTAACTAGGTCACATTTAACAGTGTGTATTGTAACCTTTAATAGGGTTGGCCTTTCATAGGGCATCACTTTAGAAGAGTGAGAGTGAGTAGCATGTTACTGGTGATTTTTCACAAATTGGGTTTCCACATAATTTAATCATTGTGTCAAATGTGTTATTCAATCTATTATGTTTTATGCTTACATTTTAGCAAAGTTGATTTGATAGTAACCTGCAAGTTTAAGTGCTTATATGATCTAATGAATGCATGCATGATGAATATGTTTCTTGGATATGGGTTCACTAAGCTGTGAAAAGTTTTATTTGTACATTTGGACCTTGGATAACTGATTCACCCCCCTCTTAGTTATTCTAAAGAATTCCAACAATATTTGCGTAGAGTTGAAAAAGAAGTAGGAAAGAGTCTTAAGTGTTTAAGATCAAATAGAGGAGGTGAATTCATATTAGATGATTTCAACATGTTCTGTAATGAAAAGGAATCAAAAGATAGATGAGTGCACTAAGGACTCTACCAAAGAATGGAATAGCTAAAAGAAGGAAGAGATTAATCATAGAATGTGTAAGGACATTGATGATGGAGAAGAATGTTTCATACAGGTACTGGAGAGAAGTTGTAAGTACTGTAGTTTACACTCTAAACTAAGTTCAAGTGAAGAAAGGTACAAAAAACCCATTTTGAACTTTGGCATGGCTATGGACCTAATGTAAATTATTTTAAATTTTTTGGAAGAAAGTGTTACATACTGAAAGATGCAAGCAAAGGAAAACTTGATGCAAAATGTGATGAATTTATATTTCTAAGATATTCCACCAAAAGCAAGGCATACAATCCTAATTTTTTATATGGAAAGTGCAAATGTTAGAGTTGATGAATTTGTAGAAAAGAATGAATAGGAATGCAATAAAGAACTTGAAGATTACATGAATTATGTCTACATGTATGAAGGAGAACCTAGTACTTGACTTGAATCATAGAAAGAGGTTTTTGAGCATCAACAACCATACACTGTCAAGGTTCAACAAAAAAGCTCTATTGAGCATCAATAGGTTGTCGAGCATCAGGCTATAGGATCTAAGTCATAGATAAAAGAAGTTGAACATTAGAGAGAAGAGACTAAACACCACATAAAAAATGTTGAATTGTAGCCAGAGATACCTGATGAAAGTAAACATGTAGAACCAAGTGAACCACATCAAGAAGAAATAAGACCTAAACTTGTCCTAAAAAAATATGTAAGGAGGAATCATACTCTAGACTAAATCATTGGAAGCAAAGATTTAGGAGTCATGATAAGTAGTAAGTTGAAGAATGATACATGAAGATTTGATTAATGAATGAGAAATTGATTAGATAGAGAAGAACAAGACATGGACATTAGTACCTAGACTAAATGACAAGAATGTGATTGGAACTAAGTGGGTATTTAGAAATAAGCTTAATGAGAAAGGTGAAGTCACAAGGAACAAGACAAGATTAGTTTGTAAGGGATATGTAAAAGAGGAAGGAATTGACTATGGAGAAACATTTGCTCTAGTTGCAAGGTTGGAAGTAGTGAGAACTTTTCTTGCATATGCTTCTTACAAAAGATTCAAAGTATACCAAATGGATGTCAAATCTACATTTTAGAATGAAATCTTGGAGGAAGAAGTCTATGTTGATCAACCTCAATGATTTTTTAATCCTAGCAAGAAGAATATGGTATGCAAGTTTTACAAATTATTATATGGTTTGAAACAAGCCCTTAGAGCATGGTATGAAAGGTTACACACTTATTTAGTGAAAATTGGTTTTGCAAGAACTAATTACAATAGAAACATGTACTTGAAAAGTAAATTTGAGAACGAGATATTGCTACCTAAATTTTTTGTTGATGATATCATATTTTGAGGACATGTTATGCTGTGTAAATCATTTGACAATGAGATGAAGAAAGAATTTGAGATGTCAATGTTTCCAAAGATTAACTTCTTTGTTGGATTGAAAATTTATTAGATGGAGAAATGTATATACACTATATAATTCAAGTATTCAAGGAGATAGTGAAAACTTTTAGAATGAAGGATTCAAGACTAGTGGGAACACCTATGGTTACTGGTCATAAAATTTCAAAGAATGATGATTTAGCTAAGGTGAATCAAACATTATACATTTAAATGATTGGACAACTATAATATGTTGTACATAGAAGACCTGACATTGCATTAGTAGTTGGTATTGTTGCTATATTTTATGCTAATCCTAGAGAAAATCATATGATGATTGTGAAGAGAATATTGAGATATCTAAATGAAACAAAAAGCTATGGATTATGGTACAAGAAAAGTGACAAGTTTAAGATGAAGGTTTACACAAATGTTGACTGGGTTAGAAACGTTGATGACAGAAAGAGTGCAAGTGGAGGAACTTTCTTTCTAGGAAGGAAATTGATTTTATGGACAAGAAAAAAGTAGAACTGTATTTCTCAATCCACAACAAAGGCTGAGTATGTTATTGCAACATTTAATAATTCTAATATTGTGTGGATCAAGAGATTATTGAAAGGTATGAAGGAAGAGATCACTAAACTTATTTGATGTATTGTGATAACACAAGTGCTATAAACATATCAAAGAATCATGTAATGCATAAAAAGACCAAACACATTGCTATCAAGTATCATTACTTGAGAGAGTTGGTATAAGAGAAAGAAATAAGACTAGAGTATGTGAACACAAATGAGAAGACAACTGATATATTTACTAAGGCATTGCCTAAGGATGCTTATGAGTATCTAGGTAAGTTAGGGGTCATTCTCCTATTTGAAGAATGTTGAGAAGAGATGCTACATTGCATAAAATGTTATGATCAAAAAATCTGACACATTGATGCAAAATGTCACACTTTAGGAGCTGCCTAAAGATTTTGAAAGGATGGGCTGAAGCATGAAGTAGATGAGACTATAAAAAGTCAAGGTAAAGATGAAAGAGAAAGTAATCTTGAAATATCAATCAGACAGTAACATGAGGATGTTGTGTATATGAATGGATGATGTCTATGGAATTGTTGTCAAAAAGGGAGAATGTGCTCAAGTTACCATATAAAGAGGAGAGTACATGTGATGAGATATCAAAATGAGTGAGGGAGAATATGATTAGTGGTGTTTCCCTATAGTGATTAGGATAAGGAAGAAGCTATTTTAGTTGGTAATACAATTAGTATTAGTATTGAAGAATATACAATTGGTATCATAGAGGGAGAAGTGTAAGTGAGTGCAAGATGAGAATTAGAGTAAAACTAATGATATTAAAGAAGATCTATATCAAATCATAGAGAGAGCCAAACTACAGATAGATCATGATAATGTCTTTTGTATTTGCATGGTAACTAGAGGTGTTTCCACCAATGCCAAAGAAGTTGTTTGTTGGAAACTATAATTGGAACAATTATTATATTTTAATTGATGTCAAACCTACTAGAGAGACATTACTAATAGTGTAAAGTGACATATCAGTTGATTGACAAAAAAAATTTGAAAAGAGAGATAACTAGATGAATTAGTGAAGTTGTTAAGTAAAGAGGAGAAAGTATGATGGAATTACAATGGGTACTTTATTAGTTAGTCTTTGAAAAGATAATGTATTGTTTAATCATTATATGAAGTGGAGAAGATAACTGAGTTGATGTTTAGAAGAGAAGATAAGAAGTTGAGTAAAACACTAAGCATGACCTAGTGAAACGTGGTCAGTCAATGAAGGCTATTGAAGCAAAAGATTAAGGAACTTAAGAGTTAGCTAACTAAATAGTATTAGTTGAGTGATAGAGATGACCAAGAAAGTTGAAGTAGCGATCAAGCATAGTGAAGACCAAGCAAGCTAGTGTAAGTCAAGTGAGACAAAATAGTGGAGACCAAGCTATATAGTATTGATTGAGAAAAAGTTCTAGAAATGAGGAGTAAATAAGAGGGGAGGAATGAATCAATTACTAAGAGAATAAATCCAAGTCCCTTAAGATGTCAACAAAACTTTAAAAAAAATCCTTACTGATACTTGATTAACACAAAAGTTTTTGTTGTAACTCGGTTAATATTGGATTTAATATTATCACTTAATTAGCACAAAGATAATTAGATCTTAAGATATTTAATGTGTTTTAACCATAAATAAATTCATTATAGAAGTATAAAGGAAATAACATGAACTCAAGAGACACCAAGATTTAACGTGGAAACCCAATTTGGGAAAACCCCCAATTACAACTAGTTACTATTTTTTAGTCTTCTAAAGTGAGCCCTGTTAGAAGCCAACCTTGTTAAAGGTTACACAACACACTATTATGTGTGACCCTATTAGAATATTTAATACACCCTATTAGGAATGACCTTGTTAGAAGTCTTTAGTTACTTCTAACTAGAAATACCACCTTGTTGGAGGATTTGCTAAATAGTTGTTAGACTAATAGTGTTAGGAGATTTTATTCACTAGTAAAACTATTAGAGAGTAACAATGACATGATCTGATTGCTGATGCAACTGACTTTGCTCATTTAGATCTCAATTCTAGCTTGATTACTTGATCCTCCTTGATCAAAATGTTCTTTGTAGCTCTCTCAACTTGGATACTCTATCCTCTTACAGATATCCTTCCAAATTCACTTCCTTAATTCATCTTCTTCAATTCCACACTTCAATCCTCAACTTGACCTTTCATTTATATGATTCACCTTGTCAAGTTTTCTTGGATGCTCTTTTAATCAAACAATTATCATCCCTTAAGTCAGCTTGTATAAACCAATAAATTTATCAAACTTAATATGCTGACAGTCAACTAATACAGAATTAAGTACTCAGTTAACACACAAGTTCTAAATTTAACTGACCCAACTCGGTCAATATTGACTTCATTCTAACTTCCCTTTGATAACCAACTAAACTTGGTCAATACAAACTTCACTTCATTAACTGACTGAGCTCGGTCAATACTGTCTATGGACTTAGTTAAAATTTAACTCTTGACATATGTAGGAAACTTCCTTTGATGCATGAGTTGGTTCAACTATCACTGACTGCTTGGTAAAGGCTTGACATTTTGTGTAACAACAAAGACAACATATAATTGAATAATTATTTTTAATAATCTCCCTGTTTGGCATCAATGACAACACAACATGTCATAATATAATTTTTTTTAGAGAAACATAAAAGTAAGGACAATATCCTTAGTTCATTCTGATTCTCATCCATGAGAACTCCCTCTATTAGTGAGAACTCCCTCTGACATCAATCTCTTCCTCTAGAATGATTTACTGTGATTGCAATCTCTCCCTTTGACTTTTTGATCTCTGATATGAACTTTTTGATACAAGTTTTTTTTGATATGACAACAAAATCTTCCTCTTTAACATCTCATGCCAAAGACAACACTCAATGGATTTTCCTTGTACTTGATGTACTGATTCATATGCAATCTACTCTGATAATACTACATCAACTTGATTGATCTTCAAATGATCGGTTGATGCATCACTAATATTTGTTTAGTGAGCTTTAAATAGGGAGATGACCCCTAGCTTACCTCTTAGATACAAAAATGCATCCTTAGGTAATGGCTTGGTGGATATGTATGCAATTTGTTCTTTTGTGTTGACATATTCTAATCTCACCTCTTTGTCTTGCAGTAATTCTCTCAGAGAATGATACAGTATTGCAATGTGCTTTGTCTTGGTATGCATCACTAGATTTTTGGATATGTTAATTGCATTGGATTTATCACATAAGATAATTACTAGATCCTTGATTTCTTCCTTCATACCTAACAACCATTTTTTTTTATTAAGGAAACTAGGTTTTAATGGGGCCTTGAATCCCTACAATAGTAAAACAAAAACATAGACAAAGTGCTTAAAGTATCATCAACATAAAAGCCACTCACAAAAGCAACAACCTCCCACAGAAAAAATAAGAAAAAACATAAATGAAAAGGGAAGTAGAGCAAAAAAACTAGGATAGGCCCAAAAAGCTAGGAGAAAGGCTCAGGCAATTTCTCTGAGGATATTTGTAGCCTGAATCTCCAGCTTAATCATTCTTCTAGCCACCTCTTTCAGGTCTGAAAGATCTTTCTGTGAGGATATACCTAATAATAGTTGCTTGAACCAAATGATGTTGGAGCAATTGAATTCTACTACAACATATTTTGCTTCGATTGTAGACTAATAGATGCAATTCTATTTCTTGCTTGTGCAAGAAACTAGCCTCTTTCCAAGAAAGAATGCTCCACCATTATTTCTTTTCATGTCATCAATATTTCCTACCCAATCAGCACCACTGAAGGCTTTTAATTCAAAGTTGCCTCCTATGTTAGACCAGAAACCATAATCTTTAGTACCTTTTAGACACCTCATAATTCTTTTTATTTCCATCATATGATTTTCCTTTAGATTAGCAGAAATATTGCCACCATACCAACTACTAATGTAGTATCAGGTCTTGAGTGTACTACATATCAAAGTTTTCCAATAATTGATCTATATGTAGTCTGATCTAGCTCTTTGGAATCATCATTTTTGGAAAGCTTATTTCTAGTAGACAAAGGTGTTCCAATAGGTCTAGAATCCTCCATTCCAAATTTCTTCAATATCTCCTTGGGGTAATTTGATTGAGTAATGTAGATGTCATCCTTCTTATATTGAATTTGTAGGCCAACAAAGAATTTAATCTCTCCAAACATTGACATTTCAAACTTTACTCATTTCTTTAGAAAAGATTTGCATAAGTCATCATATCCAGTGAATAATATATCATCTACAAAATTTTTTGCTAGCAATATCTTCTTTTTTGGTCCTTCCTTTATGTATAGGCTGATATTCTCATATGTCCTTTGAAAACCAATTCTTACCGAATAACTATGCAATCTTTCATAATAGTCTCTAGGGGCTTGTTTGAGACCATATAAAGCTTTGTGTTACATGCAAGCCATATCCCTTTTGTTAGGATCTATGAAACCTTTAGGTTGCTCAATGTAGATTTCTTCTTCTAGGATTCCATTCAAGAAAACTGACTTTACATCCATATGATATACTTTGAATCCTTTATGTGCAACATAAGCAAGTAGTGTTCTAACACATTCGAGTCTTGCAACATGATAAAATGTTTCTCCATAATCAATAACTTCTTCTTGAGCATAACCTTTGCATACTAACCTTGCCTTGATTCCTTGATACTTCTCCATTTTCATTCAACTTATTTCTAAATACCCATTTTGTGCTAATTACATTTTTGTCCTTTGGTCTAGGAACAAGAGTCCAAGTTTTTTTTTCTTTCAATTTGTTCAATCTCTTCATTCATTGCCTCAATCCAACTTTCATTGTCTAATGCATCTTTAATAGTTCTAGGTTCAAACTCAGTAAGAAAACATGTATCTTTTAGTTTGTTCCTTGTCATTCTTCTTTTTGACTGATCTCCGATGATTTTCTTAGGTGCATGATGCCTTTTGACATATCTAGTAAGTATAGGTTCCTTCTTTCTAGATTTACAAGTTGATACACTCAGTTCACCATGCTCAAAATGATCTTCTAAATCATGCTCAGGTCTTGACTGTGACTTGGTCTCCATTGGCTAAAACTTAGGTCCTTTTGACTAAGACTTGAGTCCTTCAGATTGTGACTCAGGTTGCACTAGCTACAACTCGGGTTGAATTGGAGATTTAGGGGACTCAGATGGTGAAGACTGCTGATTTCCAATTGGATTTGCTTAAATTTTAGGTAAAGCATTAGGTTCAAAGTATAAAAAGTTTCTATAGTTTTTAGGTTCTTTTCTTCTTTGTTCTTCACTATTTTCTACAAACTCATCTATTTTTACATGTGCACTTTCTATAACCTTGTGAGTAGTAAGATTTAGACATTTGTATGCTTTTTTTTTGTTGGAGTATCCTAGGAATATGACTTCATCACTTTTCACATCAAATTTTCCTTTTCTTGTTTCTTTTAAGATATAACATTTTCTTCAAATACTTTGAAATAATAGACATTATGTTTATAGCCATACCATAATTCAGAAGGTGTTTGATCTGTATCTTTCTTCAGTTGAACTCAGTTTAAGGTATGAACTGTTGTACTAATTGCTTCCTTCCAGTATTTGATTGCAACATTTTTCTCTATCATGAGTGTTCTTGCACAATCCAGATGGATCTATTTCTTCTTTCTACTATGTCATTCTTCTGAGGTGTACCAGGTGTAGATACCTATCTTTTGATTTCTCTTTCATTGCAAAATTCATTGAATTCATTTGAGAAGAATTCTCCTCCTCTGTCTAACCTTAGACATTTTAGTTTCTTTAATTTTTATTTCTCCGCTTTAGCTAGATACCACTTGAATTTATGAAAGGCTTCAGATTTATCTTTCAAGTACATCACTGTCATCATCCTAGAATAATCATCAACAAATAGAATAAAATACTTATCTCCACAGTAGCTTTCTATGCCAATAGGTCCACAAAGATCTATATGAACTAGGTCTAGAACTTCTTTAGAATGATAATTCTTGCTTTTGAAGCTTGTCTTTCCCATCTTCCAAATTTTACAATTTTTGCACATGCCCATATTAGGTTTCCTTAGACTTGAAATGCCTCTCACTCTTTTATTCTTTTTTATGTCGACTAGGTTATCCAAATTCACATGATACAATCTTTTGTGCCATAACTAACTTTCCTCTATTTGAGCTAGGAAACATGAACTTTTAGTTATATCTAGATAGAATAGATTACCTTTTGTTTGATTTTTAGTCCCAACTAGATTTCCTTTCCCATCCAAAAACTTGGCTTTTACATTCATGAATTCTACCTTGAATCCAATATTGTTCAACTGTGCCACACTAAGTAGATTTTTTTCAGTCCTTCAACCTAGTAAGTATTGTCACATCTGAGTTCATTAGTTAATGTAATGCAACATTTTCCTTTTACATAACAAGGTTCATCATTTCCAAATCTAACACTCCCACCATCATAGTGTTCCAAGTGCTCAAATTTTGTTTTATCACTAGTTATGTGGTGAGAACAACCACTATCTATGATCCATGTGTCATTCTTTCTAATATGAGAAATGAGGGCCATCTTATCATTTTAATCATCTAATTCATCTTTAATAACAATGTAAACTATTTCATCTTCATCACTACTATCAAAATCTTTACTCATGTAATAAGATTTCTTACCTTTATCCTTGTAACCTTTGTAGCTTTTGAAATCTTTCTTACCTTAATACTTGTCATGCTTTTTTTTTCTTTTCCTTCTTTTTTTGGACACCTTGTAGCAATGTGACCAACTTCTTCACAAGAAAGAGGTATTTTACCTTTGTACTTTCCTTTTCCTGTAGGGAATCTTCTTGCAAGTAGGGCTTCAATGACTTCAAGGTCATTATTAGAAACATCTTCATCGTCACTTTCAAACTTTTTGGAAATGCAGACTCAATGCTACTAGAGTTAGGGACATAGTTATGAAGTTTGTCTAACTCAAAGGCTGTCAACCTACCTACTAGTGCATCCAAAGTTATATCATTTTTGGGATCACATATCATTTCTTGAATAGCTAAAAATATAATAGCATAAATAGGAAGAAGATTTTTGAGTACCTTGTTGACCACTATCACATCATCAATTTTGCCTCTTGATACTCTGATCACACTCACCCTTGATTTGATTCTTTCATTGTATTATGCATTGTTTTCATCTTCTCTCATCTTCATTCAATCAAATTGATCTCTTAGACTTTATACCTTAGTTCTCCTCACATTGGCATCTCCTCCATAGATATTTTTCAACTTGATCCACATTTCATGAGTAGTAGGAAAATCATCGACTTCATCAAATTCAACAAAATTGAGAGTAGAGGCAATGCCAATCATAATTATGTTGTGATTCTTCTTTTCCATAATTTAGTCCACAATCAAAAGTCTAGTAGGTGCCACATACTTGTTCTCTAGATATTTTAGTCTTATGTATCCAATGGTTTCCAAATGCAGCTTCATGAGTTCCTGCCATGCTTCGAAGTTATCTCAATTCAACTTAGGAATTTCCCTTCTATAAGACATCTTGATCTTTAGCTTAGGTCCTTGAAACCTTATCTTCAAGCACCAAATATTTTGAGACCAATTTTTGGAAATGAGAAGGAGAAATTGAGAGGGGAGAGGTGAATTACTTACTGCAAAAACAAATCCAAGTCCCTTAAGATGTCAACATAACTTTAAACTAAATCCTTACTGATACTCAATTAACATTGAACTGTTGTAACTCAGTTAATACTGAATTCAATGCTGTCACTCAATTAACACAAAGATAATTCGACCTTAATATATTTAATGTGTTTTAACCATAAATAAATTAGTTGCAAAAGTATAAAGGAAATAAGATGAACATAAGAGATACCAAGATTTAATGTGGAAACTCAATTTGGAAAACCACCAATTGCAACTAGTAACTATTTTTCACTCTTATTAAGTGAGCCCTATTAGGAGCCAACCCTAGTTAAAGGTTACAAAACACACTATTAGGTGGGACCCTATTAGAGAATTTGATTCACCCTATTAGGAGTGGCCTTTTAGAGGTCATTAGACACTTCAATCTAGAAATGCCACCTTGTTAGAGAATTTGCTAAATAGCTGTTAGGCTAACTCAATTAGGAGATTTGATTCACTGCTACAATTATTAGAGAGTAAAAATGACTTGAACTGATTGTTGATGCAATTGAATTTGCTGATTTAGATCTCTATTCTGGCTTGATTACTTGATCCTCCTTGATCAGAATGTTCTTTTTAGCTCTGTCAACTTGGATACTCTATCCTCTTACATATATCCTTCCAAATTCACTTCCTTAATGCATCTTCTTCAATTCCACACTTAAATCCTCAACTTGACCTTTCAATTATATGATTCACCTTGTCAAGTGAGCTTGAATACTCTTTTAATCAAATAGTTACCATCCCTTAAGTCAGCTTGTATTAACCAATAAATTTATCAAATTGATATGCTAATAGTCGGCTAATACAAAATTGAGTGCTCAGTTAACACATAAGTTCTAATGTTAACTGACCCAACTCAGTCAATATTGACTTCATGTAGGAAATTTACTTCAATGCTTGAGTGAGCTTGGCTATCATTGACTGCTTGGTAAAGGCTTGACATTTTGTGTAACATTGAAGACAACATACAATTAAATAATTATTTTCAACAATCTCCCTCTTTGGCATTGATGACAACACAACATGTTATAATACAAAGAAATTTTAGAGCAAAATAAAAGTAAGGATAATATCCTTAGTTTCATTTTGAATATCATCCATGAGAACTCCCTCTATCAGTGAGAACTCCCTCTAACATCAATCTCTCCCTCTAGAATGATTTACTATGACTACAATCTCTCCCTTTGACTTGTTGATCTTTGAGACAAAATTGCTGATATAAAATTTCTCTCGTATGACAAAAAACTCTCCCTCTTTGACATCTCATGCAAAAGAAAAAACTCAATGGATTTTCAATGTACTCAATGTATTGATTCATATGCAATCTGCTCTAACAATACTGCATCAACTTGACTGATCTTCAAATGATTAGTTGATGCATCACTAATCTTTGTTTAGTGAGCTTTAGATAGGGGGATGACACCTAGCTTACCTCTTAGATACAAAACTGCATCCTTAGGTAATGGCTTGGTGAATATGTTTGCAATTTGTTCTTTTGTGTTGACATATTCCAATCTCACCTCTTTGTCTTGCACTAATTCTCTCAAAAAATGATACTTTACTGTAATGTACTTTGTCTTGGTATGCATTACTAGATTTTTGGATATATTAATTGCATTGGTGTTATCATAGAAGATGACTACTAGATCCTTGATTTATTCCTTCATACTTGACAACAGTTGTTTGAACCAAATGATGTTGGAACAATTAACTTCTGCTACAACATATTCTGCTTCTGTGGTAGACTGAGAGATGCAATTATATTTCTTGCTTGTCCAAGACACTAGCCTCTTTTTAAGAAAGAATACTCCACCACTACTTCTTTTCCTATCATCAATACTTTCTACCCAATCAACAATATTGAAGGCTTTTAATTCAAAGTTGCCTCCTTTCTTATACCATAAACCATAATCTTCAGTACCTTTTAGATACCTCATTATTATTTTTAGTGCCATCATATGATTTTCCTTTGGATTAACAAAAAATCTTGGCACCATACCAATTGCTAATGCAATATCAGGTCTTGTGTGTACTACATACCGAAGTTTTCCAATCATTGATCTATATGTAGTCTAATCTACCTCTTTGGAATCATCATTTTTGGAAAGATTATGTCCAGTAGACATAGGTGTTCCAACTGGTCTAGAATCTTCCATTCCAAATTTCTTCAATATCTCCTTGATGTACTTTGATTCAGTAATGTAGATGCCATCCTTCTTATGTTGAATTTGAAAGCCAACAAAGAATTTAATCTCTCTAAACATTGACATTTCAAATTATTTACTCATTTCTTCAGAAAAATATTTTCCTAAGTCATCATGTCTAGTGAATAATATATCATCTACAAATTTTTTTGCCAGCAATATCTTCTTTTCCGGTCCTTCTTTGATGTATAGGCTATTGTTGTTATTTATCCTTTGAAAACCATTTCTTACTAGATAACTATGCAATCTTTCATACTAGGATTTGGGGGCTTATTTGAGACCATATAAAGCTTTTTGTAATATGCAAACCATATCCCTTTTGTTAGGATCTATGAAGCCCTCAAGTTGCTCAATGTAGACTTCTTCTTCTAGGATTCCATTCAAGAAAGTTGACTTTACATCCATCTGATATACTTTGAATCCTTTATGTGCAACATAAGCAAGTAGTGTTCTAACACCTTCTAGTCTTGTAATAGGAGAAATTTTTTCTTCATAATCAATACATTCTTCTTGAGCATAACTTTTGCATACTAACCTTGCCTTATTCCTTGATACTTCTCCATTTTCATTTAGCTTATTTCTAAATACCCATTTTGTGCCAATTACATTTTTGTCCTTTGGTCTAGGAACAAGAGTCCAAGTTTTGTTTCTTTCAATTTGTTCAATCTTTTCATTCATTGCCTCAATCCAAGTTTTATTGTCTAATGCATCTTTAACAGTTCTAGGTTTAAACTTAGTAAGAAAACATGTACATTTTAATTTGTTCCTTATCATTATTCCTTTTGACTGATCTCTAATGATTTTCTTAGGTACCTGATGCCTTTGACATATCTAGCAAGTACAGGTTCCTTCTTTCTAGATTTAGGACTTGATTCACTTAGTTCAACATGCTCAAAATAATCTTTTGAATCATGCTCAAGTCCCAGTATCTGTAACTTAGGTCCTTCTAACTATGACTCAGTTTGCATTGGCTGAAACTTGGATCCAAATTCCTCTAACTAGGCCACTCCTAATAGGGTGATTAAATCCTTTAACATGGTCACACCTAGTAGTGTGTTTTGCAACCTTTATTATAGTTGTCTCTTAACTATCTCACTTCAGAAGAGTGAAAAGTGGTAGCATGTTACTTTGTTGGTTTTTCCCACATTGGGTTTCCATTTTAAGTCCTAGTGTCATATATGTGTGAATGTTATGATGCATGCTATTTACCATTGGTTGGCATATATTGAACAAAGAGTTAAGAAATGAACATAATGCTATGTTCCTTATGAGTTTCTATCTGGATCAAGTGGTTTAATGAGTTTTTAAAAGTTGTTTGAAGTTATTAAATTGAATTGAGACATCTAGACTTGAGGATAATTGATTCACCCCCCCCTCAGTTATTCTAAATATCTTCTTGCCCAACAATCTACTTATAGTTTGTCCCTCTACGCATCCTACCCAAGAGGATAATTTTTTTGTTGCCTACATTAGTCTTAGTCACATTTAACCAATCTTAGTAATAAGTCTTGGCATCTTGAGCCTTAGGCATGAGAAATAATGGAATCTCCATTTGTTCTTCCATATATGGTCTTGCTTGATGTTCCCTTCTTAGCTAATTTTGTATCCAAGACATGAATGCATGTAACTAGATATCTCGTACATACTTGAGTGAGTTGCACTCTCTATCATTGGGAACCACATGATTGTGCAGATATAATTCACATAGAAAATTTTTAATTGATGTAGGAGAGGAATGGAAGACATCACAGAATTCATTTGGAGTATTAAAGGATGAATTGAGGCCTTGAACTACATGAGTCATCTTGAAATTTGAAATTTGATCTTTAAGACACAAGGCATATACCTGAGGAGGTGGTTTGTATTGCATCAATTTTGGTATCATGATAGTGATTTTGGTTACCTTGTCCTTTAGCATGGAGATCTCATCCTCTTTGTCATGTAGCTCTTGGGACTACTCATTGATTATCCTCTACGTCTTCCTTTTCTCCTCCCTCCACATTGCTTGCTCTATTAACATCTGCTAGTATAAACAAAGTCCCACTCTTGATGACATAGATAGATCCAATGGCGGAAATGGTCCTTATTTTTCCAAATTAATCCACTTAGGTCCTAGAGTGGCAGTTCTCTTAGTATCTTCATTTTTTCTAGGCTGCTTGTTAATCTACAATATAATTTTCCTTTCTAGATTTTATTCCTCACATTACTGTGCCACTTGAGCCAAAGTGTCTAAACCATTATTTAATATTTGTTCCACTACCTTACTCACAACATCTAAATCATTTCTAAGGTTTTCATAAAAAAGACCTCTTCTTGAGGCTGAATGAATATCTTCTTGAACTTTTTTGTCTGAAAGCACGACATCCTCATATGTCATTTCCATCTCTTCTTCATAATCAAAAGACTCTTCTATAGTGGATACCCCTAGTTTTCTTTATGTTATATTTTCAAATTCTTTTAGACTAATTTTCATGATTATCTGATTTGAATTAGTAGTACTTGGTTACCTAAATGGTTGATACTATTTATATGTTTGATCATATATTTGATGAGCTTCTTCATATTGGGATATGTCTTGTGTTATCATTGATCATGGTTATTCATTTGATGATGATGTTTTATATACTTCATATAACAATTTTAGTTGTTTTCATGATGATGGCTGCATAAATGATTTATATGGGGTCTTATGGTTACCTATCCCATATGTGCATGTGTATAGTGTACATGTACATTTTAATTTATGTTTGACATATCTAATGTGGTTGAGGAAGGTATTCGTATTCATCTACTAGTCGGGATCTACATGATGTACCAATCCCCATTATTGCATGTTTAGTTTAGATATATATGCATATGTACATGCACATGTTTTATGCACGTTGCAAGTATCACTAGTACATTTGGGGGTCATTGTCGACCAAAATTTTTGATGGCAAGCCAATTTGGCTTGTCAATTTCATTAAAAAAATGATCCCGATAACATCAAAATTTCAATGACAGTTAAGTTTAACATCAAAATTTTGACATTGTTGGGGATATAAACAAAAAAAAAAGAAAATTGAAACCTCATTTATTCATGCAAGAAAGTGCGGGCATGTAGGAGGGAGGCTTCATGAAGATTTTTATAGCACTATTGAAGGTAAGGGTTTTCATAAAATAATTTTCTTAAGTGCATTCATCATATTATCTAGGAGGAAATTAGTATTTCATGATTGATTCTATTTGCAAGCCCAAATGGAAGGTTGAGACCATAACTAGGAAGAAATGATCCACTAGCAAATGTGATGAGCCAAACAACACAAGATGTATGAAGTTCCTTCCCCTTATTCATCAAAAGTCTATTCATGTCCATCAATTGGAATGCCTTTCAATAAATAGTAGGGGTATTCTTTGACTTGGTCGATTGGCCATGTATATATAGGGGTTCAACTGATACAACTTCAATTCAATATGTTCTGCTTATTGCTTTGCTCCATAATATGCTGTGTCTTTCAAAGGACAACAAGATCTGGATATGGACCCCAACAAAGAAGGAATTCCGCAAAACCCATGGATATATAGGGAACTATTGGTGATGCAATTAGGGCACAAACCATGTTCTAGGCACAAACCCTAAGGAATCACCAATATGATTTGTAGATGTAATACAAAACATTTTTCTCAACAACATGAATGATACGAATCAGAAAAAATAGACCAACCTTCAGGATTGACAATGATATTCTCATATTTCAAAAATCACTCATTACAACTCTCAAATTTTGCAATACAAATTGACTATAAATCATATTTAAATCAATTCTGATTCTTTGAAGTACTATACTTTTGATATCTGAAGTTTGAACTTAATGCTTCTTCAAAAAGATTTTACATTATAGATACAATCAAACCACAAATTCTTTTCAAACACTCATACAATCTAAACAAAAATATAAAATATCGCTGCTATCATATGTCTCAGTCTTCATATCATTGACTCCATATACTTAGACTTTTTTAATTTGCAAAGATACATAACAAAAATATAGTAATTATGTTCCAAACTCCAGTATCGCACCTATTCTATTCTTCAAAAGGGTTCTTCGACATCCCATGAATGACTATAACCCTTCAAACACCATGCAGATTGTACTCAAGCCTCTATCACGTTTCTTGGATGTTGATTCACTATATTTTGCATACAACAATAGATACTCACTAATTCTTGGTCCATTCATTATAGGAATCAGGGCTATGGTGTAGACCCATGAGAGGTCATTTCAAACAACAACAAAAACCTTTAAACCTTTATCTAATATCTACATAAAGAAAGCATGCAACCACTATGGTACTTTTATCTAAAAGTGTGTAGAATTTACTATTTACAAAGTGAGTATTGAGATCGACCTTGGTAATAACCCCATTGATACTAGGTATCCATTTAACATTATAATTAGGTCTAGCCTCCATTTTCCTATATATGAAACTTAAGAATCATCACAACCATTAGATAAGGGAGAATATATTAGGATTGTAGTTAAATACTAGTACACAAGTAGATTTTTGAAAAAAAAAAAAAAAAACTTTTATTATACAAAACCACACACACCATACCCTTCACCTTTCTTCTCTATATCTCATTCTCTATTTTCTTCATGAGATTAATTGCTTATGTAATAGAAGAACTTTCAAATCCCCAAAGAGTTAGTCCAAGATGGTTGACCTTCCATCTTCCACAAAACTGTTATTTTGCAAAAATGTTGACAACAACATTTTTTTGACAACTTTACATTTTTGACAATTTGCCTCTTTTTCTATCTCATGCCTATTTGACACCATTTTTAGGTCCAATAGGCTTACAATTTACATGTTTAATTAATTTGTGACCTTGCATGATATTTTTATACCCCTCAGGGCCTTTGACTAACTTTGACTGATCCTTAACCAATCTTCCATCAAAATTGTGATTGTAGAACATATTATCATTAAGACTTGGTCTAGTAAAATAGGAATTTGGATTATAGTTAGTAGGAGGAAGAGAAGGATTCACATCCTTAAGTATAATTCATTCATTGTTTCTCTAGTAGTTTCTAACTTCAATCCCAATTAAATTCTTTCATTTTTCTACATGCTAGAAGAAGATAAGATCTTAAAAAATAGGAGTATCCATAATCCAATTGTCATCCCTAAAATTTATCCTCCATCCATTACCAAGATTCCTTCTTTTTCCGTGCTTAACATGTTGGTACTCAATCTGATAGTGATGCAAATGAGATATCCTTACATATCAACTCCAAACCTTTCTAGGTTGAAGAACATTCATTTATAGGCTATATCTCTTAACCTTACATATTCATTCCTACTTATTCAATCAAAACAAAACTCAGATTGTTGACCTTCCAAATTTGCACAAAAAATTTCTCAGCAATAATATTTGTTGCATGACAATTTTTTTGTCAATTTTTGTAACCTTTTCATATTTATAATCAAATGCCTTCTAATGCCTTCCAAGGTGATAAAATTGCATATGCAGATGTATGTATGTATGTGTATGTATGTATATGTATGTATATATGTATATAACATTATAACTTGTAACTACAATTTTCAAATAGTACAAACCACAATAGTTTCTTATGATTCTATGGTTCTCTTTGTAAGTTTATTAAATTCAAGTTTAAAAATTAATTACATTTGTGTACTGTTGGTTACCAGTTTGTCTTCCTTGATATATTGGTTTATACCTTGACTCTTTATATGCCCAAAGACTTATAAAAAAAGAGAGAGTTAACAATAGAATGGGCTAGTGTAGTAATCTATCAAAGACCCCTAAATTGAAAGGTACAACTCCCTTATGAGTGAAAGATATGCAATGAATTTGTGTTTCAGGTTTTGGGGGTATGCTTTTAACTAGGGAGCAGAAGAGGCAAAAACCAAGTTGCTCACACTTTAAACAACTCAAGAAAAGGAGGGGAACTATCTCACATTATGCAATCTACTCAAACTAATAAGGTAGATAAAAAGGATCATGCAGAACTAGCTATGACAATAGGAAGAAAGGAAAGACAAAAAAATTAGTAATTCCCAGATTATAGAGTTAGCTAATGTTTTGAGAATACCTAGATTGTCTATTCCTTAACTACTTCCACAACAATTTTCAACTTCCTTATGCAGAGAACTAAACTAAACACATAGACTACAATGAATAGAAGATAAGCTCATGCTAATGAGAGAAAAACATACAATCTATTGAATGAAGGAAATAAAGTCAAGTTGATTCACATTCATTCAACTTTCAAAATTAACTCATACATTCCAAAAAATCCACTTAAAACTAAATGAACAACAAAACTTAAAATGAACTCAAAGTCTCACACAGTAGTTCCACCTACATGGGTTTTCCCAAAGTAATTTTTTCTGATCTTATTTATATCTTAAAAGGATACATTTATAGGCCTTCTCAAAATGTCTAGTTACATTGGATGATTTCTCAATAGAGCATCTCTGAATAGAATAATCTAAAAATAGGACAAGCTCAAATCATTCTTTGTTAAAGAGATATAACAAAATTCCAAGAATGGTGAAAAAAGAAGGAAGAGGGGAAGAATGATAGATGTCTGGAGAAGCATTGGAATCATCATGCCTTCTTAGAAGTAACTAATTTTTCCCTATATGCTTTCATAGATTCGATTACTTTATCTAGCTCTTCGACACCTAGAATACAGATGTTGTTAACTCTGATCATCCAATAATCATGCATTTCAGTAAGTTCATCAATTCTAGCCACCCTTGATTGGAACTTCTCCATTTCCCTCTTTATGATGCATCAACTATTGATAGTTCTTGGATCTTGGTGACTTGGAAGTTAAGCGGGTCAACAGCTTCGTCAATGAATGCTAGGAACTTAGACTTCATTCTTTCGATGTCCACTAGCTTGCCATTAGTAGATACAAAGGACTTTGTGTGCAAGATCTTCAAATATTGAAACAATTTGTCAATAATATTTTGCATCAGGTCATGTACATCCTTGAGTTCACTTGTAGATCTCATAGAATTTTCAATGACAAACTCCAAGGATAACTTCTAGTGGAACAAAGACTCTTGGCCAGTCTTTAGGATCCATGAGCAATGGCCACATTCTTCATATCTATTAGTTCCTGCAGAAGGGCCAATTTCTCTATCAACTTGTCCTCTTCCTTCTGTATGGTTGATTGATGATCTAAGATAGCCTCTCTGAGCTTGTGAGCATCCAATACCAAGCTCCCTAGATTCTCAACTAGTGGGGAACCTTGGGCCTTTATCTAATCTACCAATGCTTGATCTACTTTCTCGAATTGTCTCTCTTGCTAAAGCTTGAGTAGTAAGTTCTTATTTTCTTCTACATTTGAGTCGAATTGACTAGAAGAGGTACCCACAAGTGCGAACTTTATTCAGGCTACCAAATCTCTATTGGAGGCCTTCACTATCTCCTTTTTTTCTTTTAACTCCTCCAACTTGTCCTTAATATTTTCACTGGACAACTTACACATGTTCACCATGGAGTCATGAACTGGAATGCAAATCCAATGTTTTGATTTGGAAATCATCTTTTGAGATCTCATGAAATCTTCCCTCTTTCTAAGACTCTATAATCTCAACCAGCATATGGCTAGTTGCAGAATCTATAGACAATAAAACGATTGTCTTCTACTTCTTAGTCTTCTTTGATGGCTGAGATGAGGTGACTTGTGTGATCAAGTCTTTTGATGGGGTGACATCCTCGTATCTCCTCTTCTTTCTATCAATGGTCTTTTTGAGCCAAGACTTTCTAGAGAGCACATTGATAGCAGATCGTAGTATAGAAGGATCAAATAAATTCCTCAAAATCAATGGAGTTGGCTTGCTATGGGAAGCAAAAGGGAAGGTAGCTACCTTGGTTATTGAAAGGACTAATGTATCCCCTTGTTGAGATGCTTCCTATTCTTGGCCATCCATGGGATTCACATCACCATCCAAATTGATGACTTGAATAGGGGAGGATGGCTTAGCCATTGATTTCTCTTGTTCCTTCCCCTTATCTTTGTCATCTTCCTTCTCTCCCATTTTCCCAATGTTCAGAAGAGGGCCAACTCTATAGGTTGGAGTAAGTGGCACATTATTTTCTAGAGCTTGGTCTCCTCCTTGGCCAATGGATTGTGATGGCCCAATAGATTTTGTTGTAGTGGCAGTTGTCATCATAGTTACAACTAATTGGGCCGCTCCTATTGACACTCCATTTATTGAACTGGTAGCTCCAATTCTTTACTTCCTCACACAGATCCACTCCCCTCATTTTTCTATTCTTTTAATTATCCTTCACATGAGAGCCTGCATTGTATAAATGATTGGCTCATCGGGTGGAGTAGACATAATTGGTGTGTTCTTGATCTTCTCATAAGATGTAGGGTGCATGTAGGCTCCATCATCTACAAGATTAGAGACATCAATAGAATTTTTATACAATTTTATTTCATCAATAGTTAGCCTTGACAAAAATCTCTCCCAATTTTAGTATTCATTGAGACACCCAGACCAAAAATCTTCAATATCGGAGACATGCTTATAGGCATACCCCAACTTCAGATGACCCTTTACAAATTTTACTAGATCATATTGAGGCTTGAGCACCTCATAATCTAATAGCTTGATCTTTCCTTCAAAATGTTTTACTAGGTTCTGGACATTTGATCTGGAGGCACATCAATACGAGCCTACCACAATAGGGAATGAAATCTCGACTATTTCCTTAACATTTGAACAAAAGGTGCTTACCTCCAATTTTTTTTGACACAACTAGAACTACCTTGTCCTCAAGATATCTAGGCAATCTCTTGGGAAATCTATCATAGGCTCTTATTCACAAATAGGAGAAGCTCAGGAACTGACTTAATGAGAAACCAAAATGGCTTATAGCCAAAATTGCCTTGGATGAGAATCTCCTCTTAAGGAAACCTTGTAATTCTCGACACAATCTCATCATAAAAGCATCATTGACAACAACATACTCTTCATTGCTCCTCTGCAGTTGTAGATGTAGACAAAACTCATAGACCTTGGTGCGTTCATCGTAGTTTGAGATACTTGGGAGACCAAGCCACAAATGGTGTGTTTCCAAAGCATAAATCAAGTAGGAGGACATATAGAACTACTTGAATCCTCTGGTAGAATTCAACCAAGAAACAAGCTCATGACATATGATCTGTGCCCAATTCATCTCCATATTCTTAGCACATATTGCTTGCACTAGGAAAAAGTGATGCTCGATCAAATCAAGAATATCCTCCCTTCCCTTCAATTCGATGAGGAGTGCGAGGATATCTATGATCTCTCACTTTAGGTTTGTGCCAAACAAAGTTTTTAGCATTTTTCTCTTCTTCAAGTGGGCAATCTACAACTAGGTCCTCTGCATGTCCTCTTATCTAAGGTTCTTTTTCTCATTAAACATGGACATAGAGGACCCAAAATCAATATCACAATACTACTCTTGCACAGGGATACCAAATGATGACTACATCAATGCCTTGTTAATTAACAAGAGGATGGACTGATATGGAAACAAAATTTGTTGCATTTCTAGATAATATCTCTCAATGCACTCCTTTACTAACTTAGGTGCATGAACAACCATTAGAAAGCCGACTACCTCTATCAATCCATTCTCTTTGAGTTTTAGAGTGATTGGGTGGATGGGTTGGGAATTTAGCATCCTATGTAGATCACACAAGTCATAGAACTTAAAGGATGTATCTGAATAATCTTTTAGCTCACTTTCTATGCCAATTAATCTTTTGTAACCAACAACTCTAATTGCAATTTGCTATGATTGCATAGGATGCAGTTCTTGATAAATAGCCATTTAAATAAATTTGTAGAAACCAATTTCTTGCAAATCTAATGAAATAGCTTTAAGGAATTAGAAAATTGGTGCCATAGAACAAAATTAAGTTCAGAAAATGATTGTAATGGTCAGATTTTCTTTTTAATTCCTTAAGCAACGACTATTTAAACTTTCTGTTTATCTGCACTTAAATCATTAAGTTCCCAAAAGAAATCTTACTTTACTTAAAGTAAAGTGACATGACTAAAGGTCATTGAATAACATAAATACTTAGCTTTGTGGAAAGTGCCTCATTTTGCTCCAAAATCCAAAATGAATATATCTTTACAATACAAGAACATGCAAGCGAGAATGAAGCACTTAGCTTTTCCACAATGTTGTTTTCCTTTTATTCAAAATCACAACATGAGAAGTAATCTTTTTTCTAGCTTGTGCACTCCATTCTTTACTTTTTTTCTAAAGGCTTTAACACTGCTTTTCCTTTATAATGGGCTTGCATGTTCGACACTTACTTTTCTGGAAGTATCTTTTGGGCATCTTTGAAGGATATTCAAAATTTTAAGGTAACTAAACTTTCTATCTTAAAATCTCTTGGAAGAGTGACTTGTTTTGTTACCTTTGGGTGGAAAACTCCTTTCTTAGAAACAATTTCTCGATTGAGGCACAACTAACAACATTCAAACTTTAACTTCAACTCGATGGCCCTGAAATTAGATCTTGAGCATGCCTCACTTATTATGAGCTTTCTAGTAGTTATTTCAACACTATGCTCACAGTAGTTGATTATTTGAACTAAGATTTGAATCAGGTTCATGAGGCTTCACAAATAGAATAAAACGACTGCATTTCCATGAATATGCAATGTCAAACCATAAACCCATATTCCTAAGCAATATTTGACCTTATTTTCACAAATCTAAATGAGAATCACCTTGGCCTCTATCCACAACTTTGTAAGTCCTTAGGTATTGGAAAAAAATATTCACAACTCTTTTAATCACTTTCCATGGCTCAAACCTTTGGATTCATAGTTGGTGTAGTTTGCTTGATGGAAAAATCAATTCATTGACTCAAAATCCACAAGATATACAATGTTAGGGCAAGATAGTAGAAAATGAATTCAGAACACTTACTTCTCATTGGGAGGATGCAATATCACACCCCAACCATACCAAAATCACCTAATCCCTATAAATAGGAAACCCACATATAAAGATTAGGTAAATATATTGCAAAGGGAGACTCGAGAAATACAAATAGCAGAGTGCTTAAGGAAAGATGAGAAGTAAATAACCTAAAATAGACTTAGACACCTCTTACTTATTTTAACCAATGACCTCAAGCTTAAAAGGGGAAAGACTAAAACTTGGCAACATGTACATCTTTTTCAAGTTTGATATTTCTCTTTTTCCTGAGTCACAGTCTAAGAATAATTTTTCAAAATACATACTGACCAATTGGAGATTGAGTGAAAAAATTGTAAGAATGATTGTGCCAAAAGAGCTAAAAAATTATTGTGCATGATAATCATCTTTTTACATTCTTTTTGGCACAATTGATCTTACATTTTATGATTTTTGGTGAGAATAACATTCCAAACTAATCAGGTAGGTGATCCAAAATTAAATCATAATTGGTTGAGGCATGTTTAAATACCTTATTTCACATGTTATTGTATGTTTCTTGAATGTTCAGGGTAGTAACTCATTATACTCAACTCTTTACTGAAGTTATTCTCACTGCCGCAATGGCATTACCTCTAAACCATGCAAAGGATGTTGAAGTGGTTCCTAACCTTGAAACACTCTTATAACTTAAGAAATGGCAAAGAAAATGCAGATACAATGCATGACAAAATGCACAACTTGTAGTCTTTATATATAGAGAGAGATCTTTTTAAAGTTGTTTATTACATATTAGCATAATAGAAAAATTGTTCCAGTTGCATACATATTCCACAATCCAAATAATAAAACAATAAAACTCACTCAATCCGTGCTAACTGACAAGCCATAACCTAGTTCAATTGGTGTAGTTACTGATTAGCTGGGTTGATTACAAATTCCTATAAAACTGTCATTAGATTAGGTACAATAAAATGAACAATCAGCTGTTCCCAACTAGCATTAACTTGACTGGTCTATTTAGACGCATTGATTATTGTCACAAGATTTTAAACATAACTATATATAGGTTAACCATACATTAATTGTAAACTACAACACAAAGGTTGCACTAGGGTATTACAAGATTATAATTATAGAAAACTACTTTATTTGCCCGAGTTGGTGTATGATGGCAAAGAGCTATATTAGGTGAGTAAAGTTCACCAATGGTTATAGGAATACAACTACATCAAAACAATTAGAAACTAGAATTACATATTCATTAGAGTGAGTAGTTCAAGGGTCTTGATCCCGGGTATATAGGTATGTAGGCAGCCTGATAGGTGAAGTATGCCTTGGACATAGCTAGGTAGCACTCAACCATGTATGCATGCATGTAACTATTCTCTACGTAATAGTTCTATCCACATGGAGGGGGGAGGGGGTGGAAATTGAGCTTGCACCTTTGACAATACTTCATTTCCATTATTTGTGCTCTCTGAATTAAAGTTATATAACTTTATCACTTGTAAATAGTACAAACCACAATAGTTTCTTATACTTCTATGGTTCTCTTTATAAGTTTATAAAATTGAAGTTTAAAAATTAATTGCATTTACGTTACATCTTTTTCGAGTTTGATTTTTCTCTTTTTCCTGACTCATAGTCCAAGAATAATTTTTCTAGATACATATCGACCAGTTGGAGATTGAGCCAAATTTATTTATTTATTTGTATTTATTAGCCCATTTGCTAACAACAGTGAAAACAATCTCTAATAATTTATTGTAGAAATGTGTGTGGCATGTGAGAAAGACATTATTTTCTCTTCATGTGATAGAATTAAGCCAACAAGCATCCAATTCCACTTGGAACAAGTGCCATTTAATTGCATTGAGGTCAACAATTCTAAAATTTGACCACATTAAACAACTAGTTTCCCCCTCAAATCTCAACAACCTCATGTTCTTTGACATCACAATATGTCAACAATAGCAACAACTCCATTTCACACACTATGCAATTCTCTCTATATAATTTATTGCCACCCTTTTATTTTCTAAGGCACGTTATAACTTTCTTCCTTCTCTTTATTTGTTCTTCCTCTAAATACAGTTAGTATCTTCACAATTCCACTCTATCTAGTTTTGAGGGTGATGATGAGAAGAGATTGTATAGCCAATACATTTCAATTGATTTTGTATGCTTATCATGACTTATTGCTCACATACTTGATATGGATTTTTATTATTGCCTTTGTTTATATATTTATTATCCCATAATAACTGCATTCCTATATTTGTTGTTAGCTGTCTTGGAGACATAGCAACTATGACATTGACGTGTTGATTGAAGTATTGAATGCTCTCTCAAATTATCATTCACATGCTAGCTTAGATACTCTTTCTTGCATGGCTCCTTTAGAGTCCTTTTCATATCAATTCTAAACTCCTTAGCATATCCCATTGCTTCCTTCAATTTAGTTCATCCTATATTTCCAACTTCATAGGTGCTAAAATTTATTCTTAGTTACATATATGTTCAAATTTATTATAATGCCTTAGTTTCTATCACTTGTATCTATTCATATTGAAGTTAGCAACATAATCCTAGTTGTAATGGATGGTAATTATTTATTCTCTTGTTTGAAAGCATTCCTGTGTGCTTAATCCTTGCTTTGTCATTCCTTGTCTTTGTAGTTGTCTTTGTTGGAAATATAGAAGAAGTAACTGGGGAGAGGGGGGGGGGGGTGAATTAGTTACCACTAAATTATATCCCAAATCCCTTAGATGTCAAATAAAATTGATTGCTACTATTATTCAGTATACACAAAATGTTGTAACTCAGTAAATGTAGAGTGATTTATTTTTAGTTGATCTTAAACATTTACATTGATTAATTTTCAAGCATAAGAGAAATAACATGAACACATGAGACACCAAGATTTAACGTGGAAACCCAAAATGGGAAAAACCACCAATGTAACTAGTTACTATTTTCACTCTTCTGAAGTGAGCCTTGTTAGGAGCCAACTCGATTAAAGGTTACAAAACACACTGTTAGATGTGACCTTGTCAGAGGATTTAATCACCCTATAAGGAGAGGCCTTGCAAGAGGTATTAAAACAATTCAATGGAATTGTCACCTTGTTAGAGGATTTATAACTGGCTGTTAAATCAACTCTATTAAGAGATTTAGATCACTGGTACAATGATTAGAGAGTAACAATAAAATGACCTGATTGTGATGCAATTGAATTGCTGATTACAGATCTTTATTCTACTTCATTCTTGATCCTTTCTGATTGAATAATACTTTTTTGCTCCACAAGGATACCTGCTTATCCTTCAAGTTCACCCTTTACTTTTTCTTTCTCAATTCAATCAACACACTTGCACACACACTAAAACAAAAAATCTCAACTTGACCATTCATTTATATAATCTAGATTGTCAAGTGGGCTCAATTACAATAACCAATAATCATCACCACAGTAGGTTAGAAACAATACTTAAAATAAATAAGCTTCTTCTGCCAAAACAACAAAATCCTTCATTGGCCGACCTTGCTCGGTAAATACTGGATCTGAGACAATTTCCTGTGTTAACCAACAGAAGCTTGGTTAACACTGTGAACTTGCAAATACCCTTTGGCAACCGAGTGAACCTAGTGAACACTAACTCTATCCAATTTCCTTTGCTAACCATGAGAACTCGGTTAACACTGTTTCCTGCCTAAATTCCTTCGACACCTGAGTGAGCTCGGTAGACACTATCTTTACAAAGTAATCTTCAGGAATGCTTGGTAGACAAAGAAAATTGTCTAGCTGACCAAGTGAGTTTAGTAAGCACTGACTGACAACTGATATGACATTTGTGTAACATCAAAGACAACACACAATTAGGCAATTGTATCCAACAATCTCCCTCTTTTGGCATTGATGGCAACACAACATGTCATAGCATAATGAAATTTGAAAAAAAGACTTTCTTTGATAGAAAGTTTCTCCCTCTTAGATTTTTACCATAAATTTCTTCTCTTTCATGTAGTAATCTCCCTCTATGAAGGAATTACATAACTTCTAAGATAGTGTACTTCTTTTCTCAAAAGATATAAACAAATTTTAGAAAGATATGACAGTAATCTTCTCCCTCTTTGACAACACATGCCAAAGAAAACACATACCAAATTAGTATCAATGTACCTTGAGTACTAATTCATATGAAATATTCCCTTTGACTATGCTGCATCAACTGATTGATCTTCAACTTGGTTCCTGTTGATGCATCACTAAAACTTTATTTAGTGAGCTTCAGATAGGGAATGACCCCTAACTTACTTCTTAGATATAGGAATGCATCCTTAGGTAAAAGCTTGGTGAATATGCCTACAATCTATTATTTTGTATGAACATATTCCAATCTGATTTCTTTATCTTGCACCAATTCTTTGACAAAATGATATTTTATGGCAATGTGCTTAGTTTTGGAATGCATCACTAGATTCTTTGATATGTTAATTGCACTAGTGTTATCACAATACATGACAACTAGTTCTTTGATCTTAACCTTCATGCCTTCCAACAACTATTTAAACCAAACAATATTAGAACAATTCACTACTGCTGCAACATATTCTAGTTTTGTTGTAGATTGGGATGTGCAGTTTTGCTTCTTGCTTGTCCAAGATACCAATCTTTTACCAAGAAAGAATGCTCCACCACTTGTACTCTTTCTGTCATCAAGATTTCCTGCCCAATCAACATTAGTGAATGCCTTTAGGTCTAAGTTTCCTCCAAATTTGTACCATAGACCATAATCTTTATTACCTTTCAGATATCTCAAAATTCTTTTGATTGCCATCATATGATTTTCTCTGGGTTTAGCTGAGAATCTTGCCACTATCCCAACTACTAAAGCAATATCAAGCTTTGTATGAACTACATACTATAATTTTCCAATCATTTATCTATATAAGGTTTGATCTACCTCTTTTGAATCATCATCTTTGGTAAGCTTTAGTCCAGTACACATGGGGGTTCCAACTGGTTTAGAATATTCCATTCCAAATTTCTTGAGTATGTCTTTGATATACTTAGATTGAGTAATGTAGATGCCATTCTTGCTTTGCTATATTTGTAGTCCAACAAATAATTTTATCTCACCAAACATGGACATTTCAAACTCTTTGTTCATTTGTTCTGAAAATTCTTTGCATAGATCATCATTCCCTATAAATAGATTGTCATCCACAAATATTTTTGCCAATACAATCTTGTTATCTAATCCTTCCTTGATATACAAACTACTGTTACTTTATAACCTTTCATACCATGCTCTAGGAGCTTGTTTTAGACCATACAATGCTTTGTGTAATTTGCAGACCATGTCCTTTTTGTCTAGATTAACAAAACCTTCAAGTTGTTCAATGTAGACTTTTTCATCCAGTATATCATTGAGAAATGCAGATTTAACATCCATTTGATATACTTTAAATCCTCTGTGAGTAGCATACGCAAGTAGAGTCCTAACACCTTCTAATCTTGCAATAGGAGAAAAAGTCTCACCATAATCAATTCTGTCTTCTTGAGAATATCCTTTACACACCAATCTTGCTTTATTTCTTGATACTTGTCCATCTTCATTCAACTTATTTCTGAATACTATTTTGTTCCAATCAGATTTTTATCTTTAGGCCTAGGAACAAGAGTCCAAGTTTTTTTATTCTCTATTTGTTCTATTTCTTCATTCATAGCCTCAATCCAAGTTTCATTTTCGAATGCATTTTTAACATTTCTAGGTTCAAAATCAACAAGTAAACATGAATCTTTTAGCTTACTTCTTGTCATAGTACCTTTTGATTTATCTCCAATAATCTGATCAAGTGCATGATGCCTTTTGACATACTTGGACAATAGAGGTTCTTTTCCTTTTGAATGAATTGTACTATCTTCATTTTGAATTTCATCTTCTGGCTCATTTTTCTTGGACTCAATAGCTTCAAAATGTGACTCGGGTCCTTGTGACTTGGTTTAAACTTCTTGCAACTCGATAACTGAAGAAGACTTGGGAGTTGAAGTCTCCTTATTGATAGGCATGTCTGGCAATGTATTAGGTTCAAAGTAAATAGATCTCTTGTAATCTTCTGGTTCCTTTTTGCTTTCTTCTTTAGTTCTTTCTACAAACTCATCAATTCTCACATGTGCACTTTATATGATTTTATGAGTAGAAAAATTCAAACATCTATATGCCTTACTTCTACAAGAATATCCTAAGAATATACCTTCATCACCTTTTACATCAAACTTTCCTTTTCTAGACTCTTTCAAGATATAGCATTTACTTCCAAATACTTTCAGGTAACTTACATTGGTTTTATAGCCATACCATAATTCATAGGGAGTTTTACATGAGTCCTTCTTCAACTGTACTCAGTTCAAAGTATGAATTATAGTGCTGATAGCTTCTTTCTAGTATTTGATAGCAACATTCTTTTCAATCATTAGAGTCCTTGCACAATCCATAATGGATCTATTTCTTCTTTTAGCTATTCCATTTTGCTCGGGAGTACCAAGGGCTGATACCTATCTTTTGGTTCCTCTTTCAATGCAAAAGTTATTGAATTTATTGGAGATGAATTCACCACCTCTGTCTGATCTTAAGCATTTAAATCTTTCCCTTGTTTCCTTTTCTATTCTTGCTAGATACCATTTGAATTTCTCAAATGCTTCTGACTTTTCTCTAAGATACATAATAGTCATCATTCTGGAATAGTCATCAACAAAAAAAGAAGAAGATTTTTTCTCCATTATAGCTTTCTATTCCAATGGGTCCACATAGGTCAGTATGCACAATTTTCAAGACATCTTTAGACTGATAGTTTTTGCTCTTAAAACTAGTCTTTCCCATTTTGCCAATCTGACAATTTTTGCATAAACCAACATCTGGTTTCTTCAAACTAGGAATACCTCTTACTTTTTTGAATTTTCTTATCTTGACCATATTATCAAAGTTTACATGATATAATCTTTTGTGCCATAACCAAATTTCTTGCATTTGGGCAATAAAACATGAACAATCACCAAGATAGAGATAAAATAGGTTACCTCTTATTTGTTTGATTGATCCAATCAGATTACCTTTGCCATCCAGTAGTCTTGCCTTGCCATGCATGAATTCCACCTTGAATCTAATGTTGATCAGTTGTGCCACACTCAGTAGATTATATTTTAGTTCTTCAACCCAATAGGCATTGTCACATACAAGTTCTTTGGTTAATGAGATTTGGCCTTTCCCTTTTATGCAACAAGGTTCATTGTTTCCAAACCTTACACTTCCACCATCATAGTTATCAAAGTGTTCAAACTTTGTTTTGTCTCTAGTAATATGATGTAAACATCCACTGTCTATGATCCATGTGTCATTTGTACTGACATAAGAGATAAGTGCCATCTTATCTTCTTCCTTATCAGATTCATCTTTCACAACAATGTATACTATTTCATCTTCATTGTTATCATAATCTTTAGCCATAAAACAAGTCTTCTTTACCTTTTTCCTTGAATTAGTTGTAATTTTTGAAATCTTTCTTGTCCTTACACTTGTGACTTTTCTTCTCATCTGTTCTTTCTTTGTTTGGGCACCTGGTAGCAATATGATCAATTTCTTCACATGAAAAATAGATTAGGGGAACTTTACCTTTGTATTTTTCTCTACCTCTAGAATATTTCCTTTCAAGTAAAGCTTCAAAAACTTCAAGATCACTATCAGAACTTTCCTTTGATTCTTCTTCACTTTCTAACTGAATGTCCTTTATTTTCTTGCCTTTTTCTTTGAGTGAAAGTTTGGCTTCAAATGCAGATTCAATATTCCTAGAAGCTGGAACATAATTGTCATAGTTGTCTAGCTCAAAAGTTGTCAATCTTCATACTAAGGTATCCAAAGTTATTTTGTGATTTGGTTCACATCTCTTTTCTTGAATAGAAGATGCTCTAATTACATAGATAGGAAGCAATTTTCTAAGAACTTTACTTACAATAGTTTCATGCTTGATTTCTCCTCCAAACACTCTGATTGCACTGACACTAGCTTTGATTCTTTCCACATACTTGGCAACATTTTCATCTTCTCTCATTCTCATTTGATCAAGCTATCCTCTAAGGCTTTCTACTTTGGCTCTCATCACATTGTCAACACCACCATAGATGTCCTTTAGCTTGTTCCACATACCAAATGTAGTTTTGCAGTCCTTGATATCATCAAATTCATCATAGCTAAGAGTAGATTCAATATCAATCATCATGGTGTTATGGTTCTTTTTCTCAACAATGTCTCTAATAGATAATTTACTAGTGGGAGCTGTGTATTCTTCATTAAGGTATTTCAAGTCTAAATTAGTAATGGAGGCCAGATGAAGTCTCATGAGTCCCTACCATGCTGAAAAGTTGTCTCTATTTAGCTTTGGAATTTCTCTCTTGTAAGACATCCTAATCTTTAGCTTCAGTCCTTGAAACCTTCTTGCAAGCACCAAAATATTTGATACCAATTGTTGGAAATATAGAAGTAGTAACTGAGAGTGGGGGAGGGGGTGAATTAGTTACCACTAAAATATATCCCAGATCCCTTAGATATCAAATAAAATTGTTTGATGCTATTATTCGGTATACACAAAAATGCTGTAACTCAGTAAATGAAAAGTGATTTATTTTTAGTTTTTGATTAAGTAAAATAGGTTTTAGAGGGATCCTGAAACCTAAAAGTTTTACAACATAAAGATAGAAATCAAAAAAGTCTAGCTAACATAAAACTGCTACGAAAAGCCAAAACCAACATAAGGCCCAAGGTCAGGAGGTAAAAGCCAACACCCAAAAAAACTAGGAGAAAAACCAAAAGAGAAATATATTAATGGTTGTTCTTATCTAGATCTTGCATAATTTCTACAGCTTCATTATCCTTCTGATTGTTTGTTCCTTCCTAGTTTTTTTTCTGGGTTTCCACTTGGTCCACCTGGTTCACCTAGTCCCTGGAGTCTATCCAAGTAGTCTCTTCTTGGCCACAGTCCAGATTGGTCTTTTGCATTGTGTCCCCAACAAGGCTAGCTCTCATTAGAGAATCCCCTAGATTGACAATGTTCTCATTTAGGGTGTGTAGAGTGTCCATGATTTTTTTTGTCATAATTAAGTGGATGAAATCAAACCTCTGAACTTTCTATTCAACCAAGGAGAGTCTGTCCTCCTATTCATCTCTGGTGTCCTGGCCATTGCAAATATTTTGATTGCCTTCCTAATCTCTCTTCCTTCCTGTGGTCACTTGGTCCCAGCAGATGTTTTGGCTGCTGTCCTAGTTTTTCTTATCCTTTAGAGCCTCAATTTCCTAAAATAACCATTTGATGGAATGAAAGTTATCAATCAAGCTATTCTTCATGTTGTTCAAGAGGTTGAGGTCAATTTCCCATGCATTGTTAGAAATGACCAATAGAGCAGAGTCAATTAGCTCATCATAGTGGGTTCTACTGTCAAGGTCTTCCAACACCTGGTGTTCATTGGCTCTCTAACAATACCCAAACTTGTAGTATCCAAGTTAAAATTCCTCCAAGCCCTCCTCCTATTCTTCCTAATTACCTCCACACTTTTTTCCACCATAATTTCAATCATCTCCTTAGGCAGTGATGTGGGCGGGATAGGGCCAAGGGTCTCATCACTCTGGGCTTTCAGGTCTGCCTAGGGCAGGGCTTGGTCAACTTTTCTTTTCCTAGGGTTTCCCTGGGAGGCATCAAGAGCCTCCTCCTTCTTGTTTCTTTCTCTCCCCTTCTCCTCTTCTGTCAAATTATCCTTCCCTAGCTCCTTATCCTTATCCTCAGAGTTTGTGTTAGTCTCCTCATCTTCCTCACTATCCACCTCCTAAGGCTCAGGCTTGGGGGAGAGGGGGAGGGAGGCATCTAGGGCTCTTTCTATTAGGAATGCGAGGATTGCAGGCAGAGCTAGCACTGGTGGCATTTTCCTCATTCTCAATTTTTACTGCCTAAACATCCCCAGAATTAGAACTAGCAGTGTCCTCAGAAGCACTACCCGAGTCACCAAGGGATTTTCCTTTGGTTTGAGTTTTCAAAAACTCATAAGCTAGGAGAAGAAGGCCTTCGTAGAGGGCAGGGTTGGTAACATGTTTTTTCTTGAAACCCTCAACACTCTTGGACATGGAAGTGTAAAGATAAAAGGGAAGAGAAATTTTAATACCATGCCTAAAGTGGTTAAACAAAACAAGATGGTGCGTTCTTATCCTATCAAACCTGGGGTTGAGATTGATATACTCAATGAGGATCCTAAGAACATACCTCCAATTTTTTTTGATGGATTCTATGTCAAGTAGGTGTCAATCTTGAAAAGATTATCTTTCTCCATTTCATCCTTGACAAAAATGCTAACTGCATTGGCCGACATCTTTTTGTCCCTGTAAAAATTCATGCCTTCCTGGGGATGTCTATCACCTCCGTGATCAAGCCCTCAAAAATTTGATGGGTGACACCATCAATTTTGACTCTCTCATTGCTCCATGTTTCTATCATGATCTTGGTCACCCTAGCATTGAATCCGAGAAGCTTTTCCATGAACCTGGTGATATCGCCTTTTTCAAGTTTGTGCCATACCTTCTTCTTCTCCTTCCAGCTCTCCGACTCCCCCTAGGGATCTCTTCTGATCCTCTCTCTGACCATGGTTGCCTTCGGCTCTGCAAACCCTATACCACTAGCTATTTTGTAGTGCTCAATTTTCCTTTGGGTGTAGAAAATGAAAATGTATTTATGATATTTAGTGGTTCTATTCTTGCCATCCCTTGAAGCATGCCTTTCGTATGCATAATTATGACTTGAAAAGGGCTCCGCATGATTTCTAATAACTCCCCCTTTGACATGTGATTTAGAAAATCCTTTCATTATTAAAATGAGATTTTATTTGTACCCTCGATTGTATCCTGCTGGATCAACTCAATCGCCATCACTGGGATTTTATCTCCATTCGTCCATGTCATCACCGAGTTTTTGGAAACGACATGATTGGAAAACTAGTTAGCAACTAAGTTGGCTTCCTAGTAAGTGTGGTTGATGTGAGTCTTTTTGAACTTTCCCAAGTAAGATTTGATGTCCTCTATGATGTTGGCAATCATCCAAGAAGGTTCAAATTGACCTTTGATGCAATTGATGATGTTTAGGGAGTCACCCTCAAGCCATAGGTGCTCGATCCTGGAGGCCAATGCCAGCTTAACAATATGTTTGGCTGCACTGGCTTCCACAAAGTGGTTTGTCTGGTGACCAAGAGGGAATGAAATGGCTACAATTCCTCTACCCAAACTATTTATAATTATGCCTCCACTTTCGACTAGACCAGGGTTCACCTTTGCTGCCCCGTCAAAGTTGGCTTTGTGCCATTCCTTAGGGGGAAAATACCATCTTTCTTCCTGTCTTCTCATGGCCCTATCTTTCTTACTGGCTTTTTTGATTCCACCTTCCTTGATATTTCCTCCTTTCATTATTGCAAAGTTCTCTAGAATGAGACCTTTGATTTTCTCAGCAATTATGAACTTTGGAGACTCTCTTTCTCTGAATATTTTGTTGTTGCACTCTTTCTAGATTCCCTAGCAGAAGTGTGAGAGAGTCCAGGAACTCATTAAATGAGAGTTCAAACTAGAGTGATGGCTTCTCCACTGGTAGAAGAAATCTAAGATACTAGTTGTGGGGCACCAACTTAATCCAAGATCCTTGGTTAGGAAGATCCACACCCTGGAAGAGTAGGGATAGTGGATGAATAAATGATTGATCATTTTCAGTTCATGCTTGTAGAGGCAACATCTGTTGAGGATAATTTGGCCTCTCTTGGCTAAATTATCCAAGGTGACAATTTTGTCTTGCAGGAGGAGCCAGAAGAAAATGTTGATTTTAGGTGTGAGACTAGAAATCTAGGCTTTGGCCCAAATAGGTTTCTCCATCTTGTCCCATAAAGAGAAATAGCCAAAAGCAATATAATAAAGTCCATTCAAGGTGTCTCCCCAAAAAATGGAGTCCTTATCATTGTTAATGAAAATGACATTCAGTAAAATCATCAGGGGGTTAAGGTCCAGGGATATCACAAACAAGTTGTGCCAGCCATTCTCAGATCTGAACTCACTAAGTTTTGTGCCAAACCTTTCTATGCATTGCTCTACCTGTCCTCTATAGTTGGGGTGGTTTATTAGTGGTCCCTGACATGTCTAGATGTCTTGCCAGAACAATTTTTTTCACCTTTGCCTACTTTCCATTTGGCCTTAGATTTGGCCAAGGGTTTGGCCTTCAAGATCCCATTCCAAATGTAGGACCCCTGGGGAATCTCAGTCTCATAAATCAAGAAAGTGAGGGATTGTCTTCTCAGATATTTCTCAAATAGGATAACCCTCTAAATACCTGTGCTTTGAAAAATGCACCATAGCTATTTAGCTAAAAGGGCATTATTGATATGTCTAATTTTTCTGATACCTAGCCCCCCGTGGCATTTTGGAAGGTAGATGAGGTCCCAAGAAACAAGGTGCTATCTCTTGTGATCTTCAGACCTAGACAAGAGGAAGTCCCTCTAAATCTTCTCCATTTTGTCCACATGTTTGGCCAGGATACCAAAGAGGCTTAAGGCATAGGTAGGGAGGTTTTGGAATATGGATTTAACCATAGTACACTTGCTAGCCTGACTTAGGATGGCCCCTTTCTAGCTAGCAAGATTCCTATTGAATCTATCAATGATGCTATTCCAGAAAGAATCTGGGGGTCTTGTGCCTAGAGGCAGGCCAAGATAACTAGCTGCCAAGGACCCAATGCCACTTCCCAGGATGCGAGAAATTTTCCTCTGTCTCTCCAAAGGGGTATTGATAAAGTAAACTAAGCTCTTCTCCCAATTGATAGCTTGGCCTAAGCCCCTAGTATAGGTGTTAAGGAGATCCTTAAAAACTTTGGCCTCTCTAACAGAGGCTTCTCCTCCTAGGATAGTGTCATCCACAAATTGCTGATGAGTGAAGGAATAGGGAGCCGAGCAAGGCTTGAGCCCTTGTAAACTCCTATCCTAACTTTTTCTCTGGGTTAGTCTTCCCAAGCATTTAGCCAAGATGATAAAGAGGATAGGGGATAAGGGATCACCTTGCCTCAGTCCTCTTGAAGGGAAGAAGAAAAGAGACAGGGAACCATTAACCAAAATAGATAAAGAAGGAGAAGTAACACGTTGAGAGATAAGCTTACAAACCTGAGCATCAAACTCGAAAGCTTGAAGGACAACCCTAAGGAAATTCTAGTCCACCCTATCATAGGCTTTAGACATATCCAGTTTGAGCAAAAAACCTTCCTTTTTACTAGCCTCAAGAGAGTGGATGACCTTGTGAACTATGACAATGGAGTCAAGAATTTGCCTCCCAGGGACAAAGCTAATCTGCTGAGGAGAAATGATCAAGTGAAGAATGCTAAGGAGCTTGGAAGTAAGGACCTTAGATATGATTTTGTAGAAATAATTACAAAGGCTAATGGGCTAAAACTTGTCCATTGAGTCAACTCCTGAAATCTTGGGAATGAGAACTAGGAATGTGGTGTTGAGTTCTTTCAAAAGATTTTTGGCTCCAAAGAATTCTTGAACAACCTTAATCACAATCCCTATTGACCACCTCCTAATAGACTTGGAAAAAGAAGGTCAGGAAACCATCCATGCTAGGAGCTTTGTCCCTCGAAAGAGATTTGAGAGCCTGAAAGATTTCCTCTGGGAAGGAATAGCTTTCAATATCAAATTGTGATGCGCTTGCAACAAGGAAGGAATAGCAGACAAAATGTATGCTTGATTAGGCACCGAAAGAGAAGGGTCCTTGGAGAGGAGGGATGAGAAGAACTGAACAACTTCCTTCGCAATCTCGTCATCCTTGTTTAATTGAGCCTGGCCCTTCTTAATGTTAGAGATCCTATTGTTTGCCTTGTGTTTAAGAGTGGTCAAGTAAAAGAATCTTGAGTTTTGGTCACCCTCTCTCAACTAGTTGACTCTAGATCTTTGTTTCCAAAAATGTTCTTCCTTTTATATAATGTTGTGGAGATCAGAGAGGATGGCCCTCTCTTCCATCATGTTCTGGTCATTATATTTGGAGTGCTAAATTTCTTCCTAGATGATCCAGAGCTGGTCGGTCTTCTCATCTTTATCCTAGAAAATGTGGCCAAAGTCTAACTTATTCTAGATCTTAATGTTTCTCTTGACATTTCTCAATTTTTGGGTACTTCTGTATATAGTAGTGCCTTCAACCTCAATATTCCAACATGAAGAGATCTTGGATTCCAGAGGCAAGTGGGTAATCCACATTTTCTCAAACCTAAAAGGGAATGTCCTTTTGATAGCAAAAGGAGAGACATAGAGAGAAATAGGAGAATGGTCTAAGCCTATTCTAGGGAGAAGGGAGAGTCTACAAGAGTGTGTCTATAGCCACCCAGGAGAGATGAGGCTCTATCAAGATGAACTTGGATACATTCACCGCTAACTCTTTGGTTAGACCAAGTGAATCTTCCTCCTTGGAGGTCTGCGTCCATGAAAGCCAGGTTGCAGATGAAGTTGGAGAGGTCAAGCTTGCTATCCTAATCTGGGGCAAGACCACCACATTTTTGATCATCAGTGAGAGGAGAGTTAAAGTCCCCCATGATTATCCCTTTTGTTGACATCATTATTGGTGATGATAGCAAAGATCTTATCCTAGAAGGCTTTCCTTTCCTTTTTAGAGTTGGGGGCATACAGGTTCAAGATAAACTAAGAGTCGTCGCTATGGATATGAGACACCTTGCATAGGAGAGCATTATCATCATTGAAGATGGGGATCAACTTGAATGCCCTATTTTAAAAAAGAATCATCACCCCTCCTAAGACACCGACCAAGTCAGTGGCCTCACAATTCATGTGTTTGCTGAAAGAAATCTTTTTAACCAACTCCCTTTTCATCTTGGTCTCCTGGATCAACAAAAAATTGGGTCTTTAATCTCTAATCAAATTTCTAACTAGTTCCTATTTATGAGCCCCATTAAGGCCCCTTATGTTCCAAGAAATGAACTTCATTTCTTACTTCTTAAGAATTCCTTGATGGTTCTCTGGCTCCCATTTGCTAGGTTCCTTTTGGTTTCTTCTTGCAATAGTTGATTGGATTTCTTTCTTCCCTGTTGCTTGGGGGTTGTCCCAACATCAGCTATAACCTTGCTTCTGGCTGTCATAGGGGACAAAGGGGAATAGTCACAAAGTTTGTTCTTTTATTTTTTTTTTTTCATGCACTAGCTATTAAAGCTATCAGGAGAGCAACTATCAATCAATTCTTCCCAATGAGAGATCTGGTCAGGAGATGCATTGTTGATGAGTTGAAGGAGTTTTGTCTCCAATCCCTTGGGAATAGATGAGACAATCTCCTACCTAGAATTCATTCTAGAGGGATGGTAAGGGGAAGGCAAAGGCCTGGGGGAAATCTTCTAAGGAGATATTTGCCTATCATTGGAGTAGAGGGTCTCCATCCTCAAAGCTTCTCTCTCATTAAAGAGGGGTGGTTCTTGCCTCTTGTCATGCTACGCCAACTCTTTTAGTGATATACCTCCCTCTTCAGCTGCAACTTCCTTGGGGGGGGGGGGGGGGGCACTACATCAACTGACAAAAATTGAGCTAGATCACCCATATTCACATCAATCTGCCTAGATGCATTTTGCTTTTCTTCCTTGCTCTTCTACGACTCTGAAGGCTTGGAGGCTATGCACCTCCAGATCAGCTTCTTCTTTCCTTTGGCAAAAGAGCGAGAAGGGATAGATTTCTTCTTAGCTTTGTCTAAGGTGGTTAGCTCCTTGGTCCTCTATTTTTCTACCTTGGGGCACTGATGAGCCTTCTGACCATAACAATTTCATATATTAGTTTCTAGATGTGCACTCCTAGTTTGGAATGAAAGGCCATAGTCTCAAGCATGTCTGTGCCTTCTCTAACACCTATATAGATGCATGTGTAATTGAGAAGATGCTTGGAAGCCATGATTGGATCCATAGAGAGGAGTTCACCAAAAGTCCTTGTGAGCCCCACAAAAACATCCTCGTTCCAAAATTCTAAAGGCAGTTTGGGTAATCTAATGTAGATAGGGGCTTGAACATAAAAGGAGTTGCTCAAATTTAGTTTGGAGGACCACTTCTGTAGCACCAGAGTGGATTGACCAAAAGCCCATTGGCCTTCACATAAAATATTGGCCAAATATTCCATACATGTGAAATCAAATGACATGAAACCCTTCACCATAGCCGTGACCGAGACTTGGCCTTTGAGGGCCCAATGCTTCTTAATGTAAGTCCTTACATCATCAATGTTTGGTCTAGGCCCCAAAAATTTCCCAATTAGTGTTGAAGCCATGGATCGAATGCTATGATCCACAATCCCATCTAGGATGGTAATGGCACAAGAGCCTTTCTTAGATTCATGTTGAGTTTTGGAAGGCAGGAAAGAGGACTTACCTGAGGTTTTGACCTCGAAGAGACATGACCATTTTGTAGCTCCTTGTTGGTCTACTTTGGGAATCAAAGTAATCTTGAACACTTCCTTGGGGGGGGACATCTAGGTCCCCATCCATAATCTCTGACTGGTCCCCAGTACTTGAAGCTATCTGACCGTCCTCCTATGACCCATGTTCAAATCTAGGGATCTGATCTCGACGATCCAGAGAAATCATGCCCTTATGTGAATTCAAAATTTGAAAATATCGATTCCCTTTGCTCCCTCCACTCTCACTTTTCATGTTCATGTTGTTAAAGTGTGATTTATTTTTAGTTGATCTTAAACATTTACAGTGATTAATTTGCAAGCATATGAGAAATACCATGAACACATGAGACACCAGGATTTAATGTGGAAACCCAATATGGGAAAAAACCACCAATGTAACTAGTTACTATTTTCACTCTTCTGAAGTGAGTGCTATTAGGAGTCAACCTGGTTAAAGGTTACAAAATACACTATTAGGTGTGACCTTGTCAGAGGATTTAATCACCCTGTCAGGAGTGGCCTTGCAAGAGGTCTTAAAATAATTCAATGGAACTATCACCTTGTTAGAGGATTTACAACTAGCTATTAAAACAAATCTATAAGAGATTTAGATCACTACTACAATGATTAGAGAGCAACAATGAAATGACTTGATTGTGATGCAACTAAATTGCTGATTACAGATCTCTATTCTACTTCATTCTTAATCTTTTTTGATTGAATAATACTTTTCTGCTCCACAAGGATACCTAATTATCCTTCAAGTTTGCTCTTTACTTTTTCTTTCCCAATTCAATCAACACACTTGCACACACACTAAAAATAATAATCTTAACTTGACCTTTCATTTATATCATCTAGATTGTCAAGTCGGCTCAATTACAATAACCAATAATCATCACCATAGTCGGCTAGAAACAATACTTAAAATAAATAAGCTTCTTATGCCAAAACAAGAAAATCCTTCATTGGCCTATCCTACTCGGTAAACATTGGTTCTGAGATGATTTCTTGTGTTAAGCAATAGAAGCTTAGTTTACACTAGGAACTTGGAAATATCCTTTGGCAACCAAGTGAACTTGGTGAACACTGACTCTGTCCAATTTAATTTGCTAACCATGAGAACTTGATTAACACTATTTCATACCTAAATTCCTTTGACACCCGATTTAGCTCGATAGACACTGTCTTTGCAGAGTAATCTTTAGGAATGCTCGGTAGACAAAGAAAACTATCTAGCTGACCAAGTGAGCTCGATAAGCACTAACTAACAATTGATATGATATTTGTGTAACATCAAAGACAAGGCAATTGTATCCAACAGTCTTATACTTAGTTTTTCTAATATTTTTACTTAGTAGCATATGTTTGTTATATGTTGTGAATAACCAAGTACAAATCCTATTATATCTTTCTTTTTTAAATGATAGATAAGATATATGAAAGTACAAATAATTCATCGTTCTCTACTCTTTACTTAAACTCAACTTTTGAGTTAATGAGAACATGTTTTGTTTAATGATTTGTTAAATTAACTACATTTATGCAGAGTTATCATTGTTCTATTTATATAAAAACTTTTTGTCATCTCATTATTGTGGAATTCAATGCACTTAAGATGAATAATAGGGAGAGATTGACATGCAGTACATACTTAATTTTTTTCTTCCTTTCTCTGTCATGTAATGTGAATAAAGTTCTTTAAAGATCTACAAAAGAAGAAAATAAAGAGCCAGGGTATCTTGCATTGAATATTTTGTAATGAATCTGTGGCAAGTGGTGCCAAATTGATCTCATGCTTAGTACATTTATATGACATTGGATTATGTTTTTGTGAAGTAATTATTGAGTTACATTTTTCAAGTTGTTTTCACCTTGAGCTCCACAATGGTTTGGCAAAGAATGATTTCTCATTTGTTTAAAAGATAATACATAATGAACAATACAAATAATACACATGATAAGAATAAGTTTAGCAAATCAAGACCAACAATGCTATTAAAATAATAAATTTAAATTATTAAAGACATCCATTTTTAGCCTCATAGCTCAAAGTGCACTGTCTAAATTATTAAAGACATCCATTTTTAGCCCCAGCTTCTTCTCCCTTAATTTTTCAATATTAGAAATGGGTAAACAATCCAACTTCTTGGTAATGAACTTGATTTCATCCCTTTCCACATCCTTGACCACCAAAATCTTTGCCTTGGATAGATAATGCATTGAAAGATCAGTGATGACATCTCATAGAATACTCTTTTAGATCAATAACACATTGCATCTAGTGGCTTTGATCTTCTTTATCATACCTAGAATATAATTCCTCTCCTCCTTCAAAATCCTATCCATCATTTTATAATTGGAGACCACAATGTTCTACTCAATGTCCACCTTGGGAGGCAAAATTTGGAACTATATTATGCCAATCTTCACATTCTCAATCTTGCTGGGGCCTCCAATCATATGGCTTGCCTTCTTATCAAACACCAAACCCTTAACCATCTCTATATCATCAATGGTCCCACCTAATTTTTGCAAAACTTTGATGTCCCTCAAATCCACAATATCAGGCTTCGTAGGGTCGATGGCATTCAGGATGCTATCAACAACAAGCACATCCAATAAGCTAGAATATTGGCTGATAACCTTACTATTCAAAGAAGTGCTCACACTTTTCACCAAAGAGTCATAGTTTGTCAATTTGATAGGAATAGCTATGGTAGTTAAAACCTCAATGACCTTCTTAGAGGTCCTGTGAAAGGCCTTTGACATAATGGTAGGATGAACACCCTTAGACAATGAATTCATGCATTGTTTAAGAATCACACTTGTGATGACAACAACTATTGTCATACCATCACCAACAACAATATCCTAAGATTTCAAAATCTCTACAAGTATTTTAGCGGCTGACTAAGTTACCTCCATTTTGTTAAGAATGGTGGTGCCATTATTGGTGATGATCACATCACTCGAGGGGGTGCAAAGCATCTTGTCCATGCCCTTGGGACCTAGTGTAGTTCGAACTATGTCTACAATGACCTCTGCTTTGATGATGTTGGAATGCTAGATGACATCCCTACACTTGGTATCAACAAATTTTTCTATCTTGGTAGGCTACCTATGGGTGTTGAACTACAGTCGCCATTTTCAACTTCTTCCAAAACTTCTCTGTGCTATCTATTTTGCCTCTCAAAACCCTAGCAACAAATTTGTAGATTGAATACCCTCTAATGAAACTTTGAGTGTTAGATCAAATCCCTCTCACTCAAACAAGTTCATTCTTACTTATTACTATAGTCACTGGCGAATCTAAAGACTATACAATGAGCTCAAGTAAGATGATGACTCAAATATAGAGCCCATCCACAAGAAAGAAAATGGAAATTATTGAGAGGCGTATTGCTGAGAACATGTGCCAATATCATTGAAAATGTATTGAAGGTGTATATAGACCCAATCATTTATTTTTTGAAAACTCTAGCTGTCGTTAAAATTTTGACACTAATTACTGTAATCACCTAAAAATGGTCATCTAGACTATTAACCCCCTTTTCAACATTTTGGCTAAATTAATTTAATCACTTACCTAATCCAAATTGCTAATAATCAATTTATTTGATTATAACCTATAGTTTGACTATGCTATCCTAAGTTCATTATTTGATTAAAAGAACATGTCCCCTTTTAATTAAATAAAAGACCCCATTCTTATAACCCACTTAAAGTGCACACATAAAGTCCTTTTTCTATTTTGCAATTAAAAGAAAAGGCTTTGTGACTTTTGTCTTATATGACAAGTCAACTTATATTCTATTGGTTGATTTGTGTGTGCACATGGATCACTCCTATTTTCGAATTCCACCGTTGATCATCCACCATCTTCATCTTGATCTCCACCGTCCATACATCTTTAAAAGGGAGAGAGATTTCCCCCTCAATCCATCCATCTTTTGAATATTGTTATGCTGCAGGTTTTCTAACAGGTTTCTTTAGAGCTTTGTGGAGAACTTCTATTTCTTGTCTACATTCTCTCATACCATAACATTTTAGCTTAGATTCATGTTGCATGTTAGTTTAGCTTCTATTTTGCAATAATCTATTTCACATAGCTTAATATTTGGATTGTAACACTCTCATCCATGCTTAGAATAGCTGCACTTTTCATATTTATTCTAGTTTAATCTTTAGTTGCATTGCATTCTTGAGGAACTCCTTGGGACATTTGCATTCTTGCATCTTGTCTTTGGAACGTCCCATTGCATGGTTTACTAGCAAGAAGAGTATCTCTAAGGCTCATCTGAGAGCCTTCTTATTCTTGAAATATACTCTTTTGCACTCCGTGGATAGGGAGCTCTAAGCCGGCATCCAAGCATTCCAATCTCATGGAATCATTTGGATAGAAGGGTTTAGAGTGTGACACTTTCGAGTGTACAATTACCATCGATGATATAATAAACTTGTCGAATCATCTCTAGCTGGCATCTATCTCTGGCTGTCATTGATAGTTAGACATTTTGAATTAGTTGTATAGCACTGTCATGTGACATAGATGGGGATGATTTCTGACAGATCTTTCCATCGATACATCATCGGCTGTGGAATGTGTTGAACATTCGACACAATTCTAGAGATGTTGAATTTTGACATTTAGCTATCAAAATTTTGACTAGAACAACATCAAAAAATAGGTCCAAATTTACTAGTGCAAGCATCGACTTTCTTGAATTATCAGGATGAGTGTGCCCTATCACAATATCTTAATTGTAAAAGAGGGGAGATAGTTCACAAGTCCAAATCCTAAACTTGAGCCTATTTTTTCCTAAGACATAGGACATCCATTTGACTTCTTTACTCATTCTGAATTCATCAAGGTAACATGAATTCAAGATATTTTCCTTTGAGTTTGATTTCATACTTTTTCTTTTAGTTGAGCTTCGTATTGGAGTATGTGTTATTTTATGATTTAAGGTGTATTTAAATAAACTAATAAAATTATTAAATGATTTTAATTAAATAAGATTTTTAGGAGAAAAAATATTATTTTATTATATTTAACTAATTAATAATTAATTACATAAAAGAGTTAAATTTAGAATATTCTAATAAAAGTCTAATCTGGCAATTAAAGAAATCAAATTATTAAGGCTAAATTTGGCACAATTATATTTATTTAAATTAACAATAACAAATTTAAAAGTTATATTTAAATAATAGGCTTTAAAAATTATTATTGGTTAAAATAATAAATATATTTTCTAAAAATAACTTGGTTATTAAAAATGAAGTGACAATAATATAAAAAAACATTATTCTAATTAAAGGCACTAAGTGTGCACAAAGGAATTAAATAAATTAAAATAATAAAAGATTATTTTAATGAGAGGCCTTTGCATGTTTGTAAAACCTAAAACCCCAGGTAGGGTTAGAGTCTTTATTAAGAGATTCAAGCTTATTTCTTCAGACACAAGTTTGGAGGAGCAACTCTGGAATTGAAAGACAAGAATTTTTTGAGTTCTTTGGGAGACATGAATTTTTCAAGCACAAAGGAATCTTATATTTGTTAGCATCAGATTGAGGTAGGATTTGTAGAAACCATTGTAGAAAATTGCCCAAAAAAATTGTATTCTTTGTGCATGTTATATCGATATTGATTAAAAGAAACTCGTTACAAAATGAAACCTTTTTTCAAGAAATGATTGATCTTCACTATTAAAATGTCTCAGAGAAATCATAATCAAAACTCTTATTAGAAAAGCTAGAATTTAGAAATTTATTTCCACAACTAGGATTTGAGAGAAAAAAATGAAAATAGATTATTATTGAGTAAATTCAATTGGTTGCTAGTAACTTCTATGTCATATTTATATAAAAAAAGTTCTATATATATATATATATATATATATATATATATATATATATATACATATATACATATATACATACATATATACATATATACATACATATATACATATATACATACATATATACATATATACATACATATATACATATATACATACATATATACATATATACATACATATATACATATATACATACATATATACATATATACATACATATATACATATATACATACATATATACATATATACATACATATATACATACATACATACATATATACATACATATATACATATATATATATACAAACATATATACATATATACATATATATATATATGTATATATGTATGTATATATGTATGTATATATGTATATATGTATGTATATATGTATGTATATATGTATATATATATGTATGTATATATATATATGTATGTATGTATACATATATATATATATGTATGTATGCATACATATATATATATATATATATATATATGTATATATATATATGTATGTATGTATATATATATATGTATATATATATATATACATACATATATATACATATATATATATACATACATACATATATATATACATACATATATATATATATATATATATGTATACATACATACATATATATATATATATACATACATACATATATATACATATATATATATATATGTATATATATATATATATACATATATACATACATACATACATACATATATATATGTATGTATGTATATATATATATATATAAATATATACATACATACATACATATATATATATATATATATAGTGATATTTTATTATGGTGGTATTGTATATATATATATATATATATATATACAATACCACCATAATAAAATATCACTATGGTAATTTTTTATTGGTTACCATTTTGGCATGGGGGGATTTTTATATTAAAAAATTAAAGAAATATAATAATGGTGGGGCAGGGGCCATCACATCCCCACTCCCCATTTTATTTCCATTGATGACCTCTGAAAGGTCTGCATGACAGACCTGCTACATGACTAGTGCAGGAGCACCTAGGCAAACATCTAGGTGCACCTTGGAAGCAAACAAAAGCAAAGGATCTATGTATCCTTGAAAGTTGATAGGAATGTATTGAAGCCTATAATGGCTAAATGTAATGAACAATTTAATGTTAACTTGGAAAGTCCTAAAGATCCAGATAAAGGATTTAGGCATAAAAATGATGTAAGGGTGGCCAATAGTGCCAACAAGGGATATATATTGGTTAGAGGGATCAAATAGGTTCTAGGGGGTTATTATAATAATTAATAAGTGGTAGAAACAAATAAAGTATGAGTTAAAACATTTTAATAAGGTTTTAAATTCAAATTTAAAGTCTTTACGGCTATATTTTGAATTAGGAGGGAAAATTAGCATTTGAGTGTTTTAACCTTTGTTATGGATTCCAACCAATGTAATATGGGTGGGGGAGTTTTATTTCATCCTATATAGCCTAGTAAAGGCATAGGATCATCATATTGAAGGCATTGTATGGATTCCATCACCAGCGTACAGATTTGGCAGTTGGAATGCAATAAAAACTCCATTTTTGAGCATTTTGCATTAGATATTTTGTTTTGATTGGTTTCTAATTGTTGTTTTGATGTTTTTAACCTATTGGAATGATATCTAAACCATTTCTGGTGCATTAAGACAAATACGTTTTCATTTTACCAAAAATGCTAATTTCAAAAAACTTTGCAACAATTTGTGCAAGTTTTGGGCACTTTGGAAGTATTTGATCATTCCATGGACATATGAATCTGATTCCATGGAATGAACCTATATTCTAATGTAAATAATCATTCTAACAATGATTGGGCAAGATTTTTCATGAATGGAGGCTTCGAATGGGTTTTTGGTGGTTGTAGGTGCATGAAATGCATGCCTGGAGTGTAGTAGCCAGAGATCTATCCATTGAAGAGGGGTATTTTATGGTAGATTTAGTCTACATTAACCTTGGAAATGGTGAGTCAACCTTCATTTGGGAGGTCACACATTGAGAAAGCCCTAGATTTGAGGGTTTGTAGGAGGCCAAATTGGGGGTTTCTTATATGTAGAGGTTGGGGAGTCAAATTTATTTGATTTTCCTTTGATTGGGATCATTTTGGAGGATTTTTGAAAGTCTGAAGCTTTGGATGTATGGGAAGCATATACTTGCTTTGTAAAGTCACCCTATTTTATACCTAAAAAGGGTGACAAGTTTGGGGATCTGGTTATTGCTCCAAAACAACTTATACTGAGTTTGACATATGTTGAAGAAGGCCAAAATGGGTATTTGAAAACCTTTTTTTTTGAGGATTTCTTTGGAAAAGTTTGGAGAAAACTTCAAATCTTTCTAGTTGCAGACTTAGTTGGGGGCAATTATGCCTACTAGGCAATATTGGAGGATTTGAGTGCTAGGATTGGGTTGGGGGTCTGAAACCACTTGAAACCTCTTGAATCCATCTTAGATAAGTGAAATAAATCCACCATAGCCATTGGGATGGTGTCAAAGTTGTAGAGTGGATAGTTGTTTTTTGTGGGTTTGGGGAACATAGCCTTTCCCTTGCACATTTTCACTTTGTGAACTTGGTTGGGCCACATCACACTTGTCCATTGTATCAAATGGTATTAGAGCCTAGTAGCATCTTAGGCTGGAAGAAGAAAAGAGTTTTTGGGGTCATTTGTGTATTTGATCCTTGTTGAAGCCTTTGAGCATTCCTAATGGGTATTGGTACATGAGAAGATATCAAAAGGAAAGGATGATAGGATCCCTTAGAGGGTCACTAATGCTAAACTTACAAATCTTGTGAAGGAAAAAATGGTAGAGAATAGAAGAATAAGAGCAACCCTCGAACAAGAAAGAAGGGAAAAGCTTGAGAAGGACAAGGAAATGAAAGTCTTGATTGGTAGATTAACCATACTGGAAAAGAAAGGGAAAATAAGACTAGAAGAGGAATGAAACTTTGAAGAGTAGGATGAAGAAGATATCCCTTTGAAAGAAGAGACATAGTTAGATCTTGAGGAGGAGAGGATGGCTAGGTTTGTTAAAGCCATAAGGAGTAGTGATGCAAAAGGAGGATCAAACTTACCTTTGTATGCAGGTAAGATGGATGATGAAGAACTCATTGATTGGTTTAGAGCTATGGAGAACTACTTTGAGTTTGAGAATATAGAGGACAAAGAGAAAGTGAGAATTACTAAGACTAAATTGAAAGGGCATGCCTTACTTTGGTGGGATTGTATATAGGCAGAGAGATGGAAGAATGGTAGACCCAGGATTACTTCTTGGTATACTATGATGGACAAAATGAAGGAAATTTTTTTACCTAGTGACTACAAGGTATAGATGTATAAGAAAATGCAAATTCTTAGGCAAAGAGACTTGGATTTATAAGGGTACATTGAAGAATTCCATAATTTGGATATCAAAGTGGGTCATGATGAGGATGTAGAAGAGAAAATGGCAAGATACTTGTGGGGGCTTAGATTCAACATCCAAGATGAATTTAGTCTTACAACCCCTAGATCTATTGAGGAATGTTATAAATTGGCCATAAGGGCTGAAGAGAAGTTGAAGAGAAGAGAAAAGAATAGTGGTGGTAGATGAAATGCAAACAAAGGTAGAGGAGGCAAATCTACTCATGAGAAGGAATGAGCTAATGAGGACAAGAGTAAGAATGCTGATTTAAAACAAAGAGGAAGTGGTAGATCTGGTTATGGAAGAGGTAGTGGTATATTCACTGGTAAGAGTTTTATTATGGAGTGATTGAGCATTAGTTCTTTAGGTGTCCTAAGAAATAGGTTGATCACAAGAAGGTAGAGAAGAGAGTTCACTTAGCAGAAGGAGGGGAAGAAGAATGGGAAGACAAAGGAAAGGCTATAGAAATTGGACCATATTAGGAAGGAGAATCATTGATGGTAAGAATAATGCAGCAACAAAAGAAGGCTCCAATATCTATCTTTAAGAAAAATTGTGTAAGTCATGATAAGGTTTTTAAAATGATCATTAATTCTATTTCATTTGATAATTTGGTTTCTTATGAGATGGTAAACAAACTGAAATTGCAAAAGTTTCCCATTGAGAGACCATATAAGGCTTCATGGGTGAGTGATGAGAAAAACATTGTTGTTAGGGAGCAAGAATTTGTTGATTTTTCAATAGGATCATATGTTGATAGAGTTCTTTGTGATGTGATTCCTATGACATGTTGTCATATTATTCTTGGAAGGCCTTGACAAGCCTCTAGGGATACTATACATCATGGATTGGAAAATGTGTACATTGTGCGTAAAGATGGTCTAAAATTTTGCCTTAACCCTTTACCAAGTAATGATGGTGATGGTGGAAGGATTGTATGTGTTGATGATAAGAAGTATATCACCTTAGAAGATTAAACAACAAGGGGTGCTGATTTGAAACACAAGGCTTCCTTAGTAATAATGAAGAGTCATGTTGCTGATCACAACAGTTCTGATTTGCAACAAATGTTGTATGAAAATAGGATATTAATTGGTTCTCTTTGGTGTCCATTAGTGATAATAAAAAAGGATAAGGATGGACTGTTCATAAAGGGCAGATATAACAGTCTTTTGGATGCTTAAATGAAAGAGAAAGGGAAAATTGAGAGGGCAAATGATAAATGTCCTAAATTTGATGTTTTCATTTGCTCTAACATTTTGAATGCAGCAAGTACATGTGGCAAAAGTGGAGGATTTCTAAAGAATAGTTGTAGACATCCATCTAGGAGAATGGGTGGCTTGAAGACAACTCCCCTTCACTCTTGTGGCAAGAGTCTTTTTTGAGGTGGGGTGTATGGTGCAGGAGCACCTAGGCAAATACCTAGGCACACCTTGGAAGCAAACAAAAGAAAATGATCTATGGTATCCTTGAAAGTGGATTGGAATGTATTGAAGTCTATAATGGCTAAATGTAATGAACAATTTAATGTTAACTTGGAAAGTCCTAAAGATCTAGATACATGATTTAGGCATAAAAATGATGTAAGGGTGGTCAATAGTGCCAACAAGGGATCTAGATTGGTTAGAGGGATCAAATAGGTCCTAGGAGGTTATTATAATAATTAATAAGTAGTAGAAACAAATAAAGTATGATTTAAAACATTTTAATAAGGTTTTAAATTCAAATTTAAAGTCTTTATGACTATATTTTGAATTAGGAGGGAAAATTAGTATTTGAGTGTTTCAACCTTTTTTATGGATTCCAACCAATGGAATATGGTTGGGGAAGTTTTATTTCATCCTATATAGCCTGGTAAAGGCATAGGATCATCAAATTGAAGGCATTGCATGGATTCCATCAGCAATGTACGAATTTGGCAGTTGGAATGCAATAAAAACTCCATTTATGAGCATTTTGCATTAGATCTTTTGTTTGGATTGGTTTCTAATTTTTGTTTTGATGTTTTTAACCTATTGGAATGATATCTAAACTATTTCTGGTGCATTAAGACAAATAGGTTTTTATTTTACCAAAAGTGCTGATTTCAAGCAACTTTTGCAACAATTTGTACAAGTTTTGGGCACTTTGGAAGCATTTGGTCATTCCATGGATGTAGGAATCTGATTCCCATAGAATGATCCTGTATTCTAATGTAAATAATCATTCTAATAATGATTGGGCAGGATTTTTCATGAATGGAGGCTTCTAATGGGTTTTTGGTGGTTGTAGGTGCATGAAATGCATGCCTGGAGTGTAGCAACTAGAGATCTATCCATTGGAGAGGGGTATTTTATGGTAGATATCATCTAAATATACCTTGGACATGGTGAATCAACCTTAATTTGGTTGGTATTTTCATGGGAGGTCACACATTGAGAAAGCCCTAGATTTGAGGGTTTGTAGGAGGCCAAATTGGGGGTTTCTTATATGCAGAGGTTGGGGAGTCAAATTTATTTCAGTTTCCTTTGATTGGGATAATTTTGGAGGAATTTTTAAAGTCTAAAGCTTTGGATGTATGGGCAGCATATACTTGCTTTGTAAAATCACCCAATTTTATGCCTAAAAAGGGTGCCAAGTTTGGGAATCTGGTTGTTGGTCCAAAACTACCTATACTGAGTTTGACATATGTTGAAGAAAGCCTAAATGGGTATCTAAAAACCTTTTTTTTTGAGGATTTCTTTGGAAAAGTTTGGAGAAAACTTCAAATCTTTCTCACTACAAACCTAGTTGGGGGCACTTAGGCCTACTAGACAATATTGGAGGATTTGAGTGATAGGATTGGGTTGGGGGTTTGAAACCACTTGAAACCTCTTGAATACATATTAGATAAGTGAAATACATCCACCATAGCCATTGGGATGGTGTTGAAGTTGTAGAGAGGATAGTTGTTGTTTTTGGGTTTGGGGAACATAGCCTTTCCCTTGCACATTTTCACTTTGTGAACTTGGTTGGGCCACATCACACTTGTCCATTGCATCAATGATAGACTTGCTGCCATATTATTTTATTTTAATATTAGATAATGTTAAGCATACATGTTTGTGAATTGATTAAATATCTAATATTTTCTTAAAGTGTATTATTTTATGCATTAAAATATTAGTTTTTTCTTGTGTAAATAATATGCTTATTATCAAGATTTAAAAGAAAACATAGTTTATTAAGGGAACATGGAAATTATTTTATAGTCAAAGCTAAACTTGGAAAAAATTATCAATTGAGAAATTTAATAAATAAAAACTACAAAATCTTATTCAAAATGAACTTTAAACACTAAAATAACATGGTTGAAAACTACAATTATTTTAATATCATTTGTGATGTTATGTTTTATCTAGTGATGCATTTGAGAAACCTTGCATTTGGAAAAAATAGGAATGTTTACTAGAGGTGAGGAGTTGTGAGTATGTTTTTAATGACTTGTGCTAGGAATGATTGTGTATGTATTTTTGGGATGAGATCCAGTTCTTCTATATAAGTTCAAAATGTTGTGATTTTCTTGATGTAAACTTTGAAGATTTGATCTATGATCTATTGGCGATTTCTAGTTGCTCGTATAGGATTGATGTGTTTATTGTAATTTTATGAGATGTACTTTTATGAGCTTAGCGTAGGTTATCTATGTGTATGTTGGGAAGTGGCTTGCAATGGGGACTGAAGCCCTAAAGAGGTTGCCAGGATAACCTATTGTAAAGTTGTCTTAATAAATGATAACAATTTCATTAATGGGGTTTAGAATGAACTAAAAATAGTTAGTATGTTACCTTGCCCATGCCTTGAGTACTAGTACAGGCTAGGATGGGAGTAGAGAGGATGCTTGGTTGTGACTTGGCCTCGTTACTATCTTCTTCACATGATAAGAGTGGGTCATTTAGGGATCATGAGGTTAGGTGGTAGTGATTCTTATACCATTGAGATATGACAGCTAGATGCCAATGCTGGATGTACCTTGTGCAATTGTTTTATTCTTCTTATCTTGTGATTATATTCCATGGTAATATTTTGGTATTTTGTACTTGGGTTATTTGAGGTCCTATAGTATGTAAAATCTTATCATGATGTATATTTTTTTAGCATTTCATAGCCTACCACATGTACAAAGGATGAGTATGCCTTCTGATTATGCCATGTGACAACTTATGTCCTTGTATATTCTTTCATACAATTTTGTACATATGGTTATTGTATGACATGAACTTTATTTATTTATCAAAATTAATCTTAATGAAACTTATGTGTATGATTCAATGTTATCGAACCCTTGAGAGTTGTAATTGCTGTTCTATTGCTTATATATGCATTTGTTGTGTATTCGAGTTATTGCTCCCACTTTATTATCTCTTGTTTGTTTAAATCTTTCAAAAAACATTGTTTAGAAAACCTAGTAACAATATAGGTTAATTATTCTTGGGTTCGCTAGTGAGGCGTTACATCTTGTATTAGAGTCTTGTTTCTACATTAGGAGCTCTGGGAATATTGGTTTGCCCACTAGATAACAAGTAGTAAACTTAAACAACAACACTTATCTACAACAAATTGAGCTTCAAACTTGTTTACTCAAACATAGAAAAGTCAAAACTCGAAGAAATCTTGATTTTGGTTTTCAAAAATGTATTTATATGACTATGCTTTAGGACATCATGCCTTTTATAATTTTGTTAGTCTTTTGATATTCTTGCTTGGATATTGTAAGAGCATGGTGACTGAGACTAGATCAGCTATGAGGAGTTATAGCTCTGACTGAGGTAGAGGCTGTGGGAGGGGAAAATATATTATCCCTCATGTGATTGGTTCTGAGAGTCCTATTTAGGAATAGAACAAAGAGGATAATATTGGAGAGCAACATGTAGACTCAAAAGAACCTAGTACTAGGAAGCTACTATAAACTATTTTAGAGTGCTTACCTATCCAATAGAGGGTTGATTGAGAGGACTCACATCATTTTGAGAATGTTGAAGAACATAGATCTAGGATCCCTAGAGGAGATAATCCAAAGGACAAGTGAGAGGTTATCAAATCCAATCAAATGAAGGATAAGCTAGTATTGGGGATGACAAGGAGAACTGGTTGACCACACTAGATAGATGTTTTGTGATGTAAGAATTTGACACAAATGTCAAAGAAAGGTATTTCATTAACCACCTAGAGGTCTTTGTAGCTAACTGGTGGAAGATTGAGGATAAGAAGCTAGGTCTAGAAATGAAGAGCATCACATAGGAGTTGTTCCTTAAGATTTTTTATAAGTGTTTCTTGAGGAGTGGAGTCAATAGAGAGAAGACAATTTTTATAATATGAGGCAGTTCACCTTGACCATGGTAGAGTATGAGAAAAAAATATTCAATCTCATGCCTTACATGGGGATCAATGCGAGTTTCCTACTTATGGTGCAATACTTTATTCAAGGAATAAACAACCATATCATTCAAGGTGTGAAGGTATCTCAACCTAAGACCTTTAAGGAAGTGTTTTTTCACACTGTACTTGTTGATCAAAACATCACTTTAGGGCATGGTGGTTTTGTGGGTGCACCTGATAGTGGACATGCACCATCAAGGTCTAGGGGCACAAAAAACTAGGGAGTAGGAAGTTATAGGAAGCCTCCTTTCTCTAGGGGCAATCGAGGTCAACAACAACAACAACATAGGGGATCTTTCCTTTTAGCTCAGAGCAAGGGTGGTGCTTCTTGTTTAGGGTGGAAAAGGGAGATGTTGTAATAGGAATTCCCTATTTTTGGGCCACTAATCCATTCAAATATTTATGTGAGGGAAAGAGGGAAATTTCCAAATATGATTCCGCTTCTAACCCAAATTAGATTAGCTAGAACCCAGAGGAAGGGTGATAATACTAAATTCAACAATAAAGATGAATGCAATATAAGGAAATGCACTCTTTGGACCTTCATAGGATAATGTGAATGTGGAATTGAACTATTTTCTTAAATAATATAAATCTAGATGATATGTAAACACAATTATCCCAATTAAGACATATATCTAGGGTAAAGATATGAAAGGAATAAAATATGAAAGAATCACCTTGAGATATGTAGAGGAAAATGTATTTTAACTCAAAATATCACATATTTGAACTATTTCTAAATATCCATTTGAGAATATTAGAATAAAATGATGAAAGGGACAAAACCAACTAGATATCTCTTTGAAAAAGGAGATTGGAGGACTAGGTCAACTTGGGAAGATGTCCTACAATCAGGTTGATGTAGTTTGACAGCTTGAAATTGACCTCTCCAAAAGGCTCTTGAAAAGTAGGTTCTAAATCTATAAGCTCCAACTAGTATCCTGCGAATCAACACAAAAAAGAAAGGTTTTGTGGTTGGGGTTTGATGAGGGCTTGCTTTGGTCAAGCCCTTGGTTAAGGAGTTAACCATAATTGATAAATGTAAATGCAAATGACTGAAAGAAAAGATAAATTTTTGATTCATGCTTCTTGAAACCCTTGTCAATAAGGATTCTATATGTAAATGTATTGTAAATCTTGAACTAGGAATGTAGGGTATCTCCACACTTTGCAATGGATTTACCATAATCCCATAATGGTATCATGGATGTACACATTCATTAATGAAGAAGATAATAAATTCTTCAATTTAGATCTCCTCTCTTGATGGCCAACAATAAGTTGGATCTTGAAGAGGAAATGCTCACAAAGGATCGTTTGATGCTTGATATAAATATCCTTGCTTAAATGCTTGAAAAATATTGAATACTTGAACTCCTTAAATGCAAAAGAGATAAATCTAGAATTGAGAGTAAGAGATTTAAAAATTGATCTTATGTTATGAAAATGAAGCCTCCAAGTCTCCTTACACTACTACATTTGGACAGGATGTCACAATGGTGATGACCACTTGTTGCCTAAGCAACTCTAATAGGAATTGGCTCTCGTTGGATAGGTGTCAGAGTTTTGCCATCAGAAGTTGTGATGAAAAGGTCTTCTATCACAATTATGATGCCCCAAGCTATCATAAATTGAATCCATAGGGGGTAATACACCATTAGAGGCCTTGTCCCATGTGCGATGTCTAGGTGATAGAAATGTTGTGGATTTGACAATTAGTCATTGTACTTGTCCATTGTAATAGTGACAGATATGTGGCAACAATGCTGTGGAATCAACGACTAGCTGTTAGAGTTGTAATGACTATGTGGTAGGAAAAATATATAGAATGTGTGACATTGGAGAGTGCATTTCCTAACAAATCTAGATTTCTAAAATTCAGCTTTGGTTATGAACATTATCAGGAGACTACGATGCTCTTACCCCTATAATTGGTTCTCCTATTTTTTTAAATCTTTTGAGAGAGATTGGATGATTCTTGTGACTATCAAATAATAGGAAAACCAGTAATAGGGGTAAGAGCATTGTAGCCTCTTGATAATGTTCATAGCCAAAGTTGAATTTTAGAAATAGATTTTTTAGAAAAGAACTCTCTCCAATGCCACACATTCCATATTTTTTCTATTATGATTGCAAAATAAGTTAATATTGAGCTTTACTTAGTTTTGAGAATAGTTTAATATTCTCTAATAATCAGGGCTAACCACATGGAGGTGAGAGCTCATTTGGCCCCACCCCCCCAACATCTAAATTCCTCATTAACATCTATTTTTTTAAAGAAATGATCAATGTTTAAAGTACAAAAAAAGGTTCCATACCTACAAAAGTGACATCATTTTCCCATCTTCTAGTGCATGTCATTTTTCCATCGCATCCAAAATAAGATTCTGCCACTTTGAATCAAGAATGCATGTTGCATCCAAATACATGGACAATAGGTAGAGTTGATAAAACACAACACAATTACATTTATTTAATACCTAATTAAAGACCTCAAACAAAAATGCAAACTTGTTGTGTTTTTTTAGCTCCACCTGTTGTCTATGCATTTGAACATCTTTATTGCTCACGAATAATTCATCACATGGGTACATCTAAGAATTTCCTCATTTCCTCCTACATAAAATGAGTCCAATATTAGAAAATTCACCCTAATAAATAATAGTTCAAGTGAAATAAACACATGAAAAATGAGAGAGAAAAAGAGGAATCTACTTACCAATAGGTGTTGCCATTGCATCTGTGGCCATGCTACCCATGGAGTGAGTTTTATTGCTTTACTATTGTGCCAAGATCTCTCTATTTATATACATGCATACATGCATGCATACATACATACATACATACATACATACATACATACATACATACATACATACATACATACATGTACATACAAAAAATGACAATGAATGAGATGCAGAGATTAGAAGTGCATGACAAAGAAATGCAACAATCACAAGGGCATGACAACAAAATCCTAGATCTCCACATCATATATACATACATACATACATACATACATACACACATATACATACATACATACATACATACATCTATACATGTATGTATGTATGTATGTATGTATATATAGAGAGATCTTTTTTAAGTTGCTAAGTGATGAATTACCTCAAGATCCTCCAAAAAATAAATGCTAACTAGGAAAAATGGCTAGATTTCACAAGAAATTTTACAAAAAACATATCATAGCAGATATTTTTAGAAAGAAACAAAAGCCATTCTATCAGTGAGAACAGTTGCTACAAATTCTTGGGAGCCAAGGGACCCTGAACCTATGCTACATTTTCTGGAGACATGGGAGAAGTTACTACCAGCTTCAGTACTTCATAACATTCTAGATCATATAGTGACACCCAAATTAATAGCAACAATAGATACTTGGGATATAGAGATCATAAGGGCATGACAACAAATTCCTATAGAAATGTCATCATATTAGGTACAATAAAATGAATGAGATTGAAAGATCAGAAGGGTATGACAATGAGATGTAGAGATCACAAGGGCATGACAATGAAATGCAGTGATCACAAGGGCATGACAATAAAATCCTAGATCTCCACATCATACATACATACATACATACCTACATATATAGAGATCACAAGGGCATGACAATGAAATCCTAGATCTCCACATGATACATACATACATACATATATGTGTATGTATGTATATACAGAGAGATTTTTGCCAAGTGATGACTTACCTCAAGATCCTCCACAAAAATAATGCAGACTAGGAAAAATGGGCAGAGTTCACAGGAAAATTTACAAAAATATATCATAGTAGATATTTTTAGAAAGAAACAAGCCATTCTAGTAGTGAGAATAGTTGCTACAAATTCTTGGGACCAAGGAACCCTGAACCTATGCTACATTTTTTGGAGACATGGGAGAAGTTATTAACAACTTGTGTACTTCATAACATTCTAGATCATATAATGGTGCCCAAATTAACAACAACAATAGATATTTGGGATGCAAAGATGACAAGGGAATGACAAAAAATTCCTATAAAAATATCTTCATATTAGGTACAATAAAACAAATGAGATGTAGAGATCAGAAGGGCATGACAATGAGATATAGAGATGAGAAGGGCATGACAATGAAATGCAATGATCAAAAGGGCATGGAAACAAAATCCTAGATCTCCACATGATACATATATACATACATACATACATATACATACATACATACATACATACATACATACATACATACATACATATAAATGTCTATATATGTATGCATATAGAGAGATCTTTTTTTAAGGTGAGAGTAGTAAATCTTAGCACAATAGAAAAATTGATCTAGCTACATACATATTCTAGAATCCAAATAATTAGACAATAAAACTCACTCAACTCGTGCTAAGTAACTTAGCTCAAGATCCTGCCCAAAAATAATGTAGAGTTAATGGGATATATATATATATATATATATATATATATATATATATATATATATATATATATATATATATGCCCATTAACAATGACATTAACTTTGCGAATACATACATGGTTACATCCTTGGCTTCCATTGTTGGGCTAGCATATGGAGCCTTTATATCCAACCATTTTTTATAAATTGGGGAATGTGCTTCATGCTTGGCATTCAAGTGATGCATATGCATATGCAATTTTATCATCTTGGAAAATTGTATTTGATCCCGTTAGCTAGGAACAAATAATTGTTCATTTTATTGTACCTAATTTGATGATAGTTCTACAAGAATTTGTAATCAACCTAGGTAATTAGCAACTAGACCAATTTAACTAGGTTATGGCTTGGGCATGTGTTATTCCCATTTATCATATGGTTGTAATGTTGGAGGCAACATTTTTATTTGTGCAGGATATGGAGGAAGAGCAATGGTGTTGGCAAACATGAAAATTTAGTAATGTCAAGTCACCTTGAGGAACTTGTGTATGATCTTGGAAAACATGTCATTGAAAATGTTCATCATGACCTTTTTTTCTTCTACATTTTTTTGCATGGAGCCTTCACACACCTAGTGCTCACAAATGTCTAGTTAAGAATGTATGTGAACTTGTAGGATCTAGTTTGAAGTCATATTTTTAAAACCCAAATGCCATAATTTCTTTCCACATTAATCACTTGTACAATAATAATTTTTTATACATAAGAATGGATATAAATTTTTTGGGAACCATATATACTCAGCCTATATTCACAAAGTTTTTTTTTTTGGTAAGATCTGCCTAGGGGGCAATACCCTTTGAATTAATTAAGAAAGAAAATACATAATATCAAGGAGCTAACACTCCATTACATATCATCCCAAAATACCAAACCTACCAAATTAATGAACTAGGTATCCAATCCAATTGCCGACTGAAATTAATTTGGCAGAGACTTCAATCAAGAAAAGATCATCATTTTCTTGGCAAAATGTTTCAAACTTAAATCATATTCTTTTGCAACCCCATATTTGAAAAGTGACCAAGATTTATTCATATTTTTATTCTTTCCCTCAACATCAAGAAATAAAACACTTAGAAGACCCCCTCCAACCAAGTTTGTATCTATCAAATCTAGAGCATTCATCACCTCCAAATAGAGATTTTCAACAATCATCCTCCTAGCCACACCATATGTAGAAATAGGATAGCCCAAAATTTGTATAATAGGCTGGAATAAGTCAAAGAAAACCCTACCATCATGAATGTGACCATTAGACCAATAATCTACTCCCAGTAGCATAATGATCCTATCCTTCTCCTACTCATTGACCTACTTGAAGATCTTGGCCACTTGAGCTTCTGGTGCCTCCTCCACCACCACAACCTATGTACACCTACACTTAATTTCCAAGAATTCCATTTCATTTGAGATAAAAAAGTAGAGGCCCAAATAAATAGAAAAGGAGTGTGACAAATACATTCCTGGTACAACAGAAGGAGGAAGTATACTCAATCTAGAAAAAAATTGTGACAATCTCCTGTCAATCCAAACAGTACTGACATGATACTACAAAACATTTGAGAGAAAGATTATTTAAATCTAAGGACAGTAGCAACAACACCAAAAATTCATGAGAATTCCATTGACCATATACAAGGGGATTCTTTCAGATTTTAACTAATGCCTTTACTGACAAACACCCACATATCTTCTAACATAATATCTAGCAAACTCTATGGAATGTGATCTCCACTTATCAAATCCATCTCATCATTTGAATCAATCCCCACATTTTCCAAGAAGTCAATAGCCCTGTTACCCTCTCAAAAAATATGTTGGAGCTAGAAATTGTCAAAAGGCCAAAGGTGATTAAAGATAAAGTCTCTACCAATATTTATGAGGATTACTAATCAAGACTTGTCATGGGTCAAAGAAGGAAAAGGAAGGATCAGAAAGTATATAAATCTAAGTTCCTCTTTTAAAATTTATCTTAGTAATTTAAAATCTAATCTTGTGTTATTTAAATTTATATTTTTCAACTATCTAATCCCAAACTAAAATTGTTGTTGCAAGATTGTTGACCAATTCATAAGGAGATAGTATTGAATTGCTTAAGGACAAGCAATTTTGGGAAGGGTGGACTGTAGTGTCCCCATTTCCAAGATCAATTTTAATAACATAGTTACTATAAAGAATAAATAAATATTTGATAAATTTAAATAAATGCTAATATCTATTTCTAAGACTGAATTTATAAATAACAATAATAATAAATAAGTATTATAACATAATATATCATTTTTATCAAATTGATATAATATAATGTTATATCCATTGAATACAATATAGATGAATTCTTGAATAATTTATAATTAATAATAAACTTATTATTATTATTACAAATATATTTTTATTGTAAAGATATATAATTAATATGATTCATATAATTCATGATTATGTGTAGTTAGTAACTATTTTAATTACATATTTTCACTAAAATGATATTAATCAAATATTGTAATATAAAACCAAACCAATATATGAATGGTCACAACCTTCGATCCATACACATATATAAGGAAGGACATAATACATTCATATTATTACATCCTCTATGGATAATTTTAGTGAACATAGATAGGAAAAATTGAATATATTATAGTGAAATAATTTATAAGAAGCAAAATAGTTTATAAGAAGCAAACGAACAAAGACCATACAGTCCGAATACAAGCATCAAATTAGAAGGGTAGATGAATTCATTTAAAGACCAATTGCAAGGGGATAGAGAAGGAGAGCCCATGTATAATCAGAGGAATAAACACATACAAACTATAGTAAAGAACATATCCCAGCCATAGTGGAAAGGAAATAATACAAGAGATATATATGAAACATTGATGGCATAAGAGATAATGAAAGACCCATATAATTTAGTGTTTACCTCATCTACTATCAATATCAAATAAAAGACATATTCAATTCAAATTCACCACACACAAAGTCTCCAGTCAAAGAGTTTGTAAGAATCAAATAGTGAAGGTTAAATTTCAACTCAAATGAGACATCTATAGGGAAGAGATTAGGAGAGTTGAAAATAATAAAAAGAAGAGCATAGAGTATTGAAGACATCAAAATTTATCCGTAAGAGAAAATAGGGAAAAGACTCTCAGGGATTGTGACACACAACCATTAGAATTTTATATATAGTGAACATGATTTTTAAAGCCAATCTAATACAAAGAAATGTAGTCACCAAATTATGAATTCCTATTAGTAAAACTATATCTACTCAGCCAATAAGTGAGGATATATGAATATTAGTGTACAAAAGGAATTAAAAGAGTATTGAATAAAAATAGATATTATTAAGTACAACAAAGTATAATCAAAATTACACATGATTCATGAATAATCATATATGCATAATAACAAAATCATAAATAATCCCCTCAAACATCAAAGAATATCCTATTAATCTCTTTCATATATATCTTTTTCAAAGCGGTCAATCTAAGAATTTGGTCTATTATCAAGATTAGTTACATGCCAAATTGAGTATTGTAGAAGGTGCAAGCTCAACTACCTAACTATGTCCAAGAAGTCTTCACACTACAGGCATACTTTGCCTATTGGGCTGCCTACATACCTTTAGCCATGGGATCAAGATCCTTGAACTACTCACTCCAACGAATATGTAGTTCTCGTTTCTAATTGTTTTGATGTAGCTATATTCCTATAACCACTAGTGAGATTTACTCACCTAATACAACTCTTCGCTATCATACACCCTCCTGGGTGTATCAAGTAGTTTTCTATAATTATAATACTATAATACCCTAGTGCAACCTTTGTGTTGTAGTTTACAGTTAATGTAAGGTTAACCTATATATGTCCTAACTCACTCCTCATATAGTTATGTTTATAAGATTTTGACAATAATCAATGGGTCTAAATAGACCAGTCAAGTTAATGTCGAAACATAGAGTTTGGCCTTCTATTTTCAATAGCTGGCTACACTAGGTAATGCCATTTTAAGAGGTGATTTCATTGTGGTTTAGAGGTAATATCATTTTAGTTTAGAGGTAATTTGCATGGTTTAGAGTGTAATTTCATTGTGGTAGTGACAATAACTTCAGTGAAGAGTCCTGTGTAAGGAGTTACTACCCTAAACCTATGCTACAAATTCTTGGGAGCCAAGGGATTTTACTCAAACCATTGGTGACAATACCTGTGGCCATGCTACCTGTTGAGTGATTTTTTTTTCTTGTTGTGCCAAGATCTCTTTGTTTACATACATACATACATACATATACACATATATACATATACATATGCATATGTATATACATACATACATACATACATACATACCCACATACATACATACATATACATAGATCACAAGGGAATGACAATGAGATGCAGAGATCACAAGGGAATAACAATGAAATGAAGCAATCACAAGGGCAAGTCAATGAAATCCTAGATCTCCACTAATCTCCACAATCCACAAGATCTTACTATATATATATATATATATATATATATATATATATATATATATATATATATATATACATACATACATACATACATACATACATACATACATATATACATACATACATAAATACATACATACATAAATACATACATATATACATATATACATACATACCTACATTTATACATGCATACGTATCTATACACATACATATATACATACATCCATACATCTACATACATAATTTTATCGCCTTGGAAAACTATATTTGATCCTACTTGCTAGGAGCAACCAATTGTTCATTTTATTGTACCTAATATGATGATAGTTCTATAGGAATTTGTAATCAACCCAACTAATCAGCAACTAGACCAATTTAACTAGGTTATGGCTTGTTTCTTTCTAAAAATATCTGTTATGATATGTTTTTCTAAAATTTCTTGCGAACTCTGCCCATTTTTCTTGGTTTGCATTATTCTTGTACAAGATCTTGAGCTAAGTCACTTAGCATAGGTTGAGTGAGTTTCATTATTTTATTATTTGGATTTTGGAATATGGTCTTTGTTTTATCATTGATTTTGTTCAAGTCCTAATTTCAATGAAGTAACAAAGCAGTTTTTAGGCTGGAAAGGATTATATAATGAAGAGGAAACTTGAAAAATTGAATGTTGAAATGCTGAAATGAAAGCTATTAAGGATCAAACACCTATGGCACCTATGGAAGAGTTACAACATAATGTAAAGTTGATTTTAGATATAAATAGAAAAAAAGAAAACATGACATAAATCATTCCCCATTTGTTTTGATTATGGAGAGCTATGTGCAAAAGAGGGTGGAGAGCTCTGAACATTGGTGGATATTTCATTTCGATGCCCTTGTGATCACTGTATTTGGTTTTCATGCTTTTATGATCTCTTCATTTTGTTGCCATGCCCTTGGTGGAGATTAGAGGAGATTTAGGATTTCGTTGTTATGCCCTTGTGATCTCTACATTCATTGTCATGCCCTTGTGATCTCCTTACCCTTTCTCTAAAATTTCATTGCCATGTTGTGCCCTTGTGATCTTTGTGCCCTTTGCAGCTCACTACAACATTTGGGGTCAAATTGTGACGATAATTTGTGATGGTAGTGTAATTTGTGGTGTTCAAGCCCAAATGTAGCAGTTCTTTCTCTATGATTTTCTTCAAGGGGAGAAAATGTACCTATGTAAATGTTCTTTTCCTTTCCTTCTAAAAATGCATCTCTTTATATTTCCTTAGCAACTGATCACAAGGGCACGACAACGAGATGTAGAGATACAAAAATACATACATACATACATACATACATCTGCATATGCTCTTTTATCACCTTGGAAAACTGTATTTGATCTTTATTCAATTACCAAGAGATAATATAATTTGCATATACAAATTTCTGCATACTTAGTTTGGTATGAATAGTTTCGATTGAATTTTTCTGAGGAGAGTGAGTCTACTCATGATGATAATGGCTCCATGTATTGGGTCTTTAGAGTAGAGAGACTTATAGAAGATTAGATCAAGGGATAGGAGGAAGATGGTTGTGTGAATGGCTGATCGGGCAAGTTGTAGAAAATTAGGGTGTGAGTTGCAAGTAGTTTCATTAATTTGATAAGGAAATCAACTTTGAAAGTGAGACAATCAAAATTGGCATGTCCATCCTTATGATAGATGTCTCTATCTCATAATAGAAAATTACCTCAAATGACAAGCAACAAATTATTAAATATATGGAAAATAAAAAAAATAGTCACCTATAATATTTTTGAAGGACAAAAATAGAATAAAAATATAATTTGATAGAAAAAGCCATGAGCTATGTGGCTCCTCATTGTGGCTATTCCATTGTCTAGTAGTAGAAACTCTTCACATTAAATAAGAAGATCTTGAAATTAAAAAAAGATAACTATCAAATATCTATATTTGTGTTTTAGTGATTAAAAAAAAAAAGTCTAATTTTAAGAAAAATAATAGTCTTAAATGCATATGATTAAATAAAATAAGCAAAAGTACTAGTTCTAGTTGTATAATTCTAGTATTACTAAGCATGTTAAACAAAATATTCAATAAAAAAAGTATGAAGTAACATAAATAGATCATCTGCTTGATCCTATTATGACTTAATGTGAATGCATCCAATCATTAACTGGATGATACTATGCACGAGATCTTTACTCAATCACCAAGAGATAACATAATTTCTAAGTTCAGATTTTTGCATACTTAATTTGGCATGAATAAATTTGATTGAATGCAATGATAATTGCTTGTGTGAATTAATGACATGAATGATTAATTTAATATAGAACAAGTTCACATAGTGAACTAATTTACATACATACATGCACATATGCATACAATCATCATAATTAGTTATCCTTGAATATGACCAAAGCTATTGTATATGAACAAGAGATACATGTTTAGAAGGAAAAGAAAAGAACATTTACATAGGTACCTCTTCTCCCCTTGAATAAAATTGTAGAGCAAGGGCACGAAGATCACAAGGGAACTACAAAATCCTAGATCTCCATTGATCTCCACCAACATTCAAAGCCTCCATCCTCGTTTAGAGCTTTCCACCCTCTTTCGCACGTGAATCTCCACAATAAATAAAAACAAATGGGGAATGATTAATGTCATGTTTTCTTTTCTTTTTTGTTTATAATCCATAATCCACAATCCACAAGATCTCTCTGTATACATACATACATACATATACATACATACAGATACATACAAACATACATACATACATGAAAACAACAATGAACTTTCTAAGAGTTTACAATTGTTCAACAAAATTAATGTTCTACAAGAGAATGGATATGAAGGTACTATGACATTGGAAACATCAGTTAAATTGGTGTACTTGCTGATTAACTGGGTTGATTACTTCATTATTATATGATCCAACATTAATGTTAGTTATTATTTTGACATACATGAAAATATTATTATTATTTATTATTATATATACATACATACATGAAAAAAAAATGCACTTTCTAAGAATTTACAATTTTTCAACAAAATTAATGTTTTACAAGAAAATGCACCTAAAGAACTATTAGCTTAGAAGCAAGAACATGGTGTTGAAACAGTACATAAAGTGCTTGACATGAGAGGTCCGCAAGTGAGGTGTTGACCAATCTTGAAAAGTTGAATGTTAAAATGAAAGATATTGATGATCAAACACCTATGCTAGAGTTACAACACAATGTGAAGTTGATTTTAGATAAGGTAGAGGCAGATGTTCAAAAGTTTGATAATAAAAATTTAAGGCACGAGAGCGAAGGAGGAGTGGCTTTAGAAAGAGAGGGAGAAGGAGCGACTTTAGAAAGAGAAGGAGAAGGAGTGGCTTTAGAAAGAGAAGGAGAAGGAGTAACTTTAGAAAGAGACAACACAATAGAAACAATAGATAGACAACATAGAGGATATTATAGGAGCCACTAGATAGAATCCAGGAAAGTGTTGCGGTAGGTACTATGACACTGGAATCACTTGCAAGTGTCTTTGAGAATTTACAGTCCAAATATCAAATTCTTATAAGAGTGTTTAAGGTTGGGAACCACTTCAACATCCTTTGCATGGTTTAGAGGTAATGTCATTATGGCAGAGGCTTCTACAAGGGAATGAGACTCATGATTATGGCATTTATACAGAAGTAGAACTTGCTTCTTCAACTCCCTACACTGAACTCTTCATTAAAGTTATTCTTCAATTCCTTGCATATGCAATTTTATCACCTTGGAAAACTAATTTGATCCTACAAGCTCAGAACAACTAATTATTCATTTTATTGTACCTAATTTGATGACATCTCTATAGAATTTGTAATCAACCCAATGAATCAACAACTGGATCCATTTAACTGGTTATGGCTAGTTTCTTTCCAAAAATATTTGCTATGATATGTTTTTGTAAAATTTCTTGCAAACTCTAAGCATTTTTCCTGGTCTGCATTATTTTTGTAGAGGATCTTGGGGTAAGTCACTTAGCATGGGTTGAGTGAGGTTTATTGTTTTATTATTTGGATTCTAGAATATGTATGCAATTGGATCAATTTTTGTGTTGTGCTAAGTTGTAATAAGCACCTTAAAAAAGATCTCTAAATATACATGTTTAGAAGGAGATATAAAGAGATACCTATTTCGAAGGAAAAGAAACCAACTTTTACATAGCCCTTGAAGAAAATCACAGAGCTAGGGCATGGAAATGAAATCAAAGATAAAGGGCACAACATGGAAATGAAATTGTAGAGCAAGGGCACGACATGGAAATAAAATCATAGAGCAAGGGAATGCCACCAAAATCATAGAGCAAGGGCATGTCACCAAAATCGGAGAGATGACAAGGGCACAACAAACAATTTGTAGAGCAAGGGCACAGAAATGAAATGTAGAGAAAAGGAACATCAATGAAATGTCAAGATATCGTAAGAACAAAATGCACCAAGCACAAGGGCATGATGACTTTTAAAGCTCTCCACCTTCTTTTGTGCACAACTCTCCACCTTCTTTCATTAAACTCTCTCCACCTTCTTTTGCGCACAACTCTCCATAATAAAAAAAAATGGAGAATGATTTATGTCACATTTTTTTTTGTTTATACTTAAGAAAACATCACAATTAAAACACTAAAGTCAGTATTGCAATTACGTTAGGGAAAATTGCAAAAAGAACCATGAAAATCACCACAGACTAGATTGGCATCGCAAAATACTGTCGTAATTTGACCCCAAATGTTGTAGTGATATATATGAGTTTATGGGTGGGGAAATAATACAAGCTGAAGGGAGAATGAAAGAAAATTAATTAAACCCATAAGGCCTTTTGAGCCCCAAGCCCCAAAATCACTGGGGACTAGGTTGACATGGGTTGACCTAGTCTAGAATAGGCTTACCTGAGTTGACCTAGTCCTAGAGGCTAGGTCTAAAGTGCCACAAAAAGAAGAGGCAGATATAAGGAGAAATATGGTAGAAAGAGGAAGAGGAAAGGAGAAAAGGAGATTGAGAACATGTACATCAATAGGCTAGAGATTGAATTATGAAGTGGGAGCTAAAAGCTCTTAAAAGGAAAGTGCATCCAAAATAAGACAGTACATTTAGCCCCCACTTTAGTGGGAGTATGAGTTTTCTCAAACTCACTGTAAAGTAGATCAAGAGAAAAAGAGAAAATATTATCACGATTTAGGATGAAAATAAATCATCAAGCCACTAAGAGACTTGAGTCTTTATCACACCCAAAATCATAATAAGAGAGATAAGAACTTGAAAAAGGGGTGTAGCTCCTTGTCTAATAAAGATTGTGTGCCTTATTGTGAACCACGCTTGAAAAAATAAAAAGGGGGAAGGTCTATACAGAAGGGGATGGTGTTGAATGGTCTAGAAAGTGTGTGTGTGGCATGGTAGTCAATCCATCGAAAGATGAACCAATTGGTCTAACACGTGTGTGTGGAATTCTAGTTAGTCCTTTGAGGGCTTCAACTTCAAGGGAACTCCATGTCCCAAAAAGAAGAATAAAAAAATGATCTAGACATAAGGATGTGTGTGTTCTTATTGGATCAAAACAAGACCGAGCTTCCCAAATTGTTAACAGTCAAAAGAAGGGTCCAAAACAAGGATCGAGGCTTCCCAAACCATTTATAGTTTAGAGAGAGATCCAAATAAAGACCAAGCCCCCAAGAATTAACTATAGTTCCCAAAAAATAGAAGGAAAAGAGAGAGAGGAGTAAACATGAAACAATAATGTATAGATTTGGGTATAGCTTAGAAATTATCCCAAGCATTAAAGGCTTACGTAATCCAAGTTATACATAGAATCCATGTTTTGTATTCCATGGTCAAAGGATAAGCATATTGTATGCCCACACATTAAAGAGATTTCAAACACATTAAGGGGAGAAGTGTACGTGCATCCATGAAAGAAACTTTCCACTATGACATGCCCCCAAGAAGAGAAAAAATTCAAGGGAAATAAGTAGGGTTTTTTTTTGTAGTGGCGAGTGTTCATAATTTTGAGAATTTTTTTACCAATTTGGCTAATAATTTAAGATTTAATGCAACCTAAATCTCCACATTCCTATTAAATTTAGCTCTAAAATATTTAAAATCGCTCAATAATTTATTTTATTAAAAAATTAAATTCAAAGATTCGCCACAATGTTTGATATATGATTAGATGTGATTGACCTAAATATTATATATTATTAAAGAAATTGAAATTAATTTACCAATAATTATCATAATTATTAGTGACTTTAGGGATATATTACCAATATTTAGTTTTCACTATTGATTTAAAATATAATGTAATTATCCTCATAATTTCCATGAGATAAAACATGTTCAATTTTGATTTGTAATATTCCATAATGATTAGCGAACTTCTTATTATTATTGAGATTAGCCAATATTTTCTACTCAAAAATTATGATTCCAAAATAATCAACAATGTAAATAATATTTAAAATAAAAAATTGAGAGGTTCACTGATAAAAATAATTGGGTTTTTTAAAATAATGAAAGATTCACCAATAATTTATATCTTTTTCTGGAGGGTGGTTTCTTAAAGTTTACTCTAGAAATAAGCACATAACAAAAAGAGAGAGCACAAAGGGATATACTAACTTTGGGGTCACTAAGATCATATTCTAACATGTAATATTATATCAAGTATGAAAATATCATCATTCCCCAAAGGAAGTAGAACTATGACATATGGAGGAAAAAACATACAAGAGTTACAAAGAAGAGTCTTTTTGGGCCAATAACATGGAGACTAGAAAGAATTAGTGTTACCATATCCTAAAAAACCAAGAAGACTATACAAGTTCACTAATACGAACAATAGAACAAGCATGAAATAACATGTAACAACACATAAAAGTAAGAGGTACAAATAGAAGAATATATGTGACAATACGATTACTGTATCCTCTTGATCTCAATGAAGCAACAAGGATCGTCTCAAGCAATCAAAGCAAAACATATAACAAAAATACAATACAGGGGACAATATAAAACAAGAACATAAAGACTACCATGATAGATGAAGTCCACATCAAGCATTCTGCATGCCTCCCCCCATCTCAATTTGAAATACTAGGGGAAGGATGATGACTCATGAGAGGAACAACATCCATTATTGATGAAGGGTGCTTCCCTTAATACCATAAACTCATAACAAAAACAAAGAAACAACAAAAAATGCAAGAACAAAATATGGACTTCTTATTTACACTGCAAATGTGGAATAAAAAAATTCACAAGTACAATATGCTAACCCACATGAGCAACTTTATTATAGTAATTTGCAAGACTAAGCTGTGAACTACCACCCAAAGTTGTCCTAGACAATGTTTGGGCCTTTCTTAAATAGGCAATTTTATGCCACCCAAGAAGGTTCTAGATGCTCAAACTTAATACCTAGGGCCAACAGACCCTAACAATACATATAGAGTTGGCTAAATACATTTTTGACAAATTATTTTAGATATTTTAGTAGCTCAACTTTGGAATACCATAACTCTTGAACTGTTGCTCCGATAGGCTATTATAACCATTTTTTGGAAATGCTAGCTCGTGATCTATAGGCATAAAATGATGGTGGTGCTCTTTTATTGAGTTTTTAGACCTCATCCAGGCACTCTGAGGCCTCCAACGGTGAGCTTGAAGATTTTTATGCAATTTTTTTCACTGAAAATCTACAATAACCTCTTTGATATTTAAGTTGGAGCAATGATATTTTTATGGTAGGCTTATAATTCCAAAATGAACCTTCATGTAGAAAATGAGAACATTTTGAGCTCGTATGAGAAACTCACTAAAAATAGAAAGTTCCCATGAATAGTAACCAAATTTTAAATAGTAACCACCCTATCTACTACTCCTTATTAAAATAGAAAAGACTGAAAGTAAAATATTTTTGTGTGATGCAATATTTCTCTTACACCCAGGTTGCTCTTGCATTTGACATTCGAGGTAATTTGAGAAATGACTTTGTCATGTCTCAGGTGTTCAGAGGAAGACCAAGTTAGTTAACCTCCTTTGCTAACCATGATGAATCCTCTATTGGCCTCCCTTTCCATTTGACCATATATTCCTCATAAGTTATGTTCCTAGTACTTTTTCCTATATGACTATCTAGTATCTCCTCAATCTTCTTAGTAACTGAACTAGCTGCTAGAATACTCCACTGCACTTTTGCAACTTCATCTCCATCACCTCCTTCATAATACTTTGTTAAATTTGAAATATTAAATACTGGTGAAATATTAAATTCAATAGGCAACTCCACTTCATAAGCATTTCTAGAATCATGCCTTTTCACTATCTTGCATGGTCCAAACTTCTTCATCTTCAGCTTATTATATGTACCCATTGGAAATGCTCCTTTCTCAAATGAACCATGACTTCATCTCTAATATAAAATTCCTTATACCTCCTTTTCAAATCTACCTTAAAATTGTATTATGTATTCATATATATGATGTGTTTCCTCACCTGCTCATGGATGTTCTTCAAATGTTCAGCAAATTCTTTTTCTTTAGTACTACTTATCTCTCCTTTATGCAACTACCTCAATTCATAAGCATTTTTGGGACTACTCCCATATACAATATAGAATGGTGATTTACCAGTACTCTTGTTGAAAAAATTATTATATGCAAATTTTTCCTATGGTAAAATCATATCCCATCCTTTTGGCTTGTCTCCAACCAAACATCTTAGCAAGTTTCCCAAACTGTGATTCACAAATTCTGCCTATCCATCAGTCTGTGGATGATGTGATGAACTAAACTTCAAAATTATCTTCAACTTCTTCCACAATGTATGCCAAAAATACCCAACAAATTTGGTATCTTGATCTGAAACTATACTCTTTGGTAGACCATGTAGTCTCACCACTTATCTAAAAAATAATTTTGCTACATGAATAACAACACTATTCTTCTTGCAAGGAATAAAATGTGCCATATTTGAAAACTTGTCAACCACCACAAAAATAGAATCATGCCCATGCTATGTCCTTGGAAATCCAAGAACAAAATCCATGCTGACATCCTCCCACGGGTTCTCTTGTATAGGTAATGGCTAATACAACCCTATATTCTGCTTTACTTCTTTCACCATCTAACATACTCTGCAACTTTGTACAAACTTCTTCACATATTACTACAACTGTAGCCTATAATAATTTTCAGCAACCAAAGCTATGGTTTTATCTTTTCCAAAATGTCCAACCAATCCTCCACTATGCTTCTCCTTGATGATATTCTCTCTTATTGAACTTCTAGGAATGCACAACTAGCTTCTTTTGAACAACATGTACTATCATGGATCATGAAATCCAACCACTTTTTCTTGTCAAGTGTAATAGGTTCTATACAAGCCTTCCACACTTCACCAAAATTAGGATCATTTGATACAAAGTACTAAGTTCCTTGAACCCAACCACCTCTATCTACATTTATGTTAGCAAAATTTGTCTTCTACTAAGAGCATCTACAACTTTGTTAGACTTCCCACTCCTGTATTTCAAAAAAAAAGTATAACTCTACAAAAACTCAACCCATTTAAAATGCCTTTGGTTCAATTTTCCTTGACTATTCAAATATTGTAAAGCTTGATGATTAGTATACAAAACAAACTCCTTAGGAAGAAGATAATGTCTCCACTTCTTCAATGCTTGAACTATAACATAAAATTCTTGATCATAAACATAATATTTTCTTTTTACATCATTCAATTTCTCACTGAAATAAGCAACAAGTCTATCTTCTTGACTCATACTAGCTTCTATTACAAGACCACTAGCATCACAATCTACTTGAAATACCTTCTTAAAATCTAGAAGTGCTAAAAAAAGCTACTAAGTAACTTTCTATTGCAATAGATTAAAACTCTTATTTTCTCCTATAGTTCAGTTAAATTCTTTCCTATCCCTTCTCATTGTTTCAGTCAAGGGTCCATGGATACTACTAAAACCTCTTATGAAATTTTTGTAAAAACTAGCTAGTTGATGAAAAGATCTTACCTCTATTGTACTCCTTGGAGTAGGCCATTCAAGGATAGCCTTCACTTTCTTTGGGTCTATTTTCAGATCTTCTACTAAAACTACAAATCCTAAGTACACCAACTCCTTTACAAAACTGTACTTCTTCAGGTTTATCAGTAACATTTCTTCCCTCAACTTATCAAACACTTTGCGAATATGGATCAAATGCTCCTCCAATGTCTTACTAAAGATCAAAATAACATCTAGGTAAACAACGATAAACTTAAGAAATTCTTTCGATTTCTCATTCATGAGCCTCATGAAAGTGCTTGGTGTATTAGTTAGCCCAAAAGTCATGACTAATCATTCATCCAGTCCTTCTTTGGTCTTGAAAGCAGTCTTCCATTCATCACCTTCTCTAATACAACTATGATGGTGCCCACTCTTCAGATCTATCTTTGTGAATACTTAGCTCCACTCAAATAGTCCATAATATCATCCATCCTTGGTAATGGAAATTTATACTTGATTGTGATCTTGTTGATAGGGTGAGAATCTATGCACATCCTCCATTCTCCATTCTTCTTTGGTGCTAATACTACTAGTACAACACATGAACTTAGACTCTCTCGAATCAACCCCTTCTGCAATAACTCATGAACTTGCTTGTTCAACTCTTCACTTTTTGCTGGTGTCATTCTATGTGCTGCAATGTTTGGCAAACTAGCTTCTGGAACCAAATCCATCTAGTCACTAACTTTCCTCATTGGGGGAAATGCATCAGGTACATTATTTGATACAATATCAAAAAAATCTCCCAACATGTCTACAAATTTTGTAGGTACCTCCTCTACTTCTTCTTTACTATCTTTTGGAATTATAGAAAAACACATATGCTTATGCTTCATACCTTTGAGAAACTCTTTTCCATCAACAAAACATATTCTAGCAGCACTACATACCTTTTCTTCTTTATCCTTCAATGACTTCAACTTATGTTTCACTCCATCCTTGGTTAGAGTATAGGTATTTGCTTGCCCATCATGTACAACATGCCTGTCAAACTACCTTAGCCTACCTAACAACATATGACATATGTCCATAGGTATGATATCACAAAGTACCTCAGCCCGGTAGCTTCTAATCTTGAACTTCACTGAACCCTGCTAATTGACCATGACCTTGTGGTCATCTTGCACCCAAGAAATACGATATGGATGCAGGTGGTTTTGTCTCTTTAGCTTCAACAATGTGACCATCATTTCTAAAACTAGATTGTCAGAACTTCCACTATCAATGATCACATCACAATACTTATCTTCACATCTGCACCTTGTGTGAAACAAGTTCCTTCTTTGATGAGGTTCATTCTCACCACTCTGTAGGACTCTTCTATTAACTAGGACTTCTCCTCTTTTAGCAACTTTAGAATGTAAGGATCTAGCATCTTCATCAATATGTGCAACTTTGGCCTAGCCTTATGTTCTTTGATCTATCCTTCCTTGGCACTGGGTATATTCAAATTCTCTATGCCCTTCTTCTCCTTAATGAAAACATTTCCTGCGGAAGCCTCCTCTTCCAGATCCTTGTCCTCTACCTCTTCCTCTCTAATCTATATTATTCTGATCATGGAAATGGTTGGAATTGTTTCCCCTTTGGTTTTGACTACTACTTCTAGCCTCATCCTTGTTCTTCTAATCATCATTATGGCCTCCATAAGATCATCCGCTAGATCTTCCATTGTGACCTCTTCTACTATTCTTGTTGTCAAACTTCTTGTTCAATTTTCTTTAACTCTTAGGGAAAACTGGTATGCCTCCTCAATATTGTTCATTTGAACCTGACTCAACTCATCTTGAATGCTTGGCCTTAACCCATTAAGATAATGGGAAACTTTCTCCTTATTAGCTTCTACATGGCCAGATCTAATGAGAACTCAGTAGAACTCTTTGGTATACTCTTGAACAGATTTTCCCACTTGGTTCATTTGTTGCATTTTCTTCAATAGATAAAACTTGTAATCCATAGGAATGAATTGTTGCTTTAATTTAGCTATCATTCGATCCCATCTAGTGATTTTTTCCATTCCCTTTCTATTTTTCTCCAACTAAACCTCTTGCCACCAGATCTTTGCATGTCACTTCAGTTTTGCCTTCACAAACTTAACCCTATCTAGATCCTAAATATATTCATACTCAAAGTACTCCTATAGTTAATCGATCTAATCAATCATCTCCTTTGGGTCAAGATTTCTTGAAAATGTGAGAACCTCAAACTTGGGTCTTTTTCCAATCTTGGAGATGTCCCTAAAAAGCCTCTCTTCCTATGGGTTTAAAACTACCTCTGCTTTGGCATTTTCTTCTACTTCATCCTCATCCTCACTTCCATCTCTTATAGGAAGATTTATTTCTTTGCATATTTTTTCTTCCAATGCTTGCATTTTTCTTTGGAGGGCTCAAAAACCCTCAAGTGTAACACCTATAGCTCTTTTGCCATGCTCTCTTCATGGAGGCATTTTTGTGCTTCCATTGAAACCCTAGTGCAAACAGTCTCACAATTGATGATCTATCTATACACTCAACCCAAACCATGGTCCTCATGCAAACTACCTCATAGTTAATGATCTGTCCACACACTCAAGAACTATAGCTCTAATACCACTTAATGAAGGGTGCTCCCCTTAATACCATAAACTCATAATAGAAACAAAGAAACAACAAAAAAATTGAGAAAAAAATATGGACTTCTCATTTGCACTACAAATGCAGAATTATAGAATTCACAAGTACAATATGCTAACCCACATGGGTGCCTTCATTATAGTAATTTGCAAGTCTAAGCTACAAACTACCACCTAGAGCTGTCCTAGACAATGTTTGGGCCTTTCTTAAATAGGAAATTTTATGCCACCTGGGAAGGTTCTAGATGCTCAAACTTAATACCTAGGGCCGACAGACCCTAACAATACATATAGAGTTGGCTGAATATATTTTTGACAAATTATTTTAGATATTTTGGTAGGCCAACTTCAGAAGGCCATAACTCTCAAACTGTTGCTCCAATTAGCTATTATAACCACTTTTCAAAAACACCAGTTCATGATCTATAGGCTTGAAACAGTTATAGTGCCCTTCTGTTGAGTTTTTGACCCTTGTTTGAGCACTCTAAGGCCTCTAATGGTGAGCCTGAAGATTTTTCTACAAATTTTTCCACTGAAAATCTGCAATAACTTCTCCAATACTTAATTTTGAGCAATGATATTTTTATGCTAGGCTTATAATTCCAAAATGAGGACATTCTGAGCTTGTATAAGAAACTTACTAAAAATAGAAAGTTCCCATAAATAGTAACCACCATGTCTACTATTCCTTATTAAACTATAAAAAAATGAAAATAAAATATTTTTGGGCAATGCAAGATTGCTCTTACACCCAAGATGCTCCTACATCAATTATAGTAGGAATCATAACAAGTTCTATGCAAGGACTTTGAGAGTCACTACACTCATTAATTGGAGTGATTGTAAGGTGTGTGGAAAGCATGTTAGGAAAATCATTATCCATATCAATTAATTATTCATCACTACTAACATGTTCATCATCTAAAGTATCTTCCATATCTACATTAATTGGATCTAAAACACAAACATAACAATCATGTTTAGCAATATGAAAAGTGTTACTTTGTTTAGCATCCTTGAAGGACTCATGCATTATTTGATCAAAGGAATGTAAAGGTTGAGATAAAGATGTAGGCTAAGAAGCAAGAGAATGAGCTTTAGCTTTAGCTTTATCTTGATGATTCATGTGACACTAATGAGCATATTGATTACAAATAATCATACAAGATATAATAGAAGGATTAGGATCAACTAAAATAGATGTAGAAGGTAAAACATGTTAAAAAATAGGAGTAGATGAAGTAGGCAAGATAGATGCAAGTGAACAACCCTTAGGAAGAACCAGTTCCATGAGTTTGGCTACTTTATATTGTTGGTAGTTTCTATGATGATGATCAAAATGAGTAGGTAGTTTTTTGAGATGAGATGTCCATTAAAAATCAATCTCAACACAATCTCTAGGATGTGATGGCTTATAAATAGAATGATTAATAGTGACAATGTCTCCATTACAAGGAAATTTAAAGTACTTATGGATAGGAGAAGCTATAACTTGCATGGAAGAAAACCATGGAATACCAAGCTTAACTTGAAATTGATCAGAAGTAGGAATAACAATAAAGGTAGTTAAAACAACTTTCCTTGAAAGAGTATTGGGTAAAGTGATAGAACCTTGAGGATGATAAAGAAAATCATTACAAGTTTGAATCCATATAGGAGTTGAATCATAAGTATCTCTATGCAATATTTAAAAAAAAAGGTGTTCTTTGGTGATTACATTCACAATAGAGGAAGGACCAACAAAGTACCATGAGAAGGAATATGAACAACTCTAGTAGTGATGTACAAAGGATCATTAGGTTCTTTAAACATATTAGACTGACTAAAGCTAATAATAGGTGTCTTTTTAGGTTGAGGTGGAGAAGAAATTAGAGGTTGAGGTGCTAACTCTACATTATTTACTTCTTTTATTTTCTCATCATAATAATATGGTGATAATAAGAATAGGGTTGATTACTCATTCTTTGAGTGTGAAGGTAATGGATTAGTGTAAATCTACAAATTCTAATTAGGTGGCACAATATATTTATTCATGTTATTAACTTGAGCATCAACATATATAGCCAATCAATAAGGTCTTGAATAGCATTCTTCAAATCATAAAGTTTTTGAGTATCATGAAATGGTTGATGATGGTATTGATAGAAAGAATTTGAATCAAAGGAATTAGGTGGTAGTTTACTAGGATCAATAGGAAAAATGGGATGAAGTTTAAGAACTTGAGAATGAATCAAATTAGTCATCACCTTAGACAAAGGCTCAGATAATTGTGTATACTAATGATTAGGATGATATACAAAGGAAAACATAGCCTCACCTATAGATGTTGTAGCCACTTGATCATTAACTATATTTTTAGACTTGATTTTGATGAAATTGTTAGGTTTATAATTTTTCTTTTGAATTCTTGGCGGCATCACTCTTATCACTTGAAATAGGAGTCATTAGAGTAGAGCTCTCGAGTTGACTCACTTGCAACTAGAAATGATGAAGCATTGCAAATAGATGTGAAAAGGAAGTATGTTCAGAAAGGAGAATCTTATCCCTAATGTATTTTTGCAAATTAGAAATAAAGACATGTTAAATATCATGATCAGGCACAAGATAAGAAATCTTAGCATACAAATGATTAAATTTACCAATAAATTTAGTAGCTTTCTCTTTAACATTCTACTTATGATATATTAAATCAGTTAAAGAAATTTGTGGACCAATATTATTTTGAAACTATTGAATGAAATAATTAGCAAGAGTTTGAAAAGAATCAATAGAATAAAGAAGTAGGGAGCAATACCATTGCAAGAATCTATCCCTAAAAGAACACAAGAACAACTTAGCCATAGGCCTATAGTCATCAGTTTGGAAAGTTTTAACATAAATTACAGAGTCTCCCTTACCATTATAAGTCTCAAGATGAGGTATATCAACATGTTGCAAAATAACAACACGAAGGATATCTAAGGAAAGGGGGATGGCAATGTCACATGTAGGAATACTATACACTTAGATTGAGTTAATTGAGCAAGTTGTGTTAGAATATATAGTCCACTGATATAATTGGTTGGGGGGGGGGGGGTGGGGGTGGTGAATCAGTTATACAACTATCATCACAAACATTAACCTTAAACAAACTTAGCCATGTCAGTGATATAAACTGAAACCACAAAATAGTACTCATACATAATTAACACCAAATATGTTAACTAGGGAAACCCTTGATCAGAGGGAAAACTGAGTGGGGATGGTACCCACAAGATGATGTACTAATACAAAAATTCCTTGTTAGAAGATAAACCTTGTTAGGAGTTTCTTACAACATTTAGTACATATGAGTCCCTATTAGGAGAATTTGAATCCCTATTAGGATATTCCAACCCTATTAGGAGTTATTCCAACCTTGTTAGGATTTGTGGAAGACAACTGGACCCAGTGCCCAAACAACTTCAAGGTTAAGATCAAAGAATCCACTGTCCAAATGATCTCTCTATAATTCCTTGTAGAATAACAGAATTGAAATATATTTCTTCCTCTGTCTCTTTCCTGTTAGCCAAAATTTTTCTCCTTTAGATCTTGTAACCAAATCTCATACTATGCATCTAATAATCCCTTGGATCATTTACAAGCATTTAGTAAGCATTCTGCTCCTTCTCGAGCTGTGCACTAATACTTCACATTCCAATTGATCCTCTAAATCCAAGTCTTTTTACAAACATGGAACACAACATTCCTTTATACCATATCTTTATAATAATTCCTTGAGTCAACCTTGAGGCTTTCCCAATTAATTAAAATAAGATAATTAATTAATTCACAATTACAAAAACACTGTTGGCTCACAGTCTATACCAAAGTATACACATGTGAAACCATGTCTTGCACACAAATTGGTATCACCATACAATCATCCTCTATTAATCTTATTATCACATCACCTTCATTACATCTCTAATGAAAGATATTGATAGATCATCAGGACTCTGTTTTCCAATGCTCTATTTTTGCACACTTTCTAGTAAAATAGGTGTAACTTCTGTAGAACATCAAATCAAACTTAGTCCTTTGAACCACATCATTAGGAAAACCTCAGGAACATGTCCTCCACTACACATAATCTAAAACTTCCTCTACTCCTATGCATACTAAGATTACTAACTTCTATTCTTCCAATCTTAATAGAATTACTATTGTGTTGACATCAATGACAAATAAAATCATGAATGCAACATATCAATATTCTTCAATGTTTAGGATACTCCCCTAATGTAGTATCATCAAAATTCATGCTAAAAATCTCCCCCTCTGGCATTGATGGAAACATAGACAAAAAATATCTAAGTTCCAAGAATACCAAACTATAGTCTACTTTTGTATTCTTCTCAAATCCTCTTCATCAATCTGATATCTTTTGGAATGCTATACTATTCTTCTTCTTCTTTTAGGATCAACAACAATTGTTCATAGTAAAAAACTTAAAATAATTTTTGGTTACATTTGTGCACTTACACATACTTATGTGCACTTACATGAATCTTTCTAAATCTCCCTAAAGAGATAACTCTCCCCCATTACCATCTCAATAGGTGTTTCTCTTCTTATGTACATTCGCTCAATATGTTTTTCATGTACATTCTCTCTTTCATTGACATCAATGTAAAAGGTGTCAAGCATAATACCAATTGTTACATACTAATTGCTAATCAGTTTCTCAAATCATCAATCAACTTGAGTGTCCAAAAAAATTGTTCAATACCAAATACCCAAAGTCCTTCATGACTCAGTACATATCAGATACTCTCCCATACATGAAGCATCAACATTCAGTCTAGTCTAACCATAGTGCTCTATACCACTGGACTGATGCACTCCTTGCATCAACTACTTTGAATTAGGTAGGGGCATAACCCCTAGCATACCTCTTAGGTACTCAAAAGTATCTTTAGGAAAAGGCTTTGTAAAGATATGTGTAACCTGATATTTAATGCTTACATACTCCAACCTTATTTCTTTCTCTGCTACCTTTTCTCTCAAAATACAATACTTTATGGATATGTGCTTTGTTTTAGAATGCAATAATGGATTCTTAGACATATTTACTGTACTTGTATTATCATAGTAAATGATAATAGGTTCTATAAACTCAATTCCAATATCCTTCAACATTTATTTCATCCACATAACTTGATTATAGTTATTTTTTGCTGCAACATACTCTGCCTCAGTTGTACTCTGAGATATACAATCCCATTTCTAGCTCAACCAAGAAACCAATCTTCCTCCAAGAAAGAATTCTCTACCACTAGTGCTCTTTCTATCATCTATACAGCCTGCCCAATCTGCATTAGTACATGTGCACAAGGTGAAATCACTTGATCTATCATACCATAATCCATGGTCAGATGTACCCTTCAAATATATGAATATCCTCTTTACTACTAAATAATGATAATATTTTGGATCAACTTGAAATATTGCTATAGTCCCAACTACATTTTTTATATTTGGTCTAGTGTGACTCTGATATTGCAATCCTTCAATCATAAATCTATACTTCTTCTGCTCAACTGTAGGTGTTTCATCTTTATTGGATGACTTGTGACTAGTTATCATGGGTGTACCAATAGGTTTACAATTCTCCAAACCAAATATTTCAGATACTTAGTTTGGGAAATAAATATCCTATATTTTTTTTGTGCAATCTACAATCCTAGGAAAAAATTCATTTCTCCTATCATGCTCATTTCAAATTCATTTTTTATTTCTTCAGCAAACTTGTCACTTTCTTCATCATTTCCTCCAAATATTATGTCATACAAAAATATTACAATGATAAAAAATAGACCATCATCAATTTTCTCAAGTACAAATTACCATCTACTATACCTTTGATAAATCCAAGCTTTGATAAATATCTATCCAACCTTGCATACCAGGTTCTAGGTGCTTGCTTTAGACCATACAATGCTTTATTTAGTCTACATACAAAGTCTTTATCTTCTATTAGAAAGAATCCATTAGGTTTCTCAATATAGACTTCTTCTTTAGGCTCTCCATTAAGAAAAGATGACTTTACATCCATTTGATAAACTTTGAAATTCTTGCTTGCTGCATAAGCCAAAAACATTCTTACTACTTCCATTCTTGCCACAGGTGCATATGTTTCTTCATAATCTATGCCTTCTTGCTATGAGTAACCTTTGCAAATAAGTCTGGCCTTATTTCTCACAATTTCTCCTTTCTCATTCATCTTATTTTTGAATACCCATTTGGTTCCTATCACATTCTTTTCTTTAGGTCTAGGAACTAATTCCCATGTTTCATTCTTCACAATCTGATCTAGTTCTTCTTTCATAGCTTGCTTCTAGTGATCATCCTTACATGCCTCATCTATGCTCTTAGGTTCCACTTAAGAAATTAGACACAATTCCTCATTTAATTTGTTCCTTGTCATCACACCTTTATTCTTTCTCCCAATTATTTTCTCTGGAGGGTGATTCTTTGTCATGTTTCTACTAGAAGTAGGAGTTGACATCTCAACTCTAATCTCTTCCCTAGGTTCAGATCTCTGTTCTTCTCTAGGCTCAACACTTCATTCTACAAATCATTGTTAGTGTCAAAAAGAACTTCAACATTTTGTCTAACAATTCTAGAATTATCCTCTTCTTCATAATATTTATAATCTACCATTCTTTTTTAGTACCAAACTTTTCATCAATCCTTACATTTGCACACTCAACTATTGTCTTAGTTCTATAGTTGAAACATCTATATGCTTTTCTTTTCAATGAGTTACCAAGAAACATACCTTCATTACTTTTGGGATCAAACTTACCTATATCATCATCTCTCTTTATGTAATACTTACTTCCAAATATTCTAAAATACTTGACTGATGGTGAGTGACCAAACCATAACTCATAGGGTGTCTTGCTCATACCTTTTCTAATCTGTACTCTATTTAGAGTATATACTACAATGTTAACTACTCTCCAAAATTTCCTTGAGACATCATTCTCAAATAACATCATTGCTACTTTTGCTACTGACTTGTTCCTTCTCTCAGCAATCCCATTTTGTTTAGGTGTTCTAGGTGAAGATAACTATCTTTTGATTCCATTCTCTTCACAGAACATGTTGAAATCTCTGTAAGTGAACTCTCCTCCTCTATCTAATCTTAAACACTTAATCTTAACACCATATTCATTTTCAACTCTATTCTTGAATATCTTAAATTTCTCAAAAGTTTTAGACTTCTATTTAAGAAATGCTACCCACATCATCCTAGTAAAATCATAAAGTACCTTTCGCCATTGAATCCTTTGGTTCTTGTAGGACCACTTAGATCCATGTGAACAATCTCTGATTTATCTATAGTAGAGAACTTCTTGCTAGGAAAAGACACTTTCCTCTACTAAGCCAAAATACATTCCTTGCAGACAACATTAAAAGGCTTAATAATCTTAGGCAAATCTCTCACTGCAAATGTACTGCTAACTTTCACAATATTATCAAAGCTTATATGACAGAATCTTCTATGAAATAACCAACTGTTATCAACCTTTACAACCAAACATGTTATTTCAGTAGAATTCAACTAAAATACATTACCTCTAGATCTAGTTCTAGTACCAATCAACTTACCATCTTTGTCTTTGATAATGCAAGTTTTCTCTATAAACTACAACAAATATCCCTTGTCTACCAATTGTCCAACACTTAAAAAATTATGTTTCAAACCATCAACAAAGTAAACATTGTCAATGTTTGTTTTACCATCAATAGTAAAAGATCCAATCCTTGTAATATGATAGGCTACATTGTTACCAACTCTAACAATACCTCCATCATGATTTCCAAACTTAAAAAATTTGTTCATATCACCAGTCATGTGATGTGAAAATCCACTATCAATTATCCAATTTGATTTCTTCTCAATTTGGGTAACTAGTGCTCTCTCTTCTCTACTTTCTTTATCATAGTTATCTTCTTTAATATCCAAAAATCCTAATTCATCACCACTTTCACTCTAATCCTTTTCATCAGATTCTTTGTCCTCATTAGCATATAAACAATTCCTATCCTTGTCTCTTCTAGGCTTAAATTTTCCTCTAAACTTTTTCTCTCTTTTAGGACATTTATATGCAATATGACCATATTCATCACAAGCCCAAAACTTAAAGATTTTCTTACCATCTTTTTCTCTTCTTACTAGAAGGGCTATTCCTTCTTCAATCTTCTTATCTTCTTCATATCTGCTACTATTGGCAAAGTATCCTCTTGTGCTTGTACTTCTTGACAGATTAGGTTGAATGTGCATAGTACTAAAAGTTGTGTCAACTCTAGTTAATTCTCTAGAATGTTTCATTTTTGCTTCTATAGATTCTAATCTTCCAAGAAAAGTTTCCTTTGCGAAATCTTTGGTGCAGGGCATTACTAGCTAAACCATCTGAGCTATTTGCTTGAATGGCAATGATAAAATTTTCAAGATCTTCCATATAACCTCATCATCATGTTTAGTTGCACAAAGATATAGAATACCTACAAAAATTTCTGATATTCTTCATGCATAATTTCTAATTGATTCATCTTCCATCATCTTAGCATCTTGAAATGTGAAAATCCAACTTTGTAGTTTCATCCTTTATGCATGATCATCACCTTCAAAAGTCACTTCTAATGCTTTCCAAATTTCATGAGAAGTTTGAAATGTCTTTACCTAATTGTATTCATTTTTTGGAAGAGATGAAAGTAGGGCTTCTTTGGCTCTAATGTTACACATGAGCAGATCTCTTTCTCCCTCATTGCATTCCTCTAGCTTAGATTCTTCAACAATTACCTTCTTAGCTTTTGTTAAAAGCCAATAACCCATGCACAATAGATAAGTCTTCATCTTTTCCTTCCAACTATCATAGTTGGCCCCAGCAAATATTGGACTATCTTTCCTAAACATATTCACCATTGATCTCCCAAAGCATTAAGCCTTATCTTCAAGGACCTGATGCTCTGATACCAATTGTTAGAATGTATAGTCCACTGATATAACTAAGAGGGGGAGGGGGTGAATCAGTTATAAAAATATCATCACAAATAGTAACATTAAACAAACTTAACCATGTGAGTAATATAAATTGAAACCACAACAATGTACTCATACACAATTAACACCAGATATGTTAACTAGGGAAACCCTTGATCAGAGGAAAACCCTAGTGGGGATGGTACCCATAAGATGATGTACTAATATAAATATTCCTTGTTAGAGGATAGACCCTGTTAGGAGTCTGTTACAACATTCAGTACATATGAGTCCCTATTAGGAGACTTTGAATCCCTATTAGGGGATTCCAACCTTGTTAGGAGTTGTGCCAACCCTATTAGGAGTTCTGGAAGACAACTGGACCCACTACCCAAACAACTTTAAGGTTAAGATCAAAGAAACCACTATCCAAATGATCTTTGTATTATTCCTTATAGAATAATAGAACTAAAATGTACTTCTTCCTTAGTCTCTATCCTATCAACCAGACTTCTGCTCCTTCAGATCTTGTAACCAGATCTCATACTAGACATCCAATGATCCCTTGTATCACTTACACACATTTAGTAAGCATTATGTTCCTTCTTGACCCGCACACTAACACTTCACATTCCACTTGATCCTCTAAATCCAAGTCTTTTTACAAACATGAAACACACCTTTATTTTATACCAATTTTTCACAATAATTCTTTGAGTCAGCCTTGAGGTTTTCAAAATTAGTTAAAATAAGTTAATTAATTAATTCATAGTTATAAAAACACTCTTGGGTCATAGTCTATACCAAATTTTACACATGTGAAACCATGTCTTGTGCATACGCTGGTGTCACCATACAATCATCCTCTATCACTGTTATCTATGCATCAACTTCATTACATTTTAGATGAAAGATAGTGATAGATCATCATAACTCTATTTTCTAATTTCTACACCTTTTCTAGTAAAATAGGTGTAACTTCCATACAACATCGAATTAGACTTAGTCCTTTGAACTATGTCATTAGAACAATCTCAAGAACATGTCCTCCACTACACATCATCTAAAACTTCCTTTGCTCTTGTACATACTAAGATTATTGACTACTATTCTTCCATTCTTAATAGAATTATTGTTGTGTTGACATCAATGACAAATACAATCATAAATGCAACATATCAATATTCTTCAATTCTTAGGATACTTTCCCAATGCAGTATCATCAACATTCATGCTAACAAGTTGTTTTTGTAAAGAAGTGACAATTTGAACCAAGGTACTAACAAGAGGATCAAAAGAAATTCTAGTAGGCATAGGTATGCTAGATGGATTAGGAAAGTTATAAGAAGTGGAAGGAATATGTAAGGATTTTGGTGAAGGATTAGAAGGAATGGGTAAAGGGTTTGAATAAGTAAAATGAACCACATTATATGAAGATAACAAAGAAGGAATAGAAGTAGGAGGAACACTCATGTAAAGTGGCTTTTCATTTTGGCTTTTTCTTAGTTACATTAAGGACTACTTGATCTGGGCTTTTTGTTGGCCTTTGTTGTTGATTAGGCCTTGTGCTTATTATCAGCCTTTAGACTCATTTTTTTTTGGCTAGGGTTGACTGCTTATTATCAACCTTGGATTGTTGCTACTTTTGAGTTTTAGGGTCCCTTTAAAACCTATTTATCTTATCAAAAAACACTCATGTAAAGTGAAAGGATACCAAGACCAACATTTAAAGGAGCAAACATTTGTGTAGAAGTAGTTATAAGAGCAAGAGTATATGTAGTTATGCTAGAAAGAGTGATAGAAATTGGAGTAGAAGGTTCAAAGGTTGTGGTAGGAGGAGGATATTCTATCTCTTGAGAATATTTCATCAAAGACTTAACATGAGTATTAGTAAGGTGAGATATAAAACACAAGATATAAATGTTATTATTATCATTGTTAACAAGCTTTTTAAGAGCTTCAATAGTAGAAACACTATTTAGATTCTGATTTTCTTGAGAAAGCCAAGTTTCCAATTTATCAAATTCACTAGAAAGAGTATCAATTTGAAAAGAATGAATACTTAAGGCATCATATTCATCATGGGATGAGTGAGAAGAGTTATGCTCCATTATAATATTGAGATCATGAGAAAAGATATGAGTCTCATCATGAGTCCTACAAAGAAAAGAGGAATCATGATCAAAGGAGCCCATGAGCCTATTGCTTTGCCTAATGTGAATTCTAGAGGTTGGAATTTGTGTAATTAAGCTCATAAAATGGGAGATCACAAAAGGAAAACCTAATGAGATATAATCATGTAAAGAGCATAAAAGAGGGATCTAACCACACACAAGATAGCTAAATCTAACACTTTGATTAAAAAGGAAAAAAAAAAGGGGTTCACCAAAAGAAAGTAAACACTTAACACAAATGATTTAACTCCAAAAAAGAAAAGAGAGCACAACTTGGGCTCACCAAAAGAAAGTAAACACCCAAAATAATAAATCTAATTCCAAAAAGAAAGGGGCGTGAGCAAGGTTCACCAAAAGAAGGTAAAAACCCAAAATCTAACTCCAAGAAGAAAGCGACACAAGTCGTGTTTACCAAAATGTTTAGGGGGAAAAGGAAGGTGCTTTAATAGGACTATAGGTCTCCCTATTTCTGGACCACTAAGCCATTCAAATATGTATGTCAGTAAAAGAGGGGAATTTCCAAATATTATTCCACTTCTAACCCAAATTAGATTAGCTAGAACCCAAAGGAAGAAGGGTGCTATTACTAAATTCAAAATATTAAGAGGAATGTAATACAAGGAAATGTACTTTTTGGCCATTGACATGATAATGTGAATGTGGAATTGAACTAATTGCTTAAAGAATGTAAATATAAGTACGATGTAAACATAATTATCCCAATTAAGATATATATCTAGGATAAATATATGAAACAAAATAAAATATGAGAGACTCACCTTGAAATATGTAGAGGAAGATGTATTTTAGCTCCATAACTTATAGATCCAAACTATTTATGAATATCCATCCATGAATCTCAGAATAAAATGATGAATGGATCAAAACACAAAACTCTCCCCAAAAAGGAAGACTAAAGGATGAGTTTGACTTGGGAAGACATCCTACAACTAGGTTGATGTAGTCTAGTGACCTGAAACTAACTTCTTTAGAAAGCTCCAGAAAAGTATTTTCTAGATCTGTAAGCTTTGACTAGTATTCTACAAATCAATATAAAAAAGAAAGGTACCATGGTTAGGGTTTGATGGGGGCTTATGTTTGTCAAGCCATAGGTTAAGGAATTAATCATAATTGAGAAATGTAAATGTAAATGACTAAAAGAAAATAAATATTAGGATTCACATTGCTTGAAACCCTTGTCAATAAGGATTTTTTTATGTAAATGTATTATAGATCTTGAACTAGGAATGCAAGGTATCTTCACACTTTGCAATGGATCTACCATAATCCCATCATCGTGCCATGGATGTAGAAGTGCATCAATAAAGAAGATGAATAATGCTTCAATGTAGATCTATGCCTTTGATGGCCAACAATAAGCTATATCTTGAAGAGGAAATGTTCACAAAGGATCGTTCAATGCTTGATAGAAATATCCTTGCTTAAATGCTTGAAAAATATTTAATACTTGAAATCCTTGAATGAAAAAGAAAGAATTGTGGACTTGAGAGCATGAGATTTAAAATATGATCTTATTTTATGAAAATTAAGCCTCTGAGTCTTCCTTATATATAAGTTTTTAGGTGAGAAAATAATACAAGCTAATGTGAGAGTGAAAGAAAATTAATTAAACTCTCAAGGCCTTTTGAGCCCCAAGCCCCAAAATCACCAAGAACTAGGTTGACCTAGGTTAACCTAGTCTAGAACATGTCAACCTAAGTTGACTTGGTCCTAGAGATCAGGTTTGGAGTGTCGTAGAAAGAAGAGGTAGATACCAAGAGAAATAGGGTAGAAAGAGGAAGAAGAGAGGAGAAAAGGAGATCAAGCACATGTACATCCATGGTCTAGAGAAGGTATTATGAAGAGAGAGCTAAAATGTCTTAAAAGGAAAGTGCATCTATTTTAAGATGGTATAGTTCCAACTCTCACAATTTCTCTAATGCTCAATGCATTAACTGTAATTAGTATAATCAACCTACATAGAATACACTCACTTTTTCTAGTAGGGGAAACCATCAATAGTCTAATACACCTCCAACTAAGAGAGTTTCTAGTAGAGATAAATTATGTTTTTCATGTGGAAAGTTTGAGCACACTACAACTAGCTACCCATAAGTTCTCTATATTCTAGATAGAGGTCAGCAACATATGAGCCTACAATAGGTGATGTTGGGAGATTATGTAGAGATTTTCTAGTGGTGGATCATGATTATGTAGATCACTAGGGTACTATGGTTGAGACTGTATGAGTGATCAAAGGTACACCTCTTTCTATTCTATTTGATTCTAGTGCTAAAGAGTTTTTCATATCACCTTCTATAATAGTCACATTCAAGCTTGAGGTAGTTATGTAAGACATAGGTTGGTAGGTGAAACTAACTTTAGGAGCTAGGGTAGCCACAAACTTTCTAGTGCACCAATATGAGTTGGACCTAGGAGGATTCATTACTATTTTAGACCTTTGAGTTATTTCCCTTAGGTCATGTAACATATTGTTGGGCATGGATTGGCTAGGCTTGCATGGAGGTAGAATTTACTATAGGAAGAAGACTATTCAGTATAAGAATGACCAGGGTAAGGACTTAGAGATTCCTATAGAATCCATAGACCTATATCCCTCCATATGATTTCCCTAAAGCACCTTAAGTGAAGCATTCGAAAGGGTTGTCAAGTGTTCACCATTACCATGAATGAAATTAAGGAGGAAGACCTCCTAAAGGAAAGACACGAGATCATCCTATCTTGTAGAAGTTTATTGATGTATTTCCTAGTGAGATCCTAGGTATGCCACCTAAGAGGGTTGAGTTGCATCTGTAGCTAGAGCTCCTTATCGAATGACCACTTAGGAGTTTATTGAGTTGCATCTATAGCTAGAGGACCTTTTAGTTTGTATTATATTGAGTGTTTCTCCAAGGGGAGCACCTATGCTCTTTGTAAAGAAGAAGAATGGGTCATTATGCTTATGCATTGACTATCAACTATTAAACAAGGTAACGATTAAAAATAGGTATCCCTTATTGTGGATTGATGACTTGTTGATCAGATCAAGGGAACCAAAGTGTTCTCAAAGATAGCTATGAAGTCAAGGTACCATCAATTACACCTTCATGATGCTGATATACATAAGACCACCTTCCACACTTAATATATACACAATGAGTTTATACTAGTTCCATTTAGTTTGATGAATGCTCCATCGATATTCATGTCCTTTATGAATGGAGTATTTTGTTCTTACCTTGACCATTTTTTACTTGTATTCTTGGAAAAAATATTGATATATTCCAAGTTTTAGGAAGAATATGAGGAACATCTACAATTATTTCTTTAGTACCTTAGAGATAATCAAATGTATGCTAATTCGGTGAAGTGTGACTTCTTTCAGACTAAGCTACAATATTTGGGACACATTATTTTAGGAGATGGTATCTCAATGGATCCTAGAAATATCCATTCTATGGTATATTGGCCTACACCAAGTAATGTTGTAGCTTCATGTGGTTGGTTAGATACTACCACAGATTTATTTAGAACTTCTCCATAGTTTCATACCTTATCACTTCACTCTAGAGAAAGGGGAATAAGTTAAATTGGATAGATAAGTGTGAAGAGGCCTTCCACAAGATCAAGGATCTTTTTACTAATGCACCTATATTAGCAATGTTTGATCAAGTTGGTGATTTTATGGTGTGCACTGATGCTTCCTTAAAAGGGATTAGAGCAATCATTATGTAGGAAGGACGTGTGATTGTGTATGAGTCTTGCACACTCAAGGATCATTAGGGGAACTATACCACACATGATCTTGAGCTAGAAATAGTTGTTTGTGCCTTAATGAGATGGAGACATTTCTTGTTGGGGGACCATTTTGAGCTTCACAATGATCATTGCAATTTATAGTATATCTTCATGCAACCTAATATGAATTATAGGTAGAGATATTGAATGGAGTTCTTATGTGAGTTTGAATTTGAGGTGAAGTATATTTAGGGGAAGGAGAACATGGTAGGAAAAACTTTGAGTTATAGGAGACATGAGATATCAATGTTGACTCTTAGTATAGATTTGAGGGGCCATGTACTTTAGGCACTTCCTACAAATACTTAGTATTGGGAAGTGGGCATTGAGATTGATTCAAGTAGACCTTTGGATGATATATTTTTAGGCTATGTTCTAGAATTATATGGCCTCTTATTTCATATAGGGAGGATTTATGTAGCACCATTGGATGAGCTTCATGTATTGATCTTATCTGAGGCCCATCATGCACCTTATTGGATACATCCAAGTGTCAAGAAGATGCATGTAAACTTACAATAGTTTTACTTTTAATCTAAGGCCCACCACACACCTTATTGAATACATCCAAGTGTCAAGAAGATGAATGTAAACTTACAATAGTTTTACTATTGGATGGGCATGAAGCGTAATATTGACGATTTTTTTTTTAGGCATCTTGAGTACTAGAGAGTTAAGGTAGAACACTAGCATCTTGCAGGGACTCTCCAACCTAATCTCATTGCTTCATGGAAGTGGGATATTATCTCTATGGAATTCATTATGGGGTTAGCCATGCCCACCTATTGAAATGATGCTATCATGGTCACCATTGATTGATTGACTAAGGTGACACACTTTTTGTCAATGAGGTCATCCTATGCAATGACTTTAGTAGCCAATGTCTTTATACTTAACATTGTAATATTGCATGGTATTCCCCAAAAGATCATTTTGGATAGGGATATTCTATTCATATCCATATTTTGACTTCTTTGCAACATGATCTTGGAGCACAATTAAATCTAAGCTCAACATATCACCCAAAGAGAGAGAGTTAGTGGAGTTTGCATATAATAATGGATATCATAGTTCAATTGGGATGACATCTTTTTAGGCTTTGTATGGTCATTAAATCTTAGCTCAACATATCTCCCTTAAAGGGGGGGAGGGAGGGAGTGCAAGGGAGAGAGAGAGAGAGAGAGAGAGAGAGAGAGAGAGAGAGAGTATAGTGGAGTTTGCATATAATAATGGATATCATAGTTCAATTGGGATGACACCTTTTTAGGATTTGTATGGTCATCTTTTCATACACCATTTAGTTGAGACAATTTAAAGGATCAAATCTTGCTATGTCTTGAGATGCTTTGGAATATGAAGCAATAGGTAGTGCACATCCATGAGCATCTGTCTACAACACAAGATAAATAAAAGAAGGATGCAGATGCTCACAGGTTGGATGAGTAGTTTTTAGTTGGAGAGAAGGTATTCTTAAGAGTGCATCCATGAAAGTCTAGTCTATTATAGAAAGGGTTCAAAGCTAGCACCTCAATTTGTTGAACCATTTGATATTCTTGAGAGATTAGGTCCAATTACATACCATCTTGCATTGCCACCCAACTTAGCTTGTGTACATGATGTTTTCTATGTTCTTGTTCTTAAAGAGTATATTCTTGACATGATACATGTTCTTGATTAGAATGAATTATAGGTAGAGGATAAGTACATGGATTTGGAGTCTGTTCACATTTTTCAATAGTGGGATTTTACTGTTAGGGGTCAAACCATAGAGCAAGTATGGGTCCGATGGGACCTTACTAATGAGTCATCAACTACATTCGAGGATGAATCTAGATTACATGATTTATATCCCTACTTGTTTATAAGCTTCCAAGAGTAATCCTAATTCTAGGGGTGGAGGATGTAGTTCCTATCCCTAGTTTAGTTTGTGTTATATCACCAAATTCTTTGAGGCTAGTTTTCATGATAATGTCATTTGATTTAGTGGGACTTAGTTACATTTGATGAGATAATATGTACTCAAATATTTCTTGTGTTATCATTGATCACGAGTATTCATTTGATGATGATGTTTTATATACTTTGTATAATGATTTCAATTGTTTTCATGATGATGGTTGTATGGATAATTTATATGTGGTCTTATGGTGAATTACCCCATACTTGTAGGTGTATGGTGTACATGTATGTTTTACTTTATGTTTGACAAATCTGATGTGGTTGAGGGAGGAAGTCATAGTCACCTACTAGTCAAGATCTACATGATCTACCACTTCTTGCCATTGCATGTTTATTTTAGATATATATGCACATATATATGCTCGACTTTTATGCAAGTTGCAGGTACTAGAAATTGACTTCCTTGAATTGCTAGGAAGAGCGTGCCCTATCACATTATCTCATTAGGTTAAAGAGTATTATAACTCAAGTGCAAATCCTAAACCTGAGCCTATTTTGTCCTAAGATATTGGACAAGTATCTGATTTCTCTACCCTTCCAAATTCATCAAGGTGGTATGAATTTGAGATCTTTGCCTTTGAGTTTGATTTCATACTTCTTTTAGTTGATTTTCTTATAGGAGTATGTGTTATTTTATGGTTTAAGGTATAATTAAATCAACTAAATAAATAATTAAATAATTTAATTAAATGATATTTTAAGAAGAGAAATTATTATTTTATTATATTTAATTAATTAAAAATTAATTAAATAAAAGAGTTAAACTTAAAATATTCTATAAAAATTCTAACTTTGAAAATTAAAGCAATTAAATTATTAAGGATAAATTTGGCCCAATTATATTTATTTAATTTAACAATAATAAATTTAGAAGTTGCATTTAGATAATGGGCTTTAAATATTATATTGGTTAAAATTGTAAAAATGTTTGCTAAAAATATCTTGCTAATTAAAAAAAAAGTGGGAACAATATAATAAAAGAGTATTCTAATTAAAGGTACTAAGTGTGCACAAAAGGAATTAAATAAATTAAAATAATAAAATATTATTTTAATTGGAGGCCTTTTCATGTTTATAAAACCTAAAACCCTAGGTAAGGTTAAAGCCTTTATCAAGAGACTTGAGTTCCTTGCTCCACACATAGGTTTGGAGGAGCAACTATAGAATTGAAAGACAAGAATTTTATGAGGGCTTTAGGAGATGTGAATTTTGCAAGCACAAAGGAATCATAGATTTGTTAGCATCAGATTGAGGTAGGATTTGTAGAAACCATTGTAAAAAGTCTCTCAAAAATTGTGTATTCTTTGTGCTTGTTATTTTGATATTGTTTAAAAGAAACTCATAGAAAAATGAAACCCTTGTTTGAGAAATGATTGTGCTTTGTGATTAAAACATTTAGGGGTATGTGCAGGATCATGGTCAACCAAACTATGGCCTTAAGTGGCAGTGAAAAACCAACAAATCAGGGTTATGTCAACTTGACACATAATTTTAAAGTGGTTCTGCACTTTATATCAAAATGTTGTAAGAAAATAATCTATAGGAAATTGAATGTAGTTTCTAAACTACTAGGCCTTATCTAGAGAAAAAATTATTTGATTGGTCAAAAGTTTGGATTTTAATGTAGTAGTACAAAAATTTTAGGGCAAAAATAAAAAAGTAGGTGTATGTTTGACCATCTTAATCAAAATCAAATAATAATATTTTTAAATATAATTATAGATATAAAAAGTAGACTCATGCTTGGATGTGACACATATTTTTGGGTATTTTTATTCCAAATAAATAATTAAATATGAATTTTATACTATAACTTTTCCATAATAAAAAACTCCCATGTCTGACCACCTTAAATAATTGAAAACTTTACCAAATTAATTTTTTTGTTATACTAGGCAAAGCATAGAATGTGACCCAACTTTTAGATTTCAAAATGTTATACTATTTAAAAGTTATAGCTATTTTTCAATCAATATGTCAATCAACACTTTATAGTCATCTTCATCAAAAATTAACTAATAAATACTTATTCAACTTAGAATTTGACAACAATTATATTGATGAAATATTGAGTGTCATCGAAAAACCCTTTTCGTTTCATTGAATTTTGATGAAAATAATATTGTCAAATGGCTACTCGAAGTTTGAATTCTAGTGAAACCTTTATTAAAAATATTTTTTGAGTTGACCAAATAGGTTTGGCAAATACCAAGCTTAATTGGGTACTTGATTTCAAATCGAGTATCCGATACCAGATCGGATACCTGAAATGAAATCGAGCACCCAAAAAGTGGCTGTCAAAATTCTTTCAAGCATTCATACCCCAACACAAATTTTTGAATTTTTGAATTTTTGGAGGGAAACCTCTCAAATATTAGAGGGAAACCAAAATTTGGAAAGTGTAGGCATTATTTTTATTACATATGATTATGATTATGATTATTAACTATTATTAATATATATGATTATGATTATGGTTATTATTATTATATATAATAATATATATGATTATTATTATCAAATATAATATAGTAATATATATATAATTATTATTATGAATATTATTATTAAATATAATATAGTAATAAATATGATTATTATTATAACTAAATATAATATAGTAATATATATGATAATAATAATAATTAAATATATATATTAATATTATATGATTATTATTAGTATAATATAATATAGTAATATATAAGATTATTATTGTTATATAATCTAGTAATATATTATTATTATATTAAAATATACAGTATTATATTATTATTAAATATAATATTATCATGAAATACATCAAAATGGGTCATAGGTTATCATATGACCTATTTCAACACATTCAAACCAACCAAATGGGTCCCTAGGGGTCTTAGGGCCCCTAGGGACACATTTTGTCATGAAATGCGTTTAAAGGGGTCATAGGTTATTGTAAGACCCCTTTTGACACATTCAAACCAACCAAATGGGTCCTTAGGAGTCCTAGGCCCCCTAGGGACATATGTTGTCATGAAATATGTCGAAAGGGGTCATAGGTTAACCTGTGACCCCTTTCGACGCATTTGAACCAACCAAATGGGTCCCTAGCAGTCCTAGGGGCCCTAGGGACATATGTTGTCATGAAATGCATTGAATACGCATTAGAACCAATGAAATGGGTCCTTAGGGGTCCTAGAGCCCCTATTGACATATGTTATCATGAAATGCGTCGAAAGGGGTCATAGGTTAACCTATGACTCCTTTCGAAGAATTCAAACCAACCAAATGGGTCCCTAGGGGTCTCAGGGTCCCTAGGGACATATGTTGTCATGAAATGCATCGATAAGAGTCATAGGCTAGGGGCCCTTTCGGCATATGTTGTCAACTAAATGGGTCCCTAGGGATCCTAGGGGCCCTAGGACCCTTAGGAACCCATTTGGTTGGTTTGAATGTGTCAAAAGGGGTCATAGGGCCCTTTCAACATATGTTGTCAACTAAATGGGTCCCTAGGGGTCCTAGGGCCCCTAACACCCCTAGGGACCCATTTGGTTGGTTCAAATGCATCAAAAGGGGTCATAGGTTAACCTATGACCCCTTTCAATGCATTTCATGACAACATATGTCCCTAGGGTCCTAGGGACCCATTTGGTTGGTTCAAATGTATCAAAAGTAGTCATAGGTTAACTTATGACCCCTTTCGATGTCCCTAGGTGTTTTAGGGCCCCTAAGGACATATGGTGTCATGAAATACATCGAAGACCCCTAAAGACATATGTTGTCATGAAATGCATTGAAAGGGGTGATAGGTTAAGCTATGATCCCTTTCGATGCATTAGAACCAACCAAATGGGTCCTTGGGGGTTCTAGGGCCCTTAGGGACATATGTTGTCATGAAATGTGTTGAAAGGGGTCATAGGTTATCATATGACCCCTTTCGGTGCATTTGAACCAACCAAATAGGTCCTTAGGGGTCCTAGGGCCCCTAGGGATAGATGATGTCATGAAATGCATCAAAAGGGGCCAAAGGTTATCCTATGATCCATTTTAATGCATTCAAAACAACCAAATAGGTCCCTAGGGGCCCTAGGGCCACTAGGGACATATATTGTCATGAAATGCATTGAAAGGGGTCATAGGTTAACCTATGACCCATTTCAACACATGTTGTCATGAAATCTGTCAAAAGGGGTCATAGGTTAGGTTAACCTATGACCCCTTTTGATGCATTTGAACCAATCAAATGGGTCCCTAGGGTCCTAGGGCCCCAAGGGATATATGTTGTCATGAAATTAATCAAAAGGGGTCATAGGTTAACCTGTGACCCCTTTCAAAACATTCAAATCAACCAAATGGGTCCTTACGAGTCGTAGGGCCCTAGGGACATGTTGTCATGAAATGTTTTAAAAGGGGTTATAGGTTATCATATGACCCCTTTCGACACATTTGAACAAACAAAATAGGTCCCTAGGGGTCCTAGGGCCCCTTGAGACATATGTTGTCATGAAATGCGTCAAAAGGGGTCATAGGTTATCGTATGACCCCTTTCAACATATTCAAACTAACTAAATGGGTGGCCCCTAGGGACATATGTTGTCATGAAATACGTTAAAATAAATTATAAGTTAAGCTATGACCCATTTTGACACATTTGAACCAACCAAATGGGTCCCTAGGGGTCCAAGGGCCCCTAGGGACATCTACTATCATGAAATGCATTGAAAGGGGTCATGGGTTATAACCCCTTTCGATTCATTCAAACCAACCTAGTGGGTCCCTAGGGGTCCTAGGGCCGCTTGGGAACATATGTTGTCATGAAATGCATCAAAAGGGGTCATAGGTTATCGTATGACCCCTTTTGATGCATTCAAACCAACCGAATAGGTCATTAGGGGTCTTAAGGCCCTAAGGGACATATGTTGTCATGAAATCCATTAAAATGGTCATAGGTTATTGTATGACTTCTTTCGATGCATTCAAACCAACCAAATAGGTCCCCAAGGGTCTTAGAGCCCCTAGGGATGAATTGAAAGGGGTCAAAGGTTAACTATGACCCCTTCGACACATTCAAAAAAACCAAATAGGTCCCTAGGGGTCCTAGGGCCTCTATAGACATATGTTGTCATGAAATGCATCAAAATCAGTCATAGGCTAACCTACGACCCCTTTCAATGCATTCAAACCAACAAAATGGGTCCTTAGTGGTCCTAGGGCCCCTAGGGACATATGTTGTCATGAAATGTGTCGAATAGGTTAACCTATGACCCCTTTTGACACATTCAAACCAACCAAATGGGTCCCTAGGGGTCCTAAGGCCCCTAGGGTTCGGTGCATTGGAACCAAATGTGTCTCTAGGGACAAATGTTGTCATGAAATGCGTTGAAAGTATTTCAATGCATTCAAAACAACCAAATAGGTCCCTAGTTGTCCTAGGGCCCCTAAGGACATATGTTGTCATGAAATGCATTGAAAGGGGTCATAGGTTAACTAATGACCACTTTTGATGTATTGGAACCAACCAAATGGGTCCCTAGGGGTCTTAGGGCCCCTAGGGACATATGTTGTCATGAAATAAATTGAAAAGGGTCATAGGTTAACCTATGAACCCTTTCGACATCCCTAGGGGTTCTAGGGCCCCTAGGGACATATGTTGTCATGCAATGTGTTGAAAGGAGTCATAGGTTAACTTATAACCCCTTTTGATGCATTCGAACCAACCAAATGGTTCCTTATGGTCCTAGGGCCTTTAAGGACATATGTTGTCATGAAATACATTGAAAGGGGTCATAGGTTATAATATGACCCCTTTTGACGCATTCACACCAATCAAATAGGTTACGTTGTCATGAAATGCTTCAAAAGGGGTCATAGGTTATCATATGACCCCTTTCAACACATTCAAAACAACCAAATAGGTTCTTAGGGGTCTTTGGGCCCTTAGAGACATATGTTGTCATTCGAAAGGGGTCATAGGTTAACCTATGACCCCTTTTTTGACGCATTCGAACCAACCAAATAGGTCCTTAGGGGTCTTAGGGCCCCTAGGGACATATGTTGTCATAAAATGAGTTGAAATAGGTTAACCTTTCACACCTTTTGACACATTCGAACCAAGCAAATGGGTCCCTAGGGGTCATTTTCTTCATGAAATACATCAAAAGGGGTCATAGGTTAACCTATGAACCCTTTCGATGTCACTAGGGTTATTAGGGCCCCTAGGGACATATTTTGTCATGAAATGTGTTGAAACGGGTCATTGGTTAACCTATGACCCTTTTGATGTATTCAAACCAACCAAATGGGTCCCTAGGGGTCCTAGGTACCCTAGGGACATATATTATCATGAAATGCATTGAAAGGGGTCATAGATTATTGTATGACCCCTTTCGATGCATTTGAACTAACAAAATAGGTCCCTAAGGGTCCTAGGGCCCCTAAGGACATATGTTGTCATGAAATGTGTCAAAGGGGTCATAGGTTATCGTATGATCCCTTTTGACGCATTCAAAAAAACCAAATAGGTCCCTAGGGGTCCTAGGGCTCCTAGGGACATGTGTTGTCATGAAATGCATCGAAAGGGGTCATAGGTTAACCTATGACCTCTTCTGATGCATTTCATGACAACATTTTCCCCTAGGATGCATTCGAACAACCAAATCGGGGACATAAATCTTCATGAAATTTATTGAAAGGGGTCATGGGTTAACCTATGACCCTTTTTGACGTCTCTTGGCATCCTAGGGCCCCTAGGGACATATTTTGTCATGATGCCTAGGGCCGTTGAAAGGGGTCATGGGATTTCAATGCTTGTGAACCAACCAAATGGGTCCTAGGGCCCCTAGGGACATATGTTGTCATGAAATGCATCAAAAGGGGTCATATGTTAGCATATGGCCCCTTTCGATGCATTTGAACCAACCAAATAGGTCCCTAGGGGTACTAGGGCCCCTACGGATGCATTGAAAGGGGTCATAGGTTATTGTATGACCCCATTCGATGCATTCAAACCAACCAAATGGATCTGTAGGGGCCCTAGGGCCCTTAAGGACATATGTTGTCATGAAATGCATCAAAATTGATGCATTCAAACCAACCAAATGGGTCCCTAGGGGTCCTAGGGCCCCTAGGGACATATGTTGTCATGAAATGCATTAGAAGGGGTCATAGGTTAACCTATGACCCCTTTTGATGCATTCAAATGAACCAAATGGGTCCCTAGGGGTCCTAAGGCCCCCAGGGAAATGTGTTGTCATGAAATGCATCAAACAGAGTCATAGGTTATTATATGACCCCTTTCAACCCATTTGAACCAATAAAATAGTTTCCTAGGGTTCTTAGGGCCCTTAGGGACATATGTTGTGATGAAATACGTCAAAAGGTGTCATAGGTTATTCTATGACCCCTTTCGATGCATTCGAAACAACCAAATGGGTTCGTAAGAGTCCTAGGGCCCCTAGGGACATATGTTGTAATGAAATTAGTTGAAAGGGGTCATAGGTTAACCTATGACCACTTTCGACATCCCTAGGTGTCTTAGGGTCCCTAGGGATATATGTTTTCATGAAATGTGTCTAAAGGGGTCATAGGTTCACCTATGACCCCTTTCAGTGCATTAGAACCAACCAAATGGATCCCTAGGGGTCCTAGGGCCCCTAGGGACATATGTTGTCATGAAATTCATCGAAAGGGGTCATAGGTTAAATTATGACCCCTTTCGACACATTCAAACCAATCAAATAGGTCCCTAGGGGTCCTAGGGCCCCTAGGGACATATGTTGTCATGAAATTTGTTGAAAGGGGTCATAAGTTATCGTATGATCCATTTTGACACATTTGAACCAACCAAATGGGTCCCTAGGGGTCCTAGGACCCCTATGGACATAGATTGTCATGAAATGCGTCAAAAGAGGTCATAAGTTTTTGATGCATTTGAAATAGTCAAATAGGTTCCTAGGGGTCCTAAGGCCCTTATGGACATATGTTGTCATAAAATGCATCGAAAGCTATGACCCATTTTTTCATATGTTGTCATGAAATGCATCAAAGAACCAACCAAATGGGTCCCTAGGAGTCCTAGGGCCTCTAGGGACATATCTTGTCATGAAATGCATCAAAAGGGGTCATAGGTTAATCTTTGACCCCTTTCGATGCATTCAAACCAACCAAATGTGTCCATAGGGGTCCTAGGGCCCCTAGGGACAAATGTTGTCATGAAATGCATCAAAAGGGGTTATAGGTTAACCTATGACCCTTTTTTTCCCATTCGATTGAATCATATATAATATCCTATTAATAATAATAATCATATATATCAATATATTATATTTATAGGTTATAATAATAATAATAATAATAATAATAATAATATATTACTATATTATATTGAATAATAATAGTAGTAGTAATAATAATAATAATAATAATCATAATAATAATTATATACAAATATTATATTTAATAAAATACTAATATATAATAACATTTATACAAATTTGTTCACATTGCCCACACTTTCCAAATTTTGACTTCCCTCCAAAATTTGGGCATCAATTTCAGGTACCCGATATTATATTGGGTATCTAATTTGGGTTCGGATACCCAATATAGGATTGGGTACTTGAAATACTGGCATGCTTTTTCCAAAATATTCTGTCACTGCAGACCCAACAATCATGTTTTTTTGCAGGCCATTTTCATGGATTTGGAGAAGATTTGGATTTCTTGGCACCCATACGATTGAAAAAGATTCTATAATGTATGATTAGGTGTCTGATATTTTTTTTGAATGGGGAGTAGTAGTCATCAAAAGGCTAAATGCAAAAGGAAGGTATCAAATGAAGACATTGCAACATATATGGAAAGGGACAAGGTAAATCACTGAAGGAAGAGACAAGCTATGTTAAATGTGAGTCAAGTTGATGATGTATTGATCAAAGGTGAAATCATAGAGTCAGATAATGACTATGTACAATTGGGGAATGCAAATTTACCAATTGATAATGATAATACCAGGATTGAAAATTTAGAGAATAAAAAATTAGAGATTGAAAATTTGGAGAATGGGATTTTACCAATTCATAATGTAAATTTCATGATTGACCATGTCGAAAATGACAATGCACAAGAATGTTAGATATTTCCTAATTATGATTGACATGAAGGTTCTAGAACACCAAAATGGATAATTGAAATTGATGAAATGATTATTACCAATTTGGAAGGGAAAAATAAGAAAAAAACCATTCGGTTATGGGCTTCAAGACTATATAAGATGTTTTTTGACAAGAAGATAGTGGTGAAGCAATGTCAACTTTTTATGCACTTATTAAAGATGCAAAAGATGAGACCTATGCTTTCCAAATTGAAGATTCGTGTCAATAAAAAATTGGAAAGAAATGCCATTATTGTGAAGAATCTTTTCAGTGCTCTCAATAGCATTGGGAAAAATAGTAGGGAAAAAGATAAGAGAACCGCTCAAAGGGTTATTACAACCTCTTTGGTAAGTCATCATTTGAGAAAGGGTAGACATATGAGACAAATTTGTATTGAATTGAACCTAAATTGTACTACTTTGAGAAGAGTACTTAGTAGACAAGAGAGAATTGATGATCCTCTTCAAAATGAAACATGGGCTTTTGGTGGGAGACTTCCACATTTTGATAAGAAGCTATCAGATGATGTGAAGGAAGAAATTACATAGTTTTGGAACTCTAGCTCAAGAGTATCACCCAATACTAAAGACGTGTTAAATTTGAGAATTGGCATCAGAGACCACATGTCACATCCTAAACATTACTTGGAGGTAAGTCAAACTATGTTGTTCAAACAATTTAGAGAGAATCATCCAAGATTGAATATATCACAAAGGGATTTTGAATCTTTGAATCCATTTTATTATGTGCCACTTAAAATTTGAAATACATGTTGTTGTAAATATCATGTCGAGTTTTCTATGCACCATGAACTATTACACTCCATCCAATTTTAGTTTTCATAGTAAAAAAATATTGGAGAATTGTGGTGCTAGTGGTCTTCCAAAATCATCAAGAGACTTGCTAGATCAATTTTATGTCGTAGAGTTGATGGTTTTTTTTTGTTATAGAAATGCTTGCTTAAATAAGAAGTGTTCAAAATGTGGTGGCTTATACAAGTTTGACACATGTTTCCATGAGAGGTGCGAACAAGATCTTGGGAATAAAATAGTAAAAAGCTGGTATATGAAATAATGAAATACACATTGAAGAGTGGCAGTGAGGGCTCTAGATGTGAATTGGTTGCAAAAGAAATCAATGTGGCTAGTTTTATTTCAAATTTCAAGACAAATCTTTTCTACAAGTATGCAAGACATAGTCACAGGTCTCAGTGGTTGGATCAAAAATTTAGAATGTGTAAGGAGACTTTTCCCATTGACACTATTATATCAGTTGTTGACTTTATAGAGAACTACACATTGCGGCTTCAAAATGAGACACAATCTTAGTATTACAACTCCATTTAGATTGCTATTTTTGTAGACATAATATATAGACATGCCCCTGATAGTGCGAAAGATAATCAAAAGATTATTAGAGAGTACAATTTTTATATGAGTGATGATAGATCTCACTCTCATGAGTTTGTGCAACATTGTTTTGAAAATTATTTTAATTTCTTACAGGAGCATGCCATTGCTATGGATAGACATATCATTTGGTCAGATAATTGCATAGGTCAATTTAAGAATGCTTGCATATTTTATTGGTTATGTGGGATGCACATAGAGAGTGGGGTTCCTCATATTTGGATTTTTTTTGAGTTTGACCATGACAAAGGGGAACATGATGGAGCAGGGGCATGTGTGAAGAGAGCTCTAATTAAGGAGCAACTGAAGATTTCACGAGTACAGCTTCTTGATGCTCATTGTATTGTTGATTGGTGTAGTTCAACATTATCATAGAGGGGGACTCTTGATTCAATAGTATGCAGGTTCTTTTTGTTGGTTTAGGAAGGGTCCATAAATTGTAGATTAGATTGTGCTACAAAGAGAGAATCATAAAAAATTCATTCATTCTAGAGCACTAATTCTAGTACATTGACCATTTGGATATGACAGCTAGCTTGCTTTTGTCTTAGTTATTTTTAGTGTGATTGGGATCATTGTGATTCAAGTGAGTGAGTGGACACATGGGATCCACATTATCTTACTCCATTTTCTATCATACCCTCTATCAAAAATGATGACATAGAAAGTTCACTTGAGCATAACCATCAATTAGATCTTCTTCAACTAGGATATGTCTTTGCATTGGTTGCACCATAGGGAAATGCTGAGAAATCTGATTATTGGCTAGCATGTTGTGTAAGAGGTAAACAAAAGCTTGCATAACCAATCACAGATGATGATGGATTTACATATCCTATTGGTTTAGTGGTTGTTGCTGGAACATGGAAATTGACATACATGCATAGAAGGAATGGAATTCCGGCATTCGAAGACTATTAGAAGCACAAAAACATTCTCATATATTCACATCTTATTATAGCAACAAATGTGAAGTTGTTGAAGCATCAAGGAAGATAAAAAATAAAATAAATTTTTACTATTACTAATACTGATTATGAATCCCTATTCGAGACCCTAAAACATAGAGAGGACCCTACTAGAACACTCGACTAGGTATATTTACTTCTTATTTTATTTTGCTCATAATGATTCAGTGAATTGATGATTATCTTGTTTAATACAATAAGTTACTAATATTTTTTATGATATTGGAATGTAGGTACATCATGAAGAGTAGCCATGCATGAAGATAAAAAATTAAATAAGGATCATAATGAAGAAAAATCTATTCTATTTTTGACACTACAATTTTCTACACTACTTTTTTTGACATTACGATATTTGACACTACTATTTTTGACACTACAATTTTTGGTAGTTGTATATTGATATAATAAAAATGAAACACTTGAGATATTGTAAATGTAAACTTGTTGATTTAATTTAAGAAACAAAGATGATTTTACTTAATGCAAATTATGTGGAGGGACCTACAAAATTGATGATTTTAATACATACTAACACCAAACTTGCACTATGCCTAATGCAAAAAACTTGAGAGAGGTAAAAAAAATGTTTTTACTTAATACTAACCCTAGTGACACCCTTGTTTCAGCTATGAAGAGCCTCCATCATTCGTGGCCACCTTGTATTGAAAAGTCTCTAAGGTGCTCTAAGTGTATTTTGAGGTTGACCTTCCAAGGGTTGTAACTTAGAGCTTGTGAGGGATACCAATGAAATGTCAAATGATAAAAGATGGTCATGTTGAGGCATAAAATAACCTATCTCATTTTCAAGAGATCACATTTTGTTTGGATTTGGCATAGTGATCTTGCTCGATGCCAAAACTCGTAGTGTGCCTTAGTTCATAGGTGCATCACAGCATAACTTTGAAACCATTGATCTTAGAATTGAATCATCAGTGCCATTAGCTTTGGATGGGTGGGTGATCCCTAGTAACACCCCTGTTCTTTCCATAGAGAGCCTCTATCCTTCATGGCCACCCCATACCAAAGAGTCTCCAAGATGCTCTAAGTGCATCTTGAGGTTGATCTTCCAAGGGTTGTAACTTGGAGCTCATGGGGGCTATTGATGAAATATTAAATGCTATAGGATAATCATTCCAAGGCCTAAAATAACCTATCTCATTTTTGAGAGATCACATTCCATTTGGATTTGACATAGCAATCTCGTTCGATGCCAAAACTCATAGTGTGCCTCAGTTCATAGGTGCATCATAGTGTAACTTTAAAACCATTGATCTTGGCATTGAATCATCAGTGCCATTAGCTCTAGATGGGTGGTGAACCCCAGTGACACCCTTGTTCCAACTATGGAGAGCCTCCATCATTTGTGGCCACCTCGTATCGAAGAGTCTTCAAGATGCTCTAAGTGCATCTCGAGGTCGATCTTCCAAGGGTCATAACTCAGAGCTCATGGGGGCTATAAATGAAATGTAAAATGATATAGGACTATCATATTGAGGCCTAAAATAATCTATCTCATTTTTGAGCGATCACATTCCATTTGGATTTGAGACAATGATCTCGCTCGATGCCAAAACTCGTAGTGTGCCTCAGTTCATAGATGCATCATAGCGTAACTTTGAAATCGCTGATCTTGGCATCAAATCATAGCACCATTAACTTCAAATGGGTGGGTGAACCCTAGTGACACCCTTTTTTGGCTACAAAGAGCCTCCATCATTCGTGGCCACGCCGTACCGAAGAGTCTCCAAGGTACTCTAGGTTGATCTTCTAAGGGTCATAACTTAGAGGTCTTGGGGGCTATCGATGACACATCAAATGCTACAGGATGGTCATGCCAAGGCCTAAAATAACCTATCTTATTTTTGAGAGATCACATTCTGTTTGGATTTGACACAATGATCTCACTCGATGCCAAAACTCATAGTGTGCCTTAGTTCATAGGTGCATCACAGTGTAACTTTGAAACCATTGATCTTGGCATCAAATTGCTGATGCCATTAGCTCTATATTGGTAGGTTAACCCTAGTGACACCCTTTTTCTAGCCATGTAGAGCCTCCATCATTCGTGGCCACCTTGTACCAAAGAGTCTCCAAGATGCTTTAAGTGCGTCTCAAGGTCGATCTTTCATGGGTCATAACTTGGAGCTCATGGGGGATATCAATGAAATGTCAAATGCTAAAATATGGTCATTCTATGGCCTAAAATAAAATTTTTCATTTTTGAGAGATCACATTTTGTTTGGATTTGGCACAATGATCTCACTCAATGCCAAAACTCGCAATGTGCCTCAGTTCATAGGTGCATCATAGTGTAACTTTGAAACTACTAATCTTGGTATTGAATCATCCATACCATTAGCTCTAGACAGGTGGGTGAACCTTAGTAACACCCTTGTTCCGATCATGGAGAGCCTCCATCATTTGTGGCCACTTTGTATCGAAGAGTCTCCAAGGTACTCTAAGTGCATCTCGAGGTCGATCTTTTGAGGGTTGTAACTTAGAGCTCATGGGGGCTATCAATAAAACATTAAATCTTGTAGGATTTTCATGTAGAGGCCTAAAATAACCTATCTCATTTTTAAGAGATCACATTTTGTTTGGATTCGGCACAACAATCTCGCTTGATGCCAAAACTTGCAATGTGCCTCAGTTCATAGGTGCATCACAACATAACTTTGAAACCACTGATCTTGGAATCGAATTGTTAGTGCCATTAACTTTGGATTGATGAGTGAACCCTAGTGACACCCTTGTTTCAATTATGAAGAGCCTCCATCATTTGCGGCCACTTTGTACTGAAGAGTCTTCAACGTGCTTTAAGTGCATTTTGAGGTTGATCTTTTGAGGGTCATAACTTAGAGCTCGTGAGGGCTATTGATGAAATATTGAATGATATAGGAAGTTCATGACAAGGCCTCAAATAACCTATCTCATTTTTGAGAGATCACATTTCATGTGGATTTTCCGCAATGATCTTGCTCGATGCCAAAACTCGTAGTGTGCCTCAGTTCATAGGTGCATCACAACGTAACTTTGAAACTGCTGATCTTGGCATCAAATCGTCAGTGCCATTAGCTTTAGATGGGTGTGTGATTCCTAGTGACACCCTTGTTCTAGCTGTAGAGAGACTCCATCATTCAGGACCACCCCATATTGAAGAGTCTCCAAGGTGCTCTAAGTGCATTTCGAGGTCGATCTTCCAAGGGTCATAACTTGGAGCTTGTGGGGGCTATTGATGAAATGTCAAATGCTATAGGACAATCATGTCAAGGCCTATAATAACCTATCCAATTTCTAAGGTGCTTTAGGTGCATTTGGGTGGGTGAACCATAGCAACATCTTAAGGGATTGCAGAGATTATTTGAAATTAAACATATATGATAGCATTTCAAATTAAACATTGCATCAAGTTATTCACAAATTATTGCATTTGAATCAAATATAACAAACATGATCAAAATGAATGATATTCTATAAACATGAACAATACACATGATCCGTGATAAATTGAACAATACTATACTAAATTAATATTTATATCATTGTACACATAAATGAAAAATAAATAAATATCAAAATACATGTATCCATAGACACATTAAACAAACATATATCAAAGTTCATGTATCCATAGACAAATTATGCAAATATATATCAAAATACATAGATCCATATACAAAATGTGGCTGACCATGCCATTAGAATGTGTATAATATCAATGTTTCTGTATACAATGTGGCACATGCTATCTCAAAATGTCTCATGATGCATCTTATGACAACTATACTATCCTATGATGCTAGTGGATGATCAAAATGCAACCTCTTTGCTGCACTAGGTGGATCAAATGCCTCTTACATAAACAAAAAAGAAAAACCCAAAGTTAGACTATTAAATTTATATGATTCTATGTATCTAACATTGAATTACTCAAATGCATAATGATCTTTTTTAAATTAAGATTTATAGTATTAAACTTTCATCATAAATACCTCTCTCATTGACCTCCTGCACTGGTCATGTGTCCTCAGCAATGCTTGAACCTCATTGATTGTGGCCTGTGTATGTTCAAGTATGTTTGTCAGATGAATCTACAACTTAAACTATAACATTATAATTCATAGCATGCTAAATTTTTAACATATAATCAAGAATTCAAACTACAACTTACTTGTGTCAAATCCTCCTCTAGATATAATGGTTGCGTTAGCAAAGATACAAAACTCTAGTGTTCAACCTTCTATGCACTAGGTCTTTCCTATGAGATACATAATACTAGTTGTTAATATCATGAAAATCAATTTTTAATTTATTTATAAAAATAAAGAAAATAGAAAATAAATGATACTTATACATACGATGGGGCTTTCACTATGAATGGAAATGCCAGAGGGTCTGCAACATGCAATTTTCCTAGACTCATCACCAATAGCCACACCCTATACAATAAAAAATGTAATTAAATTTCATTACCATAAACATTTTACAAGAATGCATCAATATTTAATCACTTTAAAAGAACCTAATTACCTTTCCCTTGTCATTGGGTTGTGCCTCATCTCCTGCACTCTGCCCCCCATTGATAGGTGATACCTGTAAGAGAACATAAAGATTAGAAACCATATATGCTCCAATATCAAATAGAAAAATAATAAGAACACAACATAATGTACCGTAGATGTCTCAAGGCCAAATGAAATAGTCGAGAGCGTGACATTATCAACCTATCTGAGCTCCTCCTTAGTCATCAACTAAACATGAATGAAGATCACACACACGTATAAGTCAATTAAAATTACTCTATTATAAAGATTAACTTTAAATTGCATATGTCATAACAAAATAATGTATGCATGTACCGACATAGAAAGACTCCATGCCTCTGCATGCCCCTCCTCTCTCACATTAGGGTGTGTAGCCTCTGTATGCACATCTAGTGTATCCTCATCAAATACAAATTGATACTTAGAAAGATCACCTATGGGACCCAAACAAATATTATTGCATGTTATGCAAGTATGGGGCACACAAACATGTGATGAGCTTGCTGATGATGAACTTGTTCTAGAATCATCAACATAGGGAGGCAACACTAACCTAGCTTGGGATATCAATAGGCTACTCAATCTATGGATGGCTTTAATAGTCTGAGAGCTAGCCTATGCAATGATATCAAGATGCTGCACTCAAGGAGGGGGGGAGACATTAGTAGGGGGGACAAAAGTGTGAGCTTTCTTCTATTGGGAAAAGGGTCTATCCCGAGGAGCTCCTCCTCCTACACCCATGTTGGGCTTCATGCTCCAATAGTTCACCTTGAGGCCCAACACAAATTTGGCATACATTTTTCTAATGAAATAAAATGACACCTCTAAATTGTTGTGTGAAGGTATGTCAAAAACCATCCACCAACGATCCCAAAGGTTCGCATGCATAGCCTCATTTGTGCACCATTTAATTGATAGTTTGGGCTTTGTGCATTCTACTTGTTTACCAATTTTTGGGCTTTCAAAAAGGCTAACCATATCATCTTTAGTTATATTTAGGGCCACAACCTCATCATAGTCCAACCCATCATCAATCATGGCATGCATTTTGTCATGCCAGCGAAGAGTAGCATTTTGTTCATTGGTAAGTGTTTCAATATTATCCACTATGGTTTTTAACTTGGATAACATGGGAGCCAATGCGGGTATAGTGTTATATGTGGTTCACAAAACCCTCAGTTCAGCAAGATTTTCACATATAAAATTTTCAATTCGAGGAGGGCTTTGAGGGGGTAGGGGATCATTTGGTGGATAGTTTTGAGACCGTACTAGATTATTTGTTGGAGGGTTACAAGGAACATTATTTCCTTCCTTAGTATCATCATTTGGGTTAGCCATACCTATTAATTTACAAAACATAATTTCTAATAAAAGCAACGCAAATTTCAACAATTTCTATTAAAAAAAACTAATTTTTAACAAATTCAATAGGTAAAAGCACAGATCTGTGTCACCGTTTGTGATACAAAAACCTGTTTTGGTCAAATCTCATTTCTCTATCAAAACTCAATTTTTTTCAAAAACTAAAAATACCCTTTTATAGATCTCAGATTCAATATCATCATTATATAAATTTTTGAGTGTTTTGATTAGTTATAATATGTTATAATCTCAAAATATTATAAGTCAATATTTCAACATTTCAGAAGATGCTCTCTCAAAAAATGAAAAAAAATAGTAAATCATATCAAAAAAATAAAAAAATTATATTTATCACTAGAGGAGAGAATCCTCTTCACGAATATGTAATTTTTTTTTCAAGAAGGTATAAATTTGATAGGGAAGTTTTGACGGGAGAAAAAAACTGTTGGATTCTGACAAGGTCGAACTTGAGTACTTATAACAAAGAAAATATACATAAAAAATAATTATTTCTTTTTTTGTTCACTAGCTATACATGTCATCTATAAAATATTTTCAAATTAGAACAAAAAAAGATGATTTGCACATACTTGTTTGACGGGAACTACATCTTATATTTTTTACAATTAAAAATTGGACTTCAAAATAAAATAAAATGAATAAATTATTAGTCAAAAAAATTATAAAAAATTATAGGCATAAAATTCATACAATTCTACACATTTCATTAGTTTACATCATCTTCATATTTTAAACACAAATAACATTTTTTTTGTCATTAATGTTGAACTGTCACATTCTGATATCATGTTTCTTTATAAAAGGTGACACAGGTTTGTGCTTTTACCCCAATAAAATAACTAATTTATAATAATATTAATTCAAAACATTAAAAAAATGAAAAAAAATTACCCTTATCATATACCCATTCTGAAATCTGATACTTGAATGGAGGTCAACACTCAAACCAAAACAAAATGCAATGTAAAAAGAGCTCTTGGGTTTTTTGTTCTTAAATCTATGTTACAAGTTTTGGGTATCCGATTTCATATTGGATACCTGATATAATATCAGGTATCTAATATGAAACTTGATACTTGATTACTGGTCAGATACCTGAAAAATCTTGGTCCTAACATTTTAGCGTTAGTATTAGGATGGGTGGAAGAAACTCAAAGCAGATTTTGAAATGCTTTTAGACATTGTCAAACTCCATTTTTTTTACATCACCACTTTTTGGCACACCATGATCCTACACATACCTTAATGAGATGATATACTTTGAACATGAGAAGACAGAAGAACAACATGTGACTAATGAAATTAAGGTTAATTTTTCTATTAGTGAATCACACTTAGTCAATATTTAGTTGCTAGAAAGTTTCTCAATTGCTACCGAGCTTTAGAACCTATGTATTGTTCATGCCAAGTGTAGCAGTATCTACCGAGTTGTTCAGTGCAAGTGATGAAAAATCTAGTGTTAATCGAGCTACATAGTGTCAACTAAGTTATATAGTGCTAACCATGTTCTCCAGTGTCTACTGAGCTCATAATGTTAGTGACATGAATCTAGTGTTGACTGAGCCATGGAGTGTCAATTGAGTGATTTAGTATATGCCAAGTTTTGTAGTGTTCACCGAGTCACACACTACTGACCAAGTTGAAGATACTTGGAAGTGATCAATATGAACTAATCCTCTTTGTCATCTGAGTGCTAGATAATGCCTAGTGTTGAAAATGGTTGTTGAGTATCAGAACATCACTGAGTTTATCTTTAGAACCTAAGTTAGATCAGCTAGGCCAACTTTGTGTATTTTGTGTATTTTGGTGAAACTTCTATTGTAGCTGACTTCAATAAGTTATGATTTGGATTGGTATGTAATGTATTGTATCATATACAAGTATGTATGTGAAGAGTATATGATAAGTAGAAGTGCAAGTTAAGAAGGCTACAAGTAGTATAAGGGACAAAAAAGATTTATCTATCACAACAAGGTGATCATTACAATTCAAGGCATCTCAACCAAAAAATTAGAGTTACAGATTAGAGATTAGCCATTGGTTCATCCTAACAGGTGTATCGGTTGAATCCTTTAACAAGGTAGACTTAACAGTCTTATGTAAATCTCCTTACCAAGTGCATACTTCATTGTATGTTTTGTAAATCCTTTCACAAGGTGGACCTCATAATCTTTGTTGCTCCTAACATGGTAGATCATTAGAAGTGATCAATTATAAGCCTTAACAAGTTAACTTTATACTACAATACTAAAGCTTGTGGGTATCATTCCCACCCTAATTTTACTTTCTATTTGAAAGTTTTTGGGGTCACCATATCTTGTGTCAAATTGATATGAATGTTTATTTTCTTTCATTCTTTCATGCATGTAATTAGATCTGAATATTATATGAAGGATTAATTAGTGAAATAAGATTAAGTTTTATTGATTCCTGATTCACCCCTCCCCTCTTAGTAACCTTGCCTACCTCATATTTCCAACAATTGGTATCAGAGAATTGTGGTTCTCATAGAAGAAGTTTAACAACTTGAGAAAGATCAAAGGAAATGGAGGTATACAGGATAGATAAGGCTATTGACAATGAAAAACTCGATCTTGAATTGGCTATTGGAAAATTGAAGAAAGCAAAGGAGAAACTCTCTCAATCATTGAAAAGAAGGAAAGGTCTTGCAGTACAAATGAATGACAATCTTTACACTAAAGAAAGAATTGAAGAATATGTCTTGAAAGAAATTTAGATGAAGTTGATGAAGCAATCAAAGACCTATTAAAAAAGAATTCTAATATTCAAGAAGAAGTTAGAAAGATGAAAAGAGAACAAGAAATCCAATCAATGAGATTATGTGAAGTCATGGAAGAAAAAGACAAAGCCAAAGAAGAGATAGAAGAAAAGAACAATGAAATTCAACATCTATCCCTTCAGTAAGTAGAATTCATTGATCAGATCACTAGTGAAAATGAAGAACTTATGAATCTAAGGTCAGAAAATGAAAGACTACATAATGATCTAAATGCTGAAAAGAAACCAATGAAAGGATGATGAAATCTCAAGAAAGTTTTAATTAATTGAATGAAAAAAGTCAGTACAGAAACAAACAAAAAGATGGAAGAGGATACATAAAAGAAGGTGAATCATCCAAGCAAGGAGCTCAAAAGAATCATAGGCCTATTTGCAATCATTGTGGCAAGATAGTTCATACATCAAACAAATTTTGGAGTAACAGTAAAGCAAGATTCAATAGAAAATTATTCAACTACAATAAGCACAGACATAGAGAAAATGAATGCAAGGAAAAATTTAAGTTTGAAGGAAAATTCTATAGTTACAATAAACAAAGACACAAATATTTTGAATGCAAAAACAAAAAATTGAATCTATTAGAATAGATTGTGAAAGAAATATTTGGATGGGACTATACCACATGGTGTAGATGCCACTACTGTGGTGAATTTGAGCACATTGGAGAAAACTGTGTGAACCATCACTTGAGGAAAAGAGATACCACTAAAAGATGTTTCATTTCTATAGAACTTGGACATCTTGCCGATAATTGTATAAAAATAGGAAGCAATTGAAGATGAAAATAAATCCAAGGCTAATAATATTAGAAAGTAGATGAAGAAGCAATGGATACCAAAATCTCCTGAGAATGCAAGCCCAAGTCATGAAGTTGATGCACTCAAGAGTTGGGTGACTCAAGCATTTCAACTTGAATCCCTATGGGAATAACTGGAACTAAAATTTTGAAGCAGGCCTCCCTCATCAATTCTAGCCAACAAGAAGAAGAGATCCATATCAACATTCAAGATGCACATGGATCACTGAGTAGTTATATAAATTCAAGACCTTAATGAGCTAGGTTGGGTCACAAGACCCTGCCAAGCAAGGTCAGGATATACTAAAGTATTGTGTGTGGACACTGAGTTGTTGAAGACTTTATCGATTGATAATGATTCTACCAAGCTATGAATGTCTACCAAGCATTAAAGGATGAACCAAGTGGAAGATAGTTTTTCATTGAGCAAGTAAACATACCAAGCATTAATGGTGATTCTAAAGAGGAAATTCATTAAAAATGAAGAAATTGAATACATTGTTTTACCATGACTTTCAAGAGCTATTTTATGAAGAATGATTTTAGAATTATTTGAGTGTTTTCTATTGAAGAAATTTTTGACTTTTCAAGAACCCTACCAAGCATATCATCTTCTGGTAGAAAAATCAAGAAAGGGTCTGAAATGTTGGTTCAAGGAATCAATTGCAAAGCACCAAACTTCAAGTTGTGTCCAACAATTATAGAAGGGCTTGAACCAACTAGTGTACAATTTAAAATTCCACCCAAGGTATTGATCATGCATGATATCCATTCATATTATCACTATCCTATTCAAGAGCTAGGCACTCATGAGATGAACAAAGCATTGAATGAGTTATGTGTGAATGACGTTCTAAAACTTGAGCATCAACATTTCGAAGCCAAGGGCTTGACACACATATCACATATGCCAAGAGACTTCTAGGTCAAATTGATAAGATATATTTTGAGCCATGTGCATAACAGATAGTTATGGTTGGAGAAGCCTATTCAGATAATGAATAAAAATTTACAAAATCACTAGTCTTCCAATATTGAACAAAGCCAAAGCAACCAAAACCCTAGGTTGGGTTGAACTGGTGAAGCAAACTCTTTCTGAATGGGATGGTAGAGGAATGAAGATAAGAGAAATCATAGACATGGAACTAAATTTTGGAATTCACGTGATTGCTCATAAGATCTACAACTCCAGTTGTCTCAACAGTGTGTCATGTGAGACAGTTGATTTGGCTCTCAAAGTAGTGAAGAATGAGATGGCACTCAACCTTGCCAAGTTGTTATAAAATCATCTCAATAAGAACATGGAGAGCATCAGAGGTTCCAAGAATAGTCCATGTAAGTTTGGTTCACTCTTGACTTGCTAATTCTTCTTTGTGCAAAAATTCTTCCCTTCCAAATGTACAGTAGTTTGGAGAAAAGATGTCCCTATTTTATATCAAATAAATGATTATATAGTAGAAATGGGTGAAAAATTTGATAGCATCATGGACAACTACTTTGAATCATTTAAAGAGAAGATGAAAAATAGATATAAGATACCTAAGAAGCTTGTAGAAGACTACAAGGATGATATTTATTTCATGGTGGATTGTGACAAAGTGTATATTTAGGTAGTTAGACCAAGAGTGGCATGGGTTAAGCCTCTAGAGTATGAGGTTAACATTGATGACACTAAAGATATCATTGAGCCACTGCTAAATGAGCTTGTGGATCCTAAAAAACCTTATTTTGGGACTTATGAAGATGCTAAGGCAAGAATAGAACTTGAAATTAAGCTTCCTCAAGCAGTTGACAAAGGAAGAAAGAGGATAACAAAACTAAGACACACAAGTTCTACTCTCCTACTAACAGAAGGAAAATGTGATGATATGGAAGAAGATGATGCAGAGGATGAAGATGAGGAAAAAAAATCTAAGGAAGAAGAACCTATAATGAAGAAAGGTAAGGTTATCATAACCAAACCTACTGAGTCATTCAATATCATATTCACAAGAAGGGAACCAAAGTCTAGAAATAAATTGAAGTTAGGTGAAGAGGATGCCGAGCAAATTATCTTAAAAAAGCCTCCACCTACACTTCAAGAAAAGTTAAAGGAATTGGAAGAAGGAGCTATATGAGACCAAGAATGTAGATTATAAAAAGTAGATTGAGGATATGCGTATATCAAAATTGGGAAAATGGAAGTACTCATTAGATTAGCTTGTCTAAAAAATTCCTAATGAGATTATGCAAGTAATTAAGCCTAGATGGGAGCATTCAAAGAAGGCTACAAAAGACATCTTTGAAAAAACTTTGAGACAACTCATGCCAAGTCTTAGTGAAAAGGAGCTGAGAGAATCTTTGAAGAAAAATCAAGAAAAGTTCACTCTTAAATTCAACACATGTATGATATTGATAAAAGACATTGAATATGTAGTGAAGAAAGCCACAACTACATGGAAAAAAATTTAAAATTTGCATCAACCTAGTGATTTTTTTGTTCATGTTAATAACAAAGGTTGATGAGATTGATGATGTAAATCAGGATGATGATGAGGAGGAAGAACAGGAAGCTACTGGAGGAAGTCTTTGAGAGATTCGAAGCATTGAGGAAACTGATGCAGAGAAGATTGTAGCAACAATAATGGCCACATTTCCTCATTCTCTAAGCAAAGCCTTAGTGCAATCTGGCTCAAAGAAAGCTTCTATTGAGTTGGTTTTGGGTACCACTGCAACACCAAGCACTCGACCAAGGTCAAGACCTATTCAGCTGAGTATTCCACTGATTGAAGTGACCAACACTTTAGCTACTAAGTAGAAAGTGCCTCCATCATCAGGTTTATTCATGTAGCAACAAGGTATTTCTACTGTTAGTGCCATATCTAGATTTGTTGCTAGGCCCTTAGTTTCTACTATTGTTTCTATTTTGCATGTATCCATAGCTAGTACAATGATAGTTGAGAACAAGCCTCAACTGAGTACCAAAGTTTTAGATAAGGATAAGGGTAAAGAAGAAGAAATTGATATAGATGAGGATATAGTTATTCTGAATTGGTATAGCTCTACTCTCACTCCTGATCAAATGAACACCATGGGTGAATTATTGTAAAAGAGAGCTAAGAAATAGAAGCTTAGAGAAGAGAAGAAAAAGAAAACCTAAGTGCTTGAAGATATAAATGACATATTTGTAAATGCACTGAGTATTGAGGTTGATAGTGCACAACCTACTTTGGACTAGTTAGTAGAATTTTTCTAGAAATTCAATGAAGACCTAAATGGAAAAATTAAGTTGCTACAAAGAGAAGAAAGAAAGTTTGAGAATAAGGTATTGGAACAAGTGGTGTAGAAAATTGCAATAAACCAAGTAGAATTGTCTACTATTCTTGTTTCTTTGGAGACATTTGTAAATGATGTCACTTCATTATTTGTTAAGTTATGTGATACATCTACCTTCACACAAGAAATTAAAGATAAACTATCAAAAATACATGAAGTCATGAAGGCAAGTGCACACTAGTTGTTAGTCAACCTAAGCGACAACTTTGCTCATTATTCAATGATCAAATTTTTGACAAATTTGCAAGCATAATTGTTAAAGGAAGAATCTAGGATCAGGGCAACACTTGTAGAAATTCAAGGCATGATTCTTCCAAACATGGATGCATTGTAGACACATATTGCACATGCTAAGACACTCATCTATGACAATAACTTCTCTGTAGCTGATTACATGATGGAGTTATCAGCATAAGTTCAGATTGCATTGCAATGCAAGTAAGGTGTTATAGGAAAATTAGGACAAGATAATGAGATTAATATTGAAGCTATAATCTGCATTCTTGTCACATTTTGATATTAACATATAGTATACACCTTTGGCATTTATGTCAAAAAGGAGGAGAGAAGTATGTGTAAAGACATGTAAAGAGCATATGTATGAAGGAGCAATACTCTAGATATATAAGTTTTATGTATGGGGGGGTAGTATAGTAATATACAAGATACATGAATAGATAAGTAGAAAACATCCTTTACAAAAGCAATTTTGAAAAATCTGAAAAACAAAGTATGTTACTGAGTTGTAGACATAGAATGGTGATAAAAGAATGTTTTGACTTGTAATTTTGAGTATTCAATTTTTGGGATGATAACTATTTTTGTCACTAATGCCAAAGGGGGAGATTTTTGACATTAAGGTCAATTTTTCTATTAGTGACTCACACTTAGTCAATATTTAGTTTCTACCGAGCTTCAGAACCTATGTACTGTTCATGCCAAGTGTAGTAATATCTACCGAGTTGTTTAGTGCAAGTGATGGAAACTCTAGTGTTAATCGAGCTACACAGTGTCAATCGAGTTACACAATGTTAATCATGTTTGCCACTATCTACCAAGCTCATAGTGTTAGCAATGTGAATCTAGTGTTGATTGAGCCATGAAGTGTCAACCAAGTGATTCAATATATGCCAAATTTTGTAGTGTTCATTGAGCCGAACACTGTTGACCAAGTTTAAGCTACTTGGAAGTGATCAGTATGAACTGAGCCTCTTTTTCAACCAAGTTCTAGATGATGCCGAGTATTGATAGTGGTTGCCAAGTATTAGAACATCACTGAGTTTGTCTTTAGAACCTAGTTACAATAGTTGGGCCAACTTTGTGTATTTTGGTGAAACTTGTATTGTAGTCAACTTTAGTAAGTTATGATTTGGATTGGTATATATGTAATGTATTGTATCATATCCAAGTATGCATGTGAAGAGTATACGATGAGTAGAAGTGTGAATCAAGAAGGCTACACAAAGTATAAGGGACAACAAAGATTTATCAATCATAGCAAGGTGATCATTACAATTCAAGGCATCTCAACCAAAAAATCAGAGTTGCAGATCACATATCAACCACTAGTTCATCCTAACAGGTGTATTAGTTAAATCTTTTAACAAGGTAGACCTAACAGTCTTATGTAAATCTCTCTATCGAGTGCATACTTCATTGTATTTTCTATAAATCCTTTCACAAGGTAGACCTCATAGTCCTTATTTCTCCTAACACGACAGATCATCTAAAGTGATCAATTCTAAGCCTTAACATGCTAAATTTATACAAAAATACTAAAGCTTGTGGAATCATCCCACCCCAATTTTACTTTCTATTTGGAAGGTTTCTAGGTCACCATATCTTGTGTCAAATTTCTATGAATGTTTATTTTCTTTCATGCATGCAATTAGATCAGAATATTATATGAGGATAAATTGGTGAAATAAGATTAAATTTTATTTGTTCCTAATTCACCCCTCCCATCTTAGTAACTTTCCTACCTCATATTTACAACAGTGACTATATGAATTGATAACACTCAACTGACAGCACTACAAAAAGAGAAAAATGAGGAGCAAAATAAAAAACATAGAATCTATTACACCAAGATGCATGAGGATCAACCATAGTTTTTTAGACATAATTTGTGACAAAAATGAAGGAGTATTAAGAAAAATTTAATTAAGAGAAAGGAACACAACATGTCTAATATCATAAATGGAGCGTAAAATGGTGAAAAATGAATTAAGAGATGAAGACTAGAAACAAGCTATAAAAGACGAACTAGAAAAAATTGAGAAGAATAAGACTTGGTCACTAGTTCCCTGGCCTAAGGACAAAAATATTATAGGAACAAATTAGGGTTTTGGAAATAAACTAAATGAAATGGACAAGTAATAAGAAATAAGGCTAGATTGGTTTGCAAAGGTTATGTAGAAGAGGAAAGATTATATTATGGAGAGACATTTGCATCAATTGCTAGATTGGAAGGTGTAAGGATATTACTAGCTTATGCAGCTTACAAAGGATTTAAAGTTTATCAAATGGATGTGAAATTGACATTTTTGAATGGAGTATTGGAAGAGGAAGTATAAATCAAGACTTTACTTCTATTTTTTGTCTTAAGATACATGTTTCAAATGTCATTGGTTCTTACAAATCCTACTTTGGTCAAGTAAGAATGTAACCTTTAATATCATGCTCTTGATGCTTGTTTTAGTCCATATAGTGCCTTATGTAGCTTGAATACTAGATCTTTTCCTTATTCACTAGATCAGTTTTGGCTTATTATGTCATTTCTTTTCATTGTGTTTTTTCATCAATCCTAAAGGGGGAGATTGCAAGGATAACTGATTTACAAGTTGTTGATGAAGAATGGAATCTATGGATTGCATGTTTATTAGTTATACTAATTTTTATTGATGTCAAATGTTTGGCATATCATTTCAACTTGTTACCATATCTTTAGAAAGTCTATTATACAAGGAAGATGAGAAGGGCACAAATAAATATATTCAAAAGGAGACTTATTGGGTAATAGTTGGAAAAAATAATGGAAGTAGTGTTAGCGATGGAATTTATTATCACACTATCAAAGAAGAGGACTTATTAGAATGGAAATCCTACTAGAATAATTGGGAAGAGTCAAGGTCAACATTAGGTAAAGGGGAAGAAGATTGTTTGAGAATTATCTACATGAAAGGATGATAGGATGGTATTGCGAATGTTGGATCTAGGTTTAGGGCATGTGATATACTCTAGGAAAGGAAAGAAGACAAGATTTTGGTATTGTAACTAGAATAAGTGTGGTTGAGAAAGGAAGAAAAGGCTACATATAGAGTTATTAGAGTATAGAAGAAATAGTAAGTGAGTTGTGATCAAAGTTGAAGGGAGATAATAGTTAATGGTATGTTACTATGTTGAAGAGATTTAAAGGATCTAATATAGCAAGGCAATGTCTACTACATATCATTTTATTTCTATTACCTTACTACCATTGTAAAAATTTAAATTCCATGAAAGGGTGGCCTTAATCAGTCTATTGTAAAATATTTAATAGGGTAGTGTTCTTAGATTAGAGTGTTGAAATCCTTTTGCAAGGTTACTCCTAATAGAGTAAAGATCCTAATGGATATAGAGGAAAATCCTTCAACAAGTTGCACTTGATAGTATTTTGTAACCCTTAATTGGGCAAGCTCCCAACAGAGCATATTCCAGAAGAGTACAACATTTGTGAGCACCATTCTCACATAGTGGTTTTCACCCAAATCGAGTTTCCATGAGCTAAATATTGGTGTTACTATTTTGTGTTTAATTTTATTATTAAGCGTGAATGTTTATGCATTTAAAAAATAAATTTTGTATAAAAAGAATTGAATCTTATTAGTAAATAGTATTGAAATTTGTTAAATGTATTAAAGTTGGCAATCAATGATTCACCCCCACTCTTAGTAATCAATCCTATACCTACATTATGTACTGCATTACATACAATCCACATTGATTGTAGGGTTCTAGAAAAGAAAGTCTTCTTGTGCCCTACTTCTTATCTACCTTAATTATAGGTCTTAGTACAAAGAAAATTGATCTCTTGTAGAATGTGGGTCCAAATCTTTTTCAAAATTCCCTCCTTGTGAAAATCAAAAAACTTTTGTAGTAATATCTTCACTACATTTAACCCTCAAATCCTTAAGCATGGCTACTACATTCTATAATGTGTTCAAGAATTGAAATGCAACTTCTTCATAATATGTAGTCAACTTCCAAAAATAATCTAGCCAACCCCTTCCTTCAAAATTTGGCTGACATGCTTGGTCTTCTAAGATTATAATATGAATGGTCGACTCATGCCGTCTCAACTCAACACCCATCTTAGCTATAAAACAATAATTTTGAAACAAAAATTTTTCAACAACCTAGACATGGAAATGAGGTGAATTTGTAGGCTTAATTTGAAACAAACAATTAACAGATAAAATGAAGGTTTAAAAAATGTAGCTCATCACAAGTTTTTAGAGCACCACTTTTCATAATTAGTAGTATGTGTGATTAACATGCCCTTCATTAATGATTTCTTTTCATGAACCAAAGTGTACCAACTTACAGTCATATTGATGCATGAGTTTAATAAATAATTATGACATGACATCATGACATAGATAAAATAATGATAGATATATGTTAAATACAAAATAAATAAACAACAAGTTATGAAAAATGAGAAGTACCATCCCTCCCCCAACTAAAATTAGGCACAAGGTCCCACCATGCCAACATATGCAAGAGTAGTATGTACAATTAAAAATAACTTAATTAGAATATAAAATGATATAAACATATGTACGATGACATAATACCACTTGTAATCACCTAAAAATGGTGTAATAAAAGATATGCCCCTAAACTCAATTATCAATAAAACATCATTTAATTCCTAATCAAAAGGTGATCTATTTCTATCGTTACTCTAATTTGAGTATCAAATCACATAAAATCCCCAACTTGCAATAATCCTAAAAAACAATCAATTCTTAAATTTTGTTAATTAGAGATAAATCATCCTAAATAAATTAATTTAATCAATGTCCTAGCACATTAATTAAATTGAACCCACTTTCTAGCTACACATGAAAAAAGGAATTAAAAATGATTAAAATGAATTAAATATCTAAAAATATCAGATATTGAATTAAATATTAATTAATTAAGAAAATCCTATTAAATGAGTTAATTATTTAATTATCTTCAATTATCTTCTCCAAAATTCTAAAATTGATGAAATCAACACATAAACAGAGTTTGAGTAAACTGTTGAATTCAATTCTATAACATGAAATAAAAAAGTAAATATAAGAGTTAACTTGATCATGTGTAAATCAAAAGGAAATTCAAGGGAGTTGTTATATCATTTCTATAAAAAGAGAGTAAGTTAACTAAGCAATCTAATTAAGATAGACTATTCTACCTTCCTATCACCCCCAACTATGGAAATAAAGTTGTGCTTTCACCCTCCTAAGGTATCTAATCAATAGGAGGTGCATGTGTTGAACTCAACTTGAACTCATTTCTTATGTATATTTGAAGAGTAAAGTCATAATGCAAAATTTTCTCTAGAGATATTGTACATCACTTCTATTAAGATCATTGCTACTATTAAGTTCACATAGATTCATTGCATCATTATTTGAATCATCTACATTCATTCATACTACTGCATACAAAATCCTAAAAAGATAGATTAGATACATTCATATTAAATCCTTCATTTCAATAGCATCTATAGTCACTGAAAAAGGTTGAAAATTTGAGAGCATCATACTCCTATTGACTAGAAAGTGATAAGTCACTTTATCATGGTTTTTTCATATTGTTTGATTATCTAATTTTACTAACCATGAATCTAATGACTTTTTGAGGTTTCTTATCATAATTCTAGTTACAATTTTCACACAAACATTTTTGACACCCACCATGCGACCGAAAAATCATATTTTTGGCTTTGTCTTTGTATATTTTAATATCTTTTTAAAATTTTATGTATGATTTTGGTTAATTCTCGCACAACATCAGACCTGGGCTTGTACAATAATCTAGAATTTGAGAAATCTTTTTCGACACACCATCTTGACTTGCACGACACCTTGACCTATACAAATTGTTGCTTGGCACTACATACTATCTCGCATGAGAGACTCCTTATTCACTCGGTAACTATGAATTCTTGAACAAGTTTTGATATTAGTTTTTCTATCATTTCATGAATATTGAGAAAATTATAGGGTTTTTGAATTGAAAATTGAGTATTACCAATGTTAATCCTAGAGTATTTGTTGTGTTGATATGATTTTGAAACAACTTAATGTATTTTTTGTAGGGCATATTGTCGAAGACACTCATAGAAACAAAGATTAGTAACAAATTGTTTTGCAAGTTGCTTTAGAAAATTTTAAGAAAACATTTTGTCTTCTTACTTCTTTTCATTTATAGGAATCTTACTACCTTATAAATTCACCCAATTCAAACTTTAGGGCATTGTGCTCTTAGCCTTCTTCGTCCAATCACAAACAGAAAAAAATTGAATTGGGAGTGCTCATAAGGGGGTATAATTCATGAATTACTAGATCTATTTGGTGTATTTGAGAGGAGTCTAAGAATAGGAGATTATGGTCTTGGCCTTCTCGGTCAAATAAAAAATACCAAACCTGAAATTTTTTTCTAAGTCTCATGAGTCTCTTTTAGAGGGTCTTTCACTGATTTAAAAAGTATCACACAAATGACATAGGTGGGAATGAGTCTCTATGAGGAGTGTGAGAATCCCTTAATATTTCTTTATACGGTCACAAGAGGTAGCTACAAACATAATCCTAACTAAGAACTCTAAGATAGAAGCTACTCAATTCACTTTCAAAAGGGGACATAGTCTTCATGCAGGGAGGGGAAGCATCTCTCCATTAGATCCTCACCATAGATATACACCTATATTTTTAAAGGTGGTGTAAAAAACTAGCCCCTATTGCAAGATAACCTTTAAACATAGATTATTGAGCCCTTATAAATACTTAAAAAAAGGCACCCTCTAGGGGGTGACATGACTATATGAGGTGAACATATATGTTCATGTTGTGAGAAAAATATTTTTCCTTCTCAACCAATTTTTCCTAAGGTAGCTCCATGATTGAAATGATTTTTCTATTGTATACTCATGTTCATGTTGAACAAAAACATATCACATATTGGTCCTTTAGTCAGATTCCCATGATATTCATTCCATGAGATTGCTTTGTCTCTTGTGGAATTTCTTGTTGACTACTAATGTGGAGACTATTCTATCGGTAACCCTAGTCTTGTCATATCTAATATTCTCTATCATGTATTTACACTATCAAAACTGTCTTGTCTCAGAGGGTCAGTTGTCATACCTAGTTTTGGGATATCTAAGATTCAATATTATATCATTACACTACTAGAATTCACCTATGAAATTGTCAAAAACTATCAAGTCTAGGGAGATTGTTGTCAAGACTAGTCTAGATACCTCTAGGAATCATCATAGCATGGTTACGCTATGATGATTTATTCATGAAAATCATAAAACTATCAAAAAATTAGAAATTTAAGTCTCTACTTAACTGGTATACAAAAAAATCTCTCACGAGTAAAAAATTTAGGGTCTAGTGAATTTATTTACTTGCATGGTTACTACCTATCTACCATCTAGAAACTCCCCTTTATTGTGCGAGCAATTGCTCAAGTATTGTCAAAATTGTCAAATTGGTTCAAAATATCACCTAGATGATTATTTACTCACTTGAAGCTAAGATTTAATCATATGAAACCTAGATTTACTCATTCAAAAAAGAATTTCCTTGTGTGAGTCTATATGGAAATTATAAAAATAGTGAGCAATATTTCACTAGTTGGGTTTCATATCTGACCTAGTCAAGTTTTCTAGAAATTATCTAGTCCATCTTGAGTCTTTGACAATTGTATCTGAAAACTAATTTTTTAATCTAAAACTAGATCAAACATCTTTTTTTGTGTCCAAACTAGTCTCATATACTTACATCTTCTGATCTATGTTATGTTGTTACACCTATTGCTGTGATAGTCATTCTTAGTTGTTGAGCCACTACTTCTTTGACAAATCATACCTTGGTGTACTTCACCCACTATTACCTATACACAAATTAAGACAAAATTTAAAACATGATATGGATCTAAACCTATCATACTACTGTAATTACACAATTTTATGGGTTCAAAAGCTAGGAGTATTAGAAAACTTCTAATTGAATGAACTAAGAGAGGTAAGATCCTTTCTCAAGTCTTACAATCCTTAGGCAATTTTGACAAATCTTCATCACCTCCAAAATTCTCTTATGTAAAACACAATTTTACAAGAAAGGTCAACCATTTGTTCTAAGAATAATCTAATGATAAACACTTTGACAATTCATCACCTGAACCTAAGTATATCATTAGGAGTAGAACACATATGTTGGTTAGACCTAACATTGAGATACCCGTCAAAAAACCATCTAAAATGATGTCTAAAGAAAATTTTGAAAATGATGAACAATAGAGAACAACAAGAATCAAAACAATAACAACAACTATGTCCTTAAAGGTTCTAATGATAAAGAACTACCTCAATATGTGATTGAAAAATGTCAGAATAGAAAAAACTATCATAAAATGATGGAACTATTGATGAAACAAGAGGAGGGAAAGTACTTCCTTGAACTCTCTCTTGAAGGATTTGAACTACCTAAACATTATGATGTTGATACACTTGTCCCTAAGGAAGAAGAAACTCCCATGTCTCTTCTAACTAAAAAAATCCAAGCTATGCAAAGAAAAGTGGAACTAATGAAGAAATAGAAAGATAAACCTACTACAAAATTCTCATTAGATTCCATTTGTCCATTTCGTTTTGAAAAAGACATGTAGATGCCTCCTTTTCTTGTAGGAGTTGAGATGCCCAAATTTGACAAGTACTTGGGAACACTTGACCCCCAAGATTATCTGAAAGAGTTTGGTGCACTATCTATGTAATTCATACATGATCAATATTATCTTATGCTCTTATTTCCATGAAGCTTAGGTGGACAATTTTGTAGGAGCACCTAGGTAAGGCCATCTAACAAGCTAGATTTTCTAAATTGAGTTTTGACTTGCAATGACCTTATCCAAGACACTAGGATAATAAAGGGATTAGTGAGTCCTAATGTGTGTCTTTTCCATAGGAGGTCCAACTAGGTCCTTAGGACTATGCAATATTACTTAATTGCCCAAAGTTGCTAGGTGAAATGCAAATATTGACATTTTTGCTAAAAGATATTTTTGTGCATTTGGAGAGCTAGAAAGGGAAAGGAAGAGGTATAATTTTGGTTTTATGTCCTAGATGATATAGTCAAACAATTCTCAAAGTTTTAGGAGCCTTTGACCAAGCCTGGTCCACATAGACAAAAAGTTATCAAGTTGCATTACAACTTTGCAAAAATTGAAAAAGTTGTCATGACAACTTTTGTTGCAAAAAAGAGAAACTTCTATTAAATGGTTGTATAACCACCTCAAGTGAGGCTGAAGTAGGTATAATGGGTCTACTTAAGGCCTCCCTAAACCTTGAACAAGGGTTAGATGGAATTGTGGAAGGTTTTTGAGTAATGAGAAAGCACATCTTAGTGTTATTTTGATCACAATACAACATTTCTGCTTCTTAAAGGTGTTAGATGGATTGAATTCCATAATATACCTTGCTCACATGTTAGTATATTTTATTAGATAGTTTTGTGTGTGATTAGGTAAGTTGTTGAATCCATTTCATTTTCTTTTTGTAAATATTTTGGTTTTTGCTTAGTTGCTATCCTAAACCAGGTAGTCTGGGAAAATGTAATCTTAATTCATCTTTCCACCATGGAAATGGTATGGTTTCTCAGAATGTGTGAGAAGAATCCTTTTACTATAGGAATGCAAGTGTATGAGCCATGTAAGGAAAGTTTGGCCAAGTTTTAGTGATGCCCTAGGAAAGCCAAGTGGGCATGGTTAGGGATCACAAAGTTTGCAATGGTAGATGAGAGGATTGAATGCAATAAAGACTTCAGTGCAAGTGGATAGGGAGAAGGACATGAGGATGGAGAAGAACTATGCCAAAGGAGACCTCTTGGTGACATGTTATAATTAGGATTTGAGCAAACCTTAGGGATTTCTGTCAAAAAAGTAGAAAACCCTTATTTTTAGGCTTAAAATCAACATTCCAATGTATGGATAGGATGGGGAATTGAGACTAGGTGAATCTTAAAGGTATCCCAAAAGGGTATCTTTATACGAAGTTAGTTTTCAACCTCTTTAAGATTTTTTCTGAGTTAAGTGGGAAAGAGTGAGTTTTTACTAGAATTGAAATAGATTTCAATGGATTTTTTATGGATGAGTGTTGTAATGGCCTCAAAACCCTAGGGACAATCCTACATCTTTTGTTTAAGTAGATTGTTGCCATATGTGAGCATTTGGTATAGGTGAGCTATTTAAAGCATCTAAGGAGCATTGCTAGAATGAAGTTAGGTTCTACATTGGTGTGGACAAGTTGAAAGGGGAAAGGAATGGAATTGGGATCCTTCCAAGTTAGGTTTAGTGCAAGATCCCTGCTAGGTTAGAGAAGAGGCCTAGAGAGAACCCTAGGAGAAGTTAGGGTTAAGGAGCAAGACTATTCCTTACATGAGAGTGGTATTAGAGACCCAAAATATTTGGGATTATGGATAGAGATTTTAGACTACAGAGGAGTTAGTAGGTAAAACAAACATGGTGACTAGAGTTAACCAAGCAGGTGGGTAAGAAAAATGAGAAAAATAAGATCCTTGAAGAAGCCCTAGAAGAAATGAAGACTAAGATAGAAGAAGTTATGGAAGCAACCAAGAATAAAGATGAAGAAGGTAGAAGTAGAGAAAAAAGAAAGGAAAAGGTTGATGAGGAGGACATCATACCTAAACCAAACCCTTTATTGAATAAAGAGCCATTCTTGAAGACCATCAAAGCACTAGGAGGATAGGTCCTAGAAAGAATTCCATTTTTTAACAAGAAGATGGACACTGATATAGTGATGGAATGGATTGAGGGTATGGAGAACCATTTTGAATGTGAAGGTGTCACAGAGGCACAAAAAGTGAAGGTCATCAAATCAAGACTTAGGGGACTAGCATTGACATGGTGGAAGTACTTGTTGGATGAAAGGGTCAGCATGGGAAAGAAGCCTATAGCTAACTGGAAAGCTATGGTGACCAAAATGAAAGAGAACTACCTACCAAAAGATTATGAGGTACAATTACATAGAAAGAGGCAAGCTTGAAGCAAAAAGACTTGGATGTGGCCTCTTATATAGAGGAATTTCAAAAACTATGCTTAACATCCAAAATATAGGAAAAGGAACTTGTTAAGGTAGCAAGATAATTGGGTGGACTTAAATGGAGCATCCGAGAGGAGCTAAGCCTATGGACCTTACCACTATTTAGAAGTGTCATCAAGTAGAACTCAAGGTTGAAGAGAAGAACATGAAGAAGGGTGATTCAAATCTCAAAGGTAGAGGTAGAGGAAGAGACCAAAGAGGGCATAGAGGTGGATATCAAGGCAGACAAAATGACCAGAGAAATCAAGGTGAGTCCAAACTAATAGAGCAAGAAATTGAAACTACTCTAAGGGGAGGTTATTCAAGAGGAAGAGGAAATCAAGGAGGCTTAAATAGAGGAAGAGGTACAGGTAGGAGCAACTCATATTTTGCAAGTATGAAGTGTTATACTTGTGATTAATTAGGTCACCTTGCCTATAAATGTCTTGACAAGCCTATTTTTTCAAGTGGTAATAAAAGGGTTGCCTATGCTTAAGAAGACACCATGCATTCTAAGGTGTCTGAGGTAAATCATATTGAGTCATAGAGAGGAGAGAACTTGATATTCAAGAGAGTGTTGATTAGATAGCCAGCTAAGGATGAACCCAAGCACATAAGAGATTTTTTTAGAATGAGGTGAAAGATTTTGGGCAAGGTGTACAAGGTGATTGCAGATTCAAGCTCCATAGAAAAAATCATATTAGAGGAACCAGTGGAGAATCTCAAGTTAAATAAGGTACCTCATGTTAACCCATATAAGGTCATATGGTTGAACAAAGGACATAATGTGTTGGTGAATGAGAAAACTCTAGTTGATTTTTCAATTGTAGACTACAAGGACAAATTACTTTGTGACATACTACCTATGGATTTATTCCATCTACTATTGGGTAGACCTTGGAAATATGATAGAGGTGCTTTATACGATGGGAAGGATAATTCTATCTGTTTCAAGAAGGACATGAGAACTTTCAAGATTTAGTCCCTATTGGAGGAGGATAAATCACAGTCTAAGACTCCTAGTGTGTTTTTGAGTAGTGGGAAGGAGTTCATAAAGGCTCTTAAGCATGAAGACAGTGAGGGATATGTCATTCTCCTTAAGCCTAAGGATGAAGAGAAAACTAAACAAGAGCCCTTATCCATCAAGATCCAAGAAATACTTGAGAAATATAAGGACATAGTGAGTGATGGGACACCTACGAATTTACCTCTAAGGAGAGTGATAAGTCATCACATTGAATTTGTGCTAGGTGCTTCATTGCCTAATAAGGTAGCCTATAAGCTTACCCTAGATCAAAACAAAGAGGTAGCTAGGAAGGTGCAAGAACTCCTAGATCAGGGTTTGATAAAGAAGAGCATCAGTCCTTGTGTAGTGCTAGTAGTTTTGGCATCCAAGAAAGGAGGGAAATGGAGGCTCTATATAGATTCAAAGGCCACCAACAAGATCACAATAAGGTATAGGTTACCCATACCTAGAATTGAAGACTTGATGGATTATCTTGGAGGAGTTCAATATTTCACCAAGTTGGACCTCAAAAGTGGTTACCATCAGATAAGGATAAAGAAAGGTGATGAGTGGAAGACATCTTTTAGAACCATAGATGGATTGTATGAGTAGCTTGTGATGACATTTGGGATCTCAAATGATTCTATCACATTCATGAGACTCATGAATGAAGTGTTGAAGGATTACAATGGAAGGTTTGTGGTGGTGTATCTTGATGATATGCTCATCTTCAACAAGATGAGAAAAACACCTAGAGCATGTAGAGATGGTGCTAGGGAAGTTGTATGAGGAGAAGTTGGCAATCAATTTGGAAAAGTGAGAGTTTATGAAGCAAGATCTTATATACCTAGGATTTGTGGTATCTAGAGGATCTTTGAAGATGGATCAAGACAAGGTTTCAGCTATCCTCAACTGGCCACCACCTACTATAGCAACAAAGGTAAGAAGTTTCCATGGTTTAGCTCAGTTTTATAGGAAATTCATTAGGAATTCTAGTGGTATTTGTGCACCATTATTAGATACCATAAAAGCTGGACTAAAAACCAAGTTTAAGTGGACTCCTAAAGTAGGAAATGCATTTGAAAAGTTAAAACAACAAGTAGCCACACAATTTATCCTTAAACTACCTAGTTTTGATAAGTTGTTTACCATAGAATGTGATGTAAGTGGGATGGAAGTAGGTGTTGGCATTAAGTTATTATTTCCATTAGTGACAACACTTATCTGTATCAGTATAGCTACTGAGCTCATCACTCAATCTACAATGTACACCGAGTATTCAGTGGTTACCTTGTACACTCATAACTGAAGCAGTTTACACTGAGTCTTGCCATTCACACCGAGCATTCAAGTGTTAACCAAGATGAGTATAGCTACCGAGTGAATGTGCAATCCAATAGTGCCTACTAAGTGATGGAAGCACAGTGCCTATCGAGTGATGGAAGCATAGTGCCTACCGAGTGATGAAAGCACAGTGCCTACTGAGTGATGAAAGCACAATGCCTACCAAGTGATGAAAGCATAGTGTCTACCAAGTGATGAAAGCACAGTGCCTATCGAGTAATGCAAGCACAATGTTTACCGACTGAAAGCAAGGTAAGTAAAGGATTTAGTTCTTATCGAGTAATACTATATCTACTGAGTCTCCAATGGTTACCAAGTTCAAAACTACATCAGGTGATTAGTATGGACCGAGCCTTCACTTCTACCGAGTGCATAATGATGCCGAGTAATGCAGTGGACGTCGAGTATTAGAAGGTCACCGAGTTAGTTCAGTGAACCCGAGTTATTTACTATTTGGTCGACTCAATAATATTTTGTTCACTTGTGTTTTAGTCGACCTTGTAATTGTAATTATTGGAATGGTATATATATGTAATGTATTATATCATTTGTAAGATGTATGTGATATGAAGAATATCAAGATAGGAATGTAATGTTTTGAGAAGAATGAAAGCGAGTCAACAGAAGAGTAGAGTATTCAGCAAGGTCTACAAGGAGCAGTATAGATTCATCAGTCACAAAAGGTGATCAATACATCAAGGATCTAATCAAAAAATCAAGTTTGTAAGTAGATCCACTATTTCATCCTAACAGGTGAATTAGTTTTGTAAATCCTTTAATAGGGTAGACTTAATAGTCTTTGTATAAATCTCCTAACAGAGTGCATACTTTAGTGTATGTTTGTAAATCCTCTAACAAGGTGGACCTAGCAGTCCTTTATGCTCCTAACAGGGTAGACCACCATAAGTGGTCAATGTAAGCCTTAACAGGCCAACTTCATACTGCGGTAATGAAGTTTTGTGGGTATCATCCCCACCCCAATTTTACTTTCTATTTGGAAGGTTTATGGGTCACCAAATCATTGTGTACATGTGTTATGGATGTTTGATTTCTCATTTATGCAGTAGATTAGATGAATGAATGATGAATGGTTAAAGTGCTGAATTGTTTAAAGTTTTGAAGTTACTAATTCACCCCTCCCCTCTCAGTAACCTATCATATCTTGAATATTTCCAACAATTGGTATCAGAGCATTTTGGTTCTTAGGAGAAAGCTTGACAGCTTGAGCAAAGATCAAGGACAATGGAGATATTCAAACTTGACAAAGCTATTGAAAATGAAAAGCTAGATCTAGAAATGGCCATGGATCAACTCAAAGAAGCTAAGGAACATCTTTCTCAATCCTTGAAGAGAAGGAAGGAACTTGCAAGACAAATGAATGATCATTAGTATGTTGAAGAAATGATTGAAGACCTTTTACCATCAAGCAGTTCAAATGAAGCTAATGAAGCTATCAAAGAACTCTTAACAAAGAATGGTTCTCTGCAGGAAGAAGTGAGAAAGCTTAAAAGAGAACAAGAAATCTAATCAATCAGGCTATGTGGAGTTTTGGAACAAAGAAACAAGGAAAATAAAGACTTAGAGGTAAGAAATAATCAATCCCTTTAGCATGAAGATCTTGTAAATCAACAATCTAATGCAAATGAAGAAATTATGAATTTGAGATTTGAAAATGAAAACCTGAGGAATGATTTGATCATTGAAAGAAAAATCAATGAAAGCTTAAAAAGTGACTTGAATTCTGAAAGACAAATCAATGAAAGTTTGGAAAATGACTTGATCACTGAAAAACAAATCAATGAGAGAATGATGAAATCTCAATCAGACATGACTCAATTAAATCAGCAAAGTGAGCAAAATCTTCATAGACAAAAAGGCAAAGCTGGACTTGGTTACAAGGAAGAAGGTGAAACCTCCAAACAAGGTGCTCGAAGGAATCAAAGACCTACTTGCAATCATTGTGGTAAGCTAGGTAACATATCAAATAAGTGTTGGAGCAATGGAAAAGGTAAATTCAATGGTAAATGCTACAATTGCAGTTAGCATGGTCATAAAGCTAATGAATGCAAAGAAAAACTAAAATTTGAAGGCAGTTCTCACAAGTGCAAGAAGAATGGTCACAAGGCATTCCAATGCAGATCCAAATTATTCAATCTAACTAAACAACCTGTTAAAGAAATCTTTGGATGGGATTAAAATACTTGTTGTAGATGTCATTATTGTGGAGAATATGGACACATTGGTAAAAACTCCTCAAGGCATCACTTGAGGAAAAGAGACACAACAGTAAGATGTTATACATGCACTGAACTCGGTCATATAGCTAAAAACTACATGGATATAGGAAGAGTTGAAGATGAAAAGAAAGCTAAAGCTAAAAACATTCAGAAGCAAATGAGGCACCATTGGATTCCAAAATCTACCGAGCAAGATAGTTTAAGTGATGGCAATGTCACTCAAGAAGTGGGTGACTCCATCATTTCCAATTAGATTCATAAAGGATCTAGAACTGTATCATCAAGCTATATCTAGAGCAGTTCCATATGCAAGAAAGTAAAATGACCAAATCAGTATTTTAGATACACAAATAATCAAACAAAGCATATCTTTTGCCGAGTTGCATCTACTGAGGAAAGTCGATTATAGACCCTACCGAGCTAGGTCGGGAGCAACAAATGTTTTATTCAATCATTGAGTTGCAAGCTTCTACCGAGCAAGTATATGACAGCCTGTCAAACACTATGTCATCTCAGCTACTTTTGTACCAAGCATTTATGGAAAATTTTCGTCAAAAGGGCAGAATTTGATCTCATTCTTCATCGCGATTTTAGAGCTAAGAAACTTCCAGTGATTCCTAAGCAAAGTACAAGCAACTCCAAGCGATTTCAAGAAATTTTTAAAATGGAAAATCTATTCAAAATTTTCTTACACTTACTGAGCAACAATGGCATCCAGGAGTAGCAGCGGCACCAAGGTGAAAATAGGTTAAAAAATGCTGGTAAAGGGCATAGAATGGAAAGTGCTCAACTTCAAAATTATTCTGGCCATTACATAATCACTCAACCCAAATGGAGCTCAATCGCAAATTCCACCTAAGGTACTTCTTTTCAATGATATTCGTACTCATTTCAAATGTTTTGTTCAAGAAATTAGAAACCTAAAGATGTAAAATGCCCTAGGAGAGATGAGTGTAGATGGCTCTCTGAAAGCCAAATACAAGCATCTTGAAACCAAAGGTTTGACTCATATCTTGCATATGCCTAGAAGCTTCCAAACCAAATGGATTAGGTATATTTTGAGTTGGGTGCATAATGGGCAACTATGGTTAGAGTAGCTAGTGTTAATCACAAAGAAGATGATTCACAAAATCACGGGTCTCCCTATGCTTAGCAAAGCTAAAACCACCAAAACCCTAGGTCGAGAAGAGCTACAGAAGAAAACCCTAGCTGAGTGGGATGGTAGAGGTTTAAAGGTCACCACTGTATCAGATGTCGAACTAAGATTTGGCATTCATATCATTGCCCATAAAATCTATAGCTCTAGTCAACTGAATAATGTACCTTGTGAAGCTGTGGATTTGGCCTTCAAAATTGTGAAGAAAAACCTTGAATTTGATCTGTCAAAATTATTGTTGAGACAATTGAATAAAAATATGGATAGCATAAGGACCTCAAAGAATAATCCTTGTAAATTTGGCTTTCTATTGTTCTGTTTATTTTTCTATGTTCAAAAATTCTTTCCATCAAAAGTAATAGTTGTGTGGAGAAAAGACATTCCCATTCTTGATCAGATTAATGAGTTTGTAGTAGAAATGTGTGAAAATTTTGATAGCATCATGGACAATTATTTTGAGGATTTCAAGGAGAGAATGAATAGTAGGTTCTGGATCCCACCAAAATTAGTTGAAGACTATAGAGATGATGTATGTTTTATGGTTGACTGTGATAAGGTATACATTCAAGCAGTTAGACCCCGAGTTGCATGGGTAAAACCTCTTCCTTATGAGGTAAATATTGATGAGGCCAGGGATATTATTGAAGCACTGGTGAATGAGCCAGTAGACCCAAGGCAACCAATCTTCAAAGCATATGATGAGTCAAAGGCCAGAATTGAGTTTGAAATCAAGCTACCCCAAGCCATAAGCAAAGACAAGAGGAAGATAGCAAATTGAAAACTACATCATGTCCTCTTATGCTTACTGAGGGAAAAGGTGAAGATGAAGAAGATGATGAAGAAGAAGAAGGAGAAGAAGAAAAAGAAGAACACGAACTAAAGAGGAACAACCAAAGAAGAAAGGTAAGGTAACTATTACAAAACCTAAGAAAAATTCCACTGCAGTATTCTCCAAAAGAACCAGAAAAGGCAAGCAGGAACCTATACTGGTCAAGCCTCCAACCACATTAAAGGAAAGGCTTAAATAATTGGAAGAAGGAGCTGGCATCACAAATTTCAAGGCATTGAAATTTGAAACAAGAACTGATGCTGAGAAAATGCAAATTGAGGAACTGGTACTCAATAAGATGGGTAAATAGAAATGCTCCCCGAACCATCTTGCCTCTCAAATCTCCAAAGAACTATTCGAGAGATTGCAACCGAGATGGGATTCAGCCACCCAAATGGTTAAAGAAATATATGATCAATCTTTGAAGAATCTTCTTTCAAGTCTCACTGGAGCAGAAATAAAGGCAACAATGAAAAACCATGAAGGTAAAATGATGATTAGATTTCACACATGTTTGATCTTAATTAAAGACATTGAGCATGTTGTAAATGATGCAACAAATATGTGGAAGAACATCTATCATCAGAAAAAGCCCAGTGAAGATCCAGTTGAGATCAAGGATGATGATAGCAGTGATGGTGATGATTGTATATGTGAAAATGTGGGCTATGCTAACACACACACTTCAACATGGTCCTTATTTGCAAATTCATCTTGAAATGAACATTGGATTGTTCATCCGAAAATCAGCCAGCAAAGTGACCTGTTGCCTTCTATCTAAAGGGAATTGCTTGTTAGATATCCTCAAATTTGAGGTGTTAAGCAACCAGACACTCTAAGAATGAAGGATTTAAATGCAATTAATCTATATGATATGCAAGTAATCTAGATGAAGTGCAAGCAATTAATCTAAGAAATAAAAGGCATTAATCTAAATGTATGCATTATTATTTTAAATGAGAATTTAAATGCAATAACAATATGAAAGTTAGAAAGTTGAGTACTCAATTTGACAACAGTTCAATACTATTCAAATTCCAACCTCTGTAATGAGGAAATGAGGGTCTCTTAAATAGACTTTCCTAGAATCCATCAACGGTTGAGATCGATTTCAGTCAACGGTCAGGATTGAAAATGAAGTTCAGTCATAAAGGAAGATTCCCAAATCAAAGGGAGTTAACTGGCTCAAATCTGAGCGTAAGACTCAGTCAACTTAGATAGAGTTTAGTGTAAAAGCACATGATCTGGGTCACTTCTAATTTGATCAACAGTGAACTAAGAATTTCCTTTTTGAACTGAAGAGAGATTTTGGAGAGATATTTAATTTAATAAAATGAGATATGCTCTCATAATTACCTTTTTCATTTAATTAAGCAATTCTATTTAATTAATTAGAGGCACTTTTCTTATTTAATTAAATAACTTCATTTAATTAATTAGGAATAACTTCTCATTTAATTAAATAACTTTGTTTTAATTAATTAGAAGTAAGTTCTCCATTTAATTAAATAATTTTGTTTAACTAATTAAAATTGACATATTTATTAAATAAAATAAATTTAATTCCATAGTACATTAGCCTGAGGATATAATTTAATTTAATTAAAGTATAAGTACTTAATAATTAAATTAAATATTAATCAATAGGTTTAATGTGACTAATATGAGTAAATACTATAGGAATTAAATAATAAGCATGATGAATGCAGATTAGGATTTTCTGCATCTGACAATTAAGTCAAGTAGTGAGTAGTAGAATAAGAATTTGCCTAGTGAAATAGGACTTTAGGATTGATCAGAAATAGACCAAAATTGGTATCATGGCAATGAGCCAATTTTGGGGTATTACATTTTGCCTCTCTTTGAATGAATGTGCGAGCATCACATTCAATTCAAAGAAAAATCATAAAGCATGAAGTTGAAGATGAGATTGGTTCCAAAGTTGATGATACAGAGACCAATTGATAAGCTTTTAAGGACCACCTCTAGAACAGAGCTTAATCCTAAGGGATCCAAGTAGAGCACTTAGATACCTAAGATTGATAGCATTTAAAAGACTATCTCCAAAACAAAGCATAATCTTTAAGGATCCAGACAAAACATCTAGATACCTGAAACTGATAAGCATTTAAAAGGTTTCTTCAGAATGAAGTTTGACCTTTAAGGATCCAGATAGAACATCTAGATACCTGAAATTGAAAGTATTTAGAAGATTATCTCCAGAATGGAGCATAATCTTGAAGGATCCAGATAGAACACCTAGATACCTGAAATTGAAAGTATTTAGAAGATTATCTCTAGAATGGAGCATAATCTTCAAGGATCTAGATAGAACACCTAGATACTTGAGATTGAAAGCATTTAGAAGATTATCTCCAGAATGGAGCTTAACCTTCAAGGATCTAGATAGAACACCTAGATACCTGAAATTGAAAGTATTTAGAAGATTATCTCTAGAATGGAGCATAATCTTCAAGGATCCAAATAGAACACCTAGATACCTGAGATTGAAAACATTTAGAAGATTATTTCTAGAATGGAGCTTAACCTTCAAGGATCTAGATAGAACACCTCGATACCTAAAATTGAAAGCATTTAGAAGATTATCTCTAGAATGAAGCATAATCTTCAAGGATCTAGATAGAACACCTAGATACCTGAAATTGAAAGCATTTAGAAGATTATCTCTAGAATGGAGCATAATCTTCAAGGATCTAGATAGAACACCTAGATACTTGAAATTGAAAGTAGATAGTGAGATCAAATTATAATTCATAGAACCATCCCCAGAATGAGGCTTGATCCTTAGGAATCGGGGTTTAGATTGTCCCGATATCTGTAATCAAAATTGATGAAAAAATGAAATAGATTACAAAGATGCCAAAAAGAGGGAACCAATATACCCCTAGTGGTGAGAAGCCTCGAATGATGAGAACATAAGATGGGGATGAGATGCCCCGAGCAATAAGTATTCAATGATGTAATCATCCTGCCCCCTCAAGAGAAAAATTGAAAGATGACACACCAAAAATAGATGTGAAGCAGTATAGCAATAAATATAGAAAAAATTTGAGATGTAGCAGAATGTAGACGAGATTAGAACGATTTGAAGAAAAGAGAAGAGATCAGAACAATCTAATTTTTTTTTAGAGTTGTTATGTAATGATTGCAAGGTCACAAAGACTGAGTTTGACCAAAAGTTGATTAGATTTAGCGACAGTTGACTTGAGTTGACTATTTCCAAAATGAATTTTGAAAATATGGAGAATGTAGTATTGAAAGGATGCCAAGAATCACAAAGTATCAGAAAGATTTGGGCTGCACAAGTGTTTGATCGCATCAGTCCCCAAAATTTTAAAATGCATTTTGGAGGCACTTAGGTGTGTCAAATTTTGAATTCGATCCCAAAAAATGGGTTCAGAGCAACCAAAGTAGCCAAGAGGGTGATTAATCGATCATTTGTGCAGTCGTGAAGAACATGATGGTTTGAAGAAGCCAACAATTCCTCATCACAAAGGATGGGAATAGAGTTGCAATTGAATCGTGTGCTTATGCAAGTGAAGTATGTAATGCAAGACTATGTTAAATACAACCCTAGGTTTGGTTACCAAGCCTCAATATTTAATCATCACCAGATATAGAACAAAGCTTGTAGGTCATACAATTCCCACTGACATTGCAATCATGGAAATATGAATATAACATACGTTATTGGTTTGCTAGGATTAAATGTAAGCATTCGAGGCACACGAAGCTAGAATGACTAGAACATTTTTCCCTTTTAATATAGCAAGTTAGCATAAGCATCAGAGCATCAATGTTAGGATGACCTGAATGTTGCTTACATGACAGGCACACCAAACACATGGGAGATCCCTCTTATGCTAAGTATTTTGTATTCATTCTGTCCACAATGACCCTTGCGTTCGTAACCTGAGACTAAAGTGTGCTAAATATACTTGCAGTGACCTGTACGTTCACTTAGCAGGACAAGTATCAGTATTTACTGTATCATGAAGAGTTCACTCCAACAAACAAGGAGAAGAACCAACGTTATTGGCATATTTGTATAAAAGGAGTTGAGGTACACACGACCATCCAATATGAGATGGAGGCTCTTATAGTGGACACCCCTTTTATAGGAATAGATCAACGTATTGGAACTAAATCACAAACAGAAAGCAAAGAAAAAGATCATGCCCCTAGTCATTGCTTCTCTAGTCGAAGATGACATCATCAAGTTGCTCAAGGAGATATGATAAAGGAAAATAAAGAAAACAAAGAAAATGCTCACCATATCCAAACAATTATATCATTTTTGAGTTCAATGTTTTGGGATTGATGTCAAGTGTTAATGTTTAGAATATGTTTGAAAGAAGTCTCTTTAGTAGGGTGATGATAGTAGGCAGATGTAGTCAGAATGACTGGTGATTGAGGTCAAAGAGGAATCTTCATGATGAAGAACCTAAGAAGGACTGAGCGATGGTAGATAGACACAATCAGGATGACTGGTGACTGACGCAAGATAGATCTTCCATAAAGGAATCTGGAGACGTGACCCATGCAACAGTAGGTAGACATAGCTGAAATAACTAGTGATTATTGTGAAAGAGATTCTATGAGGAGAATCTTGAAAAGAGTGACACTAGCGACAGTAGGCAAACGTAGTGAGGACCACTAGTGACTGTCACGAAGGAGATTCTATGAGGAGAATCTCAAAAATAGTGACACTAAGGAGGAATGCCCCTAAGCTGTGACAAGACTCAATCCATGGATACATGAGGAGAAAGCAAGAAAAGCAGGAAAGAGAAAGCATGAAAGCGACTATACAAAATAGCCAAAAGATGCACTGCAAGATGGGGCATTGGGAACAAGAGGTGCCTGTTTACCAGGTTTTCACTTCTTGGTAGGATTTTCTATTTTTTACTACCATGATGCCTGTTTCCAAGTTTTCACAAATGGCACTTTTCTTGTTTTTCAATTTTTTCAATTTTTTTTTGTATTTTTGAGATTTTTAATTTTTTTTGGTGTTACCAAGGTGCCTATTGCTAGGTTTTCACCAAGGTAATAATTTTTTTTCAGGGCTTTTTCTCATTTTAATGATTTTTTTAGGACATATAGATATGTACAAAGAGCTTATTGAAATTAAATCAACTGTAAAACCACTTTAGGTGGAGAGTGTTGATAGGCTCTTTAAGCACTTCTCCCTCAATTGTGGAAAGCTAATAGGCACTAGATCCATATACTGTAGTAATGATGTATGGACCGAGCCAATTTGGTTCAAACTTTCCTTTTTGTACTCGCTGTTGTTGATTCTTGAGGTTCTCTCTCAGGACAAGATCACCCAGCTGGAAGTCACATGGCCTGATCCTCTGATTGTAGCTTCTTGCCATTCATTATTGATATGCTCGCAGATGATCACATGCCACTTGTCTTTGTTCATCCAGTAACACAAGCTCTTGAAGCTGAGCTATCTTGTAGTCATCATCAATGATAAGGCCCTTCATAGAGATTCTCAAGGTAGGAATCTCAAACTCTATTGGAAGCACAACATCCGCGCCATACACCAACGCAAAGGGATTTGTGCTCGTTGGAGTTCTAATGCTTGTCTTATATGCCCACAGAGCTGGATTGATCTGGAGATGCCAATATCTCCTTGATTTGTTGACTGCGAGATGAAGAATTTTGAGGATCGCCTTATTGGATGCCTCAGCCTAGCCATTATCTTGGGGGTAATAAATGGAAGACCAATGTTGTGTGATTCTAAATTTCTTGCATAGTTGCTTGAGGTCTTTATTCTTGAACTGTCCTCCATTTTCAATAATGATTGAGGACAGTATACCATATCTAGAGATGATGTAGTTTGTGATAAAAAGTGCTACAATTTTGCCATCAACAACTGTGAGAGGGACTGCCTCTACCCATTTCATGAAATAATCTATAGCTGCGATGATGAACTTATGTCCATTAGAAGAGGTTGGGTAATCTGCCCCACCAAGTCGAAGGCCCATTGTTGAAATGGCCATGTTGTAGTAGAGGGAATCAACTCTCTGGCTAGAGCGTGAATGAGATTCTCATGTAGCTGACACTACTTGCAGGACCTAGCATACTTGATAACTTCTTGCTCTATTTTAGGCCAATAGTAACCGACACAAAGGAGTTTGCGAGCTAGTGTCAGGCCATTGGAATGAGATCCAAAAATGCCCTTGTGAATGTCAATTATTGTGCATTTGGACTCGTCGGGTTCTAAAAACCTAAGGAGTGTTTTGTTGAGACCTCTCCTATATAGATCGTCAACAATAATGACATAATGTGAAGCATGTAATGTTTCTCATTTCGGGTTAGACCTTCCGAAATAGTTTGACGATGAAGGTAGGAATAGATGTGATGGTAGCGAGATGATTCTTGTCTTATAATGGAACAAATCATCTTAGAATCAGGGGTAGCATAGGCTGGGTAGTGTAACACTTCCACCAAGAACTCATGTCAGAGATCATTTTCAGGCATTTGTAGCAGAGAGGCTAGGGTGGTCATGGCATCGACCGCTTTATTATCTACTTATGGAACTTGCTGGAAGGTGATGTGTGCAAATACTTCTTCAAGTCATCAACCATGTGCTTGTAAGGAATTAGTTTTTCATCCTTTGTTTGATACACATCATTTACTTGGTTGATAACAAGCTGAGAGTCACCAAAGATGTCTAACTGATCCACTCTCCATTTAGCTGCAATTTTCATGCCATTGATCAAAGCCTCATATTCAGCAATGTTATTTGTACAAGGAAACAAAATCTTGTATTCTTTGGGCAATAAGTATCTCTATGGTGTAATAAAGAGTAATCCAACACCTGATCCCTATTGGGTGAAGGACCCATCGAAGAACATAACCCATGTATGGTGCGTGAGTGTCAGAATTGACTCATCTAGGAAATCAATGTTCATTGGTAGAAGACTCTGTATGGGTGCCTTGGCCAGTTGGTCTGCAATTGCCTGTCCCTTTATAGCCTTGCATTCAACATATTGGATGTCAAACTCACTGAGTATCATGACCCATTTAGCCAATCTTCCTGTAAGAGCTGCCTTACTGAGAAAGTACTTTAGTGGATCTATTATAGCCACAAGCTATGTAGTGTGGGAAAGCATGTAGTGTCTCAACTTCTAGGAAGCAAAGACAACTGCCAAGCATGCTTTCTCAATAATGCTATAGTTCTTCTCATAAGAAACCAGTGTTTGACTCAAGTAGTAAATAACTCTTTCTTTGTTGTCTTTATCTTCTTGAGCCAATAGGATTCCCAAAGATGTTTTAGTGGCTGAAATGTATAAAAGAAAAGGCTTCCCATGAATAGGAGGCATAAGAATTGGAGGATTGACAAGATATTGTTTGATATGTGTTAAGCTTTGCTCACAATCTTAGCTCCAATTGAATTTCACACCCTTGTGTAAAGTCTTTGTGAAAGGTTGTGATCTATCTACCAATTGTGAAATAAACCTACGAATAGATTGAAGCCTTCCTTGTAGTCCTCTCATCTGACTAATGTTTCGAGGTGGTGGCATGCCCATTATTGCTTGTACTTTCTCTGGATCTACTTCAATTCCTTTTGCAGAGATGATGTATCCTAGCAACTTCCTTGATGTGACACCAAATGTGCATTTCTTAGGATTGAGCCGAAGATTGAATTTTTCCATATGATCTAGGATGGGTCCCAAATCTTGCAGATGAGTATTGTGTTTAGCGCTTTTGACCAAGGTATCATCGACGTAGTCCTCCATGGTTCTATGCATCATGTCATGGAAAATTATAGTAACAATCCACTGATATGTAGCACCAGCATTCTTCAAACCAAATGGCATCACATTGCAAAAAAAGGTTCCACATGTACATGTGAAAGCCATTTTCTCCTGATCTTCTAGCGCAATTTTTATCTGATTATATCCAGAAAAACCATCCATAAGTAAGTACATCTCATAGCCAGCCATCATGTCCATGATCATATCAATATTAGGGAGCGGGAAGTCATCTTTAGGACATGCCAAGTTAAGATCATGAAAGTCTATACAAACCCTGATAGATTTATTGTGCTTGGAAATAGGAACAATATTGGATATCCATTCAACATAAACAATTGCACGAATGAAACTAGATTTTAGAAGTTTCTCCAATTTTGCTTTGACGAGCAATGCAACATGAGGATGCATTTTTCGAAGCTTTTGTTTAACTAGTTTGATGCCTGGTGCTATGGACAAGTGATGCATGATAAGATCAGGATCCAATCCTGGCATGTTGGAATATGTCCAAGCAAAATTTATTTTCTTTTCTTTGAAAAAGGCAATGAATTGTTCCTTCTCTTCAAGTGACAGTGATTGTGGTAGATGTATCATATGAGGATATTCTTCTGTGCCCAAGTTAATTGGTTGCATCAGCTCTATTAACATTGATGATCTCTCCTCAAAGTGACTAGGAAGGACATCAAATATCTCATCCGCGGGCACCTCAGAGACATTTTCACCCTTGGATATGTCTTTTGTTTTTACCTTTTTGGGATCCGACACTGCCACAATGTGGTTTTCACCATTGAACCTCTTGCATTTTTTCTTTTTAATTGTGTGACTGAGATATTTGATGTTAGCCTTAGTCATGTTGACGCTCTGCTCATTGGTGGAAGACGTTATAGGTTTGATAGCATTTAGGTAATAGGTGAGATCATAGTCATTCTGGAACATGGGGACTTCATTAGATGCATTGGGGTTCCAGTCTATAAGCTCGAGATGTGTGAGTGAGAGAGTAATGGCTGGTTCAATTGCGTTCATAGTATAGTCATTAAGTGCATGGACTAGCAATTCGAGACCTATGACGACCTCATCCATAGGTGTGTTCAAATGCCTTAGAATACAAACATCAGGAATTGATGACTTTAGGACACTAGTTGGATCTGACCCATGTGACCTAACCCTAGATGTTTCACCCACTTCGATTTGGTTTTCATAGATATGCACTTGGTCAATGTCTTTATCAGTAGTAGCTTCTGAAAGAGAGTCAAATTCATATTCATGAGAATCGGTGCTACATGGTGAGAGACTATAGAACTCCCCAACAATGATAGGGACATACTCTCCTTCAGCCTCTGGGTTCTTACACAAATACTCAATACGACGTGACTGACTAGATTCTTCCTTTTCTAAATGGTATTTGGGTTGCTTAGTATTGTCCTTAGAAGAATCACTAGTATCATCCACAGTGCTAACATGTGGCACAAAGTTATTTGGCTCAACAAAGAATTTAGCGAGATAATAAGGGATAGGATGAGGATAGGAATCCTCATCATCAAATTCTTCCTCTTGAGTACCTAACTTAGATTGTGACTCATTTTCAGATGAACTCTCAGGTACGGGTATGAATTTGTTTGATCCCAAATGAAAAGGGACCTTCTTAAACCCTAGGCCAGTTGTATTACTATTGCTTCGAGCTTTTGCTTTGATAGGATCAATTAGGCCATTATTATTGCACCCAATAGAGCCAGTTCCCTTGTAACCAAAATGCTTCATAAGCTTAAGACTAGACCCATATTTCTTAGGAGTAATTTCTTAAGCTTGTTTTGTTAGGTCCACTGGAGCCTCTTCTTTTTAAAGCCATGCAAAAATGGCTCTATTTTCGCTTTCATCTTTTAAGGGAACTGTAGCCTTGACAAAAGTTCCATTATACTTGGTCTAAGGTGTTAGCACGAATGACTTGTTTGCCTCTGAGGGTCTCCCATAATGTCGAGGAGATTTTGGGAGAGATGTTAATGACGACACTCGTTCAATGTGATACTCTCCCATGCTAGTTTCTTTCAGTTTGAATGATTGCTAAATTTGTTTAAGCTTATTGTCGTGATAATCAGTGGACTCACGGTTAGCAGGGATGAAAGTTTCAGCAGCTTTGAGCATATTGTAAGTGTAGCTAGTAGTGGCAGGGATAGTAACTTCAAAGCCATGAAATGGGAACTTGATGCATTGGTGGTATGTGGATGGTACATCACGCATCTCATGTATCCACGGTCATCCCAACAAAATATTGTAAGCCAAGGGAATGTCAAGCACTTGATAGGTGACATCCCTCTTTATAGGACCGACACGAATTGGTAAAACCACAAGACCTAGAGACTTTCATTTCACTTCATCGTACACTTTAATAGTGATCTTTCGTCAAGGATTAACAAAGTCCTCAGAATAATTCAATTGTCTAAGAAGAGCAGCAGAGATAATATTTTGGCCAACGCCATTATCAATGAGTACCCGACGAACATGTGTCTGGTGGATCATAACCTCAATGTGTAGAGGCTGATTATGTGGGTGATTTAGTGAGTTTTCATCCTCCTCAAAGAAGGTCATAAGATAAGGTGAGGTTAGGTGACCTACCATGGATTGGAATCGCTCAAGATCAAGATCTTGAGGAACATTTGCCTCAGCGAGGGATTTGTCCAAAATCTACCCATGAGCAGGTGAGATTTTAAGCAGCTCAAAGATAGAAATCTGAGCATTAGTTCATTTTAGCTGACCAAGAACACTATAACTGGTTGCAATCAAGTTCATTGTGGGTTTTGCACCTTTACCAGATGGACTAGTAAGGGCTTTTTTTTTGTGTTGTTCAAGATCTAAAGTAGGAGGCGCAGGGCAATTGAGCACCAACTTGGCACGAGAGTGAGTAACAGCATTAGCATAGTGTTGCAAGGGCGTATTATCCATTGAATTGGAAGTAGGGCCCCTCAAGACAAATGGTCTCTTGGGTTTGTCGTTATCTTGTTTCCCTTTAATGGTAATAACATTGCAATATTCAGAATCCATAGGTTCAACCATATGAATGACATTATCATCATTGGAATAGATATAGTTGAGCTTGTTGTAGGGTTGTGGTTATGAAGTCTCTCCTTTTTCATAAGGTGGAAAAGGTTCTTTGAACGCCTTGTGGTCTGAGTTTTTGTTATGTCCATCTACCACAAGATCACTAGCATCAATCATGTCTTAGACTTTATGGCACAAATTTAAACAGTTGCTAGTTTTGTGTCCCTTGTTTTGGTGATACTCATAGAATCAGGTCTCATTCCACCATGGTGGATGTGGTTGTGGATCATAGGGACGAGGGTTATCCATTGGTGAAATAAGCTTATGTTGTAGCAATTTTTTATAAACCACATCCAAAGGTTCTCCCAAAGGCATATACTCTCGCTTAGGGCGTGTTGTCCAAGAGTTTCTCGGTTTGTTCCCAGATGTCTTATTGTTAGGGGGAGGTTTCTCAGTATTTTTGGCCACTTTGAGGTAGTCTCTGAGATTAAATGCCGCTTTAGCAAGTTTGGGTGTGACATTGTCGACAACTCCATCATGTACAATTTCTCGGTTCTTGTTGACATATTTGGTTTTATCCGTATTGGAAGTGGAACCTTGTTTTATGTCTCTCTAAAGAGTGAGTTCACCTTTCTTGACCATAAATTCCTTGATATGGATAGCCTGTGTAATCATGTCTTCAAAGGTACATGGACCTTGAAGTTGGAATCTGTATCTGAAATTAGGTAGGAGGTTATTAGTGAAAATTTCAAGCTTCTCCGTTTCTAGAATTTTGCAAGAATACTTAGTATATAGTTGTCTCCACCGTTGGAGGAATGTGAGAAAAGGCTCACCAACTTTCTGTTTAAGGTTGCATAGATCTCGAATATTGATAGGATGTTGAATGTTATGAAAATATTGCTGAACAAAGAGATTGGAAATTTTGTCAAACGTCTTGATACTAGGAGGTAAATGTGAGAACCAATCCAAAGCCTGACCACCTAGGCTTCTAGGGAATAAACACATGAGGTAGGTTTGATCGTGTATAAACTCCATGGACAAAGCATCAAATTCCTGCAAGTGATCTTGGGGATCAGTAGTACCAAAGTACTTGTCATATTTGGGTAGCTCTATGCCTCGTGGGAAAGGCAACATGTTTATGCTTTTGTCAAATAGAAATGGACAAAGAGCGTCCAATGTGTATGTCTTTGTGGGTTTCTCTTTCTCATGCATCATGTCTTGCATAATTTTCAGTTGTTTTTGGAGTTTAGAAGTCTCAGTTTCTTCTTCAGGTGTGATGATGGTTTCCACATTGAAATGAGAGGGTAACTTTACTCTCTCTTGGGCAAGTTTGAGAAAGTACTTTTCTTTCTCTTCGTTGACTAGGATTCCCATGACCTTTTGGAAGTTTTTATCTCTTCGACATTTTGCTCTGTGTTCAGGGAGTATTTCCACCTCTTCCTGTTCCTCATCGGTGTCATAGCCTTTCTCTTTCTCTTTATCATTCCTAGGTGGTTCTTGATGTCAACTATGACTACTATTTTCAGGTTCATGATTAGTCATTATAGGAACTTGTTTAGTTTCAATGTGTCATGTTTCAAAAGGTCCTCTAAAAAAAGGATCAGACATTGTGTTTGGTAATGCAAGACCTCTTCCTGTCTCAGTATCCTCTTGGTACAAAGGATTCCTAACTTGTTGCAGGTTTATGGAAAATGTTTGCTGAGTTCAAGGCAACTTGGTAGTTGAGGGGGATCGTGAAGATGCCTCACTAGCCGAACTAGATACAGATTGTGTAATGAAAGGTAAGTGACCTCTGCCGTGATTATGACCCTTGGAATGACCACGTCTAAGTCTAAGAGGATAAAACACATTGCCACTTCTAGTTACGATAGTCATAGACAAGGACAAAAAGCTAGAACCTGAACAAGGACTGCACTAAGATTGAGTCTCAAAAAGGACGAGATAATAGCAAGAATGCTATTCACCAAGGCACAAATGGTCTAATTTAAAGGCTAGAACAGCCATAGATTAGACCAACATGACACAAGGTATGATAAGCATTAAGAAATGAAGACAAAAGGTAACTTAAGAGATGAGACTAGTCAAAGTACAAGACACAAGTCTTCAGCTAAGCGAAGTGTCACTATTTTAGGACTATTTGTAGATAGAGAGTGATAAAAAGACGTAGAAAAAGACAACGTGTAGGCTGCAGATAGCTAAAATAGACCCAAATTGGTAATACTGACATAAAGTCTCATGCAAGAAACCTTTACAGGCCACGTGAAGAAGTTTTACAGGCCGCGCGAAGAAGTTTATGGATTGCGCAAAGCTTAGTGATAGTGTTTTAATTTGGTGCAAGAAAGTTCATAGGGTCGCGCAAAGACTCGTGACAAAAGTTTAGTTTCACGTGAGGACAAAATGATTTCGCGCGAGGACTAGATGATTTTGCATGAGACTAAAAAGGTTTTCGCACAAGAAGGCAGACCAGTTTTACAACAACAACTGAATTTGACAAGGTTTCGAGACTTTTTGGACAGATTGGGCAGATTTATCAGGTAGATTTGATTGGACGAACAACAAGGTTGACCTAGTAAGATGTTTGGACAATGTTTTGAGTTTGCAATTTCAGGCAAAGTGTTCAAAAAAGATAGTGGGAAGCAAGTAGTAGTTGAAAATAGTCTTACCGAGGACAAGGCAACTCGACAGGATAGAGCAGTCTTGACTTTTGTTTGTAAAAGGGTTTGGACTTTGTTGATGACTCGATAACAAACACGCTTTATCCCTGGAAAGAAAAATTGGTAGAGAAGGCAAAACCTTTGTCCCACATCTTATGCACATGCGTGTACCTCACATAGCCATGTCACCCCCTAGAGGGTGCCCGTGTTTTTGGTATATTCAAAGGACTCAATAGTATACGCTGAACGAGCTCCCTTGTGGTAGGGGATGAGCATGTATACCACCTTCAAACGTTCAGTAGCATGCCTATAGTGAGTTCTACAGGAGAGATTCTTCCCCCTCCTTGTACAAATATTATGCCTCCTTTTGGAGGTGAACCAAGTAGCTTCTAACTAAGAGGTTTTTACTTGGCTTCTATTTGTATTAATTTCCAGTGGCTCCACAAGTGGAGTTGAGACCAGCAGACCACACTAGCATCTGAAAGTGTACACTACTTGCTTAACTAGCAAGGGGTTGGCGTCGACCAGTGCACAAACAGAGCCTCCCCTTGATATGCGATATCAAGAATCAAGGGGAAGAAATTAATTCAAATTTGGAGCCTTTCGCTCTACAAAGCATATTGATTATAGTGAGTTGGAATCTCCAGCGAAAGGAGTGTGCTCACTTGGGTCGTTCTCGAAGGTTGGATCACTCCGGAAAGCCCTCTAAAGAATTGACACAGACTGGTGGTTTATATCTAAGGGTCCAAGTTTCTAATTTTCCTCAAGGGGAGAGAGCATAATCCTCTACCTTATTTCCTCACCCAAACACGTAAGACCAGTTAATTACCGACTTGGTTTAATCAATCCAAACTCATTCTTCCTTAAAGATTTTGATTCCCTAAAAGGAAATCATTGTCTTATCATAGAAGAGAATAAGCGTTGGAGAACCACCAAGCTACTTGCCTCCCTCAAAATGCCTTCTTTTGGAAGCATCTAGGTTTCTGATTCACTCTCGGTCATGACCTCTAAGAAGTGAAGAGCATATTCCCCTATTCTTCCATCTTGCATCCTAAGAAGTTCACAAGTCCTAGTTAATCTAATTTTGAAAGCAAGAAAGGAAGACACACATTATTTTGTGGGTTTGAAAATATTGATCTTTTACAAGCATATCTTTGACAGCGTCCTACAAGAAAATTGTCAGTCTATTTTCGAGTGGGTTTTAAAAGGAATCTTCGGCAACACATCTTGCAAACAATGGTTAAGCTGGAATAAATCTAGAGAAACAGATCAAGACAAGTACATTAGCAAAATTAGATAAGCTGAAGATAAAAAATGCTCAAAAACCAAGCTGCTATTAAAGATCTCCTGCGAGATCTCTGACAGATCCATGCAAAATTGTTTTAGGCTCGTGTGAAATTTTGTTAATGCCCGCACGAAGAAAATAGGTGCCGCATGAAGTTTTGTGCGCTCAAGCACTTTCTCGCGTGACACACAAAGAATCTTCGCATGAAGATTTAGAATCCTCGTGCAAAAATAACAGTCTCGTGTGAAGATTCTCGATTCTGTACGAAATCGTATGGACAGAGAACTTAAAATTTGATTTAAAAAAATGCAGAGAAACCTTGAGAGATTGATTTCCTCAGGCCCCATGGTGTGCGCTAGAAATGTATATGTGAAAATGCGGGCTATGCTAACACACACACACACTTCAACATGGTCCTTATTTGCGGATTCATCCTAAAATGAACATTGGATTGTTCATCTGAAAATCAGCTAGCAAAGCGACTTGTTGCCTTCTATCTAAAGGGAATTGCTTGTTAGATATCCTCAGATTTGAGGTGTTAAGCAACTAGATCCTCTAAGAACGAAGGATATAAATGCGATTAATCTATATGATATGTAAGTAATCTAGATGAAGTGCAAACAATTAATCTAAGAAATAAAAGACATTAATCTAAATGTATGCATTATTATTTTAAATGATAATTTAAATGCAATAACAATATGAAAGCTAGAAAGTTGAGTACTCAATTCGACAGCAATTCAATACTATTCAAATTCCAACCTCTAATGAGGAAATGAGGGTCTCTTAAATAGACTTTCCTGGAATCCATCAACGGTTGAGATCGATTTCAATCAATGGTTAGGATTGAAAATGAAGTTAAGTCATAAAGGAAGATTCTCAAATCAAAGGGAGTTAACTGGCTCAGACCTGAGTGTAAGATTCAGTCAACTTAGATAGAGTTTAGTGTAAAAGCAAGTGATCTGGGTCACTTCTAATTTGATCAGTAGTGAACTGAGAATTTCCTTTTTGAACTGAAGAGAGATTTTGGAGAGATATTTAATTTAATAAAATGAGATATGCTCTCATAATTACCTTTTTTATTTAATTAAATAATTCTATTTAATTAATTAGAGGCACTTTTCTTATTTAATTAAATAACTTCATTTAATTAATTAGGAATAACTTCCCATTTAATTAAATAACTTTGGTTTAATTAATTAGAAGTAAGTTCTCCATTTAATTAAATAATTTCATTTAATTAATTAAAATAGGCATATTTATTAAATTAAATAAATTTAATTCCATAGTACATTAGCCTTAGGATATAATTTAATTTAATTAAAGTATAAGTACTTAATAATTAAATTAAATATTAATCAATAGGTTTAATGTGACTAATATGAGTAAATACTATAGGAATTAAATAATAAGCATGATGAATGCAGATTAAGGTTTTTTGCATCTAACAATTAAGTCAAGTAGCGATAGTAGAATAAGAATTTACCTAGTGAAATAGGACTTTAGGATTGATCAGAAATAGACCATAATTGGTATCATGGCAATTAGCCAATTTTGGGGTATTACAATGATAGCACTCCATCCATCATAGTTACTCCAGGAGAGCTGCATGCACTTATGGAAGAAGAAGAGGAAGAAGACAAGGAGGAAGAAGCAAATGAGGAAGAAGAAGATCCAGTTAAAATAACAGTAGAAGTGATTGCATCCCTTCCTCACTCTCCACCCAAAACTATTACATCCACTATGGAGACAACTTCTGCAAGTGAGATTGTGAGCACAATTGCCACATCAATTACTCAATCTTCACCGGTCACCTCCCAGCTCCAAGTATCTGAAACAGAAGTGCCAAGCACTTCATCTATCAAGTTGTCTATTACTTCTTCAGCTACCAAGCCAGCCTCCTCAACTCCTTCATCAATAATAAGTGCACCAGTAAGTTCCACAATTTTGTTTTCATCAGTTCCAGCTAGTTCTACAGTTTTGTCAACATTATCTTCATCTACTTTAAATCCAATTAATTTAGATATTGCTATACCAAGTGTATCATCATTTTTGGGAAGTATTCCAGTTTTTGATCCAGTTAATACTTCTGTTAGCATTCAACCCTCAAGTCCTATCCTAGTTTTTACTGCTAGCCCTTCCATCTCCACTATTGTGTTTGTTCCTAAGATCAAACTAGTCATCATAGAAGTCAAACAAAAGCATCCATTAAGACTTCTGATCACTAGAAAGGAAATTCCAGAAGATATTGACTTAGACACGAAGATAGTAATTCCAAAAATTGACTAGCAAAATGCTACCATTGAAGACATGAGGTTTTCTAGTCAACTAATAGAGATGAAAGCTATGCAGAAGCAATTAAGGTCTGAAAGGGATAAGGAATACATAATAATTGAGAATGCCAAAAATATAATTACAGATGCTATAAGTGTTGGAGTAGATTATACTCAACACATTTTGATTCAATTAGAAGAGGTTGTATAGAAATTCAATGAGGATTCTTTCGGACAAGAAAAACTTATTGAAAAAGTTGAAAAGAAATTTGATAATAAGGTGCTAGAGCACATTGCTCAAAAGATAGCAATAAAGCAAGTTGAATTGTCAACATTTTTGGGAAATTTTGAAAATTCTTTTAATAATGCAGCATCACTTTTAGCTAAACTTTGTGATGTTTCTAGCTTCACAAAAGAAATAAAAGGTAAGTTAAATAAGATTGACATTGATATGCAATCAAGTGCTTCCAAGCTAAAGGTGGACTCCTCCTCCACAACCTCCCACCACACCAAGATCAGATATTTGGCTGATGTTCAGGCAAAATTATTGAGAGAGGAAGCAAGGATTCGGTCTACACTTATAGACATCTAGAACATGATCCTTCCTATCATGGACACAATGCAAAAACATCTTGTACATTGCAAAAAATTGGTCCAAGATCAGAACTTCTCAGTGGCTGATCACTTGATCCAATTATCAGCAAAAGTTCAAATTGCCCTCTCCACCTGTCAAATTTTGCAACAAACTTGGGATAGTACTTTTGCAACCATTCTTAAGGTACATCAAGAATTTCTATCTCATTTTGGTGTAGTCATATAAATTATATATATATATATACACACACACACACACACACACACACACACACACACACACAGTCCTTTGGCATTATTGTCAAAAAGGGGGAGAAATTTAGAGGAAAGTCATCACTATAAGTGATAGGGGGAGTTAGCACTCAATAAAAGTTTGCATGTGTACATAAGTATATTTGTATATACAACAATTCTACAAAGATCAATTTTGAAAAACCTAAATTCATTCAATCAAGTTGTGTACAAATGTTTTGGCTTATAAGTGTTTTTGTCACTAATGCCAAAGGGGGAGATTGTTGGCATTAAGTTATTATTGCCATTAGTGACAACACTTATCTGTATCAGTATAGCTACCAAGCTCATCACTCAGTCTACAATGTACACCGAGTATTTAGTGGTTACCTTGTACACTCATCACTAAAGCAGTTTACACCGAGTCTTGCAATTCACACTAAGCATTCAAGTGTTAACCAAGCTGAGTATAGCTATCGAGTGAATGTGCAATCCAATAGTGCCTACAGAGTAATGGAAACACAGTGCCTACCGAGTGATGGAAGCACATTGCCTACCGAGTGATGAAAGCACAGTGCCTACCGAGTGATGAAAGCATAGTGCCTACCGAGTGATGAAGGCACAGTGCCTACTGAGTAATGCAAGCATAGTGTTTACTGACTGAAAGCAAGGTAAATGAAGGATTTAGTTCTTACCAAGTAATACTATATCTACTGAGTCTCCAATGGTTACCGAGTTCAGAGCTACATCAGGTGATTAGTATGGATCGAGCCTTCACTTCTACCAAGTACATGACGATGCCGAGTAATGCAGTGGATGCTGAGTATCAGAAGGTCACCGAGTCAGTTCAGTAAACCCGAGTTATTTAGTGTTTGGACGACTCAGTAATATTTTGTTCACTTGTGTTTTAGCCGACCTTGTAATTGTAATTACTAGAATGGTATATATATGTAATGTATTATATCATTTATAAGATGTATGTGATATGAAGAATATCAAGATAGGCATGTAATGTTTTGAGAAGAATGAAAGGGAATCAACAAAAGAGCATAGTATTCAGCAAGGTCTGCAAGGAGCAGTATAGATTCATTAGTCACAATAGGTGATCAATACATCAAGGATCTAATCAAAAATTTGAGTTTGTTATTAGATCCACTATTTCATCCTAACAGGTGAATCAGTTTTGTAAATCCTTTAACAGGGTAGACTTAACAGTCTTTGTATAAATCTCTTAACAGAGTGCATACTTCAGTGTATGGTTGTAAATCCTCTAACAAGGTGGACCTAGCAGTCCTTTATGCTCCTAACAGGGTAGACCACCATAAGTGGTCAATGTAAGCCTTAACAGGCCAACTTCATACTGCAGTAATGAAGTTTTGTGGGTATCATCCCCACCCCAGTTTTACTTTCTATTTGGAAGGTTTATGGATCACCAAATCACTGTGTACATGTGTTATGGATGTTTGATTTCTTATTTATGTAGTAGATTAGATGAATGAATGATGAATGGTTAAAGTGTTGAATTGTTTAAATTTTTGAAGTTACTAATTCATCCCTCCCCTCTCGATAACCTATCATATCTTGAATATTTCCAACAAGTAGGGTGTGTATTGATTCAAGAAGGTAGGATAGTAGCCTTCTTTAGTGAGAAGCTAAATGAATCCAAGAAGAATTATTCTTCCTATGACTTGAAGTTATATGCTCTAGTCTAGTCACTTAGGAAATGAAGGCACTACCTTCTAGCCAAGGAGTTTGTGGCACTTAGTAAAAACCAAGCCCTTAGATATAGTAATACCCAAGAAAAGTTAAGCAATAGACATTTGAAGTGGATGCAATATCTTCAAGCATTCACATTCACCATCAAGCATAAGAAAGGGTAGATGAACAAGGTTGTAGATGTACTAAGTCAGAGGATTCTGGCCATCCAAGAAGTTCAACTCCATGACATTGGTATAGAGAGTTTTAAGGACCTCTACAAGGATGATGAAGACTTTGCTAAAGCTTACAAAGTATTCTTTGAGTTTCAAAATCACTTTCATAGCCCTTTTTCTGATTACACATTATAGAGTGGACTGTTGTTCAAAGGGAATAAATTGTGTGTTCCTAAGGGTTCTATGAGGGAGAACCTTATCCAAGAAAAATATAATGGAAGCATAAGTGGACATTATGGCCTCAACATGACACTAGAGTTGGTCCAAAAGTTCTATTATTGGCAAAAGTTGTCAAGAGATGTGACAAGATATGTTGAACAATGCGTAGTGTGCATGAAGGAAAAAGGAGGAGCTAGTAATGAAAGGTTATACTGACCTTTACCAAACCCTAATTGACCATGGAAGTGTGTTAGCATGGACTTCATTGTGGGACTACCCAAGACAAAATAGGGTAGCAATATCATCTATGTTGTGGTAGACAGATTCAACAAGATGGACCACTTCATACCTTGTAAGACTACCCATGAAGCTAGCCATATAGCACACCTATTTTTTTAGGAGATTGTGAGGATCCATGGACTACTCCTAAGCATTGTTTCAGATAGGGATGCCAAATTTACAAGTCATTTTTGGAAAACCCTATGGAGTAGGTTGGAAACTAACCTATCTTTTAGATCAGCTTACCATCCTCAGACTGATGGTCAAACTAAGGTGGTCAATAGAACATTGGGTAAATTGTTAAGGTTCCTAACTAAGGAATTTGTTCAGACATGGGATGTGATTATTCCTGAAGTAGAATGTGCATATAATGATAGTATACACAAGACAACAGGCAGGAGCCCATTTGAGATTATTTATGGGATGCATCTAAGGGGTGTGTGAACTTAAAGACCTTGGAGCTATGGAATACAATGGTGGTTAGGCTAAAAACTTCACTTAGACCATGAAGGAGATTCAAAATTAGGTGAAGAAGACTATACACGAATCTACACAAAAATTGAAAGCTAAAGTGGTGAGAAGAGAAAAGATGTTCAGTTTGTAGTAGGTGACTATGTCATGGTACATTTGAACAAGTCTAGGTTGCATAAGGGAGTACCTACCAAACTACAGATGAAGAGAGTGGCACCCTACAAGATCATGGCTAAATATGGAGCTAATGCATACAAGGTGGGTTTTCCCAGTGACTTAAACATCTCACTAGTCTTCGATGTTTCAGACCTAACCCGAATTAAGGGGCCTTTAACTGAAGTGGATGTGACCATATAGGAGATAAACAAGGATGTAACATCTGATGTTCTACCTCCCAAGATGCAGCTAGAGGCAAAGAAGGTACTGGACTCAAGAGTCAAGAAGACTACCAGACACAAGGTGTACAATGAATACCTCATCAAGTGGAAAGATAAGCCAAAGTCAGAGGCAACATGAGTTGTAGCTAAAGATTTCAAGAAGATGGGAATAGCTAATGACATATTGTCTACATGAGTGACATGATTTTATCTCATAGGGGCATGGTGTAGGAGCACCTAGGTAAGGCCATCCAAAAACATAGGTTTCCTAAATTGAGTTTTGACTTATAGTGGACTTAGCCAAGCCACTAGGATAATAAAGGGATAAATGAGTTCTAGTGTGTGTCTTTTCTGTAGGAGGTCTAACTAGGTCCTTAGGACTATGCAATATTACTTCATTGCCCAAAGTTGCTAGGTGAAATGCAAATATTGTCATTTTTGCTAAAAGTGATCTTTGTGCATTTGGAGGGCTAGATTGGGAAAGGAAGAGGTACAATGGTGGTTTTATGTCCCAAATAACACAGTCAAACAATTCTCAAAGTTTAAGAAGGCTTTTCCCAAGCCTAGTCCATATAGACAGAAAGTTATCAAGTTGCATGACAACTTTACAAAAATTGCAAAAGTTGTCATGACAACTTTTGTTGCAAAAAAGAGAAACTTCAATCAAATGGTTGTATAACCACCTCAAAAGAGGTTGGAGAAGGTGTAATGGGTCTACTTAAGGCCTCCCTCAACCTTGAACAAGGGTTGGATGACATTATGAAAGGTTTTTGAGTAATGAGCAAGCACATTTTAGAGTTATTTTGATCACAGTACGATATTTTTGCTTCTTAAAGGTGTTAGATGGATTGATTTCTATACTGTACTTTTCTCACATGTTGGTATATGTTATTAGCTACTTTTTTGTGTGATTAGGTAGGTTGTTGAATCCATTTCATTCATTTTTGTAAATATTTTGATTTTTTCTTAGTTGTTGTCTTGAACCAAGCAGTTTGGGAAAATGGAGTCTTAACTCACCTTTCCATTATGGAAATGGTATAATCTCTTAAAACGTGTGAGAAGACTCCTTGTACTATAGACAGGAAAGTGCATGGGCCCTAGAAATCAAGTTTGGCCAAGTTTCAGTGATGCCCTAAGAAAGCCAAGTGAGCATGGTTAGGGATCACAAGGTTTGCAACAACAGATGAGGGGATTGAATGCAATGAAGGCTTTAATCCAAGTGGATAGGGAGAAGTACATGAGAGTGGAGAAGCCATGTTCCAAAGGAGACCTCCTAGTGACATGTTATAATGGAGATTTGAACAAACCCTGGGGATTTCTATCAGCAAATTAGCAAACCCTTATTTTTAGGCTTAAAATCAGCATTCCACTATATGGACATAATGGGGAATTGAGATTAGGTGAATCTTAAATGTCTCCCAAAAGGGTATTTGGATATGAAGTTATTTTTCCACCTCTTTAATACTTTTTCTTAGTTAAGTGAGAAAAAGTGAGTTTGGAGGCCTAACTCCTTGTAGCGCTTTTAGGCCTAAATTGGAGCAATTTCTTGGAATCGATATAGACTTCAATGGATTTTTTATGGGTGAGTGTTGTAATGGCCTCAAAACCCTAGGGAAAATCCTCCCCCTTCTTGTTAAGTAGATTGTGGCCATATGTGGGTATTTGGTATAGGTGAGCCATTAGAGCATCTAAGGAGCATTGCTAGAACGAAGTTAGGTTCTACATTGGTGTAAATAAGTTGAAAGGGGAAATGAATGGAATTGGGATCCTTCCAAGTTAAGGTTAGTGCAAGAACTCTGCTAGGCTAGAGAAGAGGCCTAGAGAGAACCCTAGGAGAAGTTAGGGTTAAGGAGCAAGACTTGTCCTTACATTAGACAAGCTATGAAATGGTTTTCAAAACTACCTTTTGGAATTAATTTTTTTGACAAAATTGCAAACATGTTTGTATAACAGTATGCATACAACATTCAACATCTAGTTACCATGAAAAATATTTGCAACATTAAATAGAGAACTGAAGAATCGTTCCTAAACTTCCTTTACAAAAGGAGACATCTGTACTCTAAGTATTCATAAAAGATCCCTGATGATGTGAGACTAGACAAGAACAACTTTATACCTGGACTGGGTTATAAACTTCAATTGCAAGGAAAATATTCATTTGATGACATGATCAAAATTTTTGTACGAATAGAAGACTTCATGATCAAGAAGGGAGAATTGACACTCCATACATAAACTTAAAAATGATCTTTCTCTAACAAAGACAAGAGAAAATACCAAAACAAGATCTGTGACATTATAAATGATGCAGTGGTAGACAAAGTAAATCTAAAGGCAACTAAAATTGCTTTCAACTTGACTAGTAGCATACAAGCTAGCAAGGCCACAAAGAAAAGTGCATCGAGATCCAACGCTCCTGGGAACACAATCGACAAAGGACCATGGATTCCTATACCTAAGCATAATTTTACAGCTTTAGAACCTCTTGAGGTAGTTTCTAATAGTGCAGAACAACATTATAAGCTTATCGAATAACTCAAAACCCTACAACCTGAAATTAAAGCCACCATGGTGGAACAAGTGATGCAGGAGCATCTTGCATGGAAAAAAAAAAAAAAAAATTTGTGGAGGAGAGAGAAAGTGACAAAAATTAGAGGAGAAATAATAAAAAAAGAAAAAAAGGGAAAAAGGAAAAAAGAAAGGAAAAGGTGATTTCTATTTTCAAGGTGCATAGGTGGCATAATAGAAAAAAAGAAAAAAATAAATGGTTGTCATTCCATTTATCGAGGTGAGTGGATAGAATTCTAGAAAGTTATGAATATTGTAGAAAGTTTTGGAAGTTGTAGAAGGTTGTGGAGGAACTCTAGAAGGTTGTGGATAAGTCATGCATGGGGTGGTAAGTGCCTATTTAAGCAAGGCATATGAGCATTTCTAAATCAAGCTCAAGGAGAAGCTTGAGAAGTGAAAGCTCGAGAAGAAGGTGAAAGCTTGAGAAGTGGAAGCTCGAGAAGAAGGTGAAAGCTTGAGAAGTGGAAGCTCGAGAAGGAGAAGCTCAGGAAGTAGAAGCTTTGGAAGGAAAAGTTTGAATGTGTGAAAGTTGGAAGGTGTGAAGGCTTCAAGGTGTGAAAGAGAAAGAGGAGAAAGTGAAGAGTGAGTTTTCCTGAGTCTGTGGACAGAGCGCCAAATGTGAGGCAGTTTACAGCAGGATTATGGTGGAGTTGTGAGTGTAGACAGAGCGTCGAATGTGAGGCAGTTTACACTTGGATCTTGGATTAAGTTTGTGAGAAGAGCTAGTGACTGCGGTTTAGAAACAAGGAGGTTGCTTGGTGGCTTGCGAGCACAAGTTGAGATCTCAGAGGTTTCTACCAGAGTGTGGATCTGGACTAGCTTGGGTTTGGATTGGATCTTGAGAGATCTTGGAAAAATGTTATTGTAATTGCTATTGAATTTTCAGGTATAATAAAATTGTCTTCATATTGTTGCATTATTGGTTGTGAGTTGGTAAGGGTGGTGTGGCCCTTCGTCAGTGGTATCAGAGCGGACCTCTATCAACAAGAATGATTATTGTGATTTCCATAAAAAAAAGGACATAAAACCAACAATTGCAAAAAACTTAAACACACAATCCAGGATCTCATAAAATCTGGAGATGTGGTGGTAGATGGACACAATACAAGCTCCACTTATTTAGGTCCAATTCTTCGTTGTCATTTGAAATATGTGTACTTTTCAAGAGATTCTAATTCAAAAACATATTGTTCTTCCTATCATCCTTCATGAAAATGGCTTTTTCCCTAAGATAACCTAGTAGAAACATGTGTTATAGTGCAACCATAACCAAAAAATTTGTAAGCTTCCCCTCCTCTCACTCCCCCTTCCCCACCCTTTCTCTCCCTCTCTCTCCTAATTTTCATTAGAAAGGGAAATGATGTTGTAGTCGAGTACCCTATAAATCCCTTACTTATAATTAAGGTTTCAATACCACATCATCAAATATGATGCCATACAAACAATTTATGCATTTTGGTATATAGAAGAGTATTCCTCATTGTAATATATATTAGTATCTTGTTTGAAAGCATTGTGTGTAAATTTTCATTTGCATTGCAATTCAATTATTGCAACTTATACTAATTGATTGATTGATAAGTGTCATGCGATTTTAGCTGTCCTACAAATAATTTCTTTTATTGTAAATTGATGATTAAATAATATATCAAATTAAAACTATTTATTAACATCTTCCACTAGAGTAGTAATTGTCTATAAAACCTTATCAACATAGCCCATTTTAAAAATTAAAATCAGTGCAACTTCTCTCCTCGTACTTTAATATATTGCCAAGTCTATTTCCCTATATTGAAAAGTTTGGTTACAAATGCGAAGCATAACATAAGCTCTATCCCAAAATTCACCCCCGTTTGTGCGAGTGAAAACTGGAGCAGCGGGGTTCGAACTGGTCACCTGAGCAAGTAAAGCAAATGGAGAGCGGGAAGGAGAGAATTGAAGAGGATGAAGCGAAGCAGGCAGAGGCAGGGGCGTTGACAGACACAAACAATAATTCTACGCTTTCTCACTATGCTTCCTTCGCTGGATCCAAGCTCGCACCCTCCGTTTACGGTTCTTTCTTCGATCTTTTCTCCTTTTATTATTATTATTACTTACATTTTACTCCTCATTTTACTGCAATAGTATTTTAGATTTCGAGACTCTGTATGACTTACTGTTTTCTTTCTCTAGTGTAAAGCTCCCGTCTTCTGCGACCTAATTCATTTAATATTTTCAATTATTCGAGGATTTTAGCCACTATTATGCCAACTGCTTAAATCTATAAATCCTGTCCGGGAAATCTTTAAAATTAGGGAAGAATTTGATAGATTGTAATTTTACTTCGAATCTTCTAAAGTTGGAGAAGAAATTGAGTGATTTGAAGCCAATCCTTTGAATAATTAAAGGAAAGAATCGTAAGTTAACAGTTTAAGCGTCAAGGTGGCAAGAATTCCGTGAGATCTGTTGAGAGATGTATATTAATTTTTTAAATCTTCAAATTTAAGAAGGAATTTTAAGAGATTTGCACGCTGATTTGAATAAAATTTGAAATATTAGAAACTTGAGAGATTTCTAAGCTTGCTGTTTCATGTAAAGCGTAACAGAGCAAATTAAAAGAGATTCGGAAAATACAGAGAGTGAGTGGATCTAAATCGTATGGATGAAACCAATGGCTTGAGTAAATTTTCAAAGAAAAGTGGGGAAAAATTAATGTATAAAAGATTGTTAACATTGCAGATGTCGTTCAGCAGACACAGACATTCATGGAAACCATGCTTCTGCTCATCAGGTGTGCTCCTCTCTGGCAATATTTGTAGCGTCAGTTTGTGGCCCTTTGTTTCTTTTTCCTGCAAATTTTTGTGGTAAAGTTTGTAAGATTATTAATAGCCAAAGACACATATACAGTGAAATAGATGCAGGTGCTGTAGAAATCAGCGAAGAGGTGCAGAGAAGCAGAGAGTTGTGGATGGATCGCAAATGTAAGCTGGAGCAAGAGAAGGACCGTTTCCAACAAGCTGCGTGCGCAGTTTTGGAGATGCTTAATCAATCATCACACACCAACGCTTCTGCTTTACCAGTTATTGCCCCTAATTCCAACCATTGAACACTCAATTGTATTCTTTACTCTTCTGTCTGCCTTTTACTCTTCTGTCTACCATGGTATAAAAAGGAAGCATTTTTAGTTCTACTTCTAGCACATGAATAACATTTTTTTTTGTTGAATTTAGATCACAACATTAAATTATTCTGTTTTTTATTCTTTTGTCTATCTTTTGTTAGAGAACTAGGTCATGATAAAAAAGAGAGCATTTTTAGTTGTAAGTGTACAGTACTTCTAGCACATGAATAACATTCTTTTTGTTGAATTTAGATCACAAAATTATATTCTTCTGTTCTTTATTCTTATGTCTTATCTTTTGTCAAAGAACTAAGCCATGGTAAATTTAAATGTACTTCTAGCGCATGAATAGCATTCTTTTTGTTGAATTTAGATCACAAAATTCTTCTGTAAGATTTAACATGTAAATTAAGATTTTAAATAGTTAAAATTGATTCACTTTTCAAATTTAATTCTTTTCTTTACTCTTCAAATATAGATTTATAGAAAGTAACAGTTTCTTCTATACTAGTAATTGATTCATATAAAAGTAAAAGTAATTATACTTTTAATGTATTTAAAATATTATTTTATGTGAAATCTAAATAGGCCTAACGCCCTGCAGTTATTTGGAACTTCAATGGTCCATATTTACTCATGCTAAACTATCCCTGAATTTTGTTTTGTGCTAAATATTAGCCATTCATTCAGTTTATGATTGAATGATTTGCTTTCTTGTATGGGTAGTGAGATTTTTAACGGTGTAATGATATGATGCAGGTTAATGCTGATCCTACAATGATGGAAGAGGATTCTCATCAAACTCAAGACTGATGAATGCGAGGAAGTAAATATAATTCAGAAATCATCAATTTCCCATTACCTGGAAAACTGTGTCACATAAAAGCGCTTGGATGTATTCAATTCTTCACTTGGTCCCCGTAGAAGATACGATAGATATGTAAACAGTTTGTTCACACAAATGTACCGACAACTTTCAGCTATTACTGCAATGGTATATATTTGAAAACGAGTTGGACTATTGTAAAAAGTGGCCACATTCAATTTAGATTGCACTAACTGCATTTTTGTAATATTAAAAGGGCTTATTGGAACTGGTTTTCCTCGTTAAGAAAAAAAACTAATTTCAATTTAGATTCGACATATTGCTCTTTCAATATTTAAAGGGCTTCGTTTATGTAGAAATAAAAGTAAGTATTTTATGTATAATTTTTTTATATATTTAGTAAAGAAGGAATATAATATTGTATAAAGAAATTATGAAATTTTTATATAATATAATAATAAAAAGATATCTATAAGGCCTGTTTGGTTGTGGGAATTATAGGGAATAGGAAAATCTAAATACTCACATTTTGTTTGCAAAATATAAAATGGGAAGTAGAATTGGCCTATTCTAATTTGACCTCAAAATGAGAATTGAGGAATTCCTAAAAATGGATGGAATAAGAATAACTTATTCCAGTTTAGATACGTTGTAGGGTCCGTGACTTTGCCCTTTGATTGTATTTTGCCACTCAAATGCATTTTTTGACTATTTTCTTTGTTCATCATAAGATACAAACTAGGTCAACATTATTTAACATTTAATATGTGTTTTTTTAATGACAAAAAAGACCAATATCAGATTTGATATCTTTTCTAAACTTTTATAAAATTATCTTTACAAATAAATCTTGTGTTTAGTCTTATAATTAAAACTATGTTGAAAGATCATTTAAATATCATATTAATGATCCTGACTTATTTGTATTTTTAATTTTTTTTTAATATACTTAAAAATAAAATAATTTTAGTTTTGATCTTATACTCATTAAAATAATTTGATTTAATTTAGAATTTAATTTATACTACAATATAATATGTCATTTGAATTTCGATGAATTTCAAAGGTTGTGGTATATCTTTCACTTATAAAGTCAATTTAAAAAATAAAATAAAGGCTAATTAAAATAATTTGACTTAAAAAAAATAAAATTAAAACCCAATTTTTATCAATAAAAAATCTTTCTTATTTCAAATATTACCAAACTAAAAAAATTAATTTAATTATTAAAATTTTAAAACAAAACTTATTCCAATTTCTATTTCAATTGTTGCAACCAAACATAGAATATGCATATTTTGAATCCTCTTCCAGTTCAACCAAATAGGTCCATATGATATTTCAGAATTTATTATAAGAATGCACGAATACTAGAAGAGAGCTTATTCCAGCATAGATGAATGTCGCATTTGACAATTCTTGCAGCTAAACGGGCCCTAAGGGACAATGTATTTAAAATAGTGGTCAAAACATTTCATTGGTGAGGGTATCACTAAGGTTCAAACTCCCCCTAGGCTATTATATTAACTAGCTTGTACCTACACTATTAACTATAACATAAGCATCATAGGATCATAAGCATCATAATATAAAGGTACATACAAGTAAAATATTTAGGGGATACATACTAGATTAACTGAATTAACTAGCGATGTGTTGTTCAAGCCTTGGTAGTTGAAAAAGAGGAGAAGCATTGATATAGGCTTAACCTTTCAACCACATACCTTAACATATGCCCACACAATCTCTTACGATAAAGACCTTCCCTACCCTAGGATAGATTAGGGCACTATAGTCCTGGCATCTTGAGCATATCGGTGTTAGATTTTTGACTAAGCAACATACAAGACTGAGGGATTCCTCCACCAACCTTTCCTCTATCAACTAGCACTCTCAACCTCTAGTGATCATTTTGGCAAGCATGCCTCTATACTACCTTGGCCAAGGATTTAGGTGGCTTTTAAACAACCAAATCACCACCGCTCAACTTGACAACTGATTATATCTTGGGAAATCATGAGATGACTTGGTCTTATGAAATCTCTATCTTTAATTGATCATATATTTAAGACACTAAAAAACAGTTTTCTTTTCTTTTGCAGGATTTCTCTCCTCTTCACCCATTTATACTTGGCTCTACTGGCCTTGGGTGCATCCTAGGAGATTATTGATAATCATGAGATCTTTCTAATTAGAAATATTTTTGAAACCATTTTGAAAACATTCACAATTGGTACATATCAAGAAATAGAGAAAAACATAGGATATCTCAAGGTAAATACAACATAAAGTATTATATGATTTCATCAACTAAGCATTCCTTTCCTATAATTATAGGAGTTCATCCTTATGACATGCATCCAATGCTTATGAAAAGAAACTAGTCATAAAATGAAAAAGGAATAAGGAGCAAGCTGAAGCTCCTTAGATGCTAATCGTGCTCAATACTAACACTCCATTTGAATAAGGTATCTTTCTTGAATAGTAAGGCATTACATATAATGCAAATATTTTGAGAAAAATACATGACCTCGATACAGAGAGAAACAAGACTAGGTGCTGGTGCCGTAGCAACCCCTATGCCAGATATAGCTCTACCCAAGTGGCTTAGTATTACATTACTATTTCAGTGGTATACATTTGATGTCAAATGAGAACATAGAATAATTTGGTTTAAGAGAATTGTATACAATGGATCTCCTTCTACGGTTACAAGAAGGAGCTTGATTTCCAGTTACAAGAATACTTTGTATTCAATTTTTTTATTTAAATAATGTTGCTAAAGGATGAGAATGCTCATGTTGGAACATAAAGAAGTATATATTTTTCTCCATAATCTTTAAACAATATAATGTTTATGTGTGTGTGTGTGTGATCATGCCTTTGATTTTTTTGTCTAGGATGGTACTTACATATAAATATATCTATATGCTACATACAATTTTGAGAGTACATATAATTTCTTTTTATCATTATATTATCTCTAGATACGCATGCATATACTTATATATACATGTAAGTGCAATTCATAGACATTATTAGAGTATCACGATGACATCACACACACACACACATGTGTGTGTGTGTGAAGTCTATAATGTTTTTGAAGTATTAGATAGTAGCCAAAAGAGACAGGGGGCTGACCCCAAGTAACAAAAAGGCTAAAAAATTAGCTATAGGTAACCTCCCAGTTATCTATCCTATGCCATCTTTAAACTCCAAAAAATAGAATATGTCCATAGCATCATTAACAATACTATCAGTCCTTAATCTAATGTGCATAACAGATTGTAAAATAAACCAATAACTTCTAAACAAAATGTTCCTATCAATCAACATAAACATAAAAACTAAACCCCTTGGGGGTACCAAGTTCAAAGTATCGAGCATAAATAAAACTAAGAGAAAAAACACTAGAACCAGGGCTAGTTTCCCTCTTCCTGCCCTTGCTTGTCCTCTTTCATTTCCTCATGAACATCCTTGTTTGCATCCTCCCCCTCCACCTTAATTGGTTTATCCAGGATGGTCTTTAGCCAGTCCTCTGCCAAGAAACCATAGATTGATTGGGTGGTCTTAATAGCTTTGCCAAGGTCCTTCTCCTCCTTGTTAATCTACAAGAAGAATAAAGTTGTGGCCGCGGAGTGCATGACCTTGGTGGAAAACTCCACCAAAGTATCAAATCTCTGGCATATACCAGTTTGATTTGTAGACACCTAAAATTGTCCAAATCCCCTTTTCATGACCAATTAAATAGATATTTATTATTTATTTAATTACCCTACCTTTAATTAAATAAATTTTCATTTATTTAATTATGTTCACCTTTCCTTGATTTAAATAAACTAAGGTTTATTTAAATCCTAGCCTATCTCCCATCCCTCTTGCATCCTAACCCATTCCCTTTAATTATGTACTTTGTTTACTTAATTAACCTCTTCTAATCCCACTTGGAATTAAATATTAAATTTAATCCTATTTGACCACATGGCTCCTAACTTTAACCTTCACTTAACCTCACTTTCCTAACCTAACCCATCTTTCTAAACCTACCCACTTCCTTAATCCCACTTACTTTTCCTAATCACCTTGCTAATCCACTTTTAATCCTAAGTGTGTGCTCACATCAAAGGTTGCTCACACATGTGTGAGCATCTTCCCCACTTTTGAATGGTCAAAAACCCTAATCCACATGGAGTCTACTTAGCCTCCACCTCATGGACACCTCATTGATCCTGATAGATCCTAGCCCTTCATTTTGCATTGAATCTCAACTGTCCATTTCATCTCATTTCCTATAAACAGAGGGCCCTCTCCTTATTTTCATAACATCTACTATCTAGCCCATTGTTATACTGTAGGAATTGTGAGTAACCACATCCCATAACAATGAAATCATCATCCACTCGGTGATTTCATGAGGTTTGCATTAGTAGATTAAGCTCTTTTTATTTCATGTCATCCTTATTTGCATGTTTACTTCCATATTTTGAGGTTTATGTAATGATGTAGGAAGTAGTATAGTTGCTTATGCTTCTTCTTTGTAGCATTTTACATACTACATTTTGGCATGCCTGGAGGGACCCACTTCATGGGTTCGAACTAACCATCTAATGTGTTTTTGAGTTTATTTATGAGTGTTCAAGCTTGTAGGTTGAAGAAGCACTTGGAGATCAAATCTTGTGAAGAGCCTCTAATCGAGCCATAAAGCTTATCATTGTGCTTGAAGCATGTGAGAGAAGTTTTTTGACATATTACACTCTATAGTTTTTATTTCTCTATTTTCAAGTTGTAGGAGTGTATATACATTAGGTATATGTCTTCGTTAATAGGAAAATAGGAAAAAGCTAAAATAAAAATCTCTATCTTTGTTGGCAAATAAGTAGATAAAAAAAAGCCCCGGGGGGGGGGGTGTCGTTTACTTTATTTTATTTATGTTTTTTAAAAAAAAATTTTCTTTATGTATACTTTGCTCTATATATATATATAAATTGTTTAAAAAAGAAAAGAAAATTCAAAAATTAATTAAAATAAAATAAAATTAAACCCCCTTTTTGTTTTGCAGGTTCGGCCACCCGCAGGTGCCCCCACCGACGGCACCCACGAGTGCCACCCCCGCTTCCTACGGCTCCCCCTTCCTCCCTGCAGCCACGACTTGGCTCACCTCTGCAAAATCCCTCCTCAACTCTTTGCCTCCTGTGACCGCATCTCATCCCGCAACCCTTGCTTCACCTGCACCTCACCACCCACCATAGCTTCAATGCCTGCCGCCACAACCTCCTCCTCTCTCCCTGCGCTGCTTTCCTTCCCTGCATTTTCTTGTCAAGCTCTACCCTATTGCTCTAACGCTCTATCCGTGGCTTCAAACCCTACTCCTCACTTAGCCGCTTGACCTACCTCCTGCTATTGCAAAACACCGCTTCCACCAACTGTCGCCACCGTTCGCTTCTACTCGCACACCACTACCTCTCCCGTTCTCGACTGCATCCCACCTCCCGTGGTAGCCTTGGCCGCCACTACCACCTACCAAAAACCACCTCCCCACTGCACCACTTGGCCTGTTAAACACCTACATCCTCCTCCCACGGCCACATCGCTGCAGCCTCCTCCACTCTGCCTCTCCCGCTGTCAGTTGTCCAAACCACCGTCGCCTCCCACGCCCTCCACTGCAAACCCTCTACTGCCCTCCTTCAAACCATCACCTTGCTCAAACCCATGCTCTACCATTCCTCCACCCTGCCCAAATCATGGTTACCCTGCACCAAACCCTAGCTCCACTCCTACTTTATTTTTTATTTTTATTTTTTGTTTACCTTAACTTTAAAAGTATTGATTTTTTTTTCAACTTTATTTTAAAAATAAAATTTATCTTTTTAATGCACCATCTAGATTTCATTTGTTTTTGCTTGATGTGCCTCTAACTGTCAACTTTAATCTCACAGGTTGCTAACATCATCATTACATCAGCATTCCACATGCCCTTCTAGGCCATAAGGAGCAGCCTTCCATTTTTTGCTCATAACTTGAGCATATAGACTCCATTTTCAAAAAATGAAATATTGCCAGAAAGTTGATTTCGAGCTGTTGTGATGGTGCTAATTTCATGAGATTTTGATATTGTTTAGATCCCTATTTTTTCTGTCAAAGACCAAACTTTTTGTTAACATTTTCATTGCAGGGTTGTTTCATGTTTTTCATACATTTTTGATGCCCTAACTTGTGGTTTTGCAGGGATATTTTCTCACTAACCATATTACTTGCAGGTTTTTTCTTTAAATTTGTTTTGGTATGAACTTGTATGCTTAAACACTTATCTTTGAATGCATTGTTAAAAGCTAAAAAAATCGAATACAATCTTGAATGCTATAAGAAAAATGAACATTTTTGCTTTAGAATGAATGACAACATAAACTTGAATGTCTAAGGATCAACGAACATTGCAATACACATTTCAATTTGGTGCTTAAAATGAACAATCACTCAATCTTGAATGCATAATGGAAGTGATTCTTTCTTTATCGAATTTGCTTATGTTGATGATGCTTGATTTACTTACGTTGGCAAACTCTCAATTTTTATGATGTTGTCAAGTTGGAAAGAACATTGTATGTTATAAACACATGTGTCTTCAGAGTAGATTAAAAAACCTAAAGCTTCATTGGGAAAGAACACGTGTCTTTTTAAACCTCGAGGCCACTTACGTATTCTCTCCCCTCGCGCCTTCGGGTGATCTTGGGTGCATAAGAAATAAGTGGTCTTGTTTTATCATTTTAGGAGGCCTGCTTGGGGATTTCATCACCCCTTGGGATGAACTCAACTCCAATGTTCTGGTGGAGTGTAAAAATTGAGAGGTGAATCGAAAGACACCTCTCTTGGAAGTAAAATCTTATCACTCTTGGCTAAGCCCCAAAGAACTTTATACCTTTGGAAAGTGAAGGAGGAGATTTGGGTTACTGTCTCCCCTCGACTGTGTGGCATTTTTTTTTTAATCTATAGATTTGAGCCTCACGTACCTTGCATATATTGAGGACACCCTCTAGTTGATCCTTGTACATCCTAGTTGAAACCTCATAGGATTGTTGGTGTGTTTGACATTCTTGAGTGTTTGAAACACACTTGCCTTGTATATATTTCTTTGTTTGATTTTGCATCTCAAATTTGAAAAAAACCAAAAACATCATAAAACATCAAAATCCAAAAAAATCATAAAAGTTCAAAAATCCAAAAAAAAATAAAAAATCTCAAAAACAACAAAAACAAGTCTTGGTTTCAGTCCTCTTAGTCAAGCTATCCACATCAATTCCACATCACTTATTCTTTCCATCAAATTCATCACTCTCATACATCTCTTGTTTTCACATTCAAACCATTCCTTGAAGTCTTCATCATTGCCATTCGTCCAAATCATTTCCTTGTCTTCCTAATCATTCAATCTAAGTCCTAATCTTCATCCTAGTCATGTTGCATAATCCACATGATGCTTCAATTCTCTCATCCAATGTTTCATCATCATTCTTCTAATCCAATTCCTTGTCACATTCAATCATTTCTAATCCATTCTTAATTCAATCCATTTATATCCTCATCCATAATCAATCTTCCTAATTTCATTCTAGCCTTCTTCTAATTCAACTTTGCATCACATCTTTGGGCATAGGAGCATTGTCATCAACATTGAACTTTAATTCAAATCCCAGATCAAACCCTCATCCAATCAAATCAAATCCAATCCAATCCAATCATACCAAATCATATCAAATCAAATCAATATCAATATCAAATCAAGTCATATCAAATCAAATCAATATCAGGTCAAATCCAATTCAAATCAAGTCAACACAAAGTCCAAAATTGCTCCTAGTCCCAAGTTCATATTTCATCCATCATCAAATCTTTCATCACTCTTCGTCTAACATCTATGGATCAGAATTGGCTTAATCAAATGGTTGACAATCTTCAAAGGCAATATGGAGATTTACCTCCCTTTCAACCTATGTATCAAATCAATCCTCATAACTTCATATCCAATTCTAATCCGTCTCATGTTCATTATTCTTCTACCTTTGACAAGGGAAATCCACCTCATTATCCTTCACCTACATATAATTCCATTCATAGCCCACACAATGCCTCAAGCATAAATGCCATGGCCAAAGAAATTGAGTAACTAAAGAGTTCTATCTTGAGCCTAGCAAATCAGCAAAAAAAGTCCACCTTCCATGCCATGTGTCCTCCTCCCCCATGTTTCAAAGACCATAGTCCTCATGTCACATCCAACCCCAACCCTCCATGCAATTCCCCATACTTTGAGCCTAATGTCAAAAACAATCATCCCAATCCCCTACCTATAGTTCCACCTTCACACAATCCTAATCCTCCAAAAACATCATCCCCACCTCGTAATAGATTTTTCTCGCCTGAATTCTTGTCTAAGTACAAAATTCAAAATAAAGTGATCCAATCACCTAAAGTTATACCCTCGGTTCCATCTCAAGACCTTCCTCCAAAGCATGACATTATAGATTCCTCTTCTCCTCTAGATTTGAGCATTTCTCTATCCCATCATTCCCTTATCCCTGAAGATCCATTTATCCCTTTTAGTCCATCTCATGATTCCCTTCCTAATCAAGATCAAGGCATTTCATGTACCACACACCTTACTGATTCTTCTCCATCTCAAGAGTTAGTATCCGTAGATCCTCCACTTCATGCAGAAGCTCCTTCCATCCCATCCACTAATACTCCTCCATATCAAGATCAAATCATTCCATCTTATGTTCCACTCATTCCACCACCTAATCCTCTTTTAAGTCAAGATCAAAGCATCCCTTCATTTACCTTTCATGATCCCCCCCCATCTCAAGATCCTATTATCCCTTGTGATCCCCCTTGCAATCCTAATCCTCCACATAATCCTATCACACCTATCCAATCCACTCATGAACCCCATATACATCGACTTGCATCTTGTGTTGAAAATAATAAGTATCCCATTGAAGAAATAATGTCTAAAGATGTTGGTACACCTTCCACTCCTTCCAAACCTAAAATTCCTCCATCCAAACATAATTGTTCCCATCATCCATATTCCAAGTCCATTTTGGGCCCTTATATCCATATTCCTATTCCTTCCTCATTTCCATCCATTTTGGGTCCTTATGTTCCATGACTGAGCCCTTCATTCCTTCCTTCCATTTTAGGTCCTTATGTACCTTCATCCACCATATCCATGTTTTCCATGTCATCCCCTCATGCTCCTAAACAAGATCAACAAAGTCACACATCCTTGAACTCCTTCCAATGTTCACCATCCATAAGCTCTCCACCCCATTTATCTTCATGCACCCCTCCCATGGCCAATGGAAGCAAATTGGATGCTAAAGAAAAAGAGAATAAAGCTAAAAATCCACAAAAGCCCAAGGATCAACATGTCCCCTCTAAAAGACATGTACAAGAAAAGAAAAATATGATCCAAAATAGAACTCAAAGGCCACAAAGGCTAAAAATAAAAAATGCAAAAATTTTGTGGATCCCAAAGCTACTTAATGTAGCAATGAATCTGAAAGAAAGATTCCAAATGACATCCAATTTTGCTAATCCAAAGACTTCCCTCATGCATAAATCATCCCAGCTTCCATTTTCCAAATCCATCTTGGGTCCTTATATACCCAAATCCATCATCATGTGCTAAATCCATCATCTCCTTCATCCATTTTGGGTCCCTATATCCCAAAATCCAAACTTTCTCTTACATATCCTCCACAATTTCCTCCTTTCCATCACCCTTCAAGGTGTGTGTGCTAATGACGATCTTTTACCCTCCTTCATCCTCTCATTCACAAGTCTTCCAACCTAGCATCCATCAACCATATCTTCCTCCCACCCACTCCCCCCCCACCCCCCACTTAATCCAAACCTTTTCATAAGTCATTGTCCTTCTTTTCACTATCCTACCAACATCTATGAGAACATAGTAAAAATTCCTTGAAAATAACAAAGAAAAAAAGAAAAGATATCAAGGGATCCCATCCATGAAAAAAGATGCTTGAGTCCTCCCTTCATTTTCCTATCATGTATCTAATGCCTTCCAATTCCACTTATCCATCCATTCACTTTTCCTCTTCAACTTGCACTCTACATTGGAGGCAAGCTCCATCCACACTAAACTTCCATACATATCTTCCATGCTTCCATCTACCGTTCATTATCCTATTCCATCTTTGATCTTGAATTTCACTTTCCTTTCATCCATCCATATGCACTTGACATATCCCTTGCGCCTTATCCATACATTCTACTATATCTTCCATAATTCTTCCATCTATTTGATCTTGACATTCTATCCATATCTTTCATCCCATAGTCCTTAGCATTTTCATTTCCTCATTATCCTCCATCCATACTCCTACATACTTCCATCCCCTTTTCATATGTCCTTGATCTTGGTTATCCCTTCCATTTCATCCACTTCATATTGCACATTTCATCCATACCCTTCATATCATTCCCCCTTTTCCATAACCTCCCTTCCATATCCCTTCTTCATTCCACTTTTATGCCCATTCTCATGATCCATACTAGAGGCACAACAAAAAAATGTTCATACATACTTTGGAAGAGCACATGCCTTCTCTTCCTCCATACGCTAGCCTTCACACCACCTTTCCATTTTCATGCATCCTTTCCCACCATATTTTCTTTCATTTTCCTACCCTTGGTATGGGGCATTTGGACTCCTTCAAAACATGGTCCTTGGCTCCACATTTTCCAACACCATATCATTCAGCCCCTCACACTCTTTCACCATTCCTTTCATCCACTAACTCACGTTGCTTTTCCTCCATTTACCATGCCTTGGCTCTCCCTTGTAATTGGTCCCAATCCATTCTATCCCACATTCGTTCATATCACATTCAATCTAATTCTTTCACCACTTTAATCAACTTCATTTATCCTTTATTTCCATCAATTTTCCCTTGTTCTAATCCTTTCACATCAAATCAATTTCTCTTCTACTCTCATCATTCTTCATCCTATCAACATTATTCTTCCAATCTCATCCATGTTCATTCTTCTACTTGCATTTCAATTTCATCTATTCATAGAAATCTTCATAAAATCAAAAAAATAAAATAATAAATAAAAATCAATGTGCAATCAATACTAATCCAATCAATCTAATCCTGCAATCTTGTACATCAATCCTAATCACTTCATATCCTTCCCAATCCTTGGATGTGCATTACACTTATCGTTAGCTTTGCCATCCTTAATCAATCATTATCAATCAATCCATTAATTGGTTTTTAGCTTGACTAGGGGCAAACTGTTGGTTTGCTTTTGGTTTATTGTGCATGATTTCTTGTTACTTGTATGCATTAGTATTTTCTACATTTATCATGGTCTTTGCATCCTATTGTCCCCAGGAATCATGGTCTTCCATATCATGGTTTCATAAGGCATATAGTTGTATTAGACCCCTTTTTTATCACATACTTAACACATTGGCATCTTGGTTCCTTATACCTTGGTGCATAGTGTTGAATACAATATCAAACTTAGGTTGTTCACACCATTGCAACATAACTTTATCAATCTTATCATCTTCCCTCCCTTCCATACTCCTATCCATTTTGAGAGAACATCCGTGTTCTCCTAACCCGCATGTCCTCTCAAGGGGGCATACCATTCCTCCCTCATCATCCTTCCTTATCCTTCCATTACTGGGGCATCATGCTACTAGTGTTATCCTTCCATCCACTATATTTTATTCTTCTTTGATATAACTAATGTTACTAATGCTATATCAAAGAGGGGCAAAATGTAGACACCTAAAATTGTCCAAATCCCCTTTTCATGACCAATTAAATAGATATTTATTATTTATTTAATTATCCTATCTTTAATTAAATAAATTTACATTTATTTAATTATGTTCACCTTTCCTTGATTTAAATAAACTAAGGTTTATTTAAATCCTAGCCTATCTCCCATCCCTCTTGCATCCTAACCCATTCCCTTTAATTAAGTAAAGTACTTCATTTACTTAATTAACCCCTTCTAATCCCACTTAGAATTAAATATTAAATTTAATCCTATTTGACCACATGGCTCCTAACTTTAACCCTCACCTAACCTCACTTTCCTAACCTAACCCATCTTTCTAAACCTACCCAGTTCTTTAATCCCACTTACTTTTCCTAATCACCTTGCTAATCCACTTTTAATCCTAAGTGTGTGCTCACATCAAAGGTTGCTCACACATGTGTGAGCATCTTCCCCTCTTTTGAATGGTCAAAAACCCTAATCCACATGGAGTCTACTTGGCTTCCACCTCATGGACACCTCATTGATCCTAAGAGATCCTAGCCCTTCATCTTGCATTGAATCTCAACCGTCTGTTTCATCTCATTTCCTATAAAAGGAGGGCCCTCTCCTCATTTTCATAACATCTACTACCTAGCCCATTGTTATGCTGTAGGAATTGTGAGCAACCACATCCCATAACAATGAAATCATCATCCACTTAGTGATTTCATGAGGTTTGCATTAGTAGGTTAAGCTCTTTTTATTCCATATCATCCTTATTTGCATGTTTACTTCCATATTTTGAGGTGTATGTAACGATGTAGGAAGTAGTATAGTTGCTTATGCTTCTTCTTTGTAGCATTTTACATAATAAATGATTGTTAGCCAAGTCCTTCATACATTGCTCCAACCTTTCCAATCTTTCCTTTTTGTGACTATGCTTCCCTTTCTTCCTAGTGTCTTTGTTGGTTTCTTCTCCAGGGGAAGTGATATCCCCTCCCATTCCTAGCTGGGGCATCCTCCAGGGTGTCAGATATATGGGAAGGGCTAAGAGGGCTGGGGGTTGGCTTGTTGACTTGAGGCAATCTCTTCTTTCTCATAGGTTTAACATCATTGTCAAAAGACTCATAGGTGGAATCATGCTTGGAGGGGGGGGGGAACTTAAATTTTTCTAACTCAAGATGTTTACTGGTTCTCCTAGTGCTTTGTGAACCCTTTCTAGTATTTGAATTTGACCCTATGAGGCTAATTTTGACCTCAGGGTCAATTTTGACTTTTGGGCCGAGGGTTTTCTTGAACTTCTTATTGCTAGGGCCAGGGCTAGGGTTCAAGGAGACTTGAGAGGTGACTGAGGCAAGAGGGTTAACCAAAAGTGGCATGTTTTGGGCTAGGTGCTAGGTATACAGTTTGTTCATAAACCCCTGGTGGAATAGGTAGAGAGTTTTACCCTCCTCATGTTTCCTTCTAGCCTTAAAAATACAATCTTCCAACAAATGCAATAATAGATACGAGAAGGAAATGTGGTCAATATTCTTGAAGTGATTCAAAATAAGGAAATGGTAATAATAGATTACCTGAAAGAGGTCCTCTAGGGTTATATATTGCATGATCACATAACAGATGATGTCTTAAGGCTTAGGGAGGGCTTCCTGTGAAAACTCTCTATGCATTTGCATCGGTTCCTCCTTGAGTTTGAAAAACTTCCACAAGCTAGCTTTGTCATTGACCTTAGCCTATCTCTACCATTTCTTTCCTTCCATAGTAAAATCTCTGACCCTCGCTATGGTTTCGTTAGAGATTTCAAATCTCATACCATTAATAGTAACCTTTCTGCCCTTCCAACTTTGGAAGAACTGCATCGTGTCAACCTTGTTGTGCTTCAAGGACCCATACCCTCCATATACAGTAAGAGGCTACCTTCCTACAAGTAAACCATCCCTGCCTCACAATTGCAGATACCTTCCTCCACACCCACCAGTTCAATGTGATCATTAACACCCATGCCTTCTCCCAGTTTGACCACCAATTCTTCAGATGACATAGCCTTATTATAGGTATGGTAGTTACCAAATATAAAATGAAAAACCTCAACAATCATGAAAAGGCATTGCATACTCATCATAACTCTGTAGTGTTTCTCAAAAAATAAAAATCCACCCTTTGTGACATGTGTGAGTGATCTCTTTCCATCCATAAGTGGCCGACCCCAGCTGTGATTTGTGCGAGAATTCTGCAACTTGTCATTTTGAAATTAGTCCATTCTCTATATCTCGCTAAATCCCCCCTTTGTGTCCTTTTTCAGTAGTAATCAATACTCACGATATCAATACTGCAATACTGTGTATGACTTACTGTTTTCTTTCTCTAGTGTAAAGCTCCCGTCTTCTGCGACCTAATTCATTTAATATTTTCAAGTATTCGAGGATTTTAGCCACTTTTATGCCAATTGCTAAAAATCTATAAATCCTGTCAGGGAAATATTTAAAATTAGGGAAGAATTTGATAGATTGTAAATTTACTTCGAATCTTCTAAAGTTGGAGAAGAAATTGAGTGATTTGAAGCCAATCCTTGAATAATTAAAGGAAAGAATCGTAAGCTAACAGTTTAAGCATCGAGGTGACAAGAATTCCGTGAGATCTGTTGAGAGATGTATATTAATTTTTTATTTCTTCAAATTTAAGAAGGAATTTTAAGAGATTTGCACGCTGATTTGAATAAAATTTGAAATATTAGAAACTTTGAGAGATTTCTAAGCTAGCTGTTTCATGTAAAGCGTAACAGAGCAAATTAAAAGAGATTTGGAAAATACACAAAGTGAGTGGAACTAAATCGTATAGATGAAAGCAATGGCTTGGATAAAATTTTCAGAGAAAAGAGTGGGAAAATTAATGTATGAAAGATTGTTAACATTGCAGATGTCGTTCAGCACACACAGACATTCATTGAAACCCTGCTTCCGCTCATCAGGTGTGCTCCACCATGGCAATATTTGTAGCGTCAGTTTGTGGCCCTTTGTTTCTTTTTCCTGCAAATTTTTGTGGTAAAAGTTTGTAAGAATATTGATAGCCAAAGACGCATACACGGTGAAATAGATGCAGGTGCTGCAGAAATTAGCGAAGAGGTGCAGAGAAGCAGAGAGTTGTGGATGGATCGCAAATGTAAACTGGAGCAAGAGAGGAACCGTTTCCAACAAGCTGCGTGCGCGGTTTTGGAGATGCTTAATCAATCATCACACACGAACGCTTCTGCTTTACCAGTTACTGCCCTTAATTCCAACCATTAAACACTCAATTGTATTCTTTACTCTTCTGAATACCTACCTTTTGTTAGAGAACTAGGCTATGCTAAAAAAAAAGGAGCATTTTTAGTTTGAAGTGTACAATATTTCTAACAGATGAATAACATTCTTTTTGTTGAATTTAGATCACAAAATTCTTCCGTTTTTTACTCTTCTGTCTACCGTTTTTAAGAGAAATAGGCCATGGTAAAATAGGGAGCATTTTAAGTTTTAAGTGTACAATACTTCTAGCACATAAATAGCATCTTTTTTGTTAAATTTAGATCACAAAATTCTCCTGTTCTTGAGTCTTCTGTCTACCTTTTTTAAGAGAACTAAGCCATGGTAGAAAAGGAGCATTTTTAGTTTTAAGTGTACAATACTTCTAGCACATGAATAACATTTTTTTTGTTGATCACAATATTCTTCTGTGTTAAATATGGATGGTTTAAATATCATCTATTAAGATCTGATTTTCAGATTAAAATTTTAAATAGTTAAAATTGATTCAATTTTTCAAATTTAATTCTTTTTCTGTACTCTTCAAACATAAATTTATAGAAAGTAACAATTTCTTCTATACTAAGCATAATTGATTATAGAAAGTAACAATTTCTTCTATACTAAGCATAATTGATTCATATAAACTTTTAATGTATTTAAAATATTATTCCATTTGAAATTTAAACAGGCCTAACGCCCTGCAGTTATTTCGAACTTCATTGGTCCATATTTACTCATGCTAAACTATCCCTGAATTTTGTTTTGTGGTAAATATTAGCCATTCATTTAGTTTATGATTTGCTTTCTTATATGGGTAGTGAGACTTTTAACGGTCTAATGATATAATAATATTATGCAGGTTAATGCTGATCCTACAATGATGGAAGAGGATTCTCAACAAATTCAAGACTGATGAATGCGAGGAAGTAAATATAATTCAGAAATCATCAATTTCCCATTACCTGGAAAACTGTGTTACATAAAAGGCATTGAATGTGTTCAATGCTTCACTTGGCAACATAAAACTATTTCACTGTATATGCGTCTTTGGCTATACAAAAGATTTTGTTGGTAACATGAAACTAATTCAAATATGCTACCTATGTATTATAGAGGTTAGTCTAAGATAATATTTTATAACAGGGAAAGGTCTTTTAAATTTTTGCATTAATACTTTATTCTTAAATAGCAAGTCATGTTAAAAAGTGTATAGACAATCAATTCAAGATTACATGCCATTTGTTTTAGACATAAACCAAACCTAAATCTCTTGGCTTGATAAATCAAAATGTAGATCAATTTTTTATAATTTTAAGATCACAAGTGTCAATTATGGATATTGAGTAATTTGTGCCTACGCATGCATCTTAATGAATTGAATTAGATTAAACCTGAATAATTTTAATATTAATATAAACGATTACTATGATTTCTCTCCAACAATATTTTATCTACTTCAAATTTCCTACATCAAACAGTTGTTATATATTTCAAACCTCTACGCAGATCAATTCCAACAATTTCTTCAAATTTCTAACATAAACCTGTTGTTCATATATATTTCAAAATTTTACATAAAACAAAGTTATGGTAGAGCCGCCTAGTTTTGTTCTGAGAATGAAGCCCTCTCCTCCTTGGCGGGTGTATTTGGGCAGCGCTTGTCAAGAGAACCGCTATGGCAGTTGGCATTTTTAGCCAACTTCTGCAGATTATTATTGTTCGTGGGGTGGTTTGAAGGGTTATGTCGAGCGGAGACATGGATTGCAAACACAAACAACACCAACAGAAGAACTGCGCTTATATTTGTGCCCATCAAACTCCCCATGTAACTAAAAAGCTCAGAGCTTTTGATGAATCAAATGCACAGGAATATCCTTTCGTTTGCATTGAATGAAGATTGAGATGGATAATATTACAGTGGAATTGGTCATTTCTAGAAGTAGCCATAATGCTGGAGCAATAGTAGTATTAGGTTTCGCGAAAAGCACATTTTATTAATGGGTAATTGTTTCATATCAATGTAGAGAGGACGACGGAAACCAGGAATCGTAGACCTTAATCCAGGAGTCTTTGGCAGAATTTAAGATGTGATTTTATTCAACTTACAACTTTTAACTTAAATGCTTTGACATATTCTTTGACTACCGAGTCTGTAACGTTGAAGAAGATATGTTTCAGGGAAGTTTAGCGTCATTCAATCAATGTCCAAAAAATAAATACATTCGGATTTTCAAATTGGAATTTACATGACACATGATGTTGAGGTCAATTCCGAATCTCTCAAGATCGTATTGATGCGATGCAAAATTCAACTAGGGTAAGGAGCTGTAAATTGTAGGATCAAACATAGGTCTATGGAAGTTGCTAGCCATTAGGGTCCATTGGAGGAGATTGGTACATGAGGTTACGATCATATCAAAATCAAATTAGTGATAATATATGTTTTCAATAATAAATGGAGAGATATCAAGAAGTGATCCAAATCTAGTACAATAACAAAATTGAATTATTCCATCAAAATGATCTTAAACTAAATAAGATTTGGTATAAGTAACAAAAATTTATTATTTAATTAAATTCTCAAGTGAATGTATATTTGATAAAAATGTTTTCAACTTGTATGAAAAGCATATATATTCAAATAGTAAAGTGATCATTTTTCAATTCTTTATGTTTATTTTTCATAAGTACAAATATCTAGTCATAATTGTGTGTATATACATATATACATATATACATATACATATACATATATACATATATATACATATACATATACATATATATATATATACATATATACATATATATACATATATATACATATATATACACATATACATATATATATACATATACATATACATATACATATACATATATATACATATACATATACATATATATACATATACATATACATATATAGATATACATATAGATATAGATATAGATATAGATATAGATATAGATATACATATACATATAAATATATGTGGTAATGTAAGAGATCATTCCTCAAATTTTCATGTTTATTCTTAATAAGTACAAATATCTTGCATAAGTACAAATATCTAGTCTTAACATAAAAGTAAGAACTAGCTTATATATATAAGTGAGAGTAATCCTTCTCGAGGTGCCTATTTTTCATCATATCTATCATTTGAAATAAAAATAACAACCTATGCAATATTAATCATTTAAAAGTATAAATATCGAAAATATAAACAATTATATTTAATTTTATCTTTGATTTAAGTTATCTTATATCTCATTAATGAAATTGGAAACTCTTTATCATTGGAAAATGAAACTAACAATCTTGTTATATTTAAATAAACTCTAAATTGATTTAGAAACCAAAAAATTAGAAAAAATTATATTCTATTTTATATTTGATCTAGTTTTAAAATCTATCAATCATACTTACACTTCACATATTTTAAAATAAAAATAATTTTTTTTATTTGTTGAAAAAATATTGATCATATCCTTTTTATTTCAATGGTGGGTCCTATCTGTCATTATGGAAAGAATGAATTAAAATATAGTCAATTGAAACTAATAATTTCTATTTAGAATTTAAATAATATTAAATATAAATTAAAATAATAAATTCAAAATTATTATTAACAAATCAAAATTAAAGATAAGCAAATGTGGTGTCTTTTTATTTTGTCCAATAATAATTTTATATTTTAGTAAGTTTCTAAATCAAATTTGATTTGTTTAAACTTAAAAATAAATAAATTTGATTAATGATGAAAAATTTAATTAATTAGTTTTTGAATAAATTAATATGTTAATAAAAGAGATTTTGGTTTTAAATCTTGAAGTTTTAGAAAATAGATCATTAATATTATGTCTAATTTTTTTATTTTTTAATAATTTGAAATGATTTTCTAGGCCTATTATTTCGGCCCTAATTTTTTGAACATGTTATTTTTGATTGCCTCTTATTTTTTGGGCCTATAATGTCAGGTCCATTATTATGGAATAGCAAAGACATTTCATATGTAACTGCCTTCAATCTTTTTTCTTTACATGGAAGATTCCTTGGCATATTCCTATTATTGATGCCATTGTATATGCCTCTTGGCATAATAAACATAACTCTTTGTAAATTCAATTGTCAATGTAAAATAAACAGGGATAAACCATTATACACTTATTTCTCCACTTTAGATTCAATTAATGTTGTGTACTTAGCTATGGTAATCTAATATGGCACATCCAATGCTACTATGTAACATGATATGATAAGGTGGGTAAATGTTATCTATTTTATGTTAGTACTATAAATTGGTCAATAATATTGATGTGGTGTATGCTTTGGCTAGAACATGCAAGACAACTACATCCATGTATGGGTGTGTATCATATGAAATCAATCTATTTGGGTACATTGATGAGACTCTAGGTAGGTGCAATATAATATTGGAATTATCAACACAATACATGTAGAAATTATATATGGCTACCTATTTTATTGCATCCAATGCATGGAAGGAATTTGGGAAAATGGGTATGTTTACATCCTAAGAAATGAATGCAAATAAATAAATTAGGAGAATAAATAAAAGGTCATAGAAAGATCTCTTTTCAATCGTTAGTTCTTACCAGTTCTTATACTTTGTTACTTATGGTAGCTAGCTACAAGCTTGTTGTTTTAGCCACATTGCTAAGACCCTTTGAAATAATTCAACAATGTTAAATTATGAGGATAATAGAATAATAATGATAACTAGGGTTATAAGAAATTTAGAGGGATGAAAAATAGCTAATGCACTAAATAACATTTAAAACTAATCGTTAGCAATTATAAGATGGAATACAAATTGATTCATTAAATCTCAACTAATTATGTTTTTTAAATTAAAAAGCAACCAAAAATGGGAGGTAGCTTAGAAAACAAAATATTGTGGAACAACTACAAGTCAAATACAACACATGCTAACCTACCCTCTTCTTAATTTCAAAAACCCCACATAAGAGTGTCCCAAAATCTAACCATCAGTAAGAAACAATGAGCAATCCTAAACATAATATATACCCAACCAATATTAATAGAAAATCTATAAAAGCACCATGAATAGAGCCCACAAGGGTCGAGTGCCAAAATAAAAAACATAATAAAAAACTAATGCAAGAGGGAGATCTATCTCTCCTTATTCTTCTCCTCCCCCTCTAACTTGTCCAACAACACATGCAACCAATCATTAGCTAGAAAATTATAGATAGAACTCTTGGTGTCAACCCCTATCACAACAATAAGACCTTTTTCAACATGCAGAAGGTGAACCTGCAGAGTGCATAGCCCTAACCACAAATCTGGCCACATCATTGAATCTTTGCTAAAAAATATCTTTCCTCTCCTCTAATTTTTTGAAATTCCTCTCAATTCCCACCAAATTCTCACCATGTTTCCAAATTGCAGCTTTAGGTGTCCCCTGAGGGTCCTTATCCTGGATCTATTTTCCTTTTCCATGCTGATGACGAGGGGAGGTGAGAGTATCACCTTTTTCGTCCACCCTTTTAGAGTTGTCAAGAGTATCATTCTTGAGGGTATTAGAAACATGGCATGGAATATGACATAAGTGACTATCAGTAGGGCTACTTTCTCCCCCTTTCCCTTCACTAGTTGTCTCCTCTTCATCATTCTTCATGTATTTCTTCCCGAAAGCCCCTTTTTTTACCTTTTTTTTGGGGTTTTTCATTTTCCACTACCAGTGGAATCTAAACTAGTAGGGTGTTCATGTTTGACCTTGCGATCCATTTTCACCCATTTTTTCTTATTCCTAAGTGACCTTTGTCTTCCTCCTTCTATTTCCACATCAGAGTCCACTATTTGAATATCCTTCTCCATTTTTATCTTCTTAAGGATATGGTGCGGAGAGGGCTTAGGGCTTTCAATATCAATAGTAGACACAACCTCAACCAAAATTAGAGGGCTCAAGGTAGAAATAGTAGGACTAGGGAGGACAACCTAAACATTGATAGGATGGGTAAGGCAAAGGCTTCTATGAAAATTGAAAAATTTGACCATAAAATCCTAGTTGAGGAAATTATATAGGGTTTACCTTATTTCATCTTTTGCCTAACCTCAAGGATACTATTTTCCATAGAATGTAGGATGAGGTAGGAAAATGAAAAATAGTGTTTACCTTGTCTCAACTAATTATGTTGTATTTATACCACCATATCAAATATCAAATGGGATGAAGGACCAAATATAAATATTACCTTAACATGTGAATAAAATATTAAATAATAAAATATCCATAGGACATACATTTTATAAAAGATCATTCATACATATTTATATCATACTAATACATTCTTAAGAATTCTCTTTCACATGTTTCAAAATATTTCTCATATATCACTTCCTAACTCTATTTATCTCATACTATCTTTCCTTTATTTTATATCATAAAAAAAATTCTATGCCAAGATATATCGAATGAGATATGACTCGTACATACTACTCATGGAGACACATAAAATATGGTAACTCCATTTTTGTAACATTTCTTTTATATCATACATTTGATCTTCATTATTATTTAATTTTGTGTAATTTTCATATTAATTAAATAATTTAATTAACTTTAATCATCTCATTAGTTTACCTTAGCAAAATAATGTATTAATTATCTTACTCACCTTTTAGCCTAACATGTCTTTGTGTAGATCAAATATGTAATTTACTTATCCCTTTAATCTTTATATAAAAATTAAATAAATATTATTTAATTGGAAAATTATTAATGCTAAGGGAAATTGTAAATAAAAAATTATTAATTTCACTCCACTTTTGAACTTTTATGTTCTTATTCCACTTGACATATTTTCTTTTTCTTTTGTCTAATCTTCTACCTTGTTTTTTCCTCTTCCACTTGAATTATTCTCATGCTTTAATTTATTTCTCCTTTTCTTCTTCATTGTATTTTTATCATTTTTGGAGGAAATCATTGAATGAATTTTTTACTAATTTCCCATTTTATTTTTATTATTGACATTTAATATTTTCTTTCCTTCTTAACTTTTAATTTCCATTGCCCTTGTTCATTCATTTCCTTTCAATTATTCCCATTCATTTCAAATTATAAATGTATAAATTGAACCCTTTTGCGTCATCTTGAGAAACCACAGTGTTTCTAGTATCTTTATTTGATCTGATAAATTAAATGATCCACCTTCAAAATTATGTTAGGGATTTGAATTTTCTTTACTAACTTCTAACCTTATTCAAGGATTTGGGATATCCTCATGCTTACGACATCTATTGTTTCAAATTTTACTCAAGACTATCAATTTACATATTGAAAAGAATAATATATGGCATCCCTTTGAATTATATGTAACCCTAATTGGTAGATATATACCTTTATAGGTGTTCTCACCATAGGCTCTAATGAGTCAATTTGATAGAGTTTGATGATCTCTTTCTTTGTATTATTTAATGTACTAATTGAATTTTTTTGGTGAGAGTATGCAGTAACATATTTTTTTCCTCTCTTCTTTCATTCTGGTCTTTTGTAGCTTTATAGGAAAATGTTACTTCATTTTCATTTTTGGATTTGGTTATCTTATGCAACCCAATTTATTAATATTTTCAATTATACCTAGAGGGGTTGAGAACAATATTCTTAAATCTCCAATAACTTATAGCTTAAATATTTAACTAAATCCTAAATATTTTAATACATCCATATTTTTCTTCAAAATATCTTCTCTATCCTTTTGATGAAAGAGGTCCCCTAATCTATATCTTTACAAGAGAATGGTATTACTCATATCCCCAGACCAGTTTTACCTTCACCTTGGAGGGTTTCTAGTTAACCAAATCTTTGTGTCATGTGATTACTTTTTATGCATGTGATTGATAGAGTAGATCTATATGTTATTACAGTTTGATTTTACAAGTTATGCATGCTATCACATATGAGATGATAAATGTGGTGAATGCACTATGAATTGTTAAAAAGGTAAAAGTGTTACAAATCTTGATTTACCGCCCCCCCCACCCTCAGTATCTTAGTTTTAAATTAAGACTTCCAACAATTAGTTTACATAGTGTTACAAATAATAGCTTATTTTTAGCATTTAATAATAAATGTTCAATGCAAACACATTTTCATTTATATTTAACATTTAATATTTATTATAATTATCTTTGGTATATGATTAAGTTAGGAATTTATAGAAATCTATTGGGCACTCCTATGCATTATTCATAAGGACCTTAAAGTATGAGCATGTTATATGACATAAGTATATTTCCCTCAATTACATCAAATGTGAGACAATGTGGAACCATCTACATCATTCATATTAAATTTTACATATAAACTATACCATAAAACATTAATCAATTGACCCTTTAAATCTAACTATACAATAGTTTTATAGAAATGGCATATGTGGCTTACTGAACCTAATATAGGATGACATTATAACGACATGCATATTTTAGTGGATAAATGGAATTTTGTATTGTGTTTAAAATTTGAAAAAGAAAAAGGAAACTCGTATTCAAACATTACCCTCAATATTAAATGATTGACTAGATAGAAAATGTTAACCAAAACCTAAACTCTAAACACATTGAACCCATATCATTGAACTTGTAATCATGTAAACAATCATTTATTGTTAACCTAACCACAATTTTTTTCAATGATACTATGTGTGTGACTTAGTTATAAGCTTCTTCAAAGAAAAAATAAAATTTGTTGTGTTTTTCTTGAGTTTTGGGCACAATGTTTTGGTATTAGAGCTAGGTTCGTAACACTTAGGAAACAATGGGTCCATGTTAAGTAAGAATTGATAGGTTAATTTATGAAGTAGATATTCTCATTACAGAATTTTGATGAAGTATTTTTTTCCATCCTAAGTTGTGACAATGGTAAGTACACCTAAGTAAAACTTTAAATTGGTATTAACGATCATAAATGGTCAATGATAATAGATAACCCAGTCTCAGTGACATAAAAAAAAATGATTAAATGTAGGAATGTTATATTTATAGTAAGGTAAATTATGATCTCATAAAGTATTCAAAAATTGTATTGAATGTTACCATCTTGGGTAAACTAAGTTATGAACCTTAAAACATAATTCGATCATGTGATTGGGAATGTTCAAACAACCTAATAACTAGAGAAAGTTGTTTAGAATCAACTTTATTAGAAGTCAGATTAAATATGATCATACCACTAATGAAAGTATTGTAGTCCATATCAAGCATAGAAGGCATCAAGTAGACTAGTATTGATTCAACATTACAACATAAGTAAGAGAAACCTAGGATCTTCTCAATTTAATTTTGTTCCTAATGTTAATATATTGCATAGATAAAAATGTAAGGGTGTGTGAAATAGAATGTAATGCTTTAAAATTATAGAATGTTTTCAAGATACAAGGATATTTCCAATCTATTACAGTGTTAAAATTTATTTCTCTCATATTCCTTGTAAAGAAAACATGAGCTTAGTTTAAATATGCAAGTAATCTTTCAAAATCTTAAATAATATGATAATGAATCCAAGAAGCTATTTTGACAAGTGAGTTAGTTATGGATACACAAATCAATCTGAGAATGAATTAGTTTTATGATAAGGAATGGAACCCTAATTGGCTAATAAAATTATCTAAATATGGTGACATGGTAAGTATGTAACCAAATAGAGAGTAGTATATAGCATATAGCACTAACTGGTAAGATAGAAAATTCAAACTTATAGTTAGAACTATGCAAAAATCTTTATGTTACATGTCTATTATGTAAGTATGAGTGTTACTGAAATTACAACTATCTAGTGCATTTTCCTAGACCTTAGTATTGGAAATTCATGAAATCAATTATATCCCTATGGTACAGAGAAATGAAGGCCATGATGAGATCAATGATCCAATATTGAATAATAGTTGAAGTTTTAAATTAAGTGATAGAGGGTTTTAAAGCCATGATACATGATAGGACAATGATGATGCACTTTTACCTTAGTGAGGAGCTAGTAGTAAGAGTAAATTTTAATCATTGCCAAACATATTACTAATAATTTTATACCTACCTAGATGTAGTCCTACAACCTAAGGATGAAGTCATAAGTCATTTATTGATATATAAGCAGACATTTGAGTTAATAAAGAAAAATATAAGATTTTGGATAGATGCCCCAACATGTAATTATAATGATTGGGGATAGGGTGTTTTTTGTTATAACCATGACTTGTAGTACAACTGTCATGTCAATAATATCCCTACATGTTAATTTTCATTGAAAGAAGACCTCCTATAATAGTATCAGTGTTTATAGAAAAAATATTTTATTGAACTATCCTCACATTTTCACACTATCACAAGATTTCTAGTCCATATACACCTCTTAGTGCAAAAGACCCTAAGTATTAGGCAGTACAAATCATGATAGTTATGTTTTTAATTTGTGGGATCGATTACAATTGTATCCACATGGTATGTAGACAACCATCTATTTTCAAAGTAGAGACCCTTATAATTTAGTTTCAGATCTAAGATTCCTCCTTTCCCTTAGTGACCTTGGTACAACCACATTGTGCTAGTATTATGAAGTTTTGTAAGAAATTTAACTTATTGCCTTGTTTATCTGATTTTAGATTTTGGTATTTTAATTCTCTTTCCTTCTAGCCAAAAATGTACAAATGTTATGTTGTGATACTTAACCAATGTTTTTGTTGGGTGCTCCTATGCATTATTCACAAGGATCTTAAAGTATGAACATTTTATGCCATAAGTATATTTCTTTCAATTACATGTATGAGAGACTATGTGGAACCATCTATGTCATTCATATTAAATTGTACATACAAGCTATACCGTCATACAGCAGTGACATGTATGTTTTAGAGGAAATATAAATGGAATTTAATGTTGTTTTTAAACCTTGAAATTAAACACAAAATTTTTATTTAAACATTACCCTAAATATCAAATGATCGACTAGATAGGAAATGTTAACCAAAACCTAAATTCTAAACATATTGAATGCATGTCATGCAACTTACAATCATGTAAAAATTCATTTATCATTAACCTAACCAAAACCCTTTTTAGTGTCAATATGTGTGTAACTTAGTTATAACATTCTTTAAATTTTTTTTAATGTTTTTCCCAAGTTTTGGGCATGATAGGTACTAAAGTTATAAGTAAAGTTCTTAGAAATATCTTACCTACTTATTCTATAAAATTATCTTCAATTCAAGAAGTCAAAGCTATTCTTGGTAATGAATTTATTCCTTATGGTTTGGTTGGTTGTTTGAGTATGTTTGAACTATGTAATCTCGATAATAGTGTGCCTATAATTAGGACTTACTTCAAGACTTCACTAACCCTTAGTCATTTAAAGAAGGAAAAGAGTAGTAAGGATGAAAGTTCACATATTGAAATGACTATATATGAGATTTTGTAATTCCTGATTCTAGGGATCTCAGACCTATTTTGAGATCACAAAAGGATTTCAGAGGTTTTGGGACCTAGTTATTAAGGGAAATATGTGCCCCTAATCAATTTTAGGTCTATAGTCCACCCTTGATGGGCCAATGAAGGCTGTAATGCATCCCTAACTAGGCCCTTTTTTGGTTCGTCTTCTTATATCTCGTGTATGGTTAGTTTTGGGGTGCAAACTTCTAGGAAAGTTAGCCTACGGGAGTTGAGATATTTTGATCCCTTTATAAATCCTTCCATTTTCTCCATATCTCATCACTAAATATTTAGGAATCCACAAGTTATCCCTGGCTATTATGTCTACATACTTGATTATATACCAAATTCAAGAGCGCATTCATAGATTTACATTACTTCATGCTAGATATATCACTATTACTTGCTAGCACTCTATCTTTGTTTCAATTCAAGGCTAATTCCTAAATTGGGGTTTGATGAAGGTGAACCCCCACTTCGAAAAACAACAAAAACAAATCCTTTATTTTGTAGGTTTTGGATCTCAGATTGGCGAATAGGTTGTAGATCTAGATATCATTTTTGATTTTCTTCTGAACTATGAAATCAGAATTAATGTCATACACAACCTGGCAGGTTTGCAGTACACCCTTGATGGGCTAATCAAGGTCATAGTACACCCCTTATTTACCCAAATTTTGCCTAAAAATTGCCAAATGATTTTTGGGTTTTGTCCATAGCAATTTTTTTAGTCCACAACACAAGAGTTAGCCCTTTTGGAGGTCATTTAGTAACCCATTTTTAGTTTTGTATTTTACATGAGGTATATCGTCTTCCTCTCCTTTATTTCTTGATACTTTATCATCTTTTCATATCTTTATCTCTTAGCTCTATATTGCATATCTTCTTTCTTAAACCCTCTTAAAGTGAAGGTGAGAAGGAAATAAATCCAAGTTATTCATCCCTTCCACATTAGGGTTTTGCATTGATACTTCCTTTTGTCTTAATCAAACCAAATCCAAGGGATGTATCTTGGTCTTCCTCCTTATTAATGTAGTCATGGTTGGATTGCTTCCATTTTCCTACCCTACACCTACCTTCTCACTAACTCTTTCCACTCATTTACCACCTCTCAATCTAAGCCTTGATTCTTATTAGGATTTATGTAAAATAAAACTTTTCCTTCTCATTTTAACCCATATTTTTTTTTTTTGGAGATCTTATTCCTTAACATCCTCTTTCATACTTGAGCTTTTGATCAACTTATTCCCTTTTATATTTTTGAGCTCATAAATTCAATTATTATCATCCTAGCATTATCATTGTGTTCATAAATATATTATCATCAAATTTCACCAATCAACCAAGCTTGGACCTTTCAAACTCTTATTTTTACATACAAGATCTTGAAGGATGGGAATATAGAATAATCAAATATTTCATAAAGGAATATGGGTGTGGGATTGACAATAACAACCAAAAAGTTATAATTAGTAAATATATGAACTACAATCTATTGTGTGGTTAGAATAGTTTAGGATTAAGTTTTGATACTCCTAAATACAAGGAAATAAGGTTAATTCATTTTAGGCTTGAGATAGTTTGTTTTTGTATATAAAATAAGTCATTGTTTTCTAGCCTCAAGAGAGAGTAGAGAAGAGTAAAAATAGTTTGTGGAACTTAAGTTAGATTTTCATGTCAAATATAAATTGTTTTCTAATTTCATTATGTATAAACTTCCTTGTTGTGAGCATGATTTTGGGTCTATGTAGTTTCTTTTTGTGATATATTACACCATTTTTGGTATTAGAGGTAGTATGGTAAAAGGGCCAATAATATTGCATTTGGTATCAACTTGGTTTGAGCAACATGTGATTATTTTTGAGGGATTCAATGATATGCCTATCTCAAGATTAAATTTACAAAATGAGCAATAAACTATTTGAAGAGGCATATAAAAAATATTAGGGGCCTGTTATGAGTAGAGAAATTATTATCATGTGCATAAAGAAAAGAAGTTGTTGATCATTAAATAAGAAAATTACAATCAAGAGATTGATTTACAATAATTAGCCTGATCGATTTAGAAAAAGTTAACAATACATATAAGTTAATTTTGTTTCCCTTGAAAAGTGTAGCATTAAATGCATAAATCATTATGTTAAACTCATTATCATAAGAGGGTGGTTTTGTTCATAATGTGATGATCTTTTCTACTACACATATCAATTTGATGTCCACAATTGGTATATGAAAAGACAAAAGTCCATATTGGTGAAATTGGATAGTTCCCAGGCTATCATAAAATTTTGTTGTCTCTTAAATATATTGAATTAGATATGTTTGTATATATTTGAGGAAATGTATGCATTAGGTGGAAGTACTTTGCAAATATTGTTTTCAATTTTCTAATATGGAAAAAGGAGTTTCTTATAGGGAAATCTATTAACAATATGAAGACCATGTGAGCATAGTCTTAAGTTGGAGGTTGATGTGTTGGATTAGATATCATTTGTGTCTTGATCTATTTAGTCACATTTCAAGTTGCAATATAAAATTTTGATAGTTTTGATGCAAATGGTTGTAGAGTCCAAGAAGATTCATGCAATAGGGAAAAGGAAAGATCTTAGGAAGAATTTGTTTTGAGATTGAACAAGAAACCAAAAAAGAGAGAAGGATATATGTGGTAAGTCTTATAATATAATTAAGAGGAGAACAACCTCAATAACTCCACAAGCTGCGATTGTAGTTATAGTTGTTTGAGGAAAGAGTATGTGAAGTTTTTAAAAATATGTAGAATCTTAAAGCCTAGAATAGTAGGAGAGGAAGACAAGAGGTTCCAAGGGGAAGAACCAATGTTTAAAAAAGGTAAAGTTTAGAAGAGAGAAGCTTGGTAAGGCATTTACAATAGAGTGAAATATACTTTCTATTGCAAAGTGTTGGTGTAGCTCACAAGTGTATGAGAGAAAGAGGAAGAGTGAAGATGGATATTGATGATCATGAAAAGAGCTTAGATGTAAGTCATAATAGAATGGAGGATAATTCAAAAGTAAACAACATAAAAATTAGATGAATGAGTCAAAATGAATTGGATAGATAGGTTGTTGAGATGAAGGAATACTTTAGTTTAATTAAGGTGCTACTACAAGAAAGTGAGAGAGATCAGAGATATGGGCGAAGAAGAAGAAACATATATTTGATTAAGAAAAGAAAAAATTAATGGGTGTTGACCTGAAGTACAATTAGAACTTTAGAGACTAATAATGGAATAATACTAGTTCCTAGTAATTAAACTAGATCTCCCTTTGTCAAAGACAAAGGTCACAAGTGGTTGACCCTGCAAACATGGTCAACACTTTCAATGAATGACTTGGGACAAGCCCCCACAATAGTTGTAGACTTAAACAAAAAATAACAACGAAGGACTAGAGTGTGACTTTTAAAACTACTAGCAATCACTCAAATATAGGGAAAAGAAAAGCTAAAATAGGAAATCACCATAACAAAAAGGGAGAAAAATCAAGTGATCCATGCCTATAGGAACTCTAAGAAAAAATATAGAACATAACAAGACTATACCTTCAACCTTGGCAAACACAGTACATATCTTCCAACCATTAGTACAAGCAAGGCTCAACCTCTAGCCTTAGAAAAAACTGTCAAAAGTCTTCCAACCCATTATAAACTCACATATCACCATAATGCCTATGAGAGGGGCATGGAGGAGGAAGAGTAAACCCCAGAGATAAAAGTTGCCCCCCCTTCTTCTACTAACAAAACTACTAAAAGTAGCCCAAGTACACAAAATATGGATAGGAAACTCCTTTTCTTCTCAATGTCCAAATATGATCTCCATCTCAATAAGAGATTGCTTGACCTCCCTAGGAGTTGTGAATGTAGAAGAAAATAGGAAGACCCAGTCCATCCTCAAAGTTAGTAATATACCTCTCTACATCAAAGTGTTTAGCTGTAGAGTCATCCCTTCACTACATGAAGTACACTATCCAAAAATGTTATGTCTACCCAAATCTCTAGCAATAAGAAATAGATACCTACAAACAATAGAAGGAGAGTACCCTCTAAACCCATTCATCACAACTTTCCCCCAACAACTAGCTATCTCCAAAGGCTTTTTTCCCCACCTCAATAGGGTCCTACACCTCAATAGGAAGAAGGAAAGTGGAAGAACATAATAGAGGACACTTCCACCACATAGGCATAAGAAGCCCTGAAATGATAGCCTCAACCAAATTCCACCACAAAATAGCAAAATCCTTTAGCTCAAAGCACAAGGAATAGAAGGAAACCCCAACTTAGAAGAAAGCACCAAGAGGCAAAAAAATCCCCAAATAATTAAAAAAAGTGCACTCCACAAAAATGCCCAGAAAAGGGGGTCCACTAATAGGAAAACTTATGAAAGTGAAGACCCATCTAGGGAGAACAAAAAAATCAATAGAGCTAGTAATAGGGATAAGGACAACATTTCCCCTCTAGACTAGACCATCGACATCCAAGCCCTTGTAGATCCTAGGAATCACAGGAGCATCATGAGCCATAACAAGATGCCCTAAAGAGAAGCACTATAATTAGAGCCACAAAACATAGCCATATGATCCAAACCCATTTTCCCATGACAGGCAAAGACCATCACCACTCCTAGGCCAAAAAACCTAACACATCTAGAGCCCAAAGTGGATAATTGGGGTACTAGTAAAAAACATTGTCAACCATAAAATCCACACCCTTATACACCATATTAAGCCTAGAAAGGCATCTTTAGTAACATCAAACCTATGGAGATAACCCACAAAGCCACCATAGGAAATCCCCACCCAACAAAGAGTAGAAAACCTCTCGAAACACAAAATATCCCCTAAGCCAAAAAAACCCTGGGAAAATAACAAACACCCCCAAAAAAAAAATAAACACCCCCCATCACTGCAAAAAACACTACTCCAAGAAGATATGGACATGGGGAGGACACTCCAACCTTTAGGATCATCATCCCTATTCTCCTTGATGAGCCTATAAATTATCATATTTATAATCATTTATCATAATAATACTTTATCCCATGATTGCAATATATTTGCAAGCCATTTCCATACATGAACTTGATTTATGAAGCATTAGCTATGATAAATGATTTATTGATTAGCATTTGTATGTGTAACTAATTAATGCTAAATTGTGATGATTTATTATGATAAGTGGTTATTATTGAAGTATAATTATCTTGAGGTGATTAACATGTTTTTTGTGAGGTATTTAAGTCATTCATGCAGCTAGAAAGAAGGAGAAACAAGTTGACACTTGTCAATATTCAACAGTTGTAGGAAATGCAGAAAAAGTCAAAAGTCACTTTCAGTAAAATAGGAATATCTCAATCAATTATTAATAAAATTAATAATGACTTATGGATTTGGAAATCTAAAAAAAAGACACAAAAACTATTTTGAGCATTTGATTTGGTTCAAAATAGTTAATGAGCACCACGGATCAAAAGTTGACTGAGTAAAAGGTGGCACATTTTCAGGCAGCAAAAAACCACTTTCAATAAAATGATCATAAATTTCATGTTTCTTAATGAAATCAAGATTTAAAAACTAGTCTGGAAAGATAAAAGGGAGGAGAATAACCTAGTAAAGGGGTTTGATATAATTCATAATAATGAAGGAGCACCATGTGTTTGAGTGGACTGCTAAAAAGGTGGAACAATTCAAATCAACACACTTAGTCATTAGTTTTGTAATAAATCTCTTCCTTGTTTAAAGAAATGATGGAAAAATTGTTAGATGGTTGTTAGAGAGTCAATAAGCTTATATATATTTGAAATTGTAATCAAGTATTGGAGACATACATGTATATGGAGATAGATAGACAGATATAAAGTTGTAGTTGGTAATATACAATTCTTGCAGCCATTATTGTGCAATTTCTTGCAGCCATTATTGTGTACTTAGATTTATTTCTAGTATTTTTATAATTTATATTTTACAATGATAGAATATATTAAAGAGTTTCATGGTGCATATACTTTCTAGATCTATTTCAAGTATATTTCCTCGGGTTGATAATTTAAATGAACCTTCTCTATTAGAAAGATAATTGCTCATCTTGGATGTCCAATCCACAAGCTGTGTTCTTAGAACCAAGTTATTGATCTAAGTGGGAAGCCAACACTCCTTTCTACCACCATTGTTGGAATTGTTGGCACTAGAAAACCTAATCGCTCTCCCTCTACTCCCACTCATGTTGAGTAAATTAATAAGAAATTATGAAGGAACATGTTATGTGGCCTATTAGAAATATTTTTACAATAAAGTTGAGGAAGAAGATGAGACAAATACATTGAATGTCTAGTTAATGCAAGAACTTAATGAAACTAAGTCAAAGGAAGAAGAAGTTCACTATTGTGAACTAGAAAAGGGATCATTCCTTGCAGATGATGATGATAATTTTAATGAGAGACAAGTCATGAAAGTATTGTGGATTATTAAGATAATTCAAATCAACACAAAGATCCAACAATAAAGATATCAAATAAGGCCAAAGAGCCTTATGTTTTATAAACTAATAAATTTTGTATGCATAGATATTGAAGATGATTGTCAATCATTAAAAAATCTCATAAGACTAGAAGTACAAAGTCAAAATTTTATATCTAGAGAAGGAAAGAGAAAATTACATTGTGAAGACAACCAAAAAAGAGATTGAGGAGATACATGACAACATTTAAATACAATGCTTGATGTTAAATTCAAATTGTTAGTGTAATGCCTACCCCTAGCTTACTTTTCATGTTGGATTGCAGGATTCTTTAAAGCCAGTTTTATGGTTATGTTTAATGATTAGCAGTATTTGGTTACAAGATTTGATTGGATGTTATTTCATGTTCAATTGATATATTTTATGAGCTACTTAATAATTATTTATTTCATGTGTTCATGATTATTCTTTCAATGATGATGTTTATACTCAGCAAGGATAACTTTAAGAAACCACCCTTTGGAAAAAAGTAGAAAATTTTGGCGAATTAGGCATTCATTTAGGGGGGAAAAATTAATTTCTATTGGAAAATTTATTTTCTTGAGCAGGATTAAAATAATAATTTATTAACGATTTTTTCAATTGAATGAAAATTCTATAAAATATTGGCGAATCTTTCATTATTAATAAAAATTGTAGATATAAGTACACATATATAGAAACCACGATTTTACTATTATTATTATAAGAAGCCTAATTAATTATCAAAATTTAATGTTAAATTTAGCCACTTTTATCATTATAGTTTCCTTTCAAATTATTGAATGGTGGTTTGAAGGAAACATGCATATTATTTATAATGTTGGATGATCTCAAAACAATGGCTTAAATCCTATTTTGGGCCAAAATTTTAAAAGGATACCAAGTTTTAAAGAATGTCCCAAAAATAAAGACATGTGTCCCCAATCAAGTCTATTTTGGGCCAAAGTGAGAAAGGATAAAAATTTTCATTGAAATTCTTTGGAATAGAGATACATGTCAAAGCTACATAATCTTTAACCTAACCGATATTTTTAATAAATATTGGCTAATATGACCATTGATTAAGAATATCCTTGGAAATTGGAGGTGAAAATATTTAATTTACTGCGTGGAAAAATTAGATTCCATTGCTGAAGTCATCACTAAAATATAAATACTTCTAATATTATTATTGGTGATTGGCCTAAGCATGAGACCCAATTTTTGTAAAGTGCATGCGACATGGCCATCCCAAAAGTGAGAAAAAATAGCCAAATTTGAGGTCCCTAATGAGTTAGATTAGCCATTTTATGAATATTAGCTAGTAAAGTTTTCCTTGGTTTATAGTGATTTCAGTTATTTCATGATAATAGTGAGATGGATGATTTATATGCATTTTCCATGGTTACTTACCCCATACTTGCATGTGTATAGTGTACTTGAATGTTTTACTTTATGTTTAATATTTTTGATGTCGTTGAGGGAGGAAGTTGTAGTCACCTACTATTTGGGATCTACATGATGCACCACTCCCCACCATTGCCTATTTAGTTTACATTTATATGTATATGTATATGCTCAGATTTTATGTAGATTGTAGGTATCGGGCATCAACTTCTTGAATTGCAAAGATGAGAGTGCCCTATCGTAGTATCTCAATGGTAAAGAGGGGAGATAGTTCTTGAGTCCGAATCGTAACCCAAACCCAATTGTCCTAGAAAGTAGGACAAGTATTGGATTTTCTCATTTAGTTTGTGGGTTTGTTATGATTTTCAGTTATAATTAAATCAAATAAAAATATTAATAAACGACTTAATTTAATGGAAATTTTATAAAGAAAAATTAATAGATAATTATATATAATTAATTGAGAAATTAATTAAATAAATGAATTAATTTTTTTAATATATATTAAAGTTCTAATTTTGGCCTAATTATATTTATTTAATTTAATAACAATTTATCTAAGAATTTTATTTTTATAATAAATTCTAAATATTATTATTAGTTAAATTAATAAATATTTTATTAAAGATGTCTTGTGATTTAATAAAAGAGAGATAGATTAAATTTAATAAAGTTTATTTTAATCAAAATGCAAAAATTTTGCAAATGAAATTAAAATAAAATATAATAATAAAGAAAATGGGTTTGCATGATTGCAAAACGAAAACCGTAAAGGGAGAACACTCTTTATTAAAAAATTATAGCTCATTTCTCCACACACAGGTTTGGAAGAGCAAATTTTTGAGAAAGAGGATTTTCAAAAGGACAAGAATTTCTTGTGAGTTCTGAGCATCTAGTTGGTTAGCATCAAATCAAGGTAGGATCTTGTTGAGTTTTGCACAGTAATTTACTCCTTGAAATCTCTTTGCCTTCTCAACATTTGTATGGATCTGTTTTCAAAATTTAATTTGGGTTAAAACACTTGTGTTAAAGTTACTGTTCTTTGAAAACGTCTATGAATGAATTTAAGATTTGAAACCCTTGCTTGAGAAATTTAATGAAATTCTTGATTGGATTGTTAAAATTGAGATGAGGGTTTGGAAAAGAATACCAGGAATTTAATTTACAAATTTGATAGATTGTTTTTTTTTCTATCAAATCTATTATGAATATTTATTTAAATATATAAAATAATATAATTACCACAATAAATAATAATTATTGTGATAATTATATTATATATAAATGACAATTTGTATTGGAAGGACATTATTTTTGTTTATTTTTATTATAAAACAAAATTAAAATAAATAAATAATACAAAATGGTATATAATTTGCAAAATAAATAATACAAATTTTATATTGTAATAATTTACAAAATAATATATTGTAAATTATATAATAAATATATATTTTGTATTAATTTGTAAATTATATTGTATTTAATTTACAAAATAATACAAATTTGAATGCAAAATTGAGAATTTTAGAGGAATCAATAGCTGATTCCATGTTGGAGGATTGTAAAGAGGTTACAAATAGGAAGTGTGAAGAAGAAGAAATTATAAAATGCCATCAACAAAGTATAGAAGAATATTCAAAATTCAAAAGAGAGACAACTACATATGAAGCGATAATAAACTACATTTTTGTAGATAACTCTAAAGAAAATGAAGTAATTTCATTTGTCTAATTGATAGTAATTTTTGGAGATTTAAAGTATACCATGATAAATTTATTACATATTTAGATGAAAGTAAAAGTGAGGGCTTGGAATGTAAAATTCAATCGTTCATATGATAGTCATGGAGTAGGGAAAAAAGTTCTTTAACCATTTTTCAAAAATATCCAGTGATGAAAAATGGAAGCTAAATAGTGAAATGACAATAAAGGTAATACAAATTTAAGTATTTAAAGTAGAGATGCAAATGAATAGTGGTAGAAGCATGGATGAATTAAAGAGTATATTTGAAATTGAGATTGAGGATTTATGTCGTCCAATGAAATAATTGTCTAAAAGGAGGCATATTGATCAAGTGAAGACTATAGTTAGAAATAAAAATCAATTGATCAAAATGAAATACATAAGCAGGGCAAGTGGAGTTTTTCAAAAGTAAATTATGGAAATTAGGAAATTAGGAATATTGTGGACATTAGTAGCACATCATTAAATACAAGAAGTGAAGATGAAAGTGCTAATCAAAAAATAAAACAACATGAAAATAAAAGTTTTTTGAACATGTTTGTGGTAGTAAGGGAAGTTGACAATGACAAAATAAATTTTGGGCTTCACAAAGGAAAATAAATTTGCAATCAAAATAATGTGAGACAAGGTACAACTAGCAAAAGAAATTGAAAAACTCATAGGCAAGAGTTTATGGTGTAGGTGTATAAATTGAGGAATTGATTGCAACTGAAAAATAATAGTCATTCATTTAAAAAAAAATTGCCTATAAATTTGGTGTTGTAAAATAATCACAACAAAAAAATTATGACTTTTTGATTGAAGAACTATATAGTAACTTTAAAAGTGTTGTTTAACTATTTTATTTCTTTTATTTATTTTAAATTAAATATTATCTTATAATATAAAATTAATAATGATTATTTTTTATTATTAATATTTAAATATTGATTTTACAAATAATATTTGGATAAAATAATTATTAAATATATATTATATGATAAATCTAATATAATGATTATGCTATGTTAGATTCTAATGTCTTAAATAGTCATTTAAAATTTAACATCATTGTGATAGTGAAATTTACAAATTTATTTTTGAAAAATATTTCAATCATTTTAAAAGAACAAATTAATGTATGTATATGTTGATGAATGACTTAATTTCTTGTGAAGTGTGATCCACTATCATATAGCTCTACCAATGTGATTAGAGATATTACTATGCACCTATTTTATAATTTATGAACACATTTATTATTTTATAATTATTGAACAAATATACTTAATAACCTTATGCATGCATAGGCATCCACTAGGCATTACCTTAACCTTTTGGTTTTGATTTTGTCCATATGTTAAATCATTTAGAGTGTGCAATATGTATAGTGCATCTACATATAAAATCCTTAGATTTTTAAAATTCAAATTTAAAATTTGGTAAAAGTTTTACCTATATTTTTCATGGAATCTAGTAAATAGTCATTCTGTGTATCTATATTTCCATACATTTATTTATCTTTTATTTTAATTACTTATCTTTACTTTTAATCATCTATTAATAATTTATGTATTTACAAAAGATTTTGTTGGAAACATAAAAATAATTCAAATATGCTACCTATGTACTATAAAGGTTAGTGTAAGATAACATTTTATAACACGTGATGAAATAAAAGAGTAGGTGGTTAGTGAATTTGGATCTGTAGCAATGCAAATTTTGGTTTGCCAAGGGAGGGCTAGAGTTGAGTCTTTGTATCTAATCATAAAATCTACTAGGGTTCCATTTGACATATATTCATAAAGTATACAACCCTTCTCAGAACATGCTCCTATGATCTTTACTAGATTTGGATGCCAAATCTCTCTTAAAATATCGATCTAAAAGGAGAATATTATAAAGAATATGCAAATGAGAAATCCAGGGGGTAAATTAATGTGAAGTGCCTTATAGTAAATTTAAGTTTATATGAATTGGAAATTCATGGAAAGAGAAAATCTTCACCTTAGACCAAAGTTTTTAGGCATGGTTTCCATGTCAAAATAGATCTAGGGTTCCAAAACTTAAAGACAAATCTTCTAACCGAGTGTAGTGGATCAAGTTGAAAAGCTCCATATTTTTGAGGTTCCCAAAGTTGGAAGGTAGTTGATTGAGATTTTGGCAGCCCTAGGTAGAGAAATCTTTGAGTGAAAGGAGGTTGCATAGTTGTGAAGGTAGCTGTATAAGATCTTCTTGTAGATTAGATAGCTGATCAATTATAGGCAATTAGGCTTCAATGTCTTGGCATCTAATCAGATTGAGCTCAACCAAGGAAGAAGGATTTTGTGACATGTTTATCTGATTTGTTCACTGATAACAATTATTGAAACAAAAATATGGCATAGAGTGGGAAAAGCACTAGAAAGGTCAAGTGGTTTGACTCACAAAAGGGTTATGGATTTATTACCCCTAATAATGGCAACAAAGATATTTTCATTCACAAAACATCGATTCAATATAATGGATTTAGATCTCTAACAAAAGGAGAATTGGTTGAGTTTTTTGTTGAGCATGAATGAGGTGGTAGGACTAGAGCTCTTGATGTGCATGGGAAACTTTCAAACCAAGCTCACCTTCCTCTTCTTCATCATCATGGTGAAAAAATAGGTGCAAGGGATTTCAACATATCATATGGTTCTAGCCGTAGTGGACATGGTGCAAATAAGATAAAACATGGTATCAAGACTACCAAACCCCAAATACAACTAATTTTTGACATTTGTCATGGGCCACTTGAGTAGCCCACACCTATATTTTCTAAAATTGGTAAGGAAATTGGGCATTTCAACTACCAACTCCCTTCTTATGTGTCATGGCCAAATAACATCTCCATTACTGATCCAAAAGTTTTGTCTTAAATCCCAATAATATTTCATTTGGAGGTTAAAAATCTATGGGAAATCAACCTACCAAAGTTTGGAAGGAAAAATTGGGGTCTACATCTTCAGTAAGATCAACTAGTCCCAATAATAATCTGGATAGTTCAAATGCCACACTCACAGATGGTGATGTCTAGCTTCTTGTGATTGAAGATGGACTTCTCGAACCACAGATCACTTACATGCTTGACGCATCAATCATCGGTAAGATTTGGTCCTTCCTCCTAGCTGCAGATCTTCTTTCTTGGCCAAAGCATTATTGGTATGGTGTTACTGATTTACTCTACATTGTTGATGAGTCTTCTTCTTTTATTTCTATATTTGATTCTAAGCTTGCTGAGGATAATGTTCTTCGAATTAAGAGTTGATTTTGTAAAGGGTTGAGAATATATACCACTGCTTGGTCTCCAAAATTTAAACCTAGTCATTTAACCCATGATTTTATGCCATTTTGGATTGAGCTTCCTACTTTACCAATGGAATATAGAGATCTACAAATTATTGAATTAATAGCAAATAAAATTGGGGTATTCATCCATCATGATCTAGTCCCTTTTGATGAACCATCTCTTTCTATAAGGTTTTGTGCCTTACTAAATCTGAATAAACCATTAAATTCTTCCTTAATTATGTCATCTAAATATGGTTGATGGAAAAAAAAAATATTATTCAAGATGCACAGATTGTGATTAAGATGGTAGGTTGGTTGGGTCATTTTACTAATCAATGTTGAGATCCAAGTTGCTCTAATTTGATAGTTTGTAGTAACCACAACTCTGACCCATTGAAGTGCACTTTTAGGAAATAGTTCATTCCTTCTACCCCTAATGATGTGTGTGTATCTCAAGCTAAATTTCAAAGTGACTCATATCATTTTTGATTTGTAAATCTAGTTGTCTACCATTCACCAAAGGGTCATTGTTCTACACAAAAAGATCAATCTCACAGAGACTGTTCAGGTCCTAATAAATCTCTATGCTCATTTTGAGGGAAATCTTTTCCTCTTATGGCTTCCCTAAATTTAGGGTCCTTCTCTGATTTTTCTTAAAACTTTATGTTGTTTTTGACCCACCTTGTTTCTAAATGTAATACTCATCGAGATAAGTATAAAAGTCTAGATCAGTCTCTTTTCATGTCATCGAAATCTTCTAAACTTGCAATTACATTTCTAGTTGCCAATGAAGAAGATGTTATTCATCCCTCTCAAATGGATACTATTATTAATGAGCTTTTTTTAATGATCAACCTCTTTCTTTCTTGTCTAGATTAGAAGCTGCATCAATTTCCCAAGGACATTTCTGAATATGCCCAAATTTTAGTAGTAGAGTGTAGTGTTCCAATTCCTCCCAAATTATTTGATGAACATAACATACTCCATGAACCACATGAGGATAATGTACACTTTAAATTGGATCTCCCTTCATCTAGGTTGGAGGACTCTATGAATGTTTTAGATCTTGGCTTGGCAGTCCAAAAGTCTCCTAGTTAAACAGATAGTTCTGGTCAGACTAGGTCCCTCCTTGCTGGTCCATTTCTTACTAATGTTAGCTTTTATTTCTCCCAAATTTTTTTTGTGTTGTAATCCTCCCTCTCACCATGTCCTATAACTAAGAAAAATTATGAGCCTAGGGGTAGACCATCCGAAGCATCAAAAGCCAAAATAGAAGTTGATGCAGGGATCTAGTCAACTTTAGAGTGTAATTTTCCTACCTCTAAATGATTGATAAGGAGTGCCAAGAGTGCTCCTTGTTTTAGATTACGGTAAAAGCAGGTTTTGAAGGGACCTCGAAACCCTTTAACAAAAAAATAGAAAGATAAAGCAATACATCCCAACCAGGAAAAAACATGTAAAAAACTGAAGAACAGTATCAAAATCAGGTTTTACAGGGACCTGAAACCACTAGAGAAGTCCAAAAACAAACTAACCCAGGTTCTACAGGGACCTAGAACCACAAACAGTCTTAACTATATAAAAAAGCCAGAAACCAAGACCAGAGTCCCCAACCAGTGACCAATACCAAACAGGCACCAAACCAGAGAACCCACCCCAGTGCCACTATTGCAGCTCCAGGATCAATTTAGCTGCTTCCTTACCAATAGCAGCAGTATCTTGAATGGAAACAACTTTCATAGCACTCTTCCTCGAGCTCTGCCTAGTTCTTTTTCCTGAAGAGTGCTCCTTGTTATTTATGAAGATCCTCTCATTTGAATGTCAGGGGCATTAATTCCCTTAACAAATTTAATAGGATCAAGAAATGTCTTGATTCTATCCAATGTGATCTAGTATTTCTTCAAGAGACTAAGCTATCAACAAATAATTTTTAGAAATCTGTTGGATGTTGGTCGACATGGAATTATTCACATGTTCCTAGCTTAGGTGCTTCTGGGGGACTTGCTATATTATGGAATCCAAAGACTATCAAGGATCAACATCTTCATCAAGGAATTAATTGGAAAATGTTATGCATTCAACACTATGAAATTTCATTCCATTTGATTATTGTTTATGGCCCTACCCCTATGTCTAATAAACAAAGTTTATGGCTTACTCTTGTAGGCTTTATCCAACAATTAGTAGGTGCCAAATTTATGATTATCGGTGTCTTTAATGTCATTCTTCATCCTAGGGATAAGTATGGAGGTATTATTCCCCCACCTAGAGCTATCTAGGACTTTAATGACTTTGTTAACAATAATGCTTTATTTGATGTTCCCCCACAAGTTGGATCTTTCACCTAGTCTAATAGAAGAGTTGGGTTCCTCCAGATTGTAGTTAGATTGTATAGATTTTTGTGTTCACAATGTTGGAAATTGGTGAATTACTCTATCCAATCAGATATTCTTTTATATTCAAAATTTGACCATTTCCCTATTCAATTGTCCATTCTTCGATCAGATTCTCCTCGTACTAGTTTTTCTAGACCATCTTTTAAGTTTGAAAGCATACGCTATCATCATCCCCACTTTGATGGCCTCTTAAAAAAATGGTGGAAGGATGCTCAAATAGAGCCAAGAACCAAAATGTTTCAGTTTCGCAAGAAAATGTAGTATGTCAAAGGACTTATCAAGATTTGGAATAAACATGTTTTTAAAAATATTTTTGAGGAGAAAATAGTGGTAGAAGAAAAACTATCTGAGATTAATGAACATATTTTACTCCATGGTTAAATACTAATATGCATTCAAGATAGAAGAATTTGCAAGAGGAGTGGGCTGAATTATGTAAGCGAGAAGAAGAGTACTGGAGACAAAAGTCTAGAGAATTTTGGCTTCAATAAAGGAACCAAAATACTAAGTTTTTTCATGCATCTAACAAACAAAAGAAGGTTAATAACACAATCTTTATAATTCTTGACCATCTAGGGAACTTGATTTCTGATGCTAAGGGCATTCAAACTGAGAGTGTAAGTTCTTCTCTAATCTTCTTTCCCCTCCACTATAGGATCCCCCTCTTCCCACCTTGTGGATGAAATCTTGGATTCCATTCCTTCTTTGATTACGTAACAAGACAACTTGATTCTTATGGCCCCTTTTACTCTCTCTGAGATTCATGGTGTAGTATTTTCTATGCCTACTAATAAGGCACTAGGCCTAGATGGGTTCACTACATTATTTTTTGAAAAATGTTGGGTTGTAATTTGTTTTGAATTTCTTGAGGCTCTTGAAGAATCTAGGAAAAATGTCTCCATTTTGAAGAACTTTAATACCACCAATATTGCTCTCATCCCAAACGTTAATGATCCCTATTCTTTTGCTGATTTCCATCCTATTTCTTTATGTAACACTATCTATAAGATTATCACAAAGGCTATTTATTTGCATCTTAAGTCCATTATTTCAAAAATTATATCAATAGAACAAGGGGGTTTTGTTCCTAGTCGAGAAACAATTGAGGGAGCTATAATAGCCCATGAGATCCTTCATTGCATCAAAGAACATAATATTTCAGCCTTTGTTGTCAAATTAGTTATTATGAAGGCTTACAATAAACTAAATTGGTCTTTTCTTCTTCTAGTCTTTCATCAGTTTGGTTTCTCTTCTAGGTGGCGTAAATGGATTAAAGCATGCATTTTAGGTGCACAATTTTCTATTCTCATTAATAGTGCACCAATAGGTTTCTTTTCCTCTTCCCAAGGAGTTTGTCAGGGTGATCCTCTTTCTCCATTCTTGTTTATCATTATGGCAGAGGCCCTCAACAAACTTATTAACTCTTTTAATCAAAAAAGGTTGTGGAAAGGTATCAATATTATAAGTACATCTTTGTCCATAACCCATTCTCTTTTTACTGATCATACTTTACTTTTTGGATCATCTACATATCAAGAAGCATAGAGTATGAAGAAAGCCATTGACCCATATACACAAGTTTTAGGTCAATGTATCAATGCAACTAAATCTAAAATTTATGTTTTCAATACTTCATAATTGGTTTCTCAAAGAATAATCCATCTTCTTGGTTTTCTTCATGATCATTTACCCTCTACTTATCTTGGTGTTCCCTTTTTTATGGGATTAAACAAACCCTCTCATTAGAAATCTATGATTGACCATATCAAGATTAGAATTAGTGCTTGGAAGGCTCATTGGTTATCCCTCTCAAGTAGAATTTTACTTATCAAAACTATTTTGTCTGCCATTCCTAACTATTACTTCTCCATTCTACAAGCCCCCAAAGGTATCATCTCTCAAATTGAAACTTTAATCTACACCTTTATTTGGTCAGATAATATGAATGGTCATAAGAAAATACTACTAATTACTATTCATGCCATGTCAACCTCCTATAGAATAGGAGGTGTCAGACTTCCCAACATTACCAATAGGAATAAGGTTTTTGGTGCTAAACTTGTTTGGAAAATCTATGAAAAACCCTCTGCCAAATGGTGTCACCTTTTGCAAGAGGAATATTTAGATAAATTGGAAGATTCCAGAGTTCTTAATATGCTAGACCCGCCAAAGGGGTTTTTCATTTGGGATTTCATGATGGCTTCTTGAGAAGTTATTACTTCATTCATATCATGGCAAGTGAACAAAAAGGATAGTGTCAATTTTTGGTTTGATTCATGGAATGGGTTCCTCCCTTTCCACTATTGATTCTCTAAAGGATTTTTCAAACATAGTGATTCAAGTTTGGGGGACATCCTTTTCTACTTATGTCTTAGCTATTCATATGTTCACAGGGCTAGTCATTTGGCAAGACCCCTCATCTCTTCCTATATCACACAACTAGGCTGCTTCTTTCAAACAAGTACTAGCTGAAAGGAATGTCTCTATGTCTAATTATATAGGTTGCTTCTTCTGGGTTCTAGCTAAAGATGGTAAATACTCTATTAAACTAGTATACTTGGCTCTCCAACACAACCAGTATAATCAGACCACATATTGTGCTTTTGAATTCTATTAGAATAGCTCAATTCTACTAAAAGCAGGATGCTTTATATAGCTTGTAGTTAAGAACTAAATTTTAACTAGTGATCATCTTCACAGATTGAACATTTCTAATCCCTTTAACTATGTGCTCTGTTTGCAAGCTATAGAAGCAACATACCACCTCCTCTTAAACTTCCATTTTGCTCATGATTGTTGGCATTTTGTCCTTGATAAGATTAATTTCCATATGCCATTACCTAATTCTCTATGGGATTTATTTCAAGCATGGCCAATCTTATACTTTAAATCAATATTTTCATGTCTTTGGAAGTGCATCCCTGCATCTATAGTATGGGCAATTTGGTGGGAAAGAAACAAGAGAGTTTTTAGATAGACATCATCTCCAATACCTCAATTTTTGTAAGGATTAGAGAGATCATTTATTGAGCTTGTTAATGCTTCATTAAAGAAATATAAGGGTAAACATGTTGTTCCTCCTTTGCATGGCTATATTATTTAGTGGTGGAAGGGTTTAATTTTCCCTCATCTTCCTGCTACATTGTGTCCATCCAAGATTCCTCGTATCCAAGCAAAAACCAAGTGGATTCCTCCAAGTGAGGGTTATTTCAAACTCAATTTTGATGGGGTCTCTAGAGGAAATCCAGGAAACTCTAGCTATGGCATAGTCATTAGAGATTTTAAAGGTTATGTGATTGTGCCAAAATCATTTTCTCTTCCTCAGTGTACTAATAAAAAAGCTTAGGCCTTGGCCTTGCTTTCTGGTTTGGAACTTGCAAAATCACTTTCTATATCTAAGCTATATGTTGAAGGGGATTCATCAATTATTATTAATGCATGTATTAAATGTCATTTATGTAATTGGTCCATACAATATATATTACATCAAGTATGGTCTCCTCTTGATTCAATCTCTAAATGTTACATCATGCATACTTATAGAAAAGGAAATCTTTTAGCTAATTGTCTGGCTAATTTGGGTAATGACGAGGTTTATATTAACTCTTTACTTTCCCCACTTAACCTCCTTGATCTCCCCAACTTGGTTAATATTATGACAAAATAATATGTTTAGAATAAGGCTGAGTCCTCCTCATTTTTTGTTTGATAGTAAAACATGACTTCTCTATGATTTCACATATTTTTTCTTTTATGGATATCACATGTTCTTTTGAAATATTATATGTAGGTTAGGGTCTCAAATTATACTTGCATTACATGGCTTTCTAATATCATGGTCTTAATTGAAGTTTTGGATGTAGCTTAGGGATGGTAATCTCTATGACATTTTTCATTTGTCTTTGGGTCTTGTCTCTGGCACTAATAAATAAATTTTATTCATATGAGTTTTGGGCTCTTTGTAATTACTATATTCTCAATATGAGAATCTCTAGGAAAAGATTCATTAGTGTTGATAGATACTCTCTCTTAATGCAATATTTCTTCTTCTGCATTCATTTTTTGTATCAGGCAATGACCAGAGCTTTTCTTTTCTCATTCTTTTCTCTAAGAGCTCTTTTGAACTTGTTATTATTAATATAAATATAATATGTCACCAAAAATAAAAATAAAATTATAACATGTGAAAAGTCATCATTTAAAAAATAAATACTTTATTCTTAGATAGCAAGTCATGTTTTGATTAAGTAAAAATAGGTTTTAAAGGATCAGAAACCTTTTACATTAAGTCTAGAGAGAAAAAAAGAAGAAAGCAATAGAGAGAGCTACCCAGAGCAAACATGAAATAGACCTCCAAAAAATACATCCAAGAGGTCACTCAAAGAATTGCTAAAAAAGATAACAAAAGAAACAACAAAAATCCAGCTAAGAAGACTTGATCAGGTCAAGCGCCTAGTCCACAAGGATATGCATATTTTCAGCCACAGCCTTCAACTCTTCCATTTTTCTCATGTCCTCAATCTTCTTTGAGTGAGCCCTAGTATGCTTGCTAGGACCTTGAATCTCAACAACTTGAGGGGAGTCCCAATCTTTCTCATTCTCCAATTTCTTCAGTAGAGTGCTTACATTCTCAGCAATCTGTTTGAACAGTTTTTCCAAATTGCTCATCTTGGTTTCCAGTTTTGAGATCTTCCCTTGGTTGGCATTAAAATATTTTTTCATCACCCTATTCTTTTCCTCTAGTTGTGAGATCTTCTGCATGAGGTTTTTAACTTCTTCTGTATTCTTGATCACCTTTGATAGTCTATCAATATGTTGTCCAAGTGTGCGTTCACCACGAGCCATTTTTCTAGCTTGCCCTACATCTTTCCAAAGTGCTTGCATATCCCTTCCAAACACCTACATTTTTTTTTTCATAGCCCTAATCTCCTTTAGTATTGTGCCAAGGTTACCATACAACCCTTTAGTAGACCCTGGAAAACCTTCAGACTTTTCAACAAAATCAGGATGTAGCCCCTATTCATCAGACTCCTCATTATCTAACTCCCCATTATGCCTTAATTTCTTCTCCTGACATCTTGAAGAATATCTCTTCCTCTCCATCCTATGGGCCAAGGGTTCATCATCCAAAGAGGAAGAAGCCCTCACAATAGGAATGCCCTTAATCCTCTTTCCCTTACTCTCACTTTTCTTTTTTTAATCCCTCACCAAATTCTCCATAAAATCACTTTCCTTGTTTGAATTAGAGTCAACAATCATTTTCTTCTTCTTCTTTGAACTACCCCCAAAGCCCTTGTTCAAATTCTCCTCACCCCCCTCGGCTTCATCCTAGGTTTTAGAATCATAACCCTTCTCTGGATGCTACCTTTTGTATCATAATCAACATCTTTTAGACAACCTCTAGGCTTCACAATCTTCTTGGAATTTAAGACATTCATGACAAGAACCATAAGACCCTTGTGGCAGACATGTTCACCATTTGGGTCTTTCTGAATAGCTTGGATAGATATGCTAAGAGATTGCATTAAATAGAAAGGAAAATTAATCTTAACATTGTGCCTAAAGTGGTTGGCCAACATGAAATGGTACCCATAAAATTTCATGAATCTCCCATCAAGAGTTAGGTATTCCATTATCACAAACAACACAAAATGCCATGGATGAGAAATAGAGGCCGGATTGATATAGGAATTACCTATTTTGACCAGACGGCTCTTCTCATGCTCAGACTCCACAAATTCATCAATTGCTTTGTCTAAAATTTTTTGCTCCCTACAAAAATTAATACCATCCAACTCCAAGCCTGTGGCCTCAGTAATCACATCCTCAGTAACCTCCATTCATTGATTACCCACCATAACTGAGCCCTCCTTCCAAGTTTTTAGAAATTGTTGTGTAATGACTGAGTTATTACCATTTAGCCTCTCCATATACCCATTAAAATTACCACATGTCAGAATATCCCACACCTCCTCCTTCTTCATCCACTCCAAACAACTAACTGGTTCCACCCTTTTCCTCTTACTCCCATTTTCCTATCACCAAAATCCTAGTTCATCTTCCTCTAAAACCCCCAAATGAATCTAAAAATAAGAGTCTCACAATAATCAAAGAGAAAAATGGTGAAACTAATCTAGAATCCATGCGAGTAAATGCTCATATCATTGAAAAGCATGACCCAACACCCGTGAAACTTATCCCCACATAATTACATGGTATTGACACTATCATATTTAATTTTTTTTTTGCATAGACCTCCATTTATCATGATGAAAGAATTAGTGTCCATCCAGAGGTAGAGGATCATAATGTCCCCAAATGATAATATGATCACTAAAGAAAGCCACATTCGCTGCCCCAGTCTAGAGTATAATTAGCTTCTTTGAAATTATGAGTTATAATAGAAGTATCAAAGGAGTTTATAATGTGAATAGCCTCATAGATAATATTACTAATTGTCCATGAAGGTATAAAGATTTTATTAAGGCAATTAATAATATTGAGTGAGTCCCCTTCCACCCATATTTTTTTCATATTCATTTTCTTAGCATAAATAAGACCATGAATAGTAGCATAGGCTTCAGCTATGTGATTTGTTTGATTTTCGATTGGGATAGCCATACTTCCCATATTATCACCATTTGAATTCCTTATCACAATACCACACCCTGCTTTGGCCAAGTTTCCTTTTGAGGCCCCATCAAAGTTTATCTTAAACCAATTCTCAGGAGGACAACCCCATCTAGCATGTTCCCTGGGATTAGGTCTTTGAACACCCATACTCAAACTTTTAAGATTCCAATTATGAAGAACTTAGACTTCCCACTCATTACACGATTTCTATTTAGAACCAATAGTTTTAATATTCTCAATCATAAGGATCTTTATCTTATGGAAGACCTGATTAGGACTGGACTCTACATCTCTAAAGATCCTATCATTGCACTCCTTGCAAATACCCCATCCCAAATATGGAAGAATGAAATCCCATAGTTTAGCAATTAGAGTGTTCTTGGAGGGGGCCTTCCAAATAGTAAAGAACAACTAAATAGTGGAGAGGAACACCCATTCAACATTCAATAAGCTGCAAATTTTATCACAAATCTTCTTAGTAAAAGGACAATGCAAAGTGATGTGGTCAACCAATTCCCTATCATTCTTACAAAGAACACATCTATTAATAATGATAAACCCTCTCTTTTTAAGATTATCTAGAGTTAGGAATTTGTTCTGCAAAAGGATGCAAAACAAAATATTGACTTTGGGTGTCATACTTTTCACCCAAGCCTTAGCCTAGCAGGGTTCATCATAATCATCAAAGGAATCATCATAGGTAGAGGCTATTGAAAACACACCACTAGGATCAGTTTTCCAAATTAGTTCATCCTCATTTTGGTTTAAGAAGAATGCATTCAGGAACTTACTAAGTTAAACCAAAATGGGGTCCACTCTATTAAGATCTAGCCATTTACTCTCTTTCCAATAATCGACCATAAGAGTTCCAATCCGAGTCTTACAATGCTCCATATACCTGTTCCATCTTGGATCATCACAAAGTGGGTAATCCAAGATCCAAATTTCTTCCCAAAAAAGAACTCTCCTACCATTATCTACCTTCCATTTTACCCCTTTTCTAATAATATTTTTGAGTTTCTGAGCATTCTTCCAAATCAAAGACCCCCCTTGATCCACATTACTGTTAAGGAAATGGTTAAAGTCAAAGTTATCCTTGTTATATTTATTAGTCCAAATATTCTTCCATTCCCCTAACTCTTTATGCCATCTCCATAAAATTTTCACCAATAAGAAATCATTTATTGATGTAACCCTTCGCAAGCCAAGCCCACCCTTGTTTCGAGGCATACAAACATTTTCACAAGGAATCAAAGGGAGTCTTTTTTAATTCTCCATACTCATCCACAAGAAATTTTTATGAATCTTTTCTATAGCAAGAGCATATTTTCTTGGAATTTTGAAAATACTCGAAGCATAAAGTGGGACACTTGGCAAAATGGACTTCTAAACAACAACCTTACCTGCCTGACTGAGAAGAGATCCTTTCCAACCAGCAAGTTTCAAGTGGATTTTATCAATCAGTGAGTTCCACAAGCTATTAGGAGGGGATAACTCCAAAGGTAATCCCAAATAAGAACCAGGAAAAGAACCAATCTCAAAGCCAATAATCTTTTTAATCTTAGTTTGTTTGGCTTCACTGACATTGATAAAATAAATCAAACTTTTATTCCAATTAATAATTTGACCTGTAGCATTCCCATAGTCCACCAAAGCCTTCTTAATATTCCTAGCATTCTTCATCGAAGCCTCTCCCATAATAATAGATTTATCAACAAATTGTTGGTGAGAACACACTAGAGTAGACGAGGAAGTATTAAGGCCCACAAAGTCCCCTTTAAGCACCATATTATCCACAAATCTCCCCATATATTTTGCCAAGATGATAAAAAGAATAGGAAAAATCGTGTCTCCTTGTCTAAGGCCCTTGGATGCCTTAAAGAAAGAAGTGGGAGAATCATTCACAAGCATCAAGAAGGATGGTAATGACACCAACATAAAGATAAGATCCCAAAATCTCTTATTAAAATAAAATGCTTCAAGAACATGGAGAAGAAAGTGCTAGTCAACTCTATCATAAGCTTTAGAGAGATCAAGCTTGAGCAAAAAACCTTCCTATCTAGACACCGAAACAAAATGAATATTTTCATGCACTATAATAATGGAATCCACAATCTATCTGCGAGTAACAAACCCAATTTTCTATCTATAAATAATGAAAGGTAGAAGAGACAAAATCTTGAGGGTAAGAACCTTAGAAATAATCTTATTAAAAGAATTACACAAACTGATAGGCTTGAACAAATCCATACTATTCACACCTAGCTTCTTTGGAATAAGAGTAAGAAAGGTTCCATTAAGCTCTTTAAGGGTGTTCTTGGAACCAAAAAATTCCTTCACACCATTACAAATATCAACACCAATGATATACTAGTACTTATGAAAGAGCAGGAATGGGAACCCATCAGGACTAGGGGCTTTGTCTCTTTCAAAAGAAAAAAAAACCTTAGAAATCTCATCTAAAGATGGATTAGAGGAAAGAAACAAATTCTAATCCTTAGAAACATAGGAAGGGATCTACTCAAGGAACATATCCTACTTCTCCAAGTCCAGACTGGTACCTTGCAGCAATTTTTTTTAAAAATCCACTGCCTCCCTTTTGATAGTCTCTTCATTATTAGTTAGTCCCTCATCTCTATAGAGTATGGAAATTTTGTTAGCCATCCTATCCTTGAGAGTAGTCACATGAAAGTACTTTGTATTATAGTCTCCATCTTTCAAAAAGACCTTTCTAGAGCGCTGTCTCCAAAACATTTCCTCCTTAGAAATGATGTCATGAAGTTCAACCAATTTACCACTTTCCTATTCCCTAGAAACAACCTCATAACCCTCAGTCTGAATCCTATCTTGTATGTCTTTAAGTTCCTCCAAAATCTTTTTTTGTTTCTCAAAAATGTTGCCAAAGGGATGTTTATTCCATTTCTTAATATTCTTCTTGACATTCTTCAATTTTGTCGCAACTCTAAACATAGTTATAGCTTCCACTTTAATACCCCACCACTCCTTTATGAGAGTCTCTAGGTCTGGATAGATAGTACACATTTTCTCAAACCTAAAGGGGAATTTTTTATGAAAATTAAGCTTTTCAATGACCAAAAAAATTGGGTAATGATCTGATCCCACCTAGACTTGGGCACTAAGAGTACATTTGTAATTTAGGAGCCAATCATTACTTATGAGAACATGATCCAACCTGACCTAAATAAGACCTTTTCTAGATCTTCTATTAGTCCAAGTGTACTCAATCCCATGCAAGTCAATATCATGAAGAAGATGATGATCAATAAAATCTATTAAATCTAATCTATTGTCCAAATTATCTGGCCACCCACCATTTTTCATTTTCTATTATAAGAGTATTGAAGTCCCCCATCACAATCTAGTTCTCATCAGCAAAAAGTTTTCTTTGATTAGAGATTTCTTTCCATAATGCCTTTCTTCCCCATTTGGAGTTGGAGGCATAGAAATTAGTAAGGACCCAACTAAAGTCATCTTTAGAGTTTATGAATCTAACATTCATCATGTTTCTATTTTGTGAGATAATCTCCCCTTGAATCCATCAATTTATCCAAAAAACAACCATACCACCTAAGGCTCCATCAGAATCATTTCCAATGATCCTTCCACCCTTGAAAATTGGAAGACATTCCACCTTATCCTTTAGGATCTTAGTTTCTTGAATACCACCTTATCTGGCCTATTATCCCTAATCATGTTTTTCAATCATGTTTATGAGGGTTATTTAACCCTCAAATATTCCATGAGATTATCTTCATAATTTATGGGTTTTTTTTGCTTCAAGGATGGTTCTTTGACTACCATCAGCAATGCTCTTGTTGGTCTCAGCGATTCTTTTGTGCAAGTTGGAAGGTCTTCCCACTAGAGAGGGGGAAGACCCAACATCCCCATTCTTGAGGGTAGCCCCAAGAGGCATAGAAGAAAGACCACCAGATCTACTCTTTAGAATCTCCCCTATTGCCTTGGGTCCTTTCTTAATGTTCTTGGTAGAAGTAAACTCCTCTTTTTTCCCTCCTTTCTTTTTGCCTTTGGCTTGTATACCAACATGAATCCAATTGGCAACATAGCCCTTCTCTTCCCACACTACTTCCTCATCATGAAGTAGTAAGAAGGTCCTCAACTTCACCTCTAACAAAGTTTCCTTCCAGCAAAGTCTCCTTGGCTAAAGGCCCCTTAGGCATAACAGACTCTATTTGGGTCCCATCTTCAACATTACCCTTCCCATCCTTGGGAATGATATCCTTATCAGCTAGGTTCTTCTTCAAACTATCCCTATTAGAGATCTTTGGCATGTTCTAAGCATAAGCCTCCATACCTCTCTCCTTCTCCAAAGGTGAATCCAATCTAGATTGAGCAATCTCCACATCACAATCTATACTTTCTTTCTTCTTTTGAAGAAGAACCCTCACATTCTCAGTCACACCACCACCTACATCATTATTTAAGCCATTAGCTATTCCTTCAAAGAGGTATTCTCACCTAAAACCACCCCATCATTCTTTGCAGTCTCTGAAACCTTGTGCTGATCCTATTCCTATGAAGAGGTAGTCCCACCTAAAACCACCCCATCACCCTTCAAAGTCTCTACAACCCTATTTTTATCCTTTCATGCCCATACTTTCTTAGCCTTTTTGGGCTTGTCTTTTAAAGAGGGGCATTTCTTGGCCCAGTGCCTAGCTTTTTTTGCAATGAAAGCAAACAAAGGGGATAGATTTGAATTCAATACATTGGTCCCATATCCCCAGTTTGGATTTTAAAGAGATCATCCACCCCTTGTGAAACTCTAACACAAAATTTGGCATAGTTCATCCTTTTCTGAGAAACTGTCACTAGATCTAAAGAAAGGTCCTCCCCAAAGGTATTGGCAATGCCCTAAAAAACATCTTCCACCCAAAACTCAAGGGGAAGACCTAGTAAATGAACCCAAACTAGGCTTGAATAATAGAGTCATCCAGAGAGTAAAGGTTGGGAGTCCATTTTCGTAGAATCAAAGTATGCCTCCCCATCACCCAAGGGCTACTACAGAGGATATTCTACTTATCCTCCTCACATGAAAAATAGAAAGAGAGAAACCCTTTATCCATCACTAAAATATCAACTTGACCTTTCAAGCTCCATTTTTGCAATCTCTAAAACCTTCTGCTGATCTTGTTCCTATGAAGATGTAGTCTTGCCTAAAACCACCCTATCACCCTTCAAATTCTCTACAGCTTTATTTTGATCCTTTCACACCCACACTTTGTTAGCCTTTTGGGGCTTGTCTTTTAAAGAGGGAAATTTCTTGGCCCAATGCCTGAATTTTTTGCAATGAAAGTAAACAAAGGGGATAGATTCGAATTCAATGCGTTGGTCCCATATCCCCAGTTTGTATTTTAGAGAGATAGATTCAGGCATATCCACCCCTTGTGAAACTCCAACACAAAATTTGGCATAGTTCATCCTTTTCCAAGAAATAGTCACTAGATCTAAAGAAAGGAGCTCCCCAAAGGTATTGGCAATGCCCTAAAAAAGATCTTCCACCCAGAAGTCAAAGGGAAGACCTGGTAAATGAACCCAAATTAGGGCTTGAATAACAGAGTCATCCAAAGAGTAAAGGCTGGAAGTCCATTTCTGTAGAATCAAAGTATGCCTCCCCATCACCCAAGGGTTTTTGTGGTCTCTGAAACCTTGTGCTGATCCCGTTTCTCTGAATAGGTAGTCCCACCTAAAACTACCCCATCACCCTACGAAGTCTCTATAGCCCTATTCTAATCCTTTCACATCCACACTTTCTTAGCCTTTTTGGGTTTGTCTTTTAAAGAGGGACATTTCTTGGCCTAGTGCCTAGATTTTTTGCAATGAAAGCAAACAAAGGGGATAGATTCAAATTCAATACATTGGTCCCATATCTGTAGTTTAGATTTTAAAGAGATAGATTCAGGCATATCCACCCCTTGTGAAACTCCAACACAAAATCTGGCATAGTTCATCCTTTTATGAGAAACAGTCACTGGATCTAAAGAAAGGAGCTCCCCAAAGGTATTGGCAATACCCTAAAAAACATCTTCCACCTAGAACTCGAGGGGAAGACCTAATAAATGAACCCAAACTAGGGCTTGAATAACAGAGTCATCCAGAGAGTAAAGGTTGGGAGTCCATTTCTATAGAATCAAAGTATGCCTCCCCATCACCCAAGGGCTACTGAAGAGGATATTTCGCTTATCCTCCTCACAAGAAAAACAAAAAGAGAGACACCCTTTAGCCATCACTGAAATATCAACTTGACCTTTCAAGCTCCATTTCAAAAGTGTATAGACAATCAATTCAAGACTACAAGGCACTTATTTTAGACATAAACCAAACCTAAATCTCTTAGCTTGATAAATCAAATTGTAAATCAAATTTTTTACTTATAAGATAAGAATTAAACAAGTGCCACATAGTGGCTTGTACTTGCAATAATAATTCATTGTATTAATATTAATATTATTAAATACAAATTATTATTTATATATTATTAAATAAATTTAATTTAATATCATTTAAATATTTATATAAAAGGATAATCATTCTTGATAATTTAATTGCAAAAAGTAAAATAGAGAATTTATAATTAATAAATTATAAGAATAATTACAAAATAAATGAATAAAATAATTTTGAAAAAATAATACTTGTTATTTTTTTTAAATCAGTAAGAGGCCAAAGCCAAGATTCATTATTATTATGTGATTGAATTAATAATTATTATTTATTAGGAGGAACCTTAGGAAAAATGGGCTCTGCAACTTGCTGCATGTTTGAATGATGTCAATCTTGGATTTTGCTTGGTTTGTGTTTTGTGAGTCATGTTATTTGCCTCATGTCACTTGTACCCTTTGCTTGGTTGTAGTAAGTACCTCATTTGCATTTGTCCTCCATTTGGCTTGGGTTTCATTGTTTCATTATTTTGAGCCCCCTGGTGTGGTGTGGAATTTTCCCTTGGCCTAGTTTTCTTGTGCCATGGGAGAGCCAAATCATGGCGGAGGGAAGGATTGGAATTTGCAGGATGACGTGGGTAGGAGTATGTCTGAGATAGACACTCATAAATTTATAGTTGAAAATGTTGGTGATGGGGAAGGAAATTTGTCTTACAAACAAGTGGTGGTTGAAAGTTCTTTGACCTTCTCAATAGAAGTGGTGTTTAAGGGTGTTATTCACAGACAAAATGTGGAATCAGAGTTGTGAGGAGGAGAAGAAGATGGGCAACAGCCAATGGAGGTGTATTCCTTGATGGAAGCAATGCCACCACTGGTGGAAGTGGAGGAGAGAATGGTAAGTATTCTTCTCTCAGCCCTAAGGTTCTTTCTCTTTCCCCCAACAAGGACATGGTGCCTGCAATTTTGAATGAAAGGTCTAGGTTGAAAATCATTGCTATTTTCTTTGTTTGTTTGGATAAAGAAGCTTTGCCTACTAGGAAGTTTTTTGATGATAGGCTAGTGGCAGTATGGGGAAAAAACCATGTCATTTATGTGACATATTGTAGAATGATACAAAAGGGTTTGTTTGGTATTTTTTTGAAAAACCACAACATGCAAGAAAGAGTTTTGGAAAAAAGATTCTAGAATGTTGGTAGGTCAATGTTTAGGGTCTACCCATTATTTTCAAAAGGTGATTTTGATAAGGTAGTTGCTAGGGCTCCACCAAATTCGGTGGAAATTAAGAATTTGAATGTAGAATTTTGGCCATTCATTGTGCAAATTCTTAAGCCATTAGGCTCAGTGTTACAAGTTGAGCAGTCTAGGGTGACATTGCCTCACCTTAATGCTAGAGTTCTTTTCGCTCTGGCTCTGGATGTGGATTTTACTAATAATATTTCATTATATTTTGAGGGAGATAGGTTTTGTTGGGAGATTTCCCTCTTGGGGAATTTAAATGTATGTTTTCATTGCAAACTTAATGGGCATACCAAAAAGGATTACCAGGCTCTCCAGCCTTCTCGTAAAGAAAAATTTAATGGGGTTAATAACTAGGAAACTTCTAGTTTACTAGTCTTGAGTATTAAGAATGCAAGAAAAATCCCCAATAAAGATGAGGGGTCTAGTATCTATGTTATGGAGAGTGGTAGTTTGTAGGTGGGGAATCCTGTTACCACCCCAGGGTTACATCCTCCAGTTGTTAATACTATTGATATCCCTATGAGCAATAGTTTTTTATTGTTGACAAATCCCATTTTTGAAAAAGAGTTTGATGTTGTGCTAGCTAATGGTGGTGCCTCAGATATTATTCCTGCACCCGTAGCCTCCCCCCTATCAAGAGGTTAGTTTGATTCCCCCTAGGCAATTAGTAATGTTCAGCCTGGTTTGAATGCCCAATAATTAGCTCTCATATCCATTAAAGAGAAGGCAGTTAAACTTTAACAAGATAATAAGGAGGTGCTTTCTATGTCTTCGACTCCTGCTTCCTCACCTAGATCTTTAGCACTGGTAGTTTCTAATTCGGAGGGGTAGTTTACAGAGGTTGGTAGAAAGAAAAGAAAGACTGTAGAAAGAAGCTCTGGTCCTTTAGGGGATAGAGGGAGAAGGAATCTTCTTGATTGTTTTAATAAGCTATGCAAGAGTTCCAAAACCCCCCCTAAATTACTATGATGCTACATATTCATAGTTGGAATGTTCGGAGACTAAAAATGCCTGATAGGAAGTATCTAGTTAGAAGATGGTGCAATAAGTTGAAGGATAAGGATATTATTTGTTTACAAAAAATTAAGGTGGTCAGATTTCAAGCCTATTTTATGTTGAAGTTCCTTTGGGACGAGGCTATAGGCTTCCACTCCAACCATGAGAGAGGGAAGGGCAGGGTGACTATGCTTATTCACTCGAAATAGGAAAGTTATATTGTTAGTCATAGATGCTCTAAGTGTCAGAGGGTAATTTCGATTGTTATCAAGCAAGGTGATAGTGTTTTTGATGTTTGTAATGTGTATGCTTCAAATAATTATAGAGAAAGAATAGAACTATGGGAGTGGTGTTGTGTGCACTTGCCAAAGATTTCATGGGTAGTCATGGGGGATTTTAACATGGTGAAACACGTAATTGATAAGGCTAGAGGCTTGCCTCATTGTTGGAAAGGTAATGAAATGTATTTTTGGTTGAAATTCAAAAGAAAGTTCAACTTGGTGGATCCCATGGAAAATATGCATGGCAAGTTTCAAGACATTTGGTTTACCTAGTGCAATAATAAGTTGAGTAAGCATAGGATGTATTGTAGATTGGATAGGGTGTATGGTGACAATTCTTTTATTTCTTTCCTACAACAAAATAGTCATGCTCTAGTTCAAGTTGTTGAAACTTCTCTCTTTGATCATTCACCTATACATACCTGCTATAGGATAGAAGCTTTGAGGAATTCTCCAATTTCTAAGAGGACGCATAGTTCTTTCAAGCTTAACTCTTCTCTTCTCGAGGATCCCAATAATGTTGAGGCTATAGTCATGGCTACTGAGATTCTTATTATTAATATCCCTTTGCTTGATCCTATTGATCTCTGGAACTTAAAAGTGGAGACTTGGAAAAATCTTCTACAAGTAACTAGTAAAAGGTTAGCCATGGATAGGAATCAAGAAGAATCTTTGTGGTAGAATAAGTTGATTCGGGCAGAAAAAGAGTTACAAGAAATAGGGTATAGTGAGGAATTGAAATTGCAAATGGTGACCATTAAACATCATTTGAGTTGCATATAGAGGTACAAGATTCAAGGGCAGTTGATTAGAGCTAGGATGAATTGGATTGATGAAGGGGATAAAGGATCGAGGTACTTTTTTAACATTATTAAAGCCAAACACAAAAGGGAACTTATTAGTGATATTCTTGTTGGGGCTAGAATTTCAAATGACCTCGAGGAGATTCATAATTCTTTCTATAGTTTTTATAGTAACTTATTCTCTTCAAAGATGACTCTAGAAAGCATAATAGTGATGGAAGATTTCTTTAAACTCATTCCTCTTAATTTTTTTGAAGAGGAGTAGAATAATCTTAGTAAGGAGATCTCAGTGGGGGAAATTGAAGCTGCTATTGATTCCTTTCCTAATGGAAAGTCTCCTAGCTTGGATGGCTTCCTGGCTGAGTTCTATAAGAAAAATAAAAGTTGGATTTGCCTTGAGCTATTGGTTGTGTATGAAGAAGCTTTTAAGAAGGGTTCATTATGGGGCTTCATTAATAAAGGAGTTATTAAGCTTTTGCCTAAAGTGGGGGATAAGTCTCTGGTTAAAAAATGGAGACCCATAACTTTACCAAATCTATCTTATAAAATTATTGCTAAAGTGCTTACTATAAGAATCACTTTATTGCTAAATAAGTTTGTGTCATAGACACAAACTGGTTTTATCCAAGGAAGGTATATCCTAGAGAATTTGATCTTTAGTTGGGAGGCCATGAATTGGGCTAAGAATAATGGGCAAGAAGTAGCTATGATTCTATTAGATTTTGAGAAAGCCTATGATAGGATTGAGTGGGGATTTGTAATAGGTATGCTTAAAGCATTTGGCTTTCTAGAATCTTACTACAAGTGGATTAATGTTCTTTTTGAGGATGCCAGTATTGACATAGATGTGAATGGGTTCTTGCTAGAACCTATTGTGTTGGAGAGGTTGATTAGGAAAGGCTGTCTGATTGCCCCTTTGTTGTTTATTATTGCAACAGATGCTTTATTTTACATTCTAAGGGAAAAGGAGTTGGGTCCTCCACTAAAAGGCATCTCCTTGCCTAATGGGGAGGTTTTTCTTAAAGCTTAGTTTGTAGATGAAACTTCTTTGTTCCTAGGGATTTTAGAGGAGAATTTTGAGAATGCTTATAAAAGGATCAACTTCTTTTGTATTGCCTCTGGGTCCAAGATTTCACCTTCAAAATCCAATGTGTTGGGTTGGTCTGTTGATCCTCTAGATTGGTTGGTCAGTAAGGGGTGGCACTGGTCTGGACCTAATTAGATTGTTAGGTTCTTGGGTATCCACTTCTTAGTTGAGCCAAATGTTACTAAGATGTGGGATTGGGTCTATGGAAAAATTAATAAAAAGCAATTGAAATGGCAGACCCATTCCTTGTCTTTTGCTGGTAGATTGCAAGTGGTGCAGAAAGTTCTTTCCTGTCATTATATTTTTTTTCCTTTGGCCTGGATGTTTCTTAACTCTCATGTGAACATTCTAGAAAGAATTTTGTGATATTTTCTTTGGTTAGATGGAAAAGGGAACAAGAAGAGACATTGTGTTAAGTGGGAATGGTGTGTTCAAGTAAGAAGTTAGGGAGGTTTGGGGTCGGAGGATACTAGGGCCCAATGTATGGTTCTTGCATCCAAATGTGTTTTGAAAACATTATGGGGAGATGAGTCATGGAAAATTCTTATTAGGAATAACCTTTTGAAATCTGTCATTAGGAAAGGTAAGAATTGGAAGGATGTTCTAGTGATTGACATTGTTTTAGGGGAGTTTAAGATGAGATTGTTTGGGTCAAAAAATTTTCAAGCTTTTTGGAAGGATTGGATTCAAGTGAGGAAGTATATACAAGATAGAGAAGCTGTAGGAGGAACTCCTTATTTCTTTATGAGGGATAGATCCATTTGGTGGGGGCTTTTGTATAATAATAAAGCTTTGGCCCTTACTCAAAGTTGTTCTGCCAAAGCTTGGAATTTGAAGGGGATTTCATTGAATCATGATATCTTGATAGGTGGGAGGTTAGGGGTGTGGGAGGAGATGGAAGATTTAATATTCCTAATTTACATAAAAATACTTTCACTTTGATTAAGAAAGTGATCAAATTTAATAGCCCTTGTGATATTATTAACTCAATGGACTTTCTTGATAAAAATAAGTGGGTTGATGGTGTCTCGTTGGAAGAAACTACGACCAAAGGGCTATATTTTTGTGTGAAGAATGATTCTTCTCTCATTGCTAGAGTGATCCAATTCTGGGGGCAAATTAATCCATTCTCTGATTGGTCTTTCTTTTTTGATTTTCTTTGGAAGGGTAAAGCTGAGCCTAAAAAGCTTTGTTTTAAATGGTTGTTATTGTTAAAAAAGTTAGTTGTGGGTCAAATTATTTATTCTATTGGTTTATCCCTAGTGTCTTGTAGTTTGTGTAATGTGACTGAATCTTTTGAGCATTTATTTTTTGATTATGTTTATGCCCGCAAGTTGTGGTCTATTTTTCTTGGTTCCTCTAGTGTATGGAATTGTGCTAGTAGTATCTTCTGGAATGAAATTCTTGCTACCTGTGTAGAGAAATTTTATTCTAAACTTAACAACTTTTGGTTTGCTCTTTCTACTGAGATTTTTATGGACTCTTTGGAAGGATAGGAACAAATAAATCTTTCAAGAAGAGAGAAGGGTACTTAATGAGTTTAATTTTAAACTCACCCATTTTCACATTATGTCTTAGGTTGCTTTGGTGCTACATATCTCTAGGAGTGATTTCATATTACTTATGTGAGAAGGAAGCTTGCTGATAAACAAGGATAATGTGCATTCAACAAACTATATTGCTGAATACTAGAGTTTCTTAGCTCCTTCAGAGGCAACAAAGTTGAACAATGTATGTAATGTGTTGCAAGGACTCAATCTAACTAGTCAAGAGGAGGATACTGTTGATGTGATTCAGAACCCTAATGAAGTTCTAGGGGCTCAACCAGATCTTGACAGCTAGAATGATGGTTGGAGCTAGCTTGTTCCTTTAGCTTGATTTTTGGTTTGATAAATATATTAAAAGAAGAAGTTGTAATAAGTGTATGTAATGGTAAAAGTTGATAGTACTTTGATATTTTAAGTTTTGTTTTCACCCCCCAATTTTTTTGTAATTGTATATGTATTTGGGGGTGTGATCTAATCTGTGCTTTTTCTCAGACTCTCGGTTATACTTGTAAATGTTTAAACTATCTTAATAGAAAAAATAAATGATTATTTATTAAGTTTGTGTAGAGTTGAACCCAAGACCTCTCAGATAAGAGGCTCACAATTTACCATTATGTTGTAGACTATTGCCTATTATGTATTGATATTAAAATTAAGACTATGAAATTAATTGACAAAGTTTAAATTAATATATTAATAATTTTCTTAAATTTTTTTTTTGTATCGATAAGCGGCTAAAGTCTAGATTAATTATTGTTATTTATTGTGATTAATTATTTTTATGTTTTAAGAAAATTTGAACCCAAGACCTCCCACATAAGAGGCTCACAAGTTACCGTTGTGTTATAAGCTTTGCCTACTTAAATAAGAAAATTTAACTAAAATAGTAGCTAATAAATAAAATTCTAGAAAGATGATAAAATAATTACCAAAAGATAAACAATTAATTGATTATGGTGTATGATCATTTTTATATAGATTTATCAATCAAACTTAACATTAATTATGTTACCTTTAAGCTTTCATGTTTATATAAATGTTACTATTTATTTTAGTATATAACATTAATATTCAAATTATTTAAAAATATAAATAATTTTGGGTATGTTCTAATAAACAAACAATCATGCATACATAAAATAGTTAATTTAAAAATTTTATATGTTTTTCATAATTTTTTTAATCTCACTCAGTTATTTTTCAACCATTCTCATCTAATTTTATTTATTATTATTTGTATAATAATAATCTAGCCCAAAAACTATAATATGGAGAACCTCCGAAAAGGGGCTCCTATAAGACACAAATCAATCTAACCAATCATATAATTTATGTGATATATTAAATTCATAAATGAAGAAAAAAACTTTAGAATTATTTCGAGTACTACAAAATACTTAGTTCTCATTGGTGAAGATTAACTCATTTAACTGAATTTTCGGACAAAAGCAATACTACATTGCCTACGACAACTACAATAAGAATTATATTTTTATAATTTTAAGATATAAAAACTCAATTCATATCCATAACTGTCAATTATGGATATTGAGCAATTTATGCCTATACATGCATCTTAATGAATTGAATTAGATCAAACCTAATTTTTTAAAATATAAATATAATGTATTACTATGATTTCTGTCCAACAATATTTTATCTACTCCAAATTTCCTACATTAAACAATTGTTATATATTTCAAACCTCTAAGCAGATCAATTCTAACTATTTCTTCAAATTTCTAACATAGAATTATTCATATATATTTAAAAATTTTACATAAATCAAAGTTATGGTAGAGCCACCCAATTTTGTTCTGAGAAAGCATCCCTCTCCTCCTTGGCAGGTGTATTTGGGGAGCGCTTGTCAAGAGAACCATTGTGGCAATTTGTATTTTTAGCCAACTTCTGTAGATTATTATTGTTCGTGGGGTGATTTGAAGTGTTATGTTAAGTAGAAACATGGATTGCAAACACAAACAACACCAAAAAAAAAACTATTAAAGTTGCTACTCGTTAGAGCCCATTGGAGAAGATTGGTACATGAGGTTACGATCATATTAGAATCAAATTAGTGATAATATATGTTTTCAATAATAAATGGAGAGATGATCAAGAAGTGATCTAAATATAGTACAATAAAAAAAATGAATTATTCCATCAAAATGATCTTAAACTAAATTAGATTTGGTATAAGTAACAAAAATTCATTATTAAATTAAATTCTCACTTTCAAGTGAATGTATATTTGATAAAAGTGTCTTTAAATATAAACTTTCAACTTGTATGAAAAGTATATATATTCAAATAGTAAAGTAGGGGATCATTCTTCAATTCTTTATGTTTATTCTTCATAAGTACAAATATCTAGCCATAATTGTATGTTTAGATATATATATATATATATTCAAATGGTAATGTAAGGGATCATTCCTCAATTCTTCATGTTTATTCTTAATAAGTACAAATAATTTGCATAAGTACAAATATCTAGTCTTAACATAAAAGTAAGAATAAACATAACTCTTTGTAAATTCAGTTGTCAATGTAAAATAAATAGGGATAAACTACTATACACTTATTTCCCCACTTTAGATTTGATTAATGTTGTGTACTTAGGTATAGTAATCTAATATGGCATATCTAATACTACTATGTAACATGATATGATGAGGTGGATAAGAGTTATCTATTTTATGTTAGTACTATAATTTGGTCAATAATATTGATGCGGTGTACACTTTGGCTAGAACATGCAAGACAACTACATCCATGTATGGGTGTGTATCATATGAAATCGATTTGTTTGGGTACATTGATGAGACTCTAGGTAGGTACAATGTAATAGTGGAATTATCAACACAATACATGTAGAAATTATATATGGCTACCTATTTTATTACATCCAATGCATGGAAGGAATTTGGGAAAAGGGGTATGTTTACATCCTAAGAAATGAATGCAAATAGATAAATTAGGAGAATAAATAAAAGGTCATAGAAAGATCTCTTTTCAATAATTAGTTCTTACTAGTTCTTGTATTTTGTTACTTATGATAGCTAGTAGGGTGTTCATGTTTGATGATGTAATCCATTTTTACCCATTTTTTGTTATTCCTAAGGGACCTTCATCTTCCTCCTTCTATTTCCACATCAGAGTTCACTATTTGACTATCCTTCTCCATTTTTATAGTCTTAAGAATATGGTGCTGAGAGGACTTAGGGATTTTAATATCAATAGTAGACACAACCTCAACCAAAATTGGAGGGGTTAAGGTAGAATTGATAGGGCTAGGGAGAACAAATTGAACATTGATATGCTGGATAGGGAAAAGGCTTCTATGAAAGTTGAAATATTTAACCATAAAATCCTATTTTAGGACATTATTGGGTTTACATTGTTTCATCTTCTACTTGACCTTAAGGATACTATTTTCCATAAAATGTAGGACGAGGTAGGAAAATGAAAGTGTTTACCTCGTCTCAACTAATTATGATGTATTTATACCATCATATCAAATACCAAATGGGATGAAGGACCAAATATAAATATTATCTTAACATGTGAATAAAATATTGAATAATAAAATATCCATAAGACATACATTTTATAAAAGATCATTCATACATATTTATATTATACTAATACATTCTTAAGCATTCTCTTTCACACATTTCAAAATCTTTCTCATATATCCCTTGATAACTCTATTTATCTCATTCCATGTCTCCTTTATTTTATATCATACAAAAAAAAACTATGCCAAGATATATTAGATTGGATGTGACCCATACATACTACTCATGAAGACACATAAAATATGGTAACGCCGCTAGGTCCATTTTTGTAACATTTATTTTATATCATACATAATTTGGTCTTCATTATTATTTAGTTTTGTGTAATTTTCATATTAATTAAATTATTTAAATGATTAAATTAACTTTAATCATCTTATTAGTTTACCTTAGCAAACTAATGTTTTAATTATCTTACCCACCTTTTGGCCTAACATGTCTTTGTGTAGGTTAAATATTGTAAGAATTTGCCTTAGGGAAAAATTCACCCAAGATCAAGGAACTCAAACACAAGCACATAATAGACTAGAGTATAATCAAACTAACAATATAGCATTCAATTCAATGTGCAAGTACACTAGGAGTGCTTGTATATAAAGGCCTCTAGAATGCCTCTAGAATGTCTAGGAGTCAGCACATTGATAAGTCGTACAACCAGACACATATCCACCAGGTCTGGGTTATCCTTCATTAAGAAAAAGAGTAAGTGCGATGATGAGAGGATAAGCCTATAAAGGTGTAGCACATAAAATTATGTTGTAGACACCATGTGATTAATTAAGAGTGCAAATAATTGTGTTTTGTACATGACAACTTAGTTAATTATGCAAACTCTGGTGTTGTAGACACCATGGGTTGAATTAAAGTTGCTTACTTCTATGTTGTCAACATGAAAACTCATAAAAATATGCAAACTCCTAAGTGTCAACATAATAAATAATAAAATAATGCATTGACCTAAGTAAACTTAAGTAAAGTGTAAATAGTGAATACTTATTTACACCAACACCCCCCTTAAGTGCAACTTAGGGGAATACACTTAAGCTCACAAATGCATGGTGGGTCTTGGCTATGAGGCCATGTTAGGTACCCATGTACAAAAGTAATGCTCTACATACAATGTGATGCAATGAAATCTCTCATAAAGCAAAGAAAGAGGGAAAACCTCATGGGAAAAACCCTCCAAAAGGAGAGATAAGTACAATAAAGAAGATGAGAGAGAATAAGACCTCAGATGAGGAAAAGATCCCTCCTAGAAGAAAGAAGAGAGAATTCAAGGGACTCCCCTTTCTGCAACATCTTGCACCCCCAAGAGATCTCACAAATGAATATACTTGACCTCAATGAAGGGTTTGGTGAAGATATATATAACCTACTCTATTGTAGGACAATACTTTAATACAATGATCTACTCATGTATTAGCTCTCTGATGTAGTGCATATGAACCTTAATGTGTTTAGTCCATTGATTTTGAACTAGATGTTTAGAGATCACAATAGCACTTTGCTTGTCACAATATAGGTAGATCAAATCCAAACTGCTTCAATATGTGCTATAACCAAAGAGCCTCTATAGCTACATTGACAACTCCTCAATACTTAGCCTCAGTTGAAGAAATAACAATGTTATTTTTCTTCTTACTCTACCAACAAATAGGGCTGGAACCAAGGTGAAACATGTAACCTGCAGTAGACTTGTGAAAATCAAGGTCCCTTGCATAGTTTGAATTTGTATATCCAACTAGTTGAAGTCATGTACCTACTACATAATATATCTCATGTGTATGTGTACCCTATATGTAGTGCAAGATGCACTTGGTAACCTTCCAATAAAGCTCATGTGGCTCTTGCATGAAGCAAGAAACCATGCCAACTAAAAAAGCTATATTAGGGCATGTATGTGTCAAGTAGATGAGACTCCCAACTAGTTGTCTGTATAATGTAGCATAAAAAATGGAGTGGTACACTTGGCCTCTAACTTGACACCTAAAAGAAAAGGAGTAGGAGTAGGCTTGTAGTCACTCATGTGAAATTGAGAAAGAAATTCAAGAGCGTACTTGGGTTGAGAAAGTGTGATCCCTGTTGAAGACTATGTGATATCAATACCAAGTATATAATGTAGTAAACCCAAGTCTGTCATAGGAAATCTATGCTATAAAGAGGTCTTGACACAGGAAATGATGGATGAAGTACTTAATTTAATGATCAAGTCATCTACATAGAGCAAACGTATCAAGTGTGAGTCATCCCCCTAAAGAATGTAGACATTCAAATCAAAATGACAACTTGTGAATATTGCTGAGAGTAGGAAGGAATCCATCTTGGCATACCAAGCTCGAGGAGCCTACTTAAGGCGATAGATAGACTTCTTCAATTTGCAAACCATAGTAGTGTCTTGTATGAATCCTTGTGGCTACTCCATATAAATCTACTCATGAAGATCACCATTAAAAAAAGAACTCTTTACATCCATCTGATGTACAACCCAACCATGAGCTGTAGCAATAGCTAGTGTCAAGCGAATGGAGTTCATCTTGACGACTAGTGCAAAAGTCTCAGTATAGTTAATACCTAGAGCCTATGTGAAACCTTTGGCAACTAGTCTACCTTGTGCTTATCCACACTTCCATCTGCTACAAATTTGGTTTGATAGATCCACTTACATCAAAGCAACTTTCTTTCCTTAGGAAGGGGAACTAAGTCCCAAGTGTTTTTTTTTCATTAGAGAGTTATATTCTTTCTCCATGGCCTTGTCCCATTTTGGAATCCCTGATGCTTCCTTAAATGACTATAGATCTAAAGCAATGACAATATAAGCATGTGGAAATGATTTGTACTGTGACATTGTCCTCTGAGTGTCGGAAGGATTCCCCACCAATGAACCTACTAAATTAAGGGTTTTCTATGCCTAACGAGGTTTAGTGGAAGAAGAAGGAATGTCCTCAACTATTTGTGGACCCTACAAAGGTGGTGTTCTATAAGTCAAAGTTGAAGGAATCTCATCTTCTGGGTCACTATCATCACTATGACCACTTTCCGTGAAGGAGGAAGAAGGAGTTGAAGAAGCCAAACTTGGATAAGTTTCTTCAAAGTGAACACTCCTCTTAAAAAAGATTTCATGTATCTCTAGATCCATGAGTTTGTATGCCTTAAGATGGTCAGGATATCCAACAAATATACAAGGTTTTCTATGAGGTTCTAATGCCTTTTTCTTTTGTGGTGGTATCCTTGCCCATGTTGGACAACCAAAAACTTTAGAGTGTTTTACAATTGGTTTTCTTCCACACCAAGCCTCAAAAGGTGTAATTCCATCTAAGGCCTTATGGGGACTTCTATTTTGGATGTAATTGGCACAATACATGGCTTCTACCCAAAACACTTGATCTAGAGACTTATGTTGAAGCATACAAGTGGTCATCTCCTTAAGGGTTCTATTCTTCCTTTCAGAAATATCACTCTACTATGGTGTGTAGGCAACTGAATGTTGAAGATCAATACCCTCATGAGTGCAAAAGTCTATAAGCTTAGAGTTGACATATTCCCTATCATTATCTATTCATAGAATCTTGATGACTTGCTCTAATTTTTTTCTCACCTTGAGCTTTGAAGGTGATAAAATTATCAAATACTCCACTCTTATGAGTAAGAAAGAAGACCCAAGTGTGGTGTGAAAAGTCATCAATAAAAGTGAGGACATAGCAAACCTTACCAAAAGATGGTACTAGAAATGGGCCAGCTACATCAGTATGAACTAGTTCAAGAACAATAGTAGCCTTCCAAGACTTCCCCTTGTCATATTTCTCTTCAAGATGCTTGCCTGCTTCACAACCTAGACATACACCCTCTAAATAATTGACTTGAGGTAGACCAATGACCATATCCTTACTGCTAAGTTGTTTAAGGTAGCGATAATTGAGTTGTCCAAATCTCTCATGCCATAGTTTACTTTGTGAATTTGAATGAGTCAAAAAGGCAAGGGAAGTGGACTTAGGAAAAAAATGAGAAAAAGAATAAAGTCTTGTCTCATGATTAGCCTTTCCAGCTACCACCATAGAATTATGTTTGAGATTTTTCACCATAACTGTATCTGGAAGGAACTCCACTTTGTTGCCACATCCATAGTGAGTTATCTTGTATATGGAGAGAAGGTTGGTGCTAAGGTTAGGAACATGAAGAACATCCTTAAAGATGCCATTTTCTAACTCAACATTCCCTTTCCCTTCAACTTCCACTTGAGTGTCATTTCCCACATAGATGTAAGGTACATTTGATGGTTTCAAAGAGGAAAAATACTCCTTTGAAGCACCCATATGATGTGTAGCTCCTGAATCAAGAACCCATTCCTCAACATTGTTTGTACTTGCTGCCAAAGCTTGTCCCTTACCTTTTGAAGTGGTTGAATATCCCTTATCCTTATAGAAATTTGGTACATCTATTTTGTGTTTCCTCATTAGGTTTACCAATTCATCAATTTGCTTATCCTTACACTCATGTTCATCAAGACCATTCTTCTTACAATAGGCACAAGTTTTCTTCTCCCTTTTGTTGAAGTTGTTCCCCTTCTAATTTTTTTTTTTGGAAGAAGACTTATCTTGTTGTGAGGAAGATTGTTGAGTAGAAGAAGATTGATGCAAGGAAGATTTTTGTTTAGAGGAGGATTGTTGCATGTCATCTTGTGGTTTAGCCTTTCACTGCTTCTAATTCTTGTTGGAGTTTTTACCACGTGAATTACCTTCATTAGCTACCAAGGCTTTGGTCTTGGAAGATTTGAGAATTCCCATACTCACTAAATTTTCATGTTCTAAGATCAACATTTTTGAAAATTTCTTGCATGAAGGCTTAGTGTAGGCACTATCCATCGTTAATTTGTGAGTATTATAACTAGAAACAAAAGGATCATACTTAGGTGGAAGATGTATCATTATATGTTTGATCATCTTTCCATCCTTGATGGGTTCACCATAATCCTTAAGTTGTGCCCTATACATGTCTACTTGGGTAAGATAATCTTTGATGGTGTCAAAATTCCTAGGATCCAACTTGAGAGGTTTTTCCTCTATGGTGTAGGCCATGTCTTCATCTATGGTCCCATACAATGCTTCAAGTTTAGCCTAGACCTCTATTGGATTAGTAAGTTTCCTAATGCAATATTTGATAGGATCTAAGATATTCTTGAGCAAGGTTCCTAGGGCCATTTCTTGTTTGGATTCCCAATCTTCTTTTTGAGCTTCATCAACATTAGTAGGAGGTTTCTTTGCTACACTAGTTACATAACATGGTAAACCTTTTCCAACCAATGGTTCCTTTATGTTTTCTTACCAAGTAGCATAATTATGTGGAGTTAACTTTGAAAAAGAACGCATAATGCTAGAGCACAATATCAAGGAGACATAAAACACAATACACACCATCCCTTTTCACTCAATCAAAAAATCTCCCCCCCCGCAATCAAAGATTTTGGCACTTTATATGTAGTGCATTTACAATAGGCCACTTTTCAGAATGGACAAAGTGGACTTCTAATTTTTCTATTTACAATGTCCTTTCAGAGTTCAAATCTAAAACTTTACAATGTAGCTCAGAAATACAATAATTTCAAAGCAATACAATACAAAATAGGACTTATTTCTAAAAGTGGAATTTTTGTCCACACAATGCTATAATTTGATTGTAGATGTGCATAGTAGATGGAAAAATATGCACTTTCAAAAAAATGGAACCTGAAAATGTGTCCAGATTAGTCTTTACGAAGCGTTTGAAGTTGCAAAATGTAGGATTAGATAGGTATAGTCACCAAAAAATACCATTTTTGACAAATTTGTGCACCAAAACTAGAAAATAACTGGACCACTAAAAGGTTTAAGAAGTTCTACCCAAAATAAAAAATATTGCACCTGATTTAGAGTCTAGATGACTAAGTTATGGCCTCTCAAAGTCAGACTATCAAATCAAAACTGAATTTGGAGAGGGATCTAGAGAGGAAAACATGAGGTTAAATTTGATGGTCAAATGACCATCATAGTAGTTAAAATTTGCCTCTAGATGACAGTCAAATGAATATCAAATTTAAGACAATGAATTGATGACATGGTAGTACGGATGTCTTGCATGTCATACAAATTTGACACATGGTAGTTGTACATTGTACGGATCTAATCTACAATGTATGACTCGACCTACTAATGTGTCTACTTATGTTTGGGCAGATTTTGCTAATGTGGTAGGTTGCTACGTGGAGGATGAGTGCTTAGCTGGCTCTAGTCTTTCGTGGCTGCTTGCATAGAGGGTCGACCTGTTGTTGACATGTGGCTGATAGAGGTAGCAGTAGGTGCCAGAGTGGGGGACTTTGTTAGGTGTGATGTGGCTGCATGTTTGATGTGGAAGGAGCAACTATTTCTATGTGGTAGAAAGTGTGGGGTTGCTATGAAACAACATCGGCACCGGTTTGAGGAAGGATGGTGGCCAGTTGGAAAAGTTGGCAATGGGACTATTTTTAGTCCCACATGTAATGTTAAAGAAAAAATGTAGTTATTTAAAGAGATGGCATAGTGGAGAGTAAAAAAAAGCATGATTGCCAGATTATATGTGGAATCCTCTTGGCCGGATGGTAGATGTTGCCGAAAATATGTTGGTTTTTGATGTGGCTCATAGGATTTGATGTAGATGCCAAAATAATTGTTGAAGCTGCCAGATCATGAAGAATATTCTTTGTGAGAGCAAGGGTTTCATTGCCTAGTTCCTGCAAATTTTTTTTCTTTGCACACTAGTACATCTAACCCCATTTTTAGATCAAAATTTTCAACCATCTATTAAAATGTTTCAGATTGGTCAGAATATGCAAGGAAAAATACTTTAAAAAAAAAAATCCATGCCCATGTAGGTCAAAATTTTGACCAACACTGGCTTCATATGTTAAAATGAAAAAGGTCAATTTCCCTATTTATCATAAGCTCATCAGGTTTCCTCATTGATAATACTGGGGGGAGGCCACCGAATGTTTGACCTAATCCATGCTTTAGGTATGCCGATGCAGCAGTAGAATCTTGTCAGGGCAGAGAGGAGGTTTGGGAGATCACTTGACCTGTTGATTGATATGGGTGCTAGGGAAGGAAGAGTTGAGAGGGGCAGAAAGGAAGGTGACTCCAGTTGGATGGATGTCTTTTTTGATTTGATGCCTTTTAGTGCCTGCCCTCGTTTACATCTTTCTAGATACATTGTTGCTATCATGGTCGAACTTTGTTAGACTAGTTTTATGTTGATGGTTAGTAGCATTGTTTTGAGACTATCAGATATTGTGCTATGGATTCAGCTGATATATGATGAGATTATTTAGACTCTACATTTCATGTATGCATGATGATTATTACATTATTTTTAGTTATTGATGATGATTAGTTAGATGGCTTATTAT